>JAIRCJ010000302.1:163555-780683 GCA_020883675.1 Bruguiera gymnorhiza
TTGCTACTAACCACAAGCAAGGGCAAGTGGAAACAAAAAATGATGTCTGGTACATTAATAATACTTGCTTAAGCCACATGACCAATATAATAGAGATCTTGATAAAGATCGATCCAAATTACAAAGGAAGAGTGAAGATGGAAATAAAGCATCTGTTAAAGTTCCAGACAAGGGGACAATAGGATTCTAAACCAAAGAGAGGTAGTAAATAAATGTTTGATGTGTTTTTAGTGTCTAAAGTAAATCATAACTTGCTTAGCGTTGGCATAGATGATACAGAAAGGATATTCTCTCTTTTTTTCCAAATACTTGTACTAATGAACTCACCACTTAAATCATATAGAAATACTGAACTCTTGTATAATGAGTTAAGCCGTATAGAAGAAGACTTAGCAACCTATAAATGTTTATCTTCATGCACATATGATATTTAATGTCATATATTTACCATACGCAACCATTGTGTATCATGGTTCATATTTGGTAATAATTTGTTTTTTGAAAATATTAAATTGCAACTCATATTTATTGCTTAAATGGATTTCTAAATGAATATCAATCAATTTTAACTTCACACCCTTTTTAATATTATCACATAAATGTTTAGTGAAAATTTAATATTTATATTAAGTTTTTCAGCTCAAGTAAAATATACCTACAAATTTCTTTTTATTATTAGGGCAAACAATGATATTTGTTAAGTGAAATACTTCTTAAACCTTTTAATGAAATTGATTATCACAATTTTGACATTGTTATGTGAGTAATATTAACTTTAATTTCTTTTGGCCTCAATAAATCTCTTAATCTTTTTATGATGAGAAATAATTTCATTTTCAAATTTTAAATATGGTGCAATATAAAATTTTTCAATACATTTCTCTTAAAAATATTGGTAAATTTATGGAGTCAAACCTCTTAATATGCTTTATTCATATCCAATGTTTTTATTGCAATGCTACTTGCCATGACTTTGAGTAATTCAAAAGGCCATTAATGCATAATGATGTGAATATAACCACATATATACATTAATTTTGTGACAAGTTCAACTAAATCTCGATAATCTAACAAAGGATATGAGATCAAAAAATCATTATGCTTGCAATCATTTGCCATATTTCAATATCTAATTATCTTTATTTATGTTGATTCTCACAAAATTTTAACTCTATAGATGAGAATTCTACCCAATTCTTCCATTTATGAACTCATATTAAAATCAAGATCTTTCACTAAGATTAAGATTCCTCTTGTCATTTTTAACATACATATTACTTAACATAGACAATTTCATCTATCAATTATATCATAACAAAATTTAACTAACATAATATTAGTAATGATTCTAAAGCAAATAATTTATTATTTTTCAAAAAAAATTCATTACTCAACTAATATGGCATAGCATGCTTGAGTCATTTACAAGGACATCTTAAATAAAGCATGACACATCATGTACATTTCTTATAAATTTAGATAAGAATGCCATTGTAAATTAGAACACATTCAATTCATGTAATAGCATGTATTTGTGTAAGGGATATTAATAATGACATAATACAATCATGTAATTCCTTATAAACATAACATGCCAAAAAAAGGTGTGATTTCATAATGTCTCACACTATATTATGATTCCTAGATAACATAACAATGTTATTTCACTTAATTTACTGGCATTAATGAGGTAGAGCTTTAAAATTGAAAATAACATTTTTGAGCTCCTAATGAACGATGGTGGCATCACATTAAAGAACCACTTTGTAGATTAAAGGTGGACACTCCAAGGAAAACAAGTCAAACTAAGACCCACTTCACTGCAACATCTCACTAAAGGTCTATTAGATAAGTAGCCTCACTGGTCCAACTAATAACTTCTATTTTCACATGGTAGTGAGCATAAACAAAAATGGGTTAAAGCACCTGCCTAAAGAAGTCTTTAACTTTTTGGTTATATTGTCTGTTCGGTGTCCGCAAGAATTTTGAAAGTTATACAGGCCAAAATGTGTGCTTGAATTATAAGTTACCGTTTAGTGGCTTCTTGTTATTGCTAGGTTTGATACACAGGCTATATCTTTCATGCACGACATGCTCAGTTTATTAACAAAGGTTTTAACCTTTAAATTCTGGTATATACAAGACGTCTTCTATTCTTTCCTATAGCGATGCACATGTGAATCCCTAACAATCTTCTTTCTTTTTTTAACACTAATTTTGCATATAATTAAGGCGTACATTGTTGGTTTTCTTCAATATCATAGTAAAATAACTATTATGTTGATGAGAAATTTAGAATAATCTTTTGTTTTTTTTTTTACAAGTGTGAATTTTAAAGTAATGAACATGGCAAAGAAAATTAATTAGTGATGAGCTATTTATCAAGGAGGATACCAAACTCAAAATGGACTTGAGTTTAGGTTCTGAGTAGATTTATGTTCCATAAAATAACACATGATGAAGGATTGAAGGGAGCTTTTGGTGCTAACACTCTGGTGATTAAGTCATTAAGAAATCACAAGAGACCTAAATGTAAAAGTAGAGATGGTGTGAGAGTAGTTGCATTTAGATTGATAAGGCATGGGTCTATTTATATATTTTTTGGGTATTATAATGAGTAAATTTTAATAATGATAAAATAGGTGAGGAGACCCAATCCTCAAGGTATGAGCTAAGTGAGACACTGGTCCATAGAGTAATGATAGGAATCATTAAGAGATCTCGACTTAATGCAGGAAGAAAGAGTGTAAAATAGAATATGAAAGGCTAATACTCGATTGAGTCTTTATAAGGTTTTAAGATTTTGCTAGAGCAAAATAATAAGTTTCAAGAGAGCTCTTTTTGATAGTTGGCAATTGATATGGTAATTGATAAACTAGTCCTTAGGATTATAGGACTATTTATAATAGTTTTAACCCTAATACAACCAACTAATAAAAAAACAAATAAATAAAAATATTCAAGTCCTTAAACTTAAAGCTTAAGGAAACTCCTTAATAATATCTTAAAATGTCCTAATTAGTCTAAAATATTCTAAATAAACAATAAAAATTACAACATTAATTAGGGTTATGGGTTTATGTCATGTCTCTTTACTCGAAAAAAAAAAACTCATATTTGAATTTATAATGAGGAACTGACATCTTCTAGGTCACATAAAGAAACACTTTGATTCTATTGAATTCTTGAATTATTTAGACTTACACATAGACCATTGCTTACAAATCTTCTTTGGACTAATGACCTCGCTAATAAGGACATTGAAATGGTATTGAATTTTTCTACCAAATAAAATCGACATTATTTGGCAATGGAAGCAAATAATCAACAAGATTTTAAAACCAATAAGTTATGGGTTCAACTCATGGGTTAATTAAATATATTGATAAATTAATCTTTTGACTATCACAATCTTTTAAATCTTTAATACCTTCATCAAAACACAAATTAACTTTCTAAATTATGTTGTGATCAATAATAAGTATTTCCACTTCTTTTGACCCATCTTTTATTGAATTATTGATACTTTGCCAACATTAAACTCCAAAGATAGTACTTTTTGGACATGAAAATTGACATTAGTGGAAGACTAAGAAAGCAAATCTTCATTATTTAAAGATGAATCCACCAACTCAATATTTGGTAGAAAATAAGAATTAAATCTCCTTTCAACTTGATCTAAAATTGTATCAAATTTATATTGGCATAAAATTCAATGACCAATAAATTTCTCATCTTTACCCATGAGCAAAATTTTGACTCATTAGATCTAAATTGGTAATTTGAGTATAGTTCCACCAATCAACTCCACCATCTTGTCATTTTGAATATGAAAATTTCATCATTTTCTCCTCCAAAACATCTTTATATTTGAAGAAATTTCCATTGGAAATGAAAATATCTTCAAACTCATGAACGTGTGTACAAACAAACTGACTACAAGCAATATTTACAATAAAAGATCTATTGTATTCACAATCTAAAAGGCACCTTATAAAAAGCCTTCCTTTCATGATCAATGTAATTGAAAAGATTACTTCAAACTCCATAGGATGACATCTATTTGATGCAAAATAGAATCATGCAGATATGAGATGTATCAAGCTAGACAAATCTAAATTCTGATACTCATTGATGTAGAATCAAAGATTGAAAAAGAGATAACTAAAGGTCAATACTTCATTGGTCCTTTATGGGGTTTATAAATTCTACTAGACAACAAATTACAAGTTTCAAAAGTTGATAACTATTTTGATAATTAATAAACTATACCTTAGGTTTAGAGGCCTATTGAACTCTCACAAAACTAACTGATAAGGAAACAAATAAATAAAAATATTTATATCCTTAAACTTAAGCCTAAAGATAATAATATTTTAAAAGCTCCTAAATAGTCTAAATACTCTAAATAAACAATAAATTGATCGTAATAAAAATTACAACATTAATTGTGTAATAATATAAGATAATTTTCATCATGTGCCTTATATCATGACCTTGTCATTAACCCATAAAGAAATGCTCAAAATTCACAAGTTACTTAATCACCTTGACTTAGGACCCCTTTGGCCTAGTTATGAATTGAACCTAGTATATAGATTTGGGCCTCCTTATTAATAAGAGAAAATTATTTTAACTTGAATATGCTTGATAGCTTTATCCTTTATATATGCTAGTGCTAGAAACCTTCATTTATTACTTATGTTTTTATTTTATTTTTTTTGAACTAAAAGAAAAAAGGATATCAAAGTATGTTAGTCATTGTATCTATGAGTTAAGATTAATGGTTATCCATTGATATCCTTATTTAACCTTTCCCATTAAAAGGAACCATTACTTGAGTAATAATGGCTTTAAAGAGGACTACCCCATACTTGGTCGTGTAATGTGAACCCTAAAAGGCGAGGCTTAGTGATCTAACACACACAGAGAATCAAACAAGAACTCAAGAGAGTCAAATCAAATTTTAATTATGCAAACTCTAGACCTAATATTTAAAGGAACATGAATGTAAGATATAAAGAAAAATGTGGATGACACACTCCAAAAAAGAACGAATTTCGAAGTAATAAGTTAAGGTTGAACGACACAAGAAGAGTTAGTTGTTGATAAGTTTTTTAGTTCTTAAAAGAATCAAAGGAAAAAATGCTCACTTTTTAATTTATATAATTGTTTACCTTTTAACAATGAAATCAAGTCTATTTAAACATTGAAATAACAACCCTCAAAATCCTAAAACTAGAGCCAACGATATACTCTTAAAAGATAGGGGCATTCCTATTTTACTATAAACTCTAATTTTATAACAAATTTCTATTTTATAAAAAACTTTTACTTAATAGTGAATTTTATTACCTAACCCTAACTCATTAAGCACTTCAATCATATTAATAACTTCTTAATCTTCTTTCAAGCTTGAATACATGCCATTGGATGAATTTATGTCATTTGTAACTTGGTTGGCTCGGATCTTCTCAATTAGCTCATTTAGTGCTTCTTTCATTTTTTTTTAACCCTTGAATGTGTCATTGACCCTTCATAAATGGTGAATAGATCCTTAAAAGTCCTTCTTGTGTTACCCTCTATAGATCTCATCATTCCCCCTCTCCTCAAAAGGATTTCTCCTTGAATTATCACATGTATCAAAAGGAGAAAGATTAGAAATATTAAATGTTGTACTCACATTTCACTCATCGACAAGGTCTAACTTATAAGTATTGTCATTAATCCATGCTACCACTTGAAATGGACCATCTCCTTTAGCCTGTAGCTTTGAGCACCTCTAAATTCGAAACATTTCCTTATGCATATGCACTCTAACCCAATCATCATATTTAAATACTACCTTTACTTGCCCTTTTTTGGTAGAAATTGCATATTACTTAGTTTGTTTTGCAATTTGTTGCCTTATCTTCTCATGCAACTTCTTCTCTATTTCAACCTTGCAATCAACATCTAAACTAACATACTTATCAATAAAGAAAGACGTCAAATCCAAAGAAGTTAAAGGATTAAAACCATACACAATTTCAAATGGATGGAAACTAGTAGTAGAATAAACATTCTTATTATATGTGAACTCTACATGCAACAAACAATCTTCCCACATATCTAAATTCATTCGAATAATAGCACATAACAAAGTAAAAAGAGTTCAATTAACTACCTTAGTTTACCCATATATTTGTGGATGGAAAGTGGTTGAGAACACTAGTTTAGTACCTAATTTAACCCATAAAGTCTTTTAGAAGTAGTTCAAGAACTATGTGTCTCAATCTAAAATGATACTATTGGCATGTCTTGTAAGTATACTATGACTCTAAAGGATTATTCAATCACATTATTTGGATCGTTAGTTTTTATGACATAAGATGAAATAGGTCATCTTTAAAAATCTATTAACAATAACAAGTACAAAATCTTTACCCTTTTTTTGACTATAGCAGCCCTATCACAAAGCTCATAGATAAATCAACTTAGTATTGGTTAAGTATGGGTAAAGAGGTGTATAAGTCATGGGGTAAATTTCTAAATTTAAGTTATTTGCATGTTATGCACTTCTTTCACACCCTGTCAATATCTTGTTTCATGTGTGGCCAAAGGAAATACTCAACTAAGAACTAACCTCCTAAAAAAAGTCATAGGTACACATAAACGATTTTCCCAAAATAAGATACTCTTATACTTATAAAATTTCCTAGAAGCCGACTTCTCACATACGCTATACACATTAGTAAAGTAGGGATCTTTCACATAAAAAATTTTAATGTACTCAAATCCAAATAATTTCGCATTAAGTGTAGAGACAAAGACATACTTACAAGATAATTCATCAACTATCACATTCTCCTTGTTAATATTTGATAGCACAAGGAATTTGGCATGTTTCCTATTCAACTTTCCTTGCCTTTCAAGTATTTCAAGGATTCATGGTTAGTATGGACGACAAACTCTTTGGGCAAAAGACAGTGTTGTTATGTCTTTAAATTTAATACCAATGCATACATGTCCTTATCATAAGCAGGATATTAAGAGCTATTTCACTTAGTTTTTTTTTTATATTGATAGAATTTCACGAGATGGATTCCTCAGAGATAGTAAAATGACATAAATTTTTTTTTCTTTGTGAGCAAATTACTTCTAGTTTGATGAATTAGAATTTTTTTTTGTTTTTTATTTGGGTCTCCTTTTTGACAAGTTTTTTTTTTGAAAAAAGTCTATTTTTTATATTTGATAAATATAATATTTATTTTTTAAGTTATTTTCCCAATTAATTATCAGTTCAAATAAATTATTTTAATTATAGTTAATTAAATTAATATTTTTATTTTTTAATAAAATAGTATAATATAGAAAATGAATTGTATAAGTCATTAGTAAGATCTAATATTTAATTCATAAATTGAAATAAGAAATTAGTAATTAAGTTATTAAGAATAAAATAAATTATTAATCACATCTTTTATAATCATTTTATATGCTAACAATTATTTTAACAATAATTTTACTAAACATTAAGAATTCTTTTGGATTTTCCTCACCTTATTGTCACCATTATTATCAAACAACTTGCAACTTTAGGTAACATAATTTTTAGCTTTAATATTCTTGTTTACACCACTTTATCTCATAGTATTGCCAAACATGATTTATATTGAAAATCAAATTTATGTTGAAAATACCTTTACATGTGACAAATACCTAACCAGGAATAAGAAATGGAAACAAAATTATATAAAAAGAATCCTTTCTAACTTTTAACTTGTCAACCAAATCAACTCCTTTGGTAGTTCCCAAAGTTCATAAGGATAAGCATTAAGCATTTACTACATGGTATAATAATAACATCTTATAATTCAAGGAAAATTAACAAGTTGAGGTAGTGCAGAGCATAGTCAACGTATCTTGACAAAAGAGAAAAGTTAATTTATTTAAATTATAGTCATATATATCTATTTTGTCAAAGAGATAATAATCTTAAATAAGTAAGTATGGTTATTGATTTTATATAGAACAAACATTGAATTATACATCAAAATGTAAACCCAAATCAATCTTTATAAATTATTAATATTTTTCCTTGTATAAATTATTGATATTTTCTCTTGATTAAATTACTCAATTCGATGATGGAAAGAGGAGGGAAATTTTTCATATGACTTTTGGTAGGAAATAAGTAGAAAAAATGAGAAAAAGAACCCCATTATTTTAAAATTAATATTTTTTTTCCTCAATTCTTCTATTGAATCAAATGAAAAATGGGCATTGTTGTAATTTTGTTCCTTTCCTCCCATTCTCTCGTTAATGATCCTTTTTTTTTTCTTTCTAGTCATTTTTTGCTTCTTTTTTTTTTTTTGAATTGTTTTCCTTTCACTTTTCTTCCCCAAATTATAAAAGTTAAAAAAGCAACAAAATTGCCAATAGAAATGAGAAGATTCAAACTCACCTAAGATCAGCTTTACCATATGGCATTTTGCCCACCTCATGTCTCTCTTTCTCACATGTATCACATCTCTTTCTCATACACATATAATGTACTTATCATTTATTGTTGCATTACATATTTTATTTACCTTTTTTATTTTTGTTGCTTTCAATTTAGTTCTGTCTAAAATTTTACTTTTGTAAATAGGTGCATTGAGAGAGTGTGTGTTTCTATGTAATAGGGTGGAAGACCTTAGGAAATGTTATTTTGCCAAATTTCTGCTCATGCTAGAATTATTGTATGCAAATTGGTATAAAATACATTAGCTATGAATTAAGCTATAAATTATCCACTAATAAAAAAGATGGTGCTTGTCTTTTGAAAGAGGATTGTTGAATATTGTCTCCATTGACTTTTATGTATTTATTTTAAAATGTGTAATAGTTAGTTGATATTTATAAATTATCCACTAATAAAAAAGATCGTGCTCGTCTTTTGAAAGAGGATTATTAAACATGGTTCTTATTGACCTTTAGTTTTTTTTTTTCTGAAGTGTGAAATATTTAATTAATAGCTGCTGGTTGTTAGAGGAAGGAGACTATGTAAGTTTGAAGATATCTTAGAAAGGATGAATTCTACCCTAATTAAATATAAATTAATGTGGAAGTTTTAGGAGGTGAGAGATTCAATCTTTGACTCCCTCAAGCTTTATAGGCTCAATGGCATTTTGGCTAGACAAATAATTATCAATCTTTGACCTGTGATGTGTATTTCTCTCATTAACTCAAAAAAATTCTAATGATTGGGTGCATCCTTGTATTTCCAACATTGAAGGACATAACAAGACATGACATCAATTCAAACTATGCTAGGTAAAAGTGGTGCACACTAGTTGTTGCATAAAAGGAGACTACTAATGACAAATATTTGATAGCTTTTGATTTCATAATTGGGAAAAGAAATTTGGCCCTTGGAACTTATTATACAAATAACTTCTTTCCTTTTGGAAGTGAAGTTCACTATTTGATTCAAGTACTTAGATGCATGTTAGTATATTTTGCCAAACCATTCATGAATTGAAATAGGGGAAAATTACATGGACATTTTTTAATAAAAAAAACTATGCATAATTAGTAAAAAAAGAAACACAAACAAAATTTAATTGTTAAAAGTGGTATTTTACTATTATATATTATAAATTTAAATAAGAATGCCATTATAAATTATAACACATTCAATTCATGTAATAGTATGTATTTGTGTAAGACATATTAATAATGGCATAATACAATTTCATAATATGTCAATCAATGCTAGGTTTGCTAGACAGGCTATATCTTTCATGCATGACATGCTCCGTCAGAAACACGCCTCTTCTTCTATCCGACGCTTTGACTTCTATTGTTCCAAAATTTCAGTTTATTAATAGAAATTTTAACCTTTAAATTCTCTCAACTTTCAGAGAATCAGAACTCCATATTTTGTAGTTTTATTTGGCTACACATGGGCTACATTCATGCAAAATTTCAGATATTGATTCCTCTTATACATGGAGCTGCCATTAAGGCACTTAAAGTCTCATTTTCACAAAAATAAACCATAAAATCATGCATTTTCTACCAAAATGTATACAAACAAGCTAGAAAACAAACCCATGCACACTTGATACAAAATTAAAAGGTATAAATTTCCATACAAAATTACTGTAAAATGATCAATACCTCAACCAGAATTTTTCTACATTCCAAAATTTCAGATTAAATTACTAGACTCTCCATAGCATCATGACCTATGCATGGTCATAATGTAATCATATAGTAGTCACCCTTATACTGTCCTTTCAACTGTCCATTAATTTAAATTATTTTTATCGAGATAGCTCAAACAAATTAACTCACCATGAATGAAAATCTTGGACCCATGAATGAACAAGAAGAGAGAAATGAGAGACTCAATTTTGACTAACACCGACAATAAAGAGACGATCGCCCAATGAAAATGCGAGAGGACAAAAGCAATGTTTCATAAAGAAGCAAAAATGACGGAAGGAAATGACTACATAAACCAGATTCAAATAAAGGAAAATTACTTGGCCTGCTTAGAACAAGAGCTTACAAAAAGTTTATAGAGAAGTTCATGCATGCGTCTTAGGAAGAGGAGGCTACAACAAGTTCATTGAGGAATCGCAACAAGTTCATGGATGTGCTTTCTTGACAATGTAGGTCAAAGCTTTAAAAAAACCTTGAAGAATTGTTGAGCTGAAATGTGTTAGAAAATTTTGCTATATACAAGACGTCTTTTATTCTTTCTTATGGCAATGCACATGCGAATCCATAACTATCTTTTTTTTTAAACACTAATCATGCATATAATTAAGGTGTGCATTGTTGGTTTTCTTCAATATCATAGTAAAATAACTATTATGTTGATGAGAAATTTAGAATAATCTTCTTTTTTTGACAATTGTGAATTTTAAAATAATGAACATTGCAAAGAAAATTAATTAGTGATAAGCTATTTATCGAGGAGGATACCAAACTTAAAATGGACTTGAGTTTAGGTTCTGAGTAGATCTAAGTCCCATAAAATAACAAATGATTAAGGATTGAAGGGAGCTTTTGATGCTAACACTCTTGTGATTAAGTCATTAAAAAAACATAAGAGACCTAAATGTAAAAGTAGAGATGGTGTGAGAGCAGTTGCATTTAGATTGATAAGGCATGGGTCTATTTATATATTTTTCGGCTATTATAATAAGTAAATTTTAATAATGATAGAATAGGTGAGGAGACCCAATCCTTAAGGTATGAGCTAAATGAGACACTAGTCCATAGACTAATGATAGGAATCATTAATAGATCCCGACTTGATGTAGGAAGAAGGAGTGTAAAATATAATGTGAAAGGTTAATACTCGATTAAGTCTTTATAAGGTTTCAAGATTTTGCTAGAGCAAAATAATAAGTTTCAAGAGAGATTTTTTTGATAGTTGGCAATTGATATGATAATTGATAAACTAGTCCTTAGGATTATAGGTCTATTTATAGTAGTTTTTTAACCTTAATAAAACCAACTAATAAAAAAACAAATAAATAAAAATATTCAAGCTCTTAAACTTAAAGCTTAAGGAAACTCCTTAATAATATCTTAAAATCTCCTAATTAGTCTAAAATATTCTAAATAAACAAGAAAAATTACAACATTAATTAAGGTTAGGAGTTACAACTATTGAACTCTTCAATTATTTAGACTTACACATAGACCATTGCTTATGAATCTTCTTTGGACTAATGACCTCGATAATAAGGACATTGAAATGGTATTGAATTTCTCTACCAAATAAAATCAACATTATGTGGTAATGGAAGTAAATAATCAACAAGATTTTAAAACCTATAAGTTATGGGTTCACCTTATAGGTTAATTGAATATATTGATAAATTAATTTTTCGACTATCACAATCTTTTAACTCTTTAATATCTTCATCAGAACACAAATTAACTTTCAAAATCATGTTGCGATCAGTAATAAGTATTTCCACTTATTTTGACCCATGTCCTATTGAATTATTGATACTTTGCCAACATTAAACTCCAAAGATAGTACTTTTTGGACATGAAATTGACATTAATGGAAGACTAAGAAAGCAAATCTTCATTATTTAAAGATGAATCCACAAACTCAATATTTGGTAGAAAATAAGAATTAAATCTCTTTTCAACTTGATCTAAAATTGTATCAAATTTATATTGTCATAAAATTCAATGACCAATAAATTTCTCATCCTTACCCATAAGCAAATTTTTGACTCATTAGATCTACCATCTTGTAATTTTGAATATGAAAATTTCATCATTTTCACCTCCAAAACATCTTTATATTTGAACCATACCTTAAGTCCACAAAAGCATCTTAAAAAATCCTTAATGAAGAAATTTCCATTACAAACAAAAATATCTTCAAACTTACAACGTGTGTACAAACAAACTGACTACAAGCAATATTTACAATAAAAGATCTATTGTATTCATAATCTAAAAAGGAACCTTATAAAAGCCTTCCTTTCATGATCAATGTAATTGGAAAGGTTACTTCCAACTCCATAGGATGACATCAAACCAAGAGAAACTTGGTTTAATGCCATTTGATGCAAAATAGAATCATAAAGATGTTAGATGTATCAAACTAGACAAATCTAAATTCTGATACTACTTGACGTAGAATGAAAGCCTGAAAAAGAGATAACCAAAGGTCAATACTTCATTGATCCTTTATAGGGCTTATACATTCTACCAGACAACATATAACAAGTTTCAAAAGTTGATAACTATTCTAATAATTAATAAACTGTACCTTAGGTTTACAGGCCTATTTAACCTTAACAAAACTAACTGATAACGAAACAAATAAATAAAAATATTCATATCCTTAAACTTAAGCATAAAGATAATAATATTTTAAAATCTCCTAAATAGTCTAAAATACTCTAAATAAACAATAAAATGATAATAATAAAAATTACAACATTAATTGTATAATAATATAAGATAATTTCCATCACGTGTCCTATATCATGATCTTGTCATTAACCCACAAAGAAATCCTCAAAATTCACAAGTTACTTCATTACCTTGACTTAAGGCCCCTTGGGCCTAGTTATGAATTGAACCTAGTATATAGATTTGGGCCTCCTTATTAATAAGAGAAAATTATTGTAACTTGAATATGCTTGATAGCTTTAATCTTTATATGTGCTAGTGCTAGAAACCTTCATTTATTACTTATGTTTTCAATTTCTTTTTTTTTTAACTAAAAAAAAGGATATCATAAGTATGTTAGTCATTGTATCTACGAGTTGAGATTAAGGGTTATCCATTGATATCCTTATTTAACCTTTCCCATAGGAAGGAACCATTACTTGTGTAATGAAGGCTTCAAGGAGGACTACCCCATACTTGGTGGTATAATGTGAACCCTAAAAGGCGAGACTTAGTGATCTAACACACACAGGGAATCAAACAAGAACCCAAAAGTGTTTAATCAAATTTTAATTATGCAAACTCTAGACTCAATGTTTAAAGGAACATGAATGTAAGGTATAAAGAAAAATATGGATAACACACTCCAAAAAAGAACGAATTTTAAAGTAATAAGTTAAGGTTAAATGATACAAGAAGAGTTAGTTGTTGATAAGTTTTTTAGTTCTTAAAAGAATCAAAGGAGAAAATGTTTGACTTTTTAATTTATATAATTGTTTACCTTTAATAATGAAATCAAGTCTATTTATACATTGAAATAACAACCCTTAAAATCCTAAAACTAGAGCCAATGATATACTCTTAAAAGATGGGAACATTCCTATTTTACTATAAACTCCTAGTTTATAACAATTTTCTATTTTATAAAAAACTCCTGCTTAAGAGTGAATTTTATTACCTAATCCTAACTTGTTAAGTACTTCAATGATATTAATAAAGTCTTAATCTTCTTTTAAGCTTGAATATATGCCATTAGTAACTCGGTTAGCTCAGATATTCTCAATTAGCTCATTTAGTGCTTCTTTCATTTTTTTTTAACCCTTGAAAGTGTCATTAACCCTTCATAAATGCTCAGTGGATCCTCAAAAGTCATTCATGCATTACCTCCTCCATAGATCTTATCATTCCCCCTCTCTTCAAAAGGATTTCTCCTTAAATTATCACTTGTATCAAAAGGAGAAAGATTAGGAATATTAAATGTTGCACTCACATTTTACTCATTGATAAGGTCTAACATTTAAGCATTGTCATTAATCCATGCTACCACTTGAAATGGACCATCTCCTTTAGCTTGTAGCTTTAAGCACCTTTAAATCTGAAACATTTTCTTATACGTATGCACTCAAACCCAATCACCAAATTTAAATACTACCTTCTTTGTTTTTTTTTGGTATAAGTTGCATATTACTGAGTTTGTTTTGCAATTTGTTACCACATCTTCTCATGCAACTTCTTCTCTATTTCAACATTGCAATCACATCTAAACTAACATATTTATCGATAGAGAAAGATGTCAAATCCAAAGGAGCTAAAGGATTAAAACCATATACAATTTCAAATGGAGAGTAACTAGTAGTAAAATGAACATTCTTATTATATGTGAACTCTACATGCAAAAAATAATCTTCCCACTTTTCTAAATTCATCGAATAATAACAACAACAAAGTAAAAAGAATTCAATTTAACTACCTTAGTTCTACTATATATTTGTGGATGGCAAGTAATTTATAACAACTAGTTTAGTACCTAATTAACCCACAAAGTCTTTTGAGAAGTAGTTTTAAGAACAATAAATCTCATCTAATGCTAACACATGATACTCTAAGGCCATGTCCTGTAAGTGTGAAGTTCCGTACTACTAACTACTACCCTACAAGATAAATTATCAATTACATTGAGTTTAGTCGTTATCGTTAGTTGTTTATGGACATAAGATGAAATAAGGTCATCTTTAAAATCTATTAACAATGACAAGTAGATGAATCCCTACTTTTTTGTTACTATAACAGCTTGTGTTCAACAAAGCTCATAGATAATCAAACTCAGTATTGGCTTTAGGCATGGGTATAAAAGGTGTATGAGTCAATAGCGGTGTAAAACTCTAAATTAACTATATTTGCAAGTAGTATATTTCCGCACTTCTTGCATCATCTAGCATCTTCAATATCTTGTTTCATGTGTGGGCCAAAGGAAATCATATCAAACTATAGAACTAACTTCCTTAAAAATGTCATAGGTACACNACATGAATGTGATATATAAAGAAAAATATGGATGACACACTCCAAAAAGAATGAATTTTAACAAACAAGTTAGGGTTGAATGACACAAAAAGAGTGTAGTTGATAAGTCTTTAATTCTTAAAAGGATCAAGGGAAAAAATGCTCACTTTTAATTTATATAATTGTTTACCTTTGAACAATGGAATCAAGTCTATTTATAAATTGAATGACAACCGTCAAAATCCTAAAACTAGAGCCAATGATATACCTCTTAAAAGATAAGGACATTCTTATTTAACTGTAAACTCCTATTTATAACAAATTTTTATTTTATAAAAAACTCCTACTTAAGAGTGGATTTTATTACCTAACCCTAACTCATTAAGCACCTCAATCATATTAATAAATTCTTAATTTTCTTTCAAGCTTGAATACATGCCATTGGATGAAATTTATGTCATTTGTAACTTGGTTGGCTCGGATATTCTCAATTAGCTCATTTAGTGCCTCTTTCATTTTTTTAACCCTTAAATGTGTCATCGACCCATCATAAATGGTCAATAGATCCTTAAAAGTCCTTCATGCATTACCTCCTTTATAGATCTCATCATTCTCCCTCTCCTCAAAAGGATTTCTCCTTAAATTATCACTTGTATCAAAAGGAGAAATATTAGAAATATTAAATGTTGCACTCATATTTTACTCATCAACAAGGTTTAACTTATAGGCATTGTCATTAATCCATGCTACCACTTAAAATGGACCATCTCCTCTAGCCTATAGCTTTGAACACCTCTAAATCTGAAACATTTCCTTATGCATATGCACTCAAACCCAATCACCAGATTTAAATTCTACCTTTTCTTGCCCTTTTTTGTTATAAGTTGCATATTACCTAGTTTGTTCCGCAATTTGTTGCCAATATCTTCTCATGCAACTTTTTCTCTATTTCAACGTTGCAATCACCATCTAAACTAACATACTTATCAATAGAGAAAGACGTTAAATCCAAAGGAGTTAAAGGATTAAAATCATACACAATGAACATTCTTATTATATGTGAACTTTACATGCAACAAATAATCTTCCCACATTTCTAAATTCATTCGAATAATAGCACACAACAAAGTAAAAAGAGTGCAATTAACTACCTTAGTTTACCCATATATTTATGGATGGCAAGGAGTTGAGAACACTAGTTTAGTACCTAATTTAACCCACAAAGTCTATTAGAAGTAGTTCAAGAACTATGTATCTCAATCTAAAATTATACTCTAAGGCATGTCCTATAAGTATACTACGACTCTAAAGGATAATTCAATTACATTATTTGCATCATTAGTTTTTATGACATAAGATGAAATATGTCATCTTTAAAAATCTATTAACAATAAAAAGTACAAAATCCCTACCCTTTTTTTACTATAGTAGCCCCATCACAAAGCTCATAGATAAATCAACTTAGTATTGGTTAAGCATGGGTAAAGAAGTGTATAAGTCATGGGGTAAAACTCTAAATTTAACTTATTTGCATGTTATGCACTTCTTGCACACCCTCTCAATATCTTATTTCATGTGTGGCTAAAGGAAATACTTAGCTAAGAACTAACTTCCTTAAAAAATTCATAGGTACACATAAACGACTTTCCCAAAATAAGATACTTTTATACTTATAAAATTTCCTAGAAACCAACTTCTCACATACGTTATATACATTAGTAAAGTTAGGATCTTTCACATAAAAATTTTTAATGTACTCAAATCCAAATAATTTCGCATTAAATGTATAGATAAAGGCATACTTACAAGATAATGCATCAACCACTACATTCTCTTTATTAATATTTGATAGCACAAGGAAAGGTTGCAATGAATTTGACCTGTTTGCCATGTTTCCTATTCAACTTTCCTTGCCCTTTAAGTATTTCAAGGATTCATGGTCAATATGGATGACAAACTTTTTGGGCCAAAGGTAGTGTTGCCATGTCTCTAAATCTAATACCAATGCATACATATTTTTATCATACGTAAGATATTAAAAGCTGCTCCACTTAGTTTTTCATTGAAATAAGCAATTGGTCACCTTTTAGTGATTTTCTTGGCTATTTTACAACTAATGCATATTCTCCTAGTCTCATCTTTCTTGTATATAAGCAATATTATAACTATATATTAAGATATGTTGTCCCTTGCATATCCCTTTGTCATAAGCTCATTAACTTGCCTTTGAAACTCCTTTATCTCCTCAAGATTACTTTTATAGCTCAATCAATTTGTAATTGTTGCACCATGGATGAATTTAATATGATATTTTATTTCCCTCAAAGATGGCAAACCACATAGTTCTTTGGAAAAAACATCACCAAATTCTTACAAAAGAGAAACAACAACACTAGGCAAAGAAGAGTTAAACTCATTAATACTAAAATAAGCCTCTTTGTACAAAAGTACAACAATAAGTTGTGTTGAATAGAAACTCTTTTAACATCACTCTCTTTTGTATATAAACTGTTAATTTTTTTCTCATGCTCTTTTTCTTCTTTTCTCTTGGTATCATCTCTTTTCTCTCATTTCTTTCCCTCCTTTCCCCTCTCAGCCTTAATTTCTTTTCTCCTCTCTCTCTCTTTTTTAATCTCCAATCATTTTCCATAAACTTTTTTAAGGTGTTAAAAGTATAAGAGTAACAAGTTTATCATTTATTACAAAAAAGTACCTCTTCTTAAACCTATCAAGTATGACACACTGACCATATTGTCATAGTCTTTCCAACAAAATATACCCATCTTGCAAAGGTACAACATCACACAAGATCTCATTAGTATATCTCCCAATTGTAAACAATACTAACCCCTACTTATTTACCTTAATTTCTCCACACATATTCAATTATTAAAACTTATATGAACTAAGGTGTTTCATGGTAAATAAAATAAACTTTTCAACTAAAGTAATGCTACCTATATTTGTACAACTACCCTTATCAACGATCATACTACTTACCTTATCTTTGATATGACATCATGTATAAAAGATACTATCTCTTTGCACTTCATCATCTATTTTAGTTTGTATGCTCAATACTTGTCTAGTCACCAACACATCTCCCTTAATTAGGTACTCCTCTCCATCACTTGTATCGTCTAATGATGGCATGGAGTCATCATCAAACTCACTTTTAGTCTCAATATTACCACTATCCCACAACACCATGGTATGCTTATTAGAACATTGAGATGCAATATGTCCCATTCTTAGACATTTAAAACATTTAATATCTCTATTTTTACTAGGTTAGAAATTAAAATTACTTTTTTACTTATTATGGCTCACTTCCTCATTATTATTGATTCAACCTTATGATTGTAATAAGCCCTCTTTTCCCTTTTACTCCAATTCAGCTTTTAGGATGAAGTGGAACCCAAATTCTATCCAAATCATGTAGAACCCTTTCGTTTAAGTTGTGTCTAAACTTTCATTATCATATGCACCATGTCTTCCAACTCCACATAAAACTACTATTCAACAACATTAACAATATCTCTATTAAGCCCTTATAAGAACTAAACAATGGTTACTTCTCTATCTCCCTCCATATTAGCCCAAATCATGGTAATTTCCATCTCTTTATAGTAATTCTCCACACTCTTGGTGCCTTAAGTGAGCCCTTATAGCCTTTAATACAAATCCCTATATTAGTGATTAAGGATAAAACCTCTTCATCATGATAGTCTTCATCTCCTCCCATGTATTAGTAAACCTTTTGCAATTCCTTCTCTTAGTCAAAACAAGTTGATCCCAACAAATAATAGCATAATATGTACATTCAACTACAATAAGTTTCAATTTTTCTCTTCAAAGTCGTTGTGACAACTAAAGACCAATCCAACCTTCTTCTCCCATTTTAAATAGGTTTATTGATCATTTTTTCCTCGAACTAGAGGAATTTTCATTTAATGCTACCAAAATTACAATTATAGGTGTCTCACTTCTTATGATCTCTTTGACCATTTATATTATTGACATTTCTGACCAAAGTAGTTAGATCATCAAATTCATTATCTTTTACATTATTTACATGACCATAGTCTTATCTTGTATACTTTTTTGTATTAGGAACCTCATGGCCCGCATACCTCCTTGACAATTTTGCTATTGTAGTGGCTTCTTTCTTTATCATATCTCTCATAGTAGTAAATTTGATGTTCATTCACTTAAATTATTGTTGCATAAATTTGATCATGAATGACACATCACTACCCTCCTTCTCAAGTCCACCTTTGTCTTTGGAAGACTTAGAGTTAATTCTACATAAAATGGCTAAGATACCTCAACAAAACACTCCTTTATGTGTTTGACTCAAAAATAATGTCACACCACGTCATGTTTATACTCTTTAAAGATTTTTTTTAATATGTGTTTATACTCCTACCTTTTACCACTTAAATTTTCTCTTTCAATTCTTTATTAAATTAAAAAACCTCAATCAAAGTCATTTTATGACTAATTAATTCCAATAAATTAGAATCAAAGAAATTTAGAAAAACATAATGAATAAAAGTTGTGGGTTAGAAAAAAGCAATAAGATTAAATTGCAACACATAAAAAGAGAATAATTAAATTTGAATTCTTGTAGGAACTAGTAAGCAATAAGGTCTACTCCTTTAACTTAATTAAATAGGGTTTACTTTTCAAATAGGAATAAATCAATTATAATCTTTTGTTCCTTTTTTTTTCCTTTCTTCTTTTCTTCTTTCTTTATTTCTTTTTTTTTTTGAATTGAGTAAAAATCCAAGAAAGTTAAATCAAATTTCAATCCTCAAACCCTAGACCTAATGTTTAAAGGATCATGAACCTAAAGTATAAAAAAAGATATGGATGTCACACTCTAGAAAAGAATGAATTTAAGAGTAATATGTCAAGTTAAACATCATAAAAAGAGTTAGTTATTAATAAGTTCTTTAGTTCTTAAAAGAATAAAAAGAAAAAACTCTCACTTTTCAATTCACATAATCACCTACCTTTTAACAGTGAAATCAAATCTATTTATAAGTTGAATTAACAACCTTAAAAATTGTAAAATTAGAGACCATGATATATTCCTAGAAAATAAGAACACTTTTATTTTATTATAAACTCTTATTTTATGACAAACTCTTACTTTATAACAAATTCCTACTTAAAAGTAGGTTTTATTACTTATCCCTAACTTATTAAGCATTCCAATCATATTAATAAAGTTTTGGTCTTCTTTCAAATTTGAATTCACACCATTTGCAACATGATTTGCCTAAATATTCTCAATCAGCCCATTTAGTGCTTCTTTCATTCTTTTAGCCCTCAAACATGTCATTGGCCTTTCATGAATGCCCAATGGATCCTTAGAAGTCATCCATGCTTCAACTCTTCTATAGATCTCATCACCGTAATGTATCAAATACAAAACCCAATAGTACATTACCTATAAATCTCTATAATTTCCTTAAAATCAAAGGTGATGTTGCTAAAGGGATTCAAACTTTAACCAATATGGAATGAGACATGCCAAATTACCACCAATCTCTTACATTGGGTGGTACTTTTCATTCTTTATTTAAGTTCTCTCTTTGTGTAAAGGCTATTAAAAGGACACATTCATGCCAACATGATAGACTTTATTTATGAATTCATTTACAAATGGTTTATTTTAATTATGGCCTCATTTACCAATGATCAATTTTATTTAGGGATAATTTTGCACCATGTGGCCCAAAAAATTTTCATTTCAAGACTTATGGCATCAAATTCATCAATTTAATGTTATATGGTTGTTTTTGAGTTATAAAAAAAAAATCTATGTTTGTTCTATTAAACTTTTTTAATCCAATCCACTAAAATGTCTTTTACATCATTAAAGATGGCATCTACAAGTATACCCTCTTTGGTAGTGAATTTCAACTTGTATTAAGGGGAGTGAAAACTAGTTTGGACCTAAATAACTAAAAGAGTGTTTGGTTTTACTTTTTAAAAATGTGTTTTACAAACACATATACCACCTAAAACAGAGGTTTTGGAAAAGAGACAATGGAAACAACTACATAAAAGAGACTTGATTGAGATGGGATCCCATGAAAGGAACAATTCTTGTTATTAAGACGTGGTGGGAAAAGTAGATTAAGGTGAATTTTAACATTATTCTTCTTTACTTAAACACACACACCTCTTAAAATGGAGGTTTTGGAAAAGCAAAAATTTGTTGCTTTTAGCCACCACCAAACAAAAAAGGCAAACGCTGAATTGTGTTTTTATTTTAATAGAAAAAAAATATCCTTAATTCTTTCACCATCATTGTTGAAGAGTTTCAAAAAAAAAAAAAAAGACTTGATTGAGATGGGATCCCATGAAAGGAACAATTCTTGTTACTAAGACATGGTGGGAAGAGCAGATTAAGGTGAGTTTTAACATTATTCTTCTTTACTTAACACACACACCTCCTAAAATGGAGGTTTTGAAAAAGCAACAATTTGTTGCTTTTAGCCACCACCAAACAAAAAAGGCAAACACTAAATTGTGTTTTTATTTTAATAGAAAAGAATATCCTTAATTCTTTCACCTATATTGTTAAAGAGTTAAAAAAAAAAAAGGTAAATATAAGTATAACAAACATTGGTTGAAAAACAAGATGTACTAAAAAGGGATTAAAGGCAATGGAAAGAATTACACAAAAGAGACTTGATTGAGATAGGATCCCATAAAAGGAACAATTCTTGTTATTAAGACATGGTGAGAACAGTGGAATAAGGTGAGTTTTAACATTGTTCTTTTTTACTCAAAAATAATGTTTTTGATAAGTTTAGGATATTAAGAATTCCCTTTATTTTACAATACTGTTGGCTAATCTATGTATGAAAAGATTTCAAGAATCTAGTATTGAACTAGAAGTCAAGAAAAAGTTAGATGCCTTATTTAGGGATCTAGTGGCCATAGAAAGATATGTTGTTGCACCTTCGTCAACTACTTTATGAATTAGTGATGGTGTTGAGACTAATCATCTAACTTAACACAAAAGTGTTGTATTAGAAGTTAGATGTTAAACTTAATCTTATTGATTCCATAGATAAATTATTTAAAGGTTCTAAGATACAACAAGGGAATGTAAATATTAGTATAAGTGATGTAGCGAGAAGAAATGAGAACAATAAGAAAAGAGTTGTTAAATCAAATTTACATGTGAGAAAAGGTTCTAAAGGGTACAAAATGACAATATAGAGGGGTAGCTACTTATAAAGAAACAATTGATCTATTGGTTCATAATGTTGTTGAAAATAGGAAAATAGAGTTGCCAAGATGTTTTCTACGTGATGTTATGAAGGATTTCCATTCTTTAACAAGTGTTGAAGAAGATAGTGACCTTTTTATGGATGCCATAGATTTAATCTAAAAGAATAGAAATAAAGATATTATTTTGCATCTATGACTAAATAAGCCAAGTTGCGTTAGTTGCATTATCAAATTAAGTAGCACAAAACCCAATAGATGCCATAGATTAAAGAGACATGTTAGTTTCTCTAGTTACTAACATATTTTGGTGTACATGACATTACATATTATTGGATATATTTATTAGTTATAATTTTTTCTTTTTTACCGAGCTAAGAAACATTTGGTACATCTAGTGTTTTACATATTAATATAGATATATTCTTTTTTTTTCATAGATATGACTAATGATTATGAAAATCTTTATGGAGAATACAATGATAATGATGCTAACAATGAAGATAGACTCCTACTATTGGAAGTGACTACCATTGGTGCTATTCATACCTATCATTATACATATATATACAAAAAAACCTTGTATAACCTTATATCAAATAAGGATAAAATAAGTGATTGAATTAATATAAGACAATGAGGTACGATGTTTGAATATGTTCAAAATAGATAAAGGAACATTACTTTAGTTATGCACTAATCTACAATAGAATCATGGGTTAATGCCTTCATAGAGAATGTCTTACATTGAGAAAGTGTGCATCTTTCTATACATAATTACTATGGTTGAATCCAATAGATCAATCGGCAAATATTTTTAGCACTTGAGGGAAGTAGTTAGCAAAAATTTTGCGAAAATCTTATCAATAGTTTTATCACTTGCAAAAGATATTATCAAACCTTGTGACCTTAATTATAGAAATATCCCACCACAAATTCTTTATGATAATAGATATATGCTACATTTCAAGGCACTTTTTTTATAATATTTTTATAATTGCAAATAATGAACTTTGGTTTAAACTTCTTCTGCACTAAATTTAATTTTATCAATTAGATATAAGCATGATTATGTTTTAATAATAGGATTGCACTAGAGTAATAAATGGAATAGATGTATGTACAAGTATTCTTATGGAAGATAAAGTATTATTTATTGAAAGAAAAGTCATACTAATATAAAATATCATGGTAGCATATAATTTTGATATGCAATTCACTTTTGTGTTAACTTGATAGGAGGATAAAACACATGATGTACACATTTTTATTTCAACTATTAATAATCTAGATCTTAATTCCCACACCCCCCATCAAGTATTAATCATAACATATATTTTTTTTTCAAATAAATATTTTATATAAGAAATTATTCACTTCAAAATTCTTTTTATAAATAAATATAAGAAAATATTATCTTTTGTTGATGGATATTATAAAAGTACAAAATATAATTTACCTAAATTTCAAAACGGTTGACCACTAAGAGGATGTAATGAAATCTTTAATTATGCACATTTATCATTAAGAAGTTGTATTGAAAGAGCATTGGGAGTATGAAAGAGAAGATGGAAGATATCTTATTTGATGTTATGTTATTTATTTCAAGTGCAAAAAAATATTGTTATTATGACAATGACATTACATAATTATATTCATAAAAAATTTATAAATGTTGCAATTTTTTATCATCATCTCGATATTATACCACATGATATTTTTTTTATGTTGACAGAATTTCATGAGATGGATTCCTCAAAGATAGTAAAATGACATAATTTATTTTTCTTTGTGAGCAAATTACATTTAGTTTGATGAATTAGAATTTTTTTTTGTTTTTTATTTTGGTCTCTTTTTTGACAAGTTTGTTTTTTTTTTTGAAAAAAGTATATTTTTTATATAAAAATAACTTCTTAGATGGTTGTGAAGTTTGGCCCTTAGAACTTATTATACAAATTTGGCTCTTAGAACTTATTATACAAATAACTTCTTTCTTTTTGGAAGTGAAGTTCACTATTTAATTTAATTACTTAGATGCAAGTTAGTATATTTTGCCAAACCATTCATGAATTGAAATAGGGGAAAATTATATGGACATTTTTTAATAAAAAAAACTATGCACAATTAGTTAAAAAACAAACACTAACAAAATTTAATTGTTAAAAGTGGTATTTTACTATTATATGTTGTGGTACTTTCTATTATTTATTAATAGAAGATTATTTTATTAATTTTGTATGATGAATCCAACAAAAAGTGTGTCAAACAACTATTCTCTATTGAAATAAGAGAGTAATTATATGAATAAACCTTTTCTCAAACACATTATAAACAATTAGTAAAAAAATTGAAAAACAAAACACAAATCAAAATTATAGTTTAAAAAGTGGTATTGACATTGAAGTAAATGACATTGTTTATAAATAAAAGATTAGGTTATAAATTTTCTATGATGAGTCTAACAAGTGTGTCTAACAACTATTCTTCATTCAAATAAGTAAGCAAATATAGAAAGACACATTTTGTTACACACTATACACAATGAGTAAAAAAAAAAAACACATAAACCAAAATTTATAGTTAAAAAAGGAACATAAAATATATTAGTTTTAAATTTTTATTTTTTATATTTCCATTTGACTTTATATTTTTTAAATTCATTTCAAATTGATCCCTCTTTTCTTTTTAGGAAAGTAATTAAGTTATTAATGATTTATTTTTAGTTAATATATAATTTTTAATAGTTTTAACTATTTTTCATCTAGAAATGAGAAATTTGAAATGAATTTAAAAAGTATACACTAATCACTAATTCAATTGTATATGGTATTATGTTTTAGGTTGTCCAAATCCATTGAAATCTAATAAGTATGTTATGTGCATTATATTTATTCTCTTATATTTAACTTTTTTAGTGTATTTTCTTCCTAAATGTACTTATTGGAGATGATTTTAGGTTTGAGGAGAAGACTAAATGGATTGAAGCTATTTGGAAGTTTAAAGACGGGGTTTTGAGTAAATTTAACCACTTGAGAGCATTTTGGAAATTTCACATTTTAAACATTATTGGATGGATTTAAGGCCTTCAAAAGAATTAAAATAGTCATCTTGAACTTTCCAAAATGTGTTTATTTGTAGAGATGTCCTTAATCTAGCATATAGGCTAATCAAAGCTATTCTAATTTAATTAGGAGTTCTTTAACTAAACAAAGTTGGTTCTAAAGAGGAAGTGGCCAATTTCTTTGGGTTATTTTTATTTCCCTTTAAAGTTATAATTAGACATGTTAGGGTAACAAAGGCAAAGATATACATAGACCCCTCTTTTCTTTCTTTCTTGTGCACACGCATATGACATACAAAGCTAGAGTTTTATTTTCAGTCATAAGGATTAAAGTAATTGGAGGAAGCATTGTAAGATTTATTGGTTTTTATTTCTAATATGATTCTTTACTTTGAGTTCTCATATTCTTCTATTATAATTATTATTTATAATTATATTATTTGATTGTTAAGACATATACTTGATAATTATACTTTATGATCTAATGCTAGTTTAAAATTTAAGTCAGCAATTGTTTGATAATTCTAACACTAAGTAGCAAATAGAAATTGACAATCATGATCAAATCTTTGCCAAATTTTTATGAAAAACATGGTCTAGAATTAAAAAATCAACTTGTGAATTTATTCGTTAAATTTGGCTATCTTTCTTATTTTAATGTTATCAATAAATCACTAATTAATTAATTAATCAAAACTCAATTTTTGTGAATTTGATGTTACTTACCCTAATTACAAACTTGTTAATTGAGTGTTCTAATTCAATTAAGAGTTCTCTAGCTAAGCTAAGTTGCTTCTAAAAAGGAGGTGTCCAGTTGTCTTTAGGTTATTTTTGTTTCCCTTTAAAGTTATAATTAGACATGTTAAGGTACCAAGGGCAAAGATATACATATACCTCTCTTTTCCTTTTTTTTTTTTTTTATTGTGCACACACCTATGATATACAAAGTTAAGGTTTTATTTTCAATTATAAGGATTAAAGTAACTAGAGGAAGCATTGTGAAATTTATTGGTTTTTATTTCTAATATGATTCTTTACTTTGAATTCTCATATTCTTTTATTATAATTATTATTCATAATTATATTATTTGATTGTTAAGATAATTTATTTTTTAATTTCATCTATTTTTCTTATTTTAATGTTATCAATAATCCCTAATTAACTAATTAATCAAAACTCAATTTTTGTGAATTTGATGTTTATGCACCCTAATTACAAACTTTTTAATTGAGTGATTTATATTAATTTTGGTGTATTCACCAAACATCAAATTTTGGCATCATTGTCAGGGATTGATTATTTAATGAATTTTTTTTCTTATGATTGTACCCTTATATGACTTGTGTTGTAGACTTATATGCCTATTGAAGAGTCTAACCAAAAGCTCCCCTATATAAAAGACTAGATTCAAGCCAACAAGCATATGATCTTTTGACTTTTGCCAAGACTTAACCCTTGATCTCAACTCGTAGATACAATGACTAACATGCTTATGATATCCTTTTTTTTAGTTCAAAGAAAAAATGAAGTTCCCAACTTCACCCTAGGATCTACTAGTTTGTGATACTGAGAGGGGGGGTGAATCAGTATCACCACAATTCACAATTCGCAGGAAAGTGAACAACTTCAATCTCTTCTTAAAAGCGAACTCTTTCTCAGATTCGACTAAGGTAGATCTATTGCTACCTACTAATCACAATAGTCCCCAAAGTCACCTTTCAGACACCTTGCCTAATAGACAATTCGGATGTTCTTGTTTAGATCTTCGTTAGGTTATGGGTTGGCTGATACTTTAGCTGCGTTCACAACTTAATTCAAAACACAGAATGTAAAGCAAAATAAGGACACACGAGATTTACGTGGTTCCGTCAACGTGACGTACATCCACGGTGGTAGGGACTCTCCCTTACCGAGACTATCCACTATACTTGAGAATTATAGTTACAATGGATGTCTTAATCTTCTGCTCCTTTCACTATTGCAATTACTAAGCAAGTACAATACAAAGAGTGTCACTTACTGTGTCTACCCTTCGTCTAGCTTGTCTTGCCTCTGTTGAATTGAAAGGCTGCTCCACTGCCGCTTAGAAGTTCACCGCAACGCTCTCTAACCTCTCTTGAAGAAATCTAGAAATACGTTGAGTTCTTTCCGATGCTTCGCCAAATTCCTTCTCTAGGTTGTCTCACACAGCTCCTGCTTTCACCGTCTCACGGTTTCACAGCTTGCACTCAAGCTTCTGGTCTGCCGTTTCACGTCTCACAGCCTGCCCCACGCTTCTGATCAGTCACGCCGTTGCACGTTCTGGTCTCACACTCCTGGTCTGCTATTTCACGTCTCTTGGCCTGCCTCACATTACTGGTTTTTCTGGTTCACGTCTCTCGGCCTGCCTCACTCTTCTAGTCTGCTGTCTTCTCTTCCGGGTGGTCTCACGGATACCAGGTCTGCTGTCTTCTCTTCCGGGTGGTCTGTTTCTTATTTCTCCTCTTGCTGGTTGTGTGTTTCTGGTTTGGTTGCAGGATGTGTTTCTGGTTTGCTTGCAGGAGGCGTTTCTGGTTTGCCTGCAGGATGTGTTTCTGGTTTGCTTGCAGGACGTGTTTCTGGTTTGCTTGCAGGACGTGTTTCTGGTTTGCTTGCAGGAGGTTGCACGTTCTGGTTTGCTCTCCCAGTGGTGACGTTTCTGGTTTGCTCTCCTGGTGGTGTTGTTTCTGATCTCTTGCCGTTCTGCTCTCTCTTCCTTTTGGCCGGTTGCTGTAGGGTTGCTGTTTATTCAATTGTGTTGGCCCTCTACCCTAGTTTTGTCTTCCAAGGCCTTTATATACTCTCTTCCATAAAACCCTAATAGGGCTTACATGGCGGATTTACGTTCTTGCCCTTACGCGGCAGATTTACTTTCTTGCCCTTCCATGTGACTTTACTGCCCTTCCATATGACTTTACTCTCTTGCACACTTAACCCTAGTTGACAACAATTACAACCCATACAAGGCTGTGGGAACAACAAAAAAAAATTAAAAACATAAGTAATAAATGAAGGTTTCTAGCACTAGCACATATAAAGATTAAAGCTATCAAACATATTCAAGTTACAATAATTTTCCCTTATTAATAAGGAGGCCTAAATCTATATTGTAGGTTCAATTCATAACTAGGCCCAAGGGGACCTAAGTCAAGGTGATGAAGTAACTTGTGAATTTTGAGCATTTCTTTGTGGGTTAATGACAAGGTCATGATATAGGACACGTGATGAAAATTATCTTATATTATTATACAATTAATATTGTAATTTTTATTATTCTCATTTTATTGTTTATTTAGAGTATTTTAGACTATTTAGGAGATTTTAAAATATTATTATCTTTAGGCTTAAGTTTAAGGATATGAATATTTTTATTTATTTGTTTCCTTACGAGTTAGTTTTGTTAGGGTTCAATAGGCCTGTAAACCTAACGTATAGTTTATTAATTATCAGAATAGTTATCAACTTTTGAAACTTGTTATTGGTTTTCTAGTAGAATTTATAAACCCCATAAAGGATCAATGAAGTATTGACCTTTGGTTATCTCTTTTTCAAGCTTTCATTCTACGTCAAGTAGTATTAGAATTTAGATTTGTCTAGTTTGATACATCTCACATCTTCATGATTCTATTTTGCATCAAATGGCATTAAAACTAGGTTTCTCTTGGCTTGATGTCGTCCTATGAAGTTTGAAGTAACCATTTAAATTACATTGATCATGAAAGGAAGGCTTTTTATAAGGTGCCTTGTTAAATTGTGAATGCAATAAATCTTTTATTGTAAATATTGCTTCTAGTCAATTTGTTTGTACATAAGTTCATGAGTTTGAAGATATTTTTGTTTACAATGGAAATTTCTTCATTAAGGATTTTTTCATATGCTTTGGTGGACTTAAGGTTTGGTTCAAATATAAAGATGTTTTGGAGGAGAAAATGATGAAATTTTCATATTCAAAATTACAAAATGGTGAAGTTAATTGGTGGAACTATACTCAAATTACCAATTTAGATCTAGTGAGTCAAAAATTTGCTTATGGGTAAAAATGAGAAATTTATTGGTCATCGAATTTTATGGCAATATAAATTTGATACAATTTTAGATCAAGTTGAAAAGAGATTTAATTCTTATTTTCTACCAAATATTGAGTTTGTGGATTCATCTTTAAATAATGAAGATTTTCTTTATTAGTCTTCCACCAAAGTCAATTTCATGTCCAAAAAGTAATATCTTTGGAGTTTAATGTTGGCAAAGTATCAATAATTCAATAGGAGATGGGTCAAAAGAAGTGGAAATACTTATTATTGATTGCAACAAGATTTAGAAAGTTAATTTGTGTTTCGATGAAGGTATTAAAGAGCTAAGAGATTGTGATAGTCAAAAGATTAATTTATCAATATATTCAATTAACCCATGAGGTGAACCTATAACTTATAGGTTTTAAAATCTTGTTGATTATTTACTTCCATTGCCACATAATGTTAATTTTATTTGGTAGAGAAATTTAATACCATTTCAATGTCCTTATTAGCGAGGTCATTAGTCCAAAGAAGATTCATAAGCAATGGTCCATGTGTAAGTCTAAATAATTAAAGAGTTCAATAGAATCAAAGTGTTTCTTCAGATGATATAGGAGACATTAGTTCCTCATTATAAATTCAAATATGAGTTTCTTTTGAGTAGAGAGACATGACATAAACCCATAACCCTAATTAATGTTGTAATTTTTATTGTTTATTTAGAATATTTTAGACTAACTAGGAGATTCTAAGATATTATTAAGGAGTTTCCTTAAGATTTAAGTTTAAGGACTTTAAATATTTTTATTTATTTGTTTTTTTATCAATTGGTTGTATTAAGGTTAAAAACTATTATAAATAGACCTATAATCCTAAGGACTAGTTTATCAATTATCATATCAATTGCCAACTATCAAAAAAAGCTCTCTTGAAACTTATTATTTTGCTTTAGCAAAATCTTGAAACCTTATAAAGACTTAATCGAGTATTAGCCTTTCATATTCTATTTTACACTCTTTCTTCCTTCATCAAGTTGAGATCTCTTAATGATTCCTATCATTAGTCTATGGACCAGTGTCTCACTTAGCTCATACCTTAAGGATTAGGTCTCCTCACCTATTTTATCATTATTAAAATTTACTCACTATAATACCCAAGTAATATATAAATAGACCCATGCCTTATCAATCCAAATACAATTGCTCTCACACCATCTTTACTTTTACATTTAGGTCTCTTGTGTTTTCTTAATGACTTAATCATGTGTTATTTTATAGGACTTAGATCTACTCAAAACCTAAAATCAAGTCAATTTTAAGTTTGGTATCCTCCTTGGTAAATAGCTCATCACTAATAAATTTTCTTTGCCATGTTCATTATTTTAAAATTCACACTTGTCAAAAAAAAAAGATTATTCTAAATTTCTTATCAACATAATAGTTACTTTACTATGATATTGAAGAAAACCAACAATGCACGCCTTAATTATATGCATAATTAGTGTTAAAAAAAAAGATAGTTACGGATTCACATGTGCATCGCTATAGGAAAGAATAAAAGACGTCTTGTATATAGCAAAATTTTCTAGCACATTTCAGTTCAACAATTCTTCAAGGTTTTTTTAAATCTTTGACCTACATTGTCAAGAAAGCACATCCATGAACTTGTTGTGATTCCTCAATGAACTTGTTGTAGCCTCCTCTTCCTAAGATGCATGCATGAACTTCTCAATAAACTTTTCGTAAGCTCTTGTTCTAAGCAACCCAAGTAATTTTCCTTTATCTGAATCTAGTTTATGTAGTCATTTCCTTCCGCCATTTTTGCTTCTTTATGAAACATTATTTTTATCCTCTCACATTTTTATTGGGCGATCTTCTCTTTGTTCTCGGAGTTAGTCAAAATTGAGTCGCTCATTTCTCTCTTCTTGTTCATTCACGGGTCCGAGATTTTCATTCATGGTGAATTAATTAATTTGAGCCGACTCGATAAAAATAATATAAATTAACGGACAGTTGAAAGGACAGTATAAGGGTGACTACTATATGATTGCATTATGACCATGCATGGGTCATGATGCTATATAGAGTCTAGTAATTCAAAATTTTTGACTGTAAAAAATTCTGGTTGAAGTATTGATAATTTTACAGTAATTTTGTATGGAAATTTATACCTTTTAATTTTGTATCAAGTGTGCATGGGTTTGTTTGTATACATTTTTGGTAGAAAATGCACGGTTTTATTGTTTATTTTTGTGAAAACAAGACTTTAAGTCCCTTAATGGCAGCTCCTTGTATAAGATCTGAAATTTTGAATGAATGTAGTTCATGTGCAGCCAAATAAAACTGCAAAATATGGAGTTCTGATTCTCTGAAAGTTGACAGAATTTAAAGGTTAAAATTTCTGTTAATAAACTGAAATTTTGGAACGGTAGAAGTAGAAGTGTCGGTAGAATTGTACAAGGCTTTGGCTCTCGTCTCCGTGGGCGGTTACACGTGCTCCTCTAACCTGCTTTGTTAATGGTCTTCCCATGTGCACGTCAGTTACATGATAGAAGAATGTTACGGGTCATGCCTAGCTAGTTTTCTAATTCTATGTGGAAACTGTCTTTCAAAATTCTTGCGGACACCGAACAGACAATATAACCGAAAAGTTAAAGACTTCTTTAGGCAGGTGCTTTAACCCATTTTTGTTTATGCTCACTGCCACGTGAAAATTGAAGTTATTAGTTGGACCAGTGAGGCAACTTATCTAATAGACCTTTACCGAGATGTTGCAGCTAAGTGGGTCATAGTTTGACTTGTTTTCCTTGGAGTGTCCGCCTTTAATCTACAGAGTGGTTCTTTAATTTGGTGCCACCATCGTTCATTAGGAGCTCAAAAATGTTCTTTTCGATTGTAAATGACTTGAGCATGCTATGCCATATTAGTTGAGTGATGAATTTTTTTGAAAAATAATAAATTATTTGCTTTAGAATCATTACTAATATTATGTGAGTTAAATTTTGTTATGATATAATTGATAGATGAAATTGTCTATGTTAAGAAATATGTATGTTAAAAATGACAAGAGGAATCTTAATCTTAGTGAAAGATCTTGATTTTAGTAGGAGTTCATAAATTGGAAGAATTGGGAAGAATTCTCATCTATAGAGTTAAAATTTTGTGAGAATCAACTTAAATAAAGATAATTAGACATTGAAATATGACAAACAATTGCAAGCATAATGATTTTTTGATCTCATATCCTTTGTTAGATTATCAATTTCATTAAAAGGTTTAAGAAGTATTTCGCTTAACAAATGTCATTGTTTGCCCTAATAATAAAAAGAAATTTAGAGGTATATTTTGCTTGAGCTAAAAGACTTAATATAAATATTAAAATTTCACTAAACACTTATGTGATATCATTAAAAAGGGTGTGAAGTTAAAATTGATTGATATCGATTCAGAAATCCATTTGAGCAGTAAATATGAGTTGCAATTTAATATTTTCAAAAAAAAAATTATGAGCAAATATGAACCATGATACACAATGATTATGTATGGTAAATTTATGACATTAAATATCATATGTGCCATAAGATAAACATTTATAGGTTGCTAAGTCTTCTTCTATACACACGACTTAACTCATTATACAAGAGTTCAATATTTCTATATGATTTAAGTGGTGAGTTCATTAGTACAAGTATTTGAAAAAAAAAAAAGAGTTTAAAAAAACAACGAAACTAATTGGCATGAAATGTGAACATGTCAATAAATAAAAGAACAAGACCAATTGGTAAGCTTATGACAAATAGGATCAAATATTCGTAAATGCATTGAATGCATTAAGTTGGAAAAAAAAAAGACCTATAGGCTACATTTTACTTATGCTTAAGATTCTCAATTGACCTTTCCATTGTATCTTATGCTATGTAGATGGTTGATTCATGAGTAAGAAAGTGTATAGTATAAGAACTTAAAGCATCAAGAAAGTATCAATAAAAAAGGGTACTATTGCTTGTAAGTAAAATTGTATAATGGTTAAATTCAATTCTTACATGATATCCTTTGCATGCCAAATTTGGTGAGATTTGGCCTTTTGTAACCCTTCTTAATTTTATAGTGGTATAAATGTTTAAGATGATACTATATGGTGGTTAAATTCAATTCTAACATGATATCCTTTGCATGTCAAATTTGGTGAGATTTGGCCTTTTGTAATCGTTCTTAATTTTATAGTGATATAAATGTTAAAGATGATACTCTTTACTACAGTTTTTGCTGAATAGATTCAATTATATGGACAATGAAGTTCATAATATTGATTATTTTTTCTCAATTACATTATCTCGTAAAGAGTATTGCTATTAACATTTAGTACAAGAAATTAGGTCATATTATGCAACAAAAGATTGAGAGCAAACTAGAGAAAAGTCTATTAGGCTTACTCATTTATGATGATTAACCCATATACGAGTATGACCTATTGAAAAATAAAATAAATCTATTTCAAAGGCAATACTTCTATTTCTATGAATACATTATGATATCTATGAGCTAATGATTGTTAAGACAAGGTTTGAAATCTGTATTTTCATTATATTTATAGATGACTTAAAACATTTGATTATATATATAATCTCCCACATGTCTAATAAATTGCTTTTCAACAAATTGGAGAGGTTGAGATTTAGAACAATATAAAATGAGGCAAATTAAAATGAGAGATTGACCAAATATGTGTTCATCTATTTGAACATTTCAAAGAGCTCTATAATGAAAGAAAGAAATGAGGCCATTAGGTATTCAAGTAACTTTGCAATAAGAAGTTATTGTAGTGTGAGGAATAGTAAGTTGTAAAAGTCTATAAGTTTAATGATAACATAAGGAAGAAACCTGCAAATAACATGATTATAAGATGCATAAGAGAGTGCGTCATATATGTTTGATCTTGTGCCTTAAATTTAACTATTCCCTGTCTTATGAGTTAAAACAAGCAAGAAGTTTGATCTAAGTAGTTTATAACTCTAACAGTTAGTTGCTGTTGTTCATAACTTTTCACTAAAGTGTGAAACTTGTGTACAAAACTTGTGTACAAATATGCAAAACATGTAATATGAATATTACTACAAGGCTTTGTGTTCACTAATAAGCAAGGATGTAAGAATGTTACCAAAATAGACTTATGAGATATCATGTTTTAAAGAAAATGAGTTTTGAGTAGGGATGTAAAGTCTTTTAATGAGATATCAAGTTCTAAAGAGAGAGTTTTTGGTAGGAAGAGGGGGAAATTATCTGGATAACTACTTTTCAATACATGTTTGATGACTGTTGTTTTCCCATTGGAGTATTGAACGATTAGAATAACCTTGGGTTTGACATCAAAGTCATTGTTAGTCTGCAAGAGACAAAAAGTCCAGAGTTATAGGATTTGGGTGCTGGTTTGAGATTGACTGTAGAGTGTTTAGGTTCCTAAGTGATTTAGGAAACGAGTGGGTAAGCAGCATTTAATGTTAGAGCATTGCGTAATGCAATGTTTTAGAAGCTCATTGTCTACGTTGCTTGTGACAACTTCTTAATCATTTTGTTGCAGTTGTATATGATATTGTTTCTAGAATATTCTATTTTATATTTGGCAATGTCTAGATCCTTTTGTTGTAGTTGTACTTTTGTTAGATTTATTTCATAGATTTGTCTACTACAAAGGTGATAGATCTTAGGTTCCTTGGATCTAGACTTAAAATTCTATATCGCATTCAACATTCTTCCTTGCTTGTTGGAATTTAAAGTCTCAAGCAAATCAATTGGAGTATTTCAAGAAAACTAGATTACATCTTTATTTTCTAGCCACATATTTTTACATAATTTACAAGTAACTTTTTCTTCAAGTTAAAGCTAGATTGATCTATTTCTAGAAGCTCTTTATCTACTTCTCTGCTTCTAACAGCTTCTTGATCATTTTGTTGTAGTTGTATACAATCTTGTTTCTAGAATCTTCTATGCTATTTTTGCAAGTGTCTCCTTTTGTTGTAGTTGTCCTTCCGTTAGATTTATTACATAGATTTATCTACTGTAAAGGTGACAGATCTTAGGTACATTGGATCCAAACACAAAATCCAACATCACACTTCAACATTCCTCTTTGGTTGTTGGAGTTTGAATTCTTAACCTTGTACTTTAATGACTGAATAGGTGTGAGATTTCTGCTTCCTTTTGTAAGTGTTCTTTCACTTTCATTGGATTTTTTCTGCTGTGATGTTTTTTTCTTGTGCTGGTGCTGGTGCTTTCGCTGACTATGTTGATACTGAAGAGACTTGTTATGTCTTGAACACTTGTGATGACTGTTCCTCTTGATTTCTTCATCGTCCTTATTCTGCCCTTTCATTCTGATTTCTTTCTTCTTGTCTTGACTTCATTTCATATGGTTGGAAGACTCTTGAAATCTTTAAAGTTTAAATATTGCATGCTTGCAAACATCTACTTAGTTTGCAACTTGATATATGTCAGCCAGAGGTCTGGTCCTGAGTATTGGAGATTCTAGTAATAAAACTGCAACTTATGATGATTATGGTGCTTTCGAAGTTGCGTCTAGGGAGAAGTCATCATGATTATCATCACCTTAACTTTTGGTATTGCTACTACAATTGTTGTTTTTGCTAATATTGTTGCTCTGTTGGCCTATTGTCTCTAAAAATAGAGAGAATATCCTTTCCGTATCATCTATGCAACGCTAAGCAAGTTATGATTTACTTTCGACACTAAAAACACATCAAACATTTATTTACTACCTCTCTTTCGTTTAGACTCCTATTGTCCCATTGTCCGCGAATTTAACAGATGCTCTATTTCCCAATTTCACTCTTCCATTGTAACATCACTATTGGTAGCCAATGATGTCCCTAAAAAGTGAAAGAGGCATCATTACTACAACCATTAGTCATTGGTCTACACATTATTGAAGGCCATGCGTCAAGAAAAGGCTAGGTGATACACAAATCAAGGAAAAACAAAAAGTCAGCCATTGTTTCATTGAAGCACACACCATTGTTAGTCATTGATGTTGCATGAAACTAACACTAGTCAACCTAAACACTCAGCAAAAATCTTGACTTTTAGAGTCAAATGTGGGTTTTCACACAATAAATGATGCTTAAGACTCATGTTTAAGGTGTCTTGAAGCACAACAAGAGAAACAATGGCTAAAGAAGGAGGTGGGAGTAGAGAGAGAGAGAGAGTAGTTTTGGACAAAGAAAATGTGGAAAAGGGAGATAAGGGGCTTTGCCAAAAGGAAAAGAAAGAAAAGAAAAAAAAAGACAGAGAGAGCCCGCATGTAAAGCTTCCATTGAAGGTGTCATTTTAGACATGGTGAGCCCACATGTATAAAATGATGTCAGTAGTCCTTTCAAAATACCAAAATCTATCTCATTTTATTTTTTGATAGGCAAGAACATTGTAAAAGGTATCTAAATCCTTACAAAATATTTTCCAAAAAATCTCATTTTATTTTTCAATGTAGATGGTCACCATAAAAAAAATTTGAACCTTTTTTAATTTTCTTCAAAAAATATCGCATTATTATTTTTTGATATGCAAGATTATAGTAAAAAAAAAATCTAAATCCTTGGCAATATGGTTTCTCCTTTCATTCAAAAGAATAATTCACACAAAATGATCATGCAACTAACATGCATGATTACACCAAATATTAATTTCATTGCAACATGCACTTAGATATGCCTATGGTAGTTTAGATCCTTTGAAGTTTGTCAAATAAAGGAGCCATTTATCCTAAATACCTTTTGATATTTGTATATAATGGTTCATTGTTGGAAATATGTACCAAACGTTTTAGCTGATAAGGCTCTCCCTTCATCACAAGGAGTCATTCACCAAAAGAAATCATAGAATTACTTTAAAGGTTTACACTGATTGCTAATTTCACTTCGAGATGCACATTTTATGTCCATTTTAGTCCAACCAATAGAGAAACTATTATTCTTCATTAGCTTTCTTTATTATGAAAGAACCATTCATTACTTGAAATATAGGAACTTCTCTTCATTAATTAACCTTAAGACTTCTCCTCTAAATAGTTTGGCTACATTGAAGTCCTTCAAATAAAGGAGTTATTGCTTTTAAATAATTTTATTTACCAAGTGAGAATCCTTTAATGTTTGTAACATGAGGTTGTTGACAAATTACTTGACAAGAAGGCTTTTCCTTTCATTACAAGCATTCACACACAATGACCATGCAATTAACATCTATGTCTATGCTGAAGTTTAATTTTGTTGTGACATTCATATTAATACACCTTGATTAGTCAATTGAACTCTATAAAAGAAAAAAAAAGAGTTATTCATTTTTAATAGCTTTTCCTACTAGCTAGAATGGTCCATTACCTAAAAAATGAGACAAACACTTTATTTCTAGCTAATAAGGCTTCCCCTTTATTCAAATGAGTCATTTTTAGAAAGAAATCATTAAATTACTTTAAATATGTACACTAGTCATTGATTTCACTACAAGATGCACATTATTATGTCTTGGGTTATGTGAATCTGAAGTTCCCAACTTCACCCTAGGATCTACTAGTTTGTGATACTGAGAGGGGGGGTGAATCAGTATCACCACAATTCGCAATTCGCAGGAAAGTGAACAACTTCAATCTCTTCTTAAAAGTGAACTCTTTCTCAGATTCAACTAAGGTAGATCTATTGCTACCTACTAATCACAATAGTCCCCAAAGTCACCTTTCAGACACCTTGCCTAATAGACAATTCGGATGTTCTTGTTTAGGTCTTTGTTAGGTTATGGGTTGGCTGATACTTTAGCTGCGTTCACAACTCAATTCAAAACACAGAACGTAATGCAAATAAGGACACACGAGATTTACGTGGTTCCGTCAATGTGACGTACATCCACGGTAGTAGGGACTCTCCCTTACCGAGACTATCCACTATACTTGAGAATTCTAGTTACAATGGATGTCTTAATCTTCTGCTCCTTTCACTATTGCAATTACTAAGCAAGTACAATATAAAGAGTGTCACTTACTGTGTCTACCCTTCTTCTAGCTTGTCTTGCCTCTGTTGAATTGAAAGGCTGCTCCACTGCTGCTTAGAAGTTCACCGCAACGCTCTCTAACCTCTCTTCAAGAAATCTGGAAATACGTTGAGTTCTTTCCGATGCTTCGCCAAATTCCTTCTCTAGGTTGTCTCACACAGCTCCTGCTTTCACCGTCTCACGGTTTCACAACTTGCACTCAAGCTTCTGGTCTGCCGTTTCACGTCTCACGGCCTGCCCCACGCTTCTGATCAGTCACGCTGTTGCACGTTCTGGTCTCATGCTTCTGGTCTGTCGTTTCACGTCTCTTGGCCTGCCTCACGCTACTGGTTTTTCTGGTTCACGTCTCTCGGCTTGCCTCACGCTTCTAGTCTGCTGTCTTCTCTTCCGAGTGGTCTCACGGATACCAGGTCTGCTGTCTTCTCTTCCGGGTGGTCTGTTTCTTATTTCTCCTCTTGCTGGTTGTGCGTTTCTAGTTTGCTTGCAGGACGTGTTTCTGGTTTCCTTGCAGGAGACGTTTCTAGTTTGCCTGCAGGATGTGTTTCTGGTTTGCTTGCAGGAGGCGTTTCTGGTTTGCTTACAGGAGGCGTTTCTGGTTTGCTTGCAGGACGTGTTTCTGGTTTGCTTGCAGGAGGCGTTTCTGGTTTGCTTGCAGGAGGTCGCACGTTCTGGTTTGCTCTCCCGGTAGTGACATTTCTGGTTTGCTCTCCTGGCGGTGTTGTTTCTGATCTCTTGTCGTTCTGCTCTCTCTTCCTTTTGGCCGGTTGCTGTAGGGTTGCTGTTTATTCAATTGTGTTGGCCCTCTGCCCTAGTTTTGTCTTCCAAGGCCTTTATATACTCTCTTCCATAAAACCCTAATAGGGCTTACATGGCGGATTTACGTTCTTGCCCTTACGCGGCAGATTTACTTTCTTGCCCTTCCATGTGACTTTACTGCTCTTCCATATGACTTTACTCTCTTGCACACTTAACCCTAGTTGACAACAATTACAACCCATACAAGGCTGTGGGAACAACAGAATCCATCAAAGTCCATTCAATAAAAAGCTATTATTCTTGATTAGTTTTTTTAACTATGAAAGAACCATTTATTACATGAAATATAAGGCTGTCTCTAGATTATTTGATAGTTGGACTTCTCTTTTGGGTTATCTAAATGAATTGAAGTTTATAAAATAAATAAACTAATCACTTTGAATAGCTTTCGTAATTAGAAAATAATCCTTCATTGCTTACAACTTAAGACCATCAATTGATTTGTTGACAATAAGGTTTCTCCTTTCATTGTATGGAATCATTCACACAAAATGAGTTTGCAATTGACATTGGATATGTTTGCTAATGGTTCAATAACTAATTTTTCAAATCCCAATCACAAACTTGAAAAAAAAAAGGTCTAATCAAGGTCAAAATTGTTATAAATAATGCACAATTAGGTTGGAAACATTACTCAATTCAAATTTTTCATTAATTGCCAACATGTGGCCTAACTAAAGACTATATGGCCAACTAGCTTCATCCCTAATCAGATTTTTAATCTACATAGAATTTTTTCTTTCTCTCTTATTATAAGACAGACTTTTTCTCTCTTTTCCTTCTTATTCTTTCTCTCTTCCATCTTCATTTTCTCTCTCTCTCTCTCTCCCTCTCTCCCTCCCACTCTCACTCCTTTTTTGATTTGGTAGCAAACCCAAAGGAAAATTCCACTCAAGTAAGAGAGTTTATAATCTTAAACCTAAAAGAGAAATAAAAGTAGATAGAAGTATTATCTATACCAAAGGACCATAAATATTAAATTAAAATCATGTCTTACTACTGTTGTGACTATCCTTTAAGTGTGAAGACTTCATGGACTAACATTAAACTAGGTCAAAATTTTAGGGATTGTGCCTTATTTTAATAAGCTAAAAGTAGTCCATGCTAAAATTTTTCTTGGTAATTTTTAGGTAACCCTTCAGCTAGTTTTGCTAGAATTTTGAATTGATAGAGATAAGACGAATGTGATTCCTTCTTAATAGATAGATTCCCCACTCTATTCTAAGGTGAGAAAGATTATTCCTGAATTGTTAAGAAGGATATTATTCCTGAATTGTTAAGAAGGATTTCTATTTCTGACAATGCAACTAAGAAGAAGGGAGGTGATCACAGTGCCTATGGGTCTATTTGGTTCTCATATAGGTGTTGTTGTTCCTTATTACAATTAGAGAGAGTGGTGGAGCTAGTGGAGATGAATCTAGGATAAGAGTTAAAATAGATAAGGGAAAGGAGGATGGAAAGTAAAAATTAGGAATTTTTATATCTCTAAGATGGGTATAAGGCTAGAAAGCAAAGTAAGCTTAATATAGGTAAGATGTTGAGTGGTTTCGCTATTATAAATTTTCTACTTCTAGCTTATAGAAATTGAATTAAGTAATTATTGCACTAAGTAATTTAATGAAGATGTAAAATCAGTGAAATATCTAGTGGGAACCAAAATTCATCTTTATTGTTTATAAGATAATCAATGCAATATAAAAAAACAAATAGCTTATAACTGAACAAATTAAGTAGCCATTGTCCATTTCAAAGAAAAACACCATTGTCGTATACATATAATTCATCTTTGTATACCTAATATACTAAGTATAGTAATTTTCCTAAAGTATCAAAATGTAGTTAAAAGGTTTGTACTAGATAAAGTAATTCGTACTATGTTGCTCTAATATACACAAAAAAAAATTAAAAACCTTTGGTAATAGGTCATAAATGCTTGTAACAAAAAAAGAAAAAAGGTACATATGACAATGTGATCAACCAAGAGGGTAAAAAGTCAATTATAGACAGTAAACTCTTGAGTGCACACACCATGCTTTAGATCTGCTACAAATGTGGATCCATCTATTGCTCTAGTACCTCTTTCCATCTTTTGGCACCTCTCATTGTGTGGTTCTTAAGGATTGATGATATTAGGACCTTTTCACTATGTAGGCTTTTAGGGAATCACTTTTTTTCTCTTTTATGGCAACATGACAAAATAAAGATAGATGTTAATGGTAACAATTATGCATAATTAACAAATATTCAAGTCACTCACTAGTCTTGGCATCTTAAGAGGTCATGTAACTAAGGTATTTTTGTAAATCTTCTTGTTATGGCATGCTTTATGCCATATGTTGCAAGTTAAAAATGACACCCCTCTTACTGAGCATGCTAATATGAATATAAGCCATACAAAATTGTGATTGCATTGGAAGATTAAGAAAATACAATATTTTTATATCTGTTTGGTACCTTTTCCTATCAAAGTATGCTTGTTGGATTTTGCAATACTTTGACCATATTTCAAAGACACATAGTTCATATATTTTTTTATTATATTGAAAAAATCATTGAATTTTTTATGGGTGATTATACCATTTTTGAAGACTCTTTTGATGCATATTTAGACAACCTTATACTTAAAAAATGCATAAATCTTGTATTTATGGTGGAATAAGGTATAATTTTGGAGCATGTTCTTTCATCTAAGGGAATTGAAATTGACAAAGCTGAGATAAATCTTGATTAATCTACACCTTACCTTATAAGTGTGCAGGAAACTTGTTTTTTCTTAGTCTTGAAAGTTTATATTAGAGATTTATCAAAATAATTTTCAAAAATTGCATTGCCCTTATGCAAATTATTACAAAACATAACAGATAGATCTTCTAGTTCATGGAAAGAAAACAAAAAGGAAAACATAAATTTGGCATATGGTAAACGTGATTGTCCTTGCTCCTAACAATAAAAACAATCTTGGAATTATTTACCATAGTTTTTCACCGCTAAATGCAATGACCATAACTAGAGATGGGTGTCTATATAATCATTTTTCTAAATTAACATATTGCACCAACATAAAATGAAGTGTATTTTTTCAATTACAACAAATTTATTCATTATTGTTAATGGATATAACCAAAAATTGTTATTGTATCATGATTATAACCATAATGGTTAACTAGCAAAGGCATCATTGACTTTTAATTTTAGCAAATTATGGTGATTATCATACAAGCATGACACTCATGCACATAAAATATTATTTGTGGATGAAGAGACAACAAGTCCTAAAAAAGAAGAAAAAATGAAATCTAAAGAAACAATTCATTAAGGGATTTGTTACATGTAGTAGAATTAAAAGAGCAAATTGATGAGGAATAATTTTGACACCTGCTCTAAAATTTTGTGGATGATATAGAAGTAGGCTTTATAATTCTTGCCCTCTCTCCAATTCTTGTGGTCTCTTTCCCTAAGAGAATAAATAGGTAAGGTGTTCATGTCTTGCATCTATATTTTTCCTCCTAATTGGGGGAAGAAAATTGATCTTGTAAGAAGAGCTAGTTATGGTAAATCAACTCTCATATACACAATTGAATTGTGGAAAATGCAACAAGCCATACTTTAAATTAATAATCTTGCCTTCTTTTGGCATCTATCATTGTGTGGTTCTTAAGGATTAATGATATTAGGACCTTTTCACCATGTAGGCTTCTAGGGAATCACTTTTTTTTCTCTTTTATGGCAACATGAAAAAATAAAGATAGATGTTAATGATAACTATTGTGCATAATTAATAAATATTCAAGTCACTCACTAGTCTTGGCATCTGAAAAGGTCAAGTAACTAAGGTATTATTGTAACTCCTCTTGTTATGGTCTGCTTTATGCCATATGTTGCAAGTTAAAATGGTACCCCTCTTACTGAGCTTGCCAATATGGCTATAAGCCTCACATTAGTTCTAATTCTCTTTTGTTTTTTTTCTTTTTTAGGTCTTCCTAACACCCTCCTTATAAGTAATGGATCAATTGGATCCTTACTAGTTTTCAACCCAAAGTGTTAACCCTGAATGAGATTCATCACGACTAAATAACTTTATAAGTATTTTTGCTTAGTGTACCTAATAGTGGAGAAAATTTATAGTGTATGCCTAGATGCATCCTAAGACTTACATGAATATGTCCTTTTTTCCAATTTCACTATATACTTGATACCCCTATGCACTATCTCATACCCATTTGCTCCATTAAAAACAAGTTTACAATCAAAATTGTCCTTTCCTCCAACATTTAATTTTCTCCTAATCCTATTATTGATTTTAATGTGACAACTTTTCATGGTCTAGCAAGTGAAGTTTCGCATAAGCATTTAAAAGAATTCCTTGTAGCCTATTCAAGCATGAAACCTACTGAGATATCTAAAAAAGCAAATAAAGTTAAGGGCTTTCCCATTATCCTTGGCAGACTAACAAGGGATTGGCTTGATTACTTACCTTTGGGATCCATTACCACATAGAATGAGATAACGAGGTTATTCTCAAAGAAGTACTTTCCAACTTTTAGAGTAGCTATAATTTGAAAAGAGATTTAGGGTATTTAGCAATATAATGAAGAGCTCTTATATGAATATTAAGAACATTTTAAAAAGCTTTGCATGAATTAACCCTATCATCAAATTAATGATCAAATCCTAATCCAATACTTATATGAAGGACTTCTTCCCATAGATAAAGTATGATAGACACAACTAAAGGATGAGCATTAGTGGATAAAAACCCAAAAGCCATAAAAAATTTGATAGCAAAGATGTCTGCAAATTCCCAACAATTTGGCACTCGATATAATTCATAATCTAACAATATCAATAAAGTAAGTACATCTTTCTTTCAACAACAAATTAATAATTTGACTTCTTCTATATGTCAAATGAGTGTAGGAAACATGCAATAAGTCTAGGTATGTGACATTTGCTCAAATTAAGGACATATAACTGATATATGTCCAACACTTTAAGATCATTTAATAAAGCAAGCCAATATCATGGGAGGATTTTCAAGGGGAATCACAATGCAAGTGTGATCCTTTCTCCAACACTAACAACCCTGAATAGAGAGGTCATCCTAACTTTGGTTATGGAAATCAAGAAATGGTCCACAATGCCCCTAATTGCCAATTTCAACAAGTGTCATCACCCTCTAATACCAGACAAATGCACCCTAAAACTTAGGTATGTCTCTTGATGAAATTGTTAAGTCTCTTATTAATAACATCAAACAATTTCAATAAGAAATAAGTACAAGCATTCCAAATTTAATGAATCAAATAAGAAAACTTATCATGGCCATAAGTAGATTAAAGGTGTAAGGATCAAACAAATTACCTTCTTAAACCATGTTAAATCCAAAGAACACAAGTGTCATAGTCTTGAGGAGTAGAAAAGAAATGGAAGCACCAATAAAGGCACCTCCCATAACAAAAAGAAGAGGCCATCAAAAGTTAAGCTATGCCTACCAACTATAAACCCATCAAAGCCTAACCATCACCACCTAAGGTAAATCCTTTACCTCCTATTTCCTCTAATATTACCATACCTCCCTTCCTAAGTAGATTTTAAAAATCTAAAAAGAGGAGCAAGAAAAAGAGATTTTGGAGATGTTTTGGAAAGGTGTAAGTAAACATACCCCTCATTGATGCAATTAAACAAGTACCTCAATATGCAAGGTTTCTCAAGAAATTGTGCACCTCTAAGAGGAAGCTCAAAGGTGATGAAAAAGTAAGTGTTGGAGAGAATATCTTGGCTATTATTCAAAGAAAAATTCCACCTAAATTCAAAGACTATGGTACATTCATTATCCCTTACATAATAGGAAAAACTAAATTTGAAAGAGTGATGCTAGATTTAAGAGCATAAATTAATGTTATTATGTCATACTTTATTTATACTTTTATAAATATCACTCCGTTAAAAGAAACTACTGTGATTATACAACTTGCAAATTGATTTAATGCCTATCCTAAGATAGTTGTTAAGAATTTTCTTGTATAGGTTAATGAGTTATCCCTTTTAGTAGATTTTTTACATTTTTGACATGAAGAATGACGATTCCCTAATGTTGTCCCTACATCAAGGACCAAGATAGATGTTCATGATGGCACACTAACCATAGAATTTGACAGTGAAATCTTTTGATTCAATATTTTTTAGACTATGAGGTAATCTAGTGGTGTGCATTTTGTTTTTGCTATTAATATTCTCGATTGTTTAGCATAGCAAGTTTTTAGCTCAATAGGAAAGATGAGTTAGAAGAATTCCTTAGTTAACACGTTGAGAAAGAAGATATAAAGAAACTAGATAGAGAACTATCTTTATATGAAAGTGTAAAGGATATGATAATAGAACTGCATTCATTGCATCATATTCCAAAAAGGTATGATGTATCTAGTATTGAATTACTTGATTTTAGCAACAAACTTCTACCTTTTATTATACAATTGCCCATACTATAATTGAAGTTATTACCAAATCATCTTTAGTATGTTTTCTTAAGAGATGGAGAAACTCTATCAGTGATCATTACAAAGAACATGACCCCATTGTGAGAAGAAAAATTTGTTTGAGTTCTAAGAGATCAAATGATAATAATTGGATAGACCATAGTGGACATCAAGGGGAGAAGCCCATCTATGTATATACATCACATCCTACTTAAGGAAGGTTTAAAATTATCAAGAGAAGCATGATGTAGATTGAACCCTCTAATGATAGACATAATGAAGAAAGAAGTATTCAAACTTCTTAATGTTAGTGTGATTTACCTAATCTTAAATAGCAAATGAGTTGGTCCAGTGCAAATGGTTTCTAAGAAAACATAAATTACAATAGTAAAAAATCATTATGATGAATTGATTGGCCCTTGAATTCAAAATGGATAGAGGATTTATATTGATTATTGTAACCTAAATGCTACAACTTGTAAAGATTACATTCCTTTAACTTTTATTGATCAAATGCTTAAAAGGTTAATTGGTCGATCTCACTATTGTTTTCTTAATGGTTATTTAGATTACAACCAGATTGTGATTGCATTGGAAGATTAAGAGAATACAATATTTTTATGTCTATTTGGTACCTTTGCCTATCAAAGTATGCCTTTTGGATTTTGCAATACTCTAAACATATTTCAAAGATATATAGTTTGTATATTTTTTTATTATATTGAAAAAATCATTGAAGTTTTTATGGGTGATTATACCATTTATGGAGACTCTTTTGATGCATATTTGGACAACCTTATACTTAAAAAATGCATAAAAATTAACCTCATATTAAATTTGAAAATTTTCACTTTATGGTAGAATAAGGTATAATTTTGGAGCATGCTCTTTCATCTAAGGGAATTGAAAATGACAAAGCTAACATAATCTTGATCAATCCATACCTTACCTTACAAGTGTGTAGGAAACTTGTTTTTTCTTAGTCTTGAAAGTTTATATTAGAGATTTATCAAAATAATTTTCAAAAATTGCATTGCCCTTATGCAAATTATTACAAAACATAACAAATAGGCCCTTCTAGTTCATTGGAAGAAACAAAAAGGGGAAACATAAATTTGGCATATGGTAATCATTATTGTCCTTACTCCTAACAATAAAAACAATCTTGGAATTATTTACTATAGTTTTTGATCGTTCCTCTCAATGCAATGACCATAGCTAAAGATAGGTGTGTTTATATAATCTTTTTTTTAAAAAATATATTGCACCAAAATAAAATGTATATTATTTTATAAACAAGTATTATATTATAGAAATAAACTGGTATTTTTTCAATTACAACAAATTATTCATATTGTTAATGATTAACAAAAATCGTTATTGTATCATGATTATAAACGTAAGGCTAATTAGCAATGCATCACTGACTTTCATTTTTAGCAAATCATGGTGATTATCATATAGGAAGAAAAAATGAAATCTAAAGAAACAATCATTAAGGGAGTTGTTATGCAACTGGATTAAAAGAACAAATTGATGAGGAATAATTTTGACACCATCTCAAAAATTTTGTGGACGATATAGAAGTAGACTTTTATAATTCTTGCCTCTCTTCAGTTCTGTGGTCTATTTTCCTAAGAGAATAAATAGGTAGGTGTTCATGTCTTGTGCCTTCTCTAATTTTGTGGACGATATAAAAGTGGCTTTTATAATTTTGCCTTCTTTTTGGTTCTCGTGGTCTCTTTTCCTAAGAGAATAAGAAGTAGGTGTTCATATCTTGCATCTATATTTTTCTCTTGATTGGGGGGAAGAAAATGATCTTGTAAGAAAGCTAGTTATGGAAAATCAACTNAGCTCCTTTTGCCTCCTCATTTGCATTAACCTCAACCATTATAGAAGTTAAAGCTTACTTTTTCTTATTCTCCTTATTTAAGAGATGGTCCTGTCAATCTCCTAATCAAATGGTACTAATTCAACACTTTTGAAATTGATATACAAGAGTGGAAATTATACCTAAAAAATAAGAATGTAAATCCAAATTAAGACTAATCATTAGGGGTATTAATATAAGTAAGAATAATGGACAATTCCTTAATAACAGTGGCACAAACTTATTGTTAGAATTTAAAAGCTCCTGGCACATGTGCAAGTATACATAATCAAAGAAGTAGTACAATGAAGAATTCTTTAAGGATCAATCCCACAAAGAATTGAACTAAACTTACTAAGTACTAAAATTGTAGTGAATCATTTTTATTTGGAATACCAAATGTTGGCAATGTTGCTAAACCCTAAGTATATAAGAAGTAAATTTAATAGTGCAATTGATAATGAAAAATAGCCTAGAGTATGTAATTTCATGTAACAATTAGTTTGATCAATTTAACAACCTCTTCCAATAAGTTGGTGAACAAACTCCGTTAAATTGAAACATTATATTCCTATGTAAATTCATTTAAAGAAACTCATTAATATTGAACATTCTTTCATAGTTTCACATCTTGCAAAGGTATATTCCTATCCAATGTAATGATATATCACTTTATTCATTTACCTTAATTTAGGTTATCTCTTATAAGAATCATCTAAATCTTGTAATTCATTCAATTGTTGATTTGACAACAAAAGCTTTATGAACAAAATAAAGCAAACAATCAATAATGTGATGTAGTTAACCAAGAGCAAAAAATCATGCAAACTTTATGCTAAAGATCCATTACAATCTTATAAAATGAATTCAATCCATGTTTGATATATTAAAATTAAACATGAACATAAATGAATATGAAAAAAGGTTGAAAATGGAGTTAAGGCCACCAATGTCTGTTGCCTAGAACATAAACACTAAAAACTTTTCAACATTTTAATCCAAATCCTTGTAACATGTTCAACTCCTTCAAGTTTCCAAGTCCCAGCTCTCTCTTTGACCACTATGTTTTCCTTTTTTCAAATTAGTTGCTAGATGCCCCAGAACTCCACTACTCTTTTCCTATTATCCCTATCTTGATTCTAATCTTTACTTTTCAAATTCAAATGTAGAAAATCAGATATTGCATGAAATATTAGCCATTTAGTCCATAGAATTGAAATTGGGTGCTAAAATAGACTCTCTCTTCCACCCTCACTCTTCACCTTCTTCTTATTCTCTTTCTCCTCTTGCTCCCCCTTCTCCTACTCCTCGTCACTCTTTTCTGTACTCTTATCCTTTTCACTTAGAAGCTATTAATAAGCTTCCATTTGCTCACTTATTCGGTAGTGTTTTCTATAGTCGGTTAGTCCTTAACTAATGGAAGGATATGGATAGTTTTAAGTCTTTAAGTTTCACCTTTAGTTGTCCTCTAATTTTAGTTAACCCTTTCGTTGTCCTTTTCTTTGTCTCTCCCATGATCTTAACAACTCTACTCTCACGAAGAGAGAATTGTGCTACTGCAATTTGGGAACAACTTTCCTACTAATTGTCCTACCATATATAACGAACAAATTGGTGAACCTAAGATGGAATCATGAAATGGGAGTGAACATTATTGCTTATGGGACAGTATGGCTTGTCATGACTCAACCGTTCATGTTATTGGCATTGAACTTGACAATTCGCCTCATCTAGTTCCAAATACATTTACCAACCTTTAAGAATTAACTAATTTATTTCTATCTTATAATAATTTCAATTGTCAGATATCATTTTTAGTCTTTAATCTCATGTAACTTAATGGTTTGGCTTTTGAAAAATTAGAAACTAAGATCATTGATTACAGTTCAATTTAGATGAGGGCTATTATTAATAAAATTACACAATTAATAAAATGATTTTTTATTAATAAATAAAGACAAGTACCAAAATGTTTAACAATAAAATTTCACATTTTTAATTATAAATTTTGTTTTGTGTCCTATTTTTATGAATTGTGTGTAATGTGTCTAACAAAGTTGTGTTCACATAATCGCCCCCTTATTTTAATTGGAAATACATGTTAGACATTTTTTGTTAAACTTATTATAAATAATTAGTTTAAAAAATTATTAATAAATAATAGCACACACCATAAAGTATAATAATGGGATACTAGTTTTTTAACTATAAATTATAGTTTGTGTGTTTTTAAAATTTTACTTTTTTAACTATAAGAATCAGCCCAAGAATATCCCAATTGTGGGCCCCATATAATAGAAAATAATATTTTGAATTCTTTTTTCATTTCAATTTTTTCATCTAAAGTTATTAGATATACAACTATAACAATAAAATATGTAACCAAAAACATAAAATATGCAACGACTTTTAAAAATATCCAATAATTTTTGGTCACATATTGTTTTGTTTTAGTTACACATCTTGTTATTTCAATTGCATATTTAGTAATTTTAAATTGAAAAAACTAAAATAACAATAAAAAAATGAATTTAAAATATTATTTTTTTATTCAATAAGACCCACAATTAAGGTGTCCTCATGCACCACAATGTATAATAATGAAATATCAATTTTTTAATTATAAATTTTGTATTCTATCTTTCTTGAATAATTGCAAATATTTTCCTATAAAAAGTGTATTCATGTACTTGCTCCATTATTTCAATGAAAAATACCTATTAGACACACTTTTTGTTTGACTCATTATGCACAATTAATAAAATCAGCTTTTATTATTAATAAACAATAGCACGCATCATAATGAAATACTACTTTTTTGTATATGTCTACATTTTTTAACTCATTATGAATCATATGTCTATGGGTGGCAAACAAGTAGATCAACTTAATTTTGAATTGGATTATTTAGGATTTTAAGTTATTTAGATCTAAACTCATTTAAATTTTAGGTATTTTAGATTTTAGATATCTGAGGTTTCAAATTATTTAGATTTTGGTTTTATTAAGTTTCAGATATCTTAAATTTTAGGTTATTTAGGTTTTGAATCATTTCAAATATAGGTCATTTAAGTTCTGGGTTGAATCATGTTATCAATTGTTGACTTTAGAGTTAATGCAAATTGGATCAATTCAAATTTCTAGTGGGTTAAGTCAAATTATTCAAATTAAGTCAATTTTTAATACTTCCATTTGTGAGCATTTCCACTTTATTATTATACTAATATAATAAAATTTCCCTTTCTTTTTATTGGAGGATAAGGAGTAATTTTTAGTATAAATGGATTATTATTTTTATACAAATATAAAGAATTAAATAGTGAAATAAGTTCTTTTAGAGTAAATAATGTGTAATGTTCTATAAAAAAGAGGAAAAGGAAAATCTAAACTTAAAAGAGAAGTAAAAATATTGCGCTTATGAAATTAGAGAAGCAAAGTATTATAGTATATTAAGAAGAGGAAAAGAACAATTTGAATTCAAAAGATAAATAGAAATATTATGTGTTTAAAATGTGAAAATCAAATACATAAATACCAAACAATTAGTTTTAAAAATTTATTTTACTATAATGATTTTGATTAATAATAGTATTATAAATTTTAAATTTTATCTCATATTTATCATTAAAAAATTTAAATTAAATAATAAATATTTGATATTTATAAACTAATGTCTATACTTATATAAAGAAAATAATTTTAAAAATAATTACTATTTATAAATAAAAATAAATCAAATAAAAAATTATTTTTGAATTAATAATATCTATAAATTTTAGTTGTCATTAAAATGAATTAAAAATTCAAGTTGAATTTAATTTAAACTAGTTTGAATTGTTATGGGTTTCAAGTTACTTAAGCTTAGATTTTGAGTTTTTTTGAATTCAGATAATTTCAAATTTGAATTATTTGGGTTTTTGGCCATTTAAGATTTGAATTATTTAGGTTTCAAGTCACTTTGGATATAAGTTATTCAAATTTGAGGTTTTTTTTTTTTAAGTTAAGTTTAGTTATGAATTATTGACTTTTTCAATCAAATCAAATTGAGTTGAATTAGTTTCAAGAGTTTTAAGTCGAGTTACTCATAGTGAGTTAACTTTTGCCACTTTATATTTAACAAAAGGTGTCCATGTGGTCACTCACTTATTTTAATGAGAAATTGCTGTTAGACACACTCATTATTAGATTTGTTATAGAAAATTAATAAAATTATCTTTTATTTTTAAACAATTGCATATAGCACAATTTATAACAATGAAAGATAATTTTTTACTAGAAATTTTATTTAAGTGCTTTTTTTTGTTTTTTTTTTACTAATTGGGTATAGTGTGTTTAAAAAAGGATGTGTCCATATAATTTTTCTCTTATTTCAATGAGAAATTATTGGATACACTTTTAGGTAAACTCATCATATAAAATTAATAAACTAATCTTTTATTAATAAATAATGTCACATTCCATAATTTATTATAAGGGAACCTCTCTTTTAAGAATAGATTTGAATTTATACCTTTTTAACTAATTGTGTATGTTGTATCTAACAAAAAATGTATCCTTATGATTTCTCCTTTATTTCAATATAAAATATTTATTGAACACATTTTTTGTTTAATATATTATGCAATATTAATAAAGTAATATTTTACTATGAAATAATGACACACATTAACTTTAAAAGTAATATTATTTTTTTCCTTATGGATTTTGGTTTGTGTTTTTTCTTTTTACTAATTATGTATAATGTGTCTAACAAAAGGTGTGTCCATGTAGTTGTTCTTTTATTATAAATAGGAATACTTGTTGGACACACTTTTATTTGATTTATTATACAAAATTAATGAAATTATCTTTTATTTATAAACAATGACTATATTGTATAAGAGCGAATGACCAATTCTTTAAATATAAATTTTGGTTTGTATGCCTTTTATACTAATTATGTATGGTATGTCCAACAAAAAGAGTTTTCATACAATTGCTCCCTTATTTTAATGAAAATTATTTGTTAAACATACTTTTTATTACATTCAGTATAAATAATTAATAAAATAATTTTTATTAATAAATAATAAAATGCATAACAATGTATAAAGTGATATACCCCTTTTTTAATTATAAATTTTTGTTTGTGTAACTATTTTTAACTAATTTTGGATATTGTGTTTAATAAAAGATGTGTACATGTAATAACCCACTTATTTCAATTAAGATTATTTGTTGGACATACTTTTTGTTGGATTAATGATACATGATTAATAAAATAATTTTTTAGTAATAAGCAATGACATGAATCACAATGTATAATAGTAAAATACTTTATCTTTAATTATTAATTTTGCTTAGTATGTCTTCTTTTAATAATTATATATTATGTTTGATAGAAAGTGTATTCATATAATTACTCTATTATTTCAAAGGATAAAATTTGTTAGACACAATTTTATTAAAAAATAAAAATATTGATTTAATTGACTATAATTAAAATAATTTATTTGAACTAATAATTAATTAAGACAATAAATTAAAAAATAAATATCATATTTATCAAATATAAAAAGTATACTTTTTTCAAAAAAAAAAAAACTTGTCAAAAAAAAAAGACTTAAATAAAAAACAAAAAAAATTCTAATTCATCAAACAAGAACTAATTTGCTCACAAAGAAAAAAAAATTATGTCATTTTTTTACTATCTTTGAGGAATCCATCTCGTGAAATTCAATCAACATAAAAAAAAATATCATGTGGTATAATATCAAGAAGATTATAAAAAATTGGAACATTTAAACATGTTTTGAACATATTCAGACATCATACCTCATTGTCTTATATTAATTCAATCACTCATTTTATCCCTCTTTGATATAAGGTTATACAAGGGTTTTTTTTGTGTATATCTGTATAATGATAGGTATGAATAGCATTAATGGTAGTCACTTCAAATAGTCAAAGTCTATGTTCATTGTTAGCATCTTTATCATTGTATTCTCCATAAAGATTTTCATAATCATTAGTGATATCTATGAAAAAAAAACGAATATATCTATATTAATATGTAAAACACTAGATGTACCAAATGTTCCTTATCTCGGTAAAAAAAATAAATGAAAAAAATGATAACCAATAAATATATCCAATAATATGTTATGTCATGTACACCAAAATATGTTTGTAGCTAGAGAAACTAACATGTCTATTTAATCTAAGGCATCTATTGGGTTTTGTGCTACTTACTTTGATAATGCAACTAATGTAACTTGGCTTATTTAGTCATTAATGCAAAATGAATATGTTTATTTCTACTCTCTTAGATTAACTCTATGGCATCCATAAAAAGGTCACTATCTTCTTCAACACTTGTTAAAGAATGGAAATCCTTCATAACATCACATAAAAAACATCTTGGCAACTCTGTTTTCCTATTTTCAGCAACATTATGATCCAATAGATCAATTGTTTCTTTAAAAGTAGCTACCCCTCTATATTGTCATTTTGTACCCTTTAGAACCTTTTTTCACATGTAAATTTGATTTAACAACTTTTTTCTTATTGGTCTCATGTCTTCTTGCTACATCACTTGTATTAATATTACATTCCCCTGCTGTATCTTAGAACCTTTAAATAATTTATCTATGGAATCAATAAGGTTACGTTTTACATTTAACTTCTAATACAACACTTTTGTATTAAGTTAGATGATTAGTCTTAACACCATCACTAATGCATAAAGTAGTCAGCGAAGGTGTAACAACATATCTTCCTATGGCCACCAGATCCCTAAACAAGATATCTAACCTTTTCTTGACTTCTAGTTCAATACTAGATTCTTAAAATCTTTTCATAGGTAGATTAGCCAACATTATTGTAAAATAAAAGGCATTGTTAATATCCTAAACTTATCAAAAACATTATTTTTGAGTAAAAAAGAACAATGTTAAAACTCACCTTAGTCCAATGTTCTTACCAATGTCTTAATAACAAGAATTGTTCCTTTTATGAGATCCCATCTCAATCAGGTCTCTTTTGTGTAGTACTTTCCATCGCCTCTAATCCCTTTTTAGTACATCTTGTTTTTCAACCAATTTTTCATATACTTACATTTACTTTTTTTTTTAACTCTTCAACAATAAAGGTGAAAGAATTAAGGATATTTTTTTCTATTAAAATAAAAACACAATTCAGTGTTTGCCTTTTTTGTTTGGTGGTGGTTAAAAGCAATAAATTGTTGCTTTTCCAAAACGTCCATTTCAAGAGCTGTATGTGTTTAAGTAAAGAAGAATAATGTTAAAACTCACCTTAATCTACTCTTCCCACCATGTCTTAATAACAAGAATTGTTCCTTTCATGGGATCCCATCTCAATTAGGTCTCTTTTATGTAGTTGTTTCCATTGTCTCTAATCCCTTTTTAGTACATTTTGGTTTTCAACTGATGTTTGTTATACATGCATTTACTTTTTTTTTTTGAAACTCTTTAATAATAAAGGTGAAAGAATTAAGGATATTTTTTTTATTAAAATAAAAACACAATTTAGTTTTTTCCTTTTTTGTTTGGTGGTGGCTAAAAGCAACAAATTATTGTTTTTCCAAAACCTCTATTTTAGGTAGTGTGTGTGTTTGTAAAACACATTTTTGAAAAGTAAAACCAAACACCCTTTTAGTTATTTAGGTCCAAACTAGTTTTTACTCACCTCAATACAAGTTGAAATACACTATGAAAGAGCGTTATACTTGTAGATCCCATCTTTAATGATCTAATAGAAATTTTAGTGGATTGGATTTTTAAAAAATTAATAGAACAAACTTAGATTTTTTTTTTTTTGGATAAGTCAAAAACAACCATATAACATTAAATTGATGAATTTTAAGCCATAAGTCTTGAAATGAAAATTTTTTGAGCCACATGGTACAAAATTATCCTTAAATAAAATTGATCATTGGTAAATGAGGCCACAATTAAAATAAATCAATTGTAAAATGAATTCATAAATAAGTTCTATCATGTTGGCATGAATGTGTCCTTTTAATTGCCTTTACACAAAGAGAGAACTTAAATAAGGAATGAAAAGTACCACCTAATGTAAGAGATTGATGGTAATTTAGTATGTCGCCTTCCATATTGATTCAAGTTTGAATCCCCTTAACAACATCCCCATCGATTTTAAGGAAATTATAAAAATTTATGGTTAATGTACTATTGGGTTTTGTATTTGATACATTATGGTGATGAGATCTACAAAAGAGTTGATGTGTGGATGACTTCTAAAGATCCATTGGGCATTTATGAAAGGCCCATGACATGTTCGAGGGCTAAAAAAAATGAAAGAAGTACCAAATGGGCTGATTGAGAATATTCAGGCTAATTAAGAAGCAAATGGTGTGAATTCAAATTTGAAAGGAGGCCAAAACTTTGTTAATATGATTGGAATGTTTGATGAGTCAGGAATAAGTAATAAAACCTACTTTTAAGTAGGAATTTGTTATAAAGTTAGAGTTTGTCATAAAATAAGAGTTTATAATAAAGTAAAAGTGTTCTTATTTTTTAGGAATATATCATGGTCTATAATTTTACAATTTTTAACGTTGTTATTTCAACTTATAAATAGATTTGATTTCATTGTTAAAAGGTAGGCAATTATGTGAATTGAAAAGTGAGAATTTTTTCTTTCTATTGTTTTAAGAATTAAAGAACTTATCAAGAACTAACTCTTTTTATGATGTTTAACTTGACTTATTACTCTTAAATTCATTCTTTTCTAGAGTGCGACATCCATATCTTTCTTTATACTTTAGGTTCATGATCCTTTAAACATTAGGTCTAGGGTTTAAGGATTGAAATTTGATTTAACTTTCTTGGATTTTTACTCAATTCCCTCTACGGGTTAAGTCCCTAAGCTCCATCTTTTAAGGTTCACATCAGTTGATATTAGAGTTTGGCTCTAACTCAAGTGTTCTTATTAAAATTTAAGTTTTTCTCTTGTTATTCTTTTTAGCAACATTTTATACCCTTTTGTTCTTCTAATCTACAAACCTTAGTTTATCTCTTCTTGTTCTTAAATTCACATAAATAATAATAAAAAAGAACTAAAGAAAGAAGAAAAAAGAAAGAAAAAAAAAGAATAAAAGATTATAATTGATTTTTTCCTATTTAAGAAGTAAACCCTATTGAATTAGGTCAAAGAAGTAAACCTTGTTGCTTTCTAGTTCCGACAAGAATTCAAATGTAATTATTCTCTTTTTATGCATTGCAATTTAATCTTATTGCTTTTTTCTAACCCACAACTTTTATTCATTATATTTTTATAAATTTCTTTGATTCTAATTTATTGGAATTAATTAGTCATAAAATGACTTTGATTGAGGTTTTTTAATTTAATAAAGAATTGAGAGAGAAAATTTAAGTGGTAAAAGGTAGGAGTATAAACATATATTAAAAACAATCTTTAAAGAGTCTAAACATGAGGTAGTGTGACACTATTTTTGAGTGAAACACATAAAGGGGTGTTTTGTTAAGGTATCTTAGCCATGTTGTGTAGAATTAACACTATGTCTTGCAAAGACAAAGGTGGAGCTGAGAAGGAGGGTAGTGATGTGTCATTCATTATCAAATTTATGCAACTATAATTTAAGTGAGTGAACATTAGATTTATTGATATGAGAGATATGATGAAGAAACAAGCCAATACAATAGCAAAATTGCTAAGGAGCTATGGGGGCCATGAGGTTCCTAACACAAAAAAGTATAAGAGATAAGACTATGGCCATGTAAATAATGTAGAAGATAATGAATTTAATGATCTAACTACTTTGGTCAGAATTGTCTATAATAAAAATGGTCAAAGAGATCATAAGTGATACATTATGATTGTAATTTTGGTAGCATTAAATGAAAATTTCTCCAATCCAAGTAAAAAATGATAACAAACCTATTTAAAATGGGAGAAAAAGGTTGAATTGGTCTTTAGCTATCACAATTACTTTGAAGAAAAAATTGAAACTTGTTATAGTTGAATGTACAAATTATGCTATTATTTGCTAGGATTAACTTGTTTTGACTAGGAGAAGGAATCGCAAAAGGTTTACTAATACATAGGAGGAGATGAAGGCTATCATGATGAAGAGGTTTCATCCTTAATCACTGTTATAGGGATTTATATTAAAGGCTATAAGGGCTCATTTAAGGCAACAAGTGTGTGGAAGATTACCATAAGGAGATGAAAATTACCATGATTTAGGCTAATATGGAGGAGGATAGAGAAGTAACCATGACTTGGATCTTACAAGGGCTGAATAAAGATATTGTTAACATTATTGAATAGTAGTATTATGTGGAGTTAGAAGACATGGTGCATATGATAATGAAAGTTGGGAGGCAACTTAAACAAAAAGGTTCTACATGATTTGGGTAGAATTTGGGTTCCACTTCATCCTAAAAGTTGAATTGGAGTAGAAAGGAAAAAAGGGCTTATTACAATTGTAAGGTGGAATCATATAAGAGTAAGGAAGTGAGTCATAATAAGTAAAAAAGTAATTTTAATTTCTAACCTAGTAAAAATAAAGATATTAAATTTTTTAAATTTCTAAGAAAGGGACATATTGCATCTTAGTGTTCTAATAAGCATACCTTGGTGTTGTGAGATAGTGGAAATGTTAAGACTAAAAGTGAGTTTGATGATTACTCCACGCCATCATTAGATGATACAAGTGATGCAGAGGAGTATCTAATTAAGGGAGATGTGTTGGTGATTAGACAAGTATTGAGCATACAAACTAAAAAAGAGGATGTCATATTAAAGATAAGGTATGTAGTATGATCATTGATGAGGGTAGTCATACAAATATAGCTAGCAGTACTTTAGTTGAAAAGTTAATTTTATTTACCATAAAACACCTTAGCTTATATAAGTTTTAATAATTGAATGGGTGTGGTGAAATTAATGTAAATAAGTAGGGGTTAGTACTATTTACTATTAGGAGATATACTAATAAGGTCTTATGTGATGTTGTACCCTTGCAAGCTAGGTATATTTTGTTGGAAAGACCATGGTAATATGGTCAACATGTCATGCTTGATAGGTTTAAGAATATATACTCTTTTGTAATAAATGATAAACCTATTACTCTTATACTTTTAACACCTTAAAAAGTTTATGAAAATTGATTGGGTATTAAAAAAGAGAGAGAGAGGAGAAAAGAACTTAAGGCTGAGAGGGGAAAGGAGGGAAAGAAATGAGAGAAAAGAGATGATACCAAGAGAAAAGAAGAAAAAGAGCACAACAAAAAAAAAAAATTAAGAGTTTATATACAAAAGAGAGTGATGTTAAAAATTTTTCTATTCAACACAACTTATTGTTGTACTTTTGTACAAAAAGGCTTATTTTAGTATTGATGTGTTTAGCTCTTTTTTGCCTAGTGTTGTTGCTTCTCTTTTGCAAGAATTTGGTGATGTTTTTTTTTTCCAAAGAACTAGGTGGTTTGCCACCTTTGAAGGAAATAAAATATCAAATTAGATTCATCCATGGTGTAACAATTCCAAATTGATTGAGCTATAAAAGTAATCTTGAGGAGACAAAAGAGTTTCAAGGGCAAGTTGATGAATTTATGACAAAAGGATATGTGAGGGAGAGCATATGTTAATGTATAGTTATAATATTACTTGTATCCAAGAAAGATGAGACTTAGAGAATGTGCATTGATTGTAAAATAGCCAACAAAATCACTAAAAGGGGACCAATTGCTTATTTCAGTGAAAAACTAAGTGGAGCAGCTCTTAATATCCTTCTTATGATAAGGACATGTATACATTAAAATACTTGAATCCTTACTAACCATGACAACACTACCTTTGGCCCAAAGAGTTTGTCATCTATACTAACCATGAATCCTTGAAAGATAAGGAAAGTTGAATAGGAAACATGCCAAATTCCTTGTGCTATCAAATATTAACAAGGAGAATGTGGTAGTTGATGCATTATCTTGTAAGTATGCTTTTGCCTCTACACTTAATGAGAAATTATTTGGATTTGAGTACATTAAAGTTTTTTATGTAAAAGATCCTAACTTTACCAATGTGTATAGCGCATGTGAGAAGTTAGCTTTTAGGAAATTTTATAAGTATAAGAGTATCTTATTTTGGGAAAATCGTTTATGTGTACCTATGACTTTTTTAAGGAAGTGAGTTCTTAGCTGAGTATTTCCTTTGGCCACACATGAAATGAGATATTAAGAGGGTGTGAAAGAAGTGCATAACATGCAAATAAGTTAAATTTAGAATTTTACCCCATGACTCATACACCTCTTTACCCATACTTAACCAATACTAAGTTAATTTATCTATGAGTTTTGTGATAGGGCTACTATAGTCAAAAAAGGGTAAAGATTCTGTACTTGTTATTGTTAATAGATTTGTAAAGATGACCTATTTCATCTTATGTCATAAAAACTAACAATCCAAATAATGTGATTGAATTATCCTTTAGAGTTGTAGTATACTTACAAGACATGCTGTAGAGTATCATTTTAGATTGAGATACATAGTTCTTGAACTACTTATAAAAGACTTTGTGGGTTAAATTAGGTACTAAACTAGTGTTCTCAACCACTTTCCATCCACAAATATATAGGTAAACTAAGGTAGTTAATTGAACTCTTTTTACTTTGTTGTGTACTATTATTCGAATGAATTTATAAATGTGGGAAGATTATTTGTTACATGTAGAGTTCACATATAATAAGAATGTTCATTCTGCTACTAGTTACCCTCCATTTGAAACTATGTATGGTTTTAATCCTTTAACTTCTTTGGATTTGACATCTTTCTCTATTGATAAATATTTTAGTTTAAATGGTGATTACAAGGTTGAAATAGAGAAGAAGTTGCATGAGAAGATGTGGCAACAAATTGCAAAACAAACTAAGTAATATGCAACTTATACCAAAAAAGGGCAAGAGAAGGTAGTATTTAAATCTGGGGATTAGGTTTGAGTGCATGTTGTTCCCACAGCCTTGCATGGGTTGTAATTGTTGTCAACTAGGGTTAAGTGTGCAAGAGAGTAAAGTCACATGGAAGGGCAGTAAAGTCACATGGAAGGGCAAGAAAGTAAATCAGCCGCGTAAGGGCAAGAACGTAAATCCGCCATGTAAGCCCTATTAGGGTTTCATGGAAGAGAGTGTATAAAGGCCTTGGAAGACAAAACTAGGGCAGAGGGCCAACACAATTGAAAAACAGCAACCCTACAACAACCGGCCAAAAGGAAGAGAGAGCAGAACGACAAGAGATCAGAAATGACACCACTGGGAGAGCAAACCAGAAACGTCACCACCAGGAAAGCAAACCAGAAACACATCCTGCAAGCCAACCAGAAACGCCTCCTGCAAGCAAACCAGAAACACATCCTGCAAGCAAACCAGAAACGCCTCCCGCAAGCAAACCAGAAACACATCCTGCAACCAAACCAGAAACGCACAACCAGCAAGAGGAGAAATAAGAAACAGACCACCCGGAAGAGAAGACAGCAGACCTGGTATCCATGAGACCACCCGGAAGAGAAGACAGCAGACTAGAAGCGTGAGGCAGGCCGAGAGACGTGAACCAGAAAAACCAGTAGTGTGAGGCAGGCCAAGAGACGTGAAACAGCAGACCAGGAGCGTGAGACCAGAACGTGCAACGGCGTGACTGATCAGAAGCGTGGGGCAGGCCGTGAGACGTGAAACGGCAGACCAGAAGCTTGAGTGCAAGCTGTGAAACTGTGAGACGGTGAAAGCAGGAGCTGTGTGAGACAACCTAGAGAAGGAATTTGGCAAAGCATCGGAAAGAACTCAACGTATTTCCAGATTTCTTCAAGAGAGGTTAGAGAGCGTTGCAGCGAACTTCTAAGCGGCAGTGGAGCAGCCTTTCAATTCAACAGAGGCAAGACAAGCTAGATGAAGGGTAGACACAGTAAGTGACACTCTTTGTATTGTACTTGCTTAGTAATTGCAATAGTGAAAGGAGCAGAAGATTAAGACATCCATTGTAACTGAAATTCTCAAGTATAGTGGATAGTCTCGGTAAGGGAGAGTCCCTACCACTGTGGATGTACGTCACATTGACGGAACCATGTAAATCTCATGTGTCCTTAATTTGCTTTACGTTCTGTGTTTTGAATTGAGTTGTGAACGCAGCTAAAGTATCAGCCAACTCATAACCTAACGAAGACCTAAACAAGAACATCCGAATTGTCTATTAGGCAAGGTGTCTGAAAGGTGACTTTGGGGACTATTGTGATTAGTAGGTAGCAATAGATCTACCTTAGTTGAATCTGAGAAAGAGTTTGCTTTTAAGAAGAGATTGAAGTTGTTCACTTTCCTGCGAATTGCGAATTGTGGTGATACTGATTCACCCCCCCTCTCAGTATCACAAACTAGTAGATCCTAGGGTGAAGTTGGGAACTTCAGTGCATATGCATAAGGAAATGTTTCAGATTTAGAGGTGCTCAAACCTATAGGCTAAAGGAGATGGTCCATGTCAAGTGGTAGCATGGATTAATGACAATACCCATAAGTGAGACCTTGTCAATGAGTAAAATGTAAGTGCAACATTTAATATTTCTAATCTATCTCCTTTTGATACAAGTGATAATTCAAGGAGAAATCATTTTGAGGAGAGGGGGAATGATGAGATCTATTGAGGAGGTAATGCATGAAGGACTTTTAAGGATCCATTAACGATCTATAAAGGGTTAATAATACATTCAAGGGTTAAAAAAAATAAAAGAAGCACTAAATGAGCTAATTGAGAATATCTGAGCCAACCAAGTTACAAATGACATAAATTCATCCAATGGCATGTATTCAAGCTTGAAAGAAGATTAAGAATTTATTAATATGATTAAAGTGTTTAATGAGTTAGGGTTAGGTAATAAAATTCACTCTTAAGTAGGAGTTTTTTATAAAATAGAAATTTGTTATAAAATAGGAGTTTATAGTAAAATAGGAATGTCCCTATCTTTTAAGAGTATATCATTGGCTCTAGTTTTGAGATTTTGAGGCTTGTTATTTCAATGTATAAATAGACTTGATTTCATTGTTAAAAGGCAAACAATTATATAAATTAAAAAATGAGCATTTTCTCCCTTAATTCTTTTAAGAACTAAAAAGCTTATCAACAACTAACTCTTCTTGTATTATTCAACCTTAACTTATTACTTCAAAATTCATTCTTTTTTGGAGTGTGTCATCCACATTTTTCTTTATATCTTACATTTATGTTCCTTTAAACATTAGGTCTAGAGTTTGCATAATAAAAATTTGATTTGACTCTCTTGAGTTCTTGTTTGATTCCTTATGTGTGTTAGATCACTAAGCCTTGCCTTTAGGGTTCACATTACCCGACCAAGTATGGGGTAGTCCTCATTGAAGCCATCATTACTTAAGTAATGGTTCCTTCCAATAGGAAAGGTTAAATAAGGATATCAATGGAAAACCCCTAATCTTAACTCATAGATACAATGGCTAACATACTTATGATATCCCTTTTTCTTAGTTCAAAAAAGATAAAATAAAAACATAAGTAATAAATGAAGGTTTCTAGTATTAGCACATATAAAGGATAAAGCTATCAAGTATATTCAAGTTATAATAATTTTCTCTTATTAATAAGGAGGCCTAAATCTATATACTAGGTTTAATTCATAACTTGTGAATTTTGAGCATTTCTTTATGGGTTAATGACAAGGTCATGATATAGGACACATGATGAAAATTATCTTATATTATTATACAACTAATGTTGTAATTTTTATTATTATCATTTTATTGTTTATTTAGAGTATTTTAGACTATTTAGGAGATTTTAAAATATTATTATCTCTAGGCTTAAGTTTAAGGATATGAATATTTTTATTTATTTGTTTCCTTATCAATAAGTTTTGTTGGGGTTAAATAGGTCTGTAAACCTAAGGTATAGTTTATTAATTATCAAAATAGTTATCAACTGTTGAAACTTGTTATTTATTGTCTGGTAGAATTTATAAACCCTATAAAGGATCAATGAAGTAATAACCTTTGGTTATCTCTTTTTCAGGCTTTCATTCTATGTCAAGTAGTATCAAAATTTAGATTTGTCTAGTTTGATACATCTCACATCTTCATGATTTTATTTTGCATCAAATAGCATTAAACCAGGTTTCTCTTGGTTTGATGTCATCCTATGGAGTTTGAAGTAATCTTTTCAATTACATTGATCATGAAAGGAAGGCTTTATATAAGCTGCCTTTTTAGATTGTGAATACAATAGATCTTTTATTGTAAATATTGCTTGTGTAATCAGTTTGTTTGTACACACGTTCATGAGTTTAAAGATGTTTTTGTTTACAATGGAAATTTCCTCATTAAGGATTTTTTAAGATGCTTTGGTGGACTTAAGGTCTGGTTCAAATATAAAGATGTTTTGGAGGAGAAAATGATGAAATTTTCATATTCAAAATTACAAGATGGTGGAGTTAATTGGTGGAACTATACTCAAATTACCAATTTAGATCTAGTGAGTCAAAATTTTGCTCATAGGTAAAGATGAGAAATTTATTAGTCATTGAATTTTATGCCAATATAAATTTGATACAATTTTAGATCAAGTTGAATGGAGATTTAATTCTTATTTTTTACCAAATATTGAGTTTGTGGATTCATCTTTAAATAATGAAGATTTGCTTTCTTAGTCTTCCACCAATGTCAGTTTTCATGTCCAAAAAGTACTATCTTTGGAGTTCAATGTTGGCAAAGTATCAATAAGTCAATAGGAGATGGGTCAAAAGAAGTGGAAATACTTATTATTGATTGCAACATGATTTAGAAAGTTAATTTGTGTTCCGATGAAGGTATTAAAGAGTTAAAAGATTGTGATAGTCAAAAGATTAATTTATCAATATATTCAATTAACTAGTGAGGTGAACCCATAACTTATAGGTTTTAAAATCTTGTTGATTAATTTCTTCCATTGCCAAATAATGTTGATTTTATTTGGTAGAGAAATTCAATACCATTTCAATGTCCTTATTAGCGAGGTCATTAGTCCAAAGAAGATTCATAAGCAATGGTCCATGTGTAAGTCTCAATAATTCAAGAGTTCAATAGAATCAAAGTGTTTCTCCATCGGACCTAGAAGATGTCAATTCCTCATTATAAATTCAAATATGAGTTTGTCTTTTTTTGAGTAAAGAGACATGACATAAACCCATAACCCTAATTAATGTTGTAATTTTTATTGTTTATTTAGAATATTTTAGACTAATTAAGAGATTTAAAGATATTATTAAGGAGTTTTCTTAAGCTTTAAGTTTAAGGACTTGAATATTTTTATTTTTTTATTTTTTTATCAGTTGGTTGTATTAAGGTTAAAAACTATTATAAATAGACCTATAATCCTAAGGACTAGTTTATCAATTATCATATCAATTGCCAACTATCAAAAAAAGCTCTCTTGAAACTTATTATTTTCCTCTAGCGAAATCTTGAAACCTTATAAAGACTTAATCGAATATTAGCCTTTCATATTCTATTTTACACTCTTTCTTCTTACATCAAGTCGAGCTCTCTTAATGATTCATATCATTAGTCTATGGACCAGTGTCTCACTTAGCTCATACCTTGAGGATTGGGTCTCCTCACCTATTCTATCATTATTAAAATTTACTCACTATAATACCCAAAAATATATAAATAGACCCATGCCTTATCAATCTAAATGCAATTGCTCTCACACCATCTCTACTTTTACATTTAGGTCTCTTGTGTTTTCTTAATGACTTAATCACTAGAGTGTTAACACCAAAAGCTCCCTTCAATCCTTAATCATGTGTTGTTTTATGGGACTTAGATCTACATAGAACCTAAACTCATGTCCATTTTAAGTTTGGTATCCTCCTCGGTAAATAGCTCATCGCTAATTAATTTGCCATGTTTATTATTTTAAAATTCACACTGGTCAAAAAAAAAAAGAGATTATTCTAAATTTTTCATCAACATAATAGTTATTTTACTATGATATTGAAGACAACAAACAATGCACGCCTTAATTATATGCATAATTAGTGTTAAGAATAGAAGACGTCTTGTATATAGCAAAATTTTCTAACACATTTCAGCTCAACAATTCTTCAAGGTTTTTTTTTAATCTTTGACCTAGATTGTCAAGAAAGCACATCCATGAACTTGTTGCAATTCCTCAATGAGCTTGTTGTAGCCTCCTCTTCCTAAGACTGCATGCATGAACTTCTCAATAAACTTTTCGTAAGCTTTTGTTCTAAGCAACCCAAGTAATTTTCCTTTATCTGAATCTGGTTTATGTAGTCATTTCCTTCTGCCGTTTTTGCTTCTTTATGAAACATTGTTTTTGTCCTCTCGCATTTTTATTGGGCGATCTTCTCTTTGTTCTCGGTGTTAGTCAAAATTGAGTCTCTCATTTCTCTCTTCTTGTTCATTCACGGGTCCGAGATTTTCATTCATGGTGAGTTAATTGGTTTGAGCCGACTCGATAAAAATAATATAAATTAATGGACAGTTGAAAGGACAGTATAAGGGTGACTACTATATGATTACATTATGACCATGCATGGGTCTTGATGCTATGGAGAGTCTAGTAATTCAATCCAAAATTTTGGACTGTAGGAAAATTCTGGTTGAGATATTGATAATTTTACAGTAATTTTGTATGGAAATTTATACCTTTTAATTTTTTATGAAGTGTGCATGGGTTTGTTTTCTAGCTTGTTTGTATACATTTTTGGTAGAAAATGCAAGGTTTTATGGTTTATTTTTGTGAAAACGAGACTTTAAGCCCCTTAATGGCAGCTCCATGTATAAGATCTGAAATTTTGCATGAAAGTAGCCGAATAAAACTGCAAAATATGGAGTTCTGATTCTCTCGAAGTTGAGAGAATTTAAAGGTTAAATTTTCTGTTAAGAAACTGAAATTTTGGAATGGTAGAAGTCGAAGCGTCGGAAAGCAGAAGACGCGTGTTTCTCACAAAGAATGTCGTGCGTGAAAGATATAGCCTGTCTAGTAAACCTAGCAATGACAAGAAGCCACTAAACGGTTACTTATAATGTGAGACATATTATGAAATTGCACCTTTTTTTGGCATGTTATGTTTATAAGGAATTACATGATTATATTATGTCTTTATTAATATACCTTACGCAAATACATATTATTACATGAATTGAATGTGTTATAATTTATAATGGCATTCTTATCTAAATTTATAAGAAATGTACATTATGTGTCGTGCTTTATTTAATATGTCCTTGTAAATGACTTGAGCATGCTATGCCATATTAGTTGAGTAATGAAATTTTTTGAAAAATAATAAATTATTTGTTTTAAAATCATTATTAATATTATGCGAGTTAAATTTTGTTATGATAATCGATAGATGAAATTGTCTATATTAAATAATATATATGTTAAAAATGACAAGAGGAATCTTAATCTTAGTGAAAGATCTTAATTTTAGTAGGAGTCCATAAATTGGAAGAATTGGGAAAAATTCTCATCTATAGAGTTAAAATTTTGTGAGAATCAACTTAAATAAAGATAATTAGACATTGAAATATGGCAGACGATTGCAAGCATAATGATTTTTTAATCTCATATCCTTTGTTAGATTGTCAAGATTTAGTTGAACTTGTTGCAAAATTAATGTATATATATGGTTATATTCACATCATTATGCATTCATGACCTTTTGAATTATTCAAAGTCATGGCAAGTAGCATTGCAATAAATAAATTGGATATGAAGGAAGCATATTAAGAGGTTTGACTTCATAAAATTTACCAATATTTTTAAGAGAAATGTATTGAAAAATTTATACCACACCATATTTAAATTTGAAAGTAAAATTATTACTCATTATAAAAAGATTAAGAGATTTATTGAGTTCTAAAGAAAATTAAAGTTAATATTACTCACATAATAATGTCAAAATTATGATAATCAATTCATTAAAAGGTTTAAGAAGCATTTCATTTAACAAATGCTTGCCCTAATAACAAAAGAAATTTAGAGGTATATTTTGCTTGAGTTGAAAGACTTAATATAAATATGAAAATTTCACTAAACATTTATGTGATAACATTAAAAAGGGTGTGAAGTTAAATTGATTGATATAGATTTAGAAATCCATTTAAGCAGTAAATATGAGTTTCAATTTAATATTTTTCAAAAAAAAAAATTATGAGCATATATAAACCATGATACACAATGATTGTGTATGGTAAATTTATGACATTAAATATCATATGTGCCTCAAGATAAACATTTATAGGTTGCTAAGTCTTCTTCTATGCGACTTAACTCATTATACAATAGTTCAGTATTTCTATATGATTTAAGTGGTGAGTTCATTAGTATAAGTATTTGGAGAAAAAAAAAGAGTTAAAAAAAATGGCCAAACTAATTGGCATAAAATGTGAACATGTCAATGAATAGAAGGATAAGACCAATTGTTAAGCTTATGATATTCATCAATGCATTGAATGCATTAAGTTGGTAAAAAAAATGACCTATAGCTTACTTTTTACTCATGCTTAAGATTCTTAATTGACCTTTCCATTGGATCTTATGCTATATAGATGGTTGGTGCACGAGTAATAGAGCGTATAGTATAAAAACAAGCATTAATAAAGTATCAATTAATGTTNAAAAAAAAAAAGAGTTTTAAAAAAACAACGAAAACTAATTGGCATGAAATGTGAACATGTCAATAAATAAAAGAACAAGACCAATTGGTAAGCTTATGACAAATAGGATCAAATATTCGTAAATGCATTGAATGCATTAAGTTGGTAAAAAAAAATGACCTATAGGCTACATTTTACTTATGCTTAAGTTCTCAATGACCTTCCATTGTATCTTATGCTATGTAGATGGTTGATTCATGAGTGAAAGTGTTATAGTATAAGAACTTAAAGCATCAAGAACAGTATCAATAAAAAAGAGGTACTATCGCTTGTAAGTAAAATTGTATAATGGTTAAATTCAATTCTTACATGATATCTTTTGCATGCCAAATTTGGTGAGATTTGGCCTTTTGTAACCCTTCTTAATTTTATAGTGGTATAAATGTTAAGATGATATTATAAGGTGGTTAAAATTCAATTCTAACATGATATCTTTGCATGCAATTTGGTGAGATTTGGCCTTTTGTAACCCTTCTTAATTTATAGTGGTATAAATGTTTAAGATGATACTATATGGTGGTTAAATTCAATTCTAACATGATATCCTTTGCATGTCAATTTTGGTGAGATTTGGCTTTTGTAATCGTTCTTAATTTTATAGTGATATAAATGTTAAAGATGATACTCTTTACTACAGTTTTTGCTGAACAGATTCAATTATATGGACAATGAAGTTCATAATATGATTATTTTTTCTCAATTACATTATCTCGTAAAGAGTATTGCTGTTAACATTTAGTACAAGAAATTAGGTCATATTATGCAACAAAAGATTGAGAGCAAACTAGAGAAAAGTCTATTAGCTTACTCATTTATGATGATTAACCCATATACAGTATGACCTATTGAAAATAAATAAATCTATTTCAAGGCATACTTCTATTTCTATGAATACATTATATATCTATGAGCTAATGATTGTTAAGAAAGGTTTGAAATCTGTATTTTCATTATATTTATAGATGACTTAAAACATTTGATTATATATATAATCTCCCACATGTCTAATAAATTGCTTTTCAACAAATTGGAGAGGTTGAGATTTAGAACAATATAAAATGAGGCAAATTAAAATGAGAGATTGGCCAAATATGTGTTCATCTATTTGAACATTTCAAAGAGCTCTATAATGAAAGAAAGAAATGAGGCCATTAGGTATTCAAGTAACTTTGCAATAAGAAGTTATTGTAGTGTGAGGAATAGTAAGTTGTAAAAGTCTATAAGTTTAATGATAACATAAGGAAGAAACCTGCAAATAACATGATTATAAGATGCATAAGAGAGTGCGTCATATATGTTTGATCTTGTGCCTTAAATTTAACTATTCCCTATCTTATGAGTTAAAACAAGCAAGAAGTTTGATCTAAGTAGTTTATAACTCTAACAGTTAGTTGCTGTTGTTCATAACTTTTCACTAAAGTGTGAAACTTGTGTACAAAACTTGTGTACAAATATGCAAAACATGTAATATGAATATTACTACAAGGCTTTGTGTTCACTAATAAGCAAGGATGTAAGAATGTTACCAAAATAGACTTATGAGATATCATGTTTTAAAGAAAATGAGTTTTTAGTAGGGATGTAAAGTCTTTTAATGAGATATCAAGTTCTAAAGAGAGAGTTTTTGGTAGGAAGAGGGGGAAATTATCTGGATAACTACTTTTCAATACATGTTTGATGACTGTTGTTTTCCCATTGGAGTATTGAACGATTAGAATAACCTTGGGTTTGACATCAAAGTCATTGTTAGTCTGCAAGAGACAAAAAGTCCAGAGTTATAGGATTTGGGGTACTGGTTTGAGATTGACTGTAGAGTGTTTAGGTTCCTAAGTGATTTAGGAAACGAGTGGGTAAGCAGCATTTAATGTTAGAGCATTGCGTACTGCAATGTTTTAGAAGCTCATTGTCTACGTTGCTTGTGACAACTTCTTAATCATTTTGTTGCAGTTGTATATGATATTGTTTCTAGAATATTCTATTTTATATTTGGCAATGTCTAGATCCTTTTGTTGTAGTTGTACTTTTGTTAGATTTATTTCATAGATTTGTCTACTACAAAGGTGATAGATCTTAGGTTCCTTGGATCTAGACTTAAAATTCTATATCACATTCAACATTCTTCCTTGCTTGTTGGAATTTAAAGTCTCAAGCAAATCAATTGGAGTATTTCAAGAAAACTAGATTAAATCTTTATTTTCTAGCCACATATTTTTACATAATTTACAAGTAACTTTTTCTTCAAGTTAAAGCTAGATTGATCTATTTCTAGAAGCTCTTTATCTACTTCTCTGCTCCTAACAGCTTCTTGATCATTTTGTTGTAGTTGTATACAATCTTGTTTCTAGAATCTTCTATGCTATTTTTGCAAGTGTCTCCTTTTGTTGTAGTTGTACTTCCGTTAGATTTATTACATAGATTTATCTACTGTAAAGGTGACAGATCTTAGGTACATTGGATCCAAACACAAAATCCAACATCACACTTCAACATTCCTCTTTGGTTGTTGGAGTTTGAATTCTTAACCTTGTACTTTAATGACTGAATAGGTGTGAGATTTCTGCTTCCTTTTGTAAGTGTTCTTTCACTTTCATTGGATTTTTTCTGCTGTGATGTTTTTTTCTTGTGCTGGTACTGGTGCTTTCGCTGACTATGTTGATACTGAAGAGACTTGTTATGTCTTGAACACTTGTGATGACTGTTCCTCTTGATTTCTTCATCGTCCTTATTCTGCCCTTTCATTCTGATTTCTTTCTTCTTGTCTTGACTTCATTTCATATGGTTGGAAGACTCTTGAAATCTTTAAAGTTTAAATATTGCATGCTTGCAAACATCTACTTAGTTTGCAACTTGATATATGTCAGCCAGAGGTCTGGTCCTGAGTATTGGAGATTCTAGTAATAAAACTGCAACTTATGATGATTATGGTGCTTTCGAAGTTGCGTCTAGAGAGAAGTCATCATGATTATCATCACCTTAACTTTTGGTATTGCTACTACAATTGTTGTTTTTGCTAATATTGTTGCTCTGTTGGCCTATTGTCTCTAAAAATAGAGAGAATATCCTTTCCGTATCATCTATGCAACGCTAAGCAAGTTATGATTTACTTTCGACACTAAAAACACATCAAACATTTATTTACTGCCTCTCTTTCGTTTAGACTCCTATTGTCCCATTGTCCACGAATTTAACAGATGCTCTATTTCCCAATTTCACTCTTCCATTGTAACATCACTATTGGTAGCCAATGATGTCCCTAAAAAGTGAAAGAGGCATCATTACTACAACCATTAGTCATTGGTCTACACATTATTGAAGGCCATGCGTCAAGAAAAGGCTAGGTGATACACAAATCAAGGAAAAACAAAAAGTCAGCCATTGTTTCATTGAAGCACACACCATTGTTAGTCATTGATGTTGCATGAAACTAACATTAGTCAACCTAAACACTCAGCAAAAATCTTGACTTTTAGAGTCAAATGTGGGTTTTCACACAATAAATGATGCTTAAGACTCATGTTTAAGGTGTCTTGAAGCACAACAAGAGAAACAATGGCTAAAGAAGGAGGTGGGAGTAGAGAGAGAGAGAGAGAGAGAGTAGTTTTGGACAAAGAAAATGTGGAAAAGGGAGATAAGGGGCTTTGCCAAAAGGAAAAGAAAGAAAAAGAAAATGAAAGAAAAGAAAAAAAAAGAGAGAGAGAGCCCGCATGTAAAGCTTCCATTGAAGGTGTCATTTTAGACATGGTGAGCCCACATGTATAAAATGATGTCAGTAGTCCTTTCAAAATACCAAAATCTATCTCATTTTATTTTTTGATAGGCAAGAACATTGTAAAAGGTATCTAAATCCTTACAAAATATTTTCCAAAAAATCTCATTTTATTTTTCAATGTAGATGGTCACCATAAAAAAATTTTAACCTTTTTTAATTTTCTTCAAAAAATATCGCATTATTATTTTTTGATATGCAAGATTATAGTAAAAAAAAATCTAAATCCTTGGCAATATGGTTTCTCCTTTCATTCAAAAGAATAATTCACACAAAATGATCATGCAACTAACATGCATGATTACACCAAATATTAATTTCATTGCAACATGCACTTAGATATGCCTATGGTAGTTTAGATCCTTTGAAGTTTGTCAAATAAAGGAGCCATTTATCCTAAATACCTTTTGATATTTGTATATAATGGTTCATTGTTGGAAATATGTACCAAACGTTTTAGCTGATAAGGCTTCTCCCTTCATCACAAGGAGTCATTCACCAAAAGAAATCATAGAATTACTTTAAAGGTTTACACTGATTGCTAATTTCACTTCGAGATGCACATTTTATGTCCATTTTAGTCCAACCAATAGAGAAACTATTATTCTTCATTAGCTTTCTTTATTATGAAAGAACCATTCATTACTTGAAATATAGGAACTTCTCTTCATTAATTAACCTTAAAACTTCTCCTCTAAATAGTTTGGCTACATTGAAGTCCATCAAATAAAGGAGTTATTGCTTTTAAATAATTTTATTTACCAAGTGAGAATCCTTTAATGTTTGTAACATGAGGTTGTTGACAAATTACTTGACAAGAAGGCTTTTCCTTTCATTACAAGCATTCACACAATGACCATGCAATTAACATCTATGTCTATGTTGAAGTTTAATTTTGTTGTGACATTCATATTAATACACCTTGATTAGTCAATTGAACTCTATAAAAGAAAAAAAAAGAGTTATTCATTTTTAATAGCTTTTCCTACTAGCTAGAATGGTCCATTACCTAAAAAATGAGACAAACACTTTATTTCTAGCTAATAAGGCTTCCCCTTTATTCAAATGAAGCATTTTTAGAAAGAAATCATTAAATTACTTTAAATATGTACACTAGTCATTGATTTCACTACAAGATGCACATTATTATGTCTTGGGTTATGTGAATCCATCAAAGTCCATTCAATAAAAAGCTATTATTCTTGATTAGTTTTTTTAACTATGAAAGAACCATTTATTACATGAAATATAAGGCTGTCTCTAGATTATTTGATAGTTGGACTTCTCTTTTGGGTTATCTAAATGAATTGAAGTTTATAAAAGAAATAAGCTAATCACTTTGAATAGCTTTTGTAATTAGAAAAGAATCCTTCATTGCTTACAACTTAAGACCATCAATTGATTTGTTGACAATAAGGTTTCTCCTTTCATTGTATGGAATCATTCACACAAAATGAGTTTGCAATTGACATTGGATATGTTTGCTAATGGTTCAATAACTAATTTTTCAAATCCCAATCACAAACTTGAAAAAAAAAAAGGTCTAACCAAGGTCAAAATTGTTATAAATAATGCACAATTAGGTTGGAAACATTACTCAATTCAAATTTTTCATTAATTGCCAACATGTGGCCTAACTAAAGACTATATGGCCAACTAGCTTCATCCCTAATCAGATTTTTAATCTACATAGAATTTTTTCTTTCTCTCTTATTATAAGACAGACTTTTTCTCTCTTTTCCTTCTTATTCTTTCTCTCTTCCATCTTCATTTTCTCTCTCTCTCTCTCTCCCTCTCTCCCTCTCTCCCTCTCTCCCTCTCTCCCTCCCACTCTCACTCCTTTTTTGATTTGGTAGCAAACCCAAAGGAAAATTCCACTCAAGTAAGAGAGTTTATAATCTTAAACCTAAAAGAGAAATAAAAGTAGATAGAAGTATTATCTATACCAAAGGACCATAAATATTAAATTAAAATCATGTCTTACTACTGTTGTGACTATCCTTTAAGTGTGAAGACTTCATGGACTAACATTAAACTAGGTCAAAATTTTAGGGATTGTGCCTTATTTTAATAAGCTAAAAGTAGTCCATGCTAAAATTTTTCTTGGTAATTTTTAGGTAACACTTCAGCTAGTTTTGCTAGAATTTTGAATTGATAGAGATAAGACGAATGTGATTCCTTCTTAATAGATAGATTCCCCACTCTATTCTAAGGTGAGAAAGATTATTCCTGAATTGTTAAGAAGGATATTATTCCTGAATTGTTAAGAAGGATTTCTATTTCTGACAATGCAACTAAGAAGAAGGGAGGTGATCACAGTGCCTATGGGTCTATTTGGTTCTCATATAGGTGTTGTTGTTCCTTATTACAATTAGAGAGAGTGGTGGAGCTAGTGGAGATGAATCTAGGATAAGAGTTAAAATAGATAAGGGAAAGGAGGATGGAAAGTAAAAATTAGGAATTTTTATATCTCTAAGATGGGTATAAGGCTAGAAAGCAAAGTAAGCTTAATATAGGTAAGATGTTGAGTGGTTTAGCTATTATAAATTTTCTACTTCTAGCTTATAGAAATTGAATTAAGTAATTATTGCACTAAGTAATTTAATGAAGATGTAAACTCAGTGAAATATCTAGTGGGAACCAAAATTCATCTTTATTGTTTATAAGATAATCAATGCAATATAAAAAAAAAAAAGCTTATAACTGAACAAATTAAGTAGCCATTGTCCATTTCAAAGAAAAACACCATTGTCGTATACATATAATTCATCTTTGTATACCTAATATACTAAGTATAGTAATTTTCCTAAAGTATCAAAATGTAGTTAAAAGGTTTGTACTAGATAAAGTAATTCGTACTATGTTGCTCTAATATACACAAAAAAAAATTAAAAACCTTTGGTAACAGGTCATAAATGCTTGTAACAAAAAAAGAAAAAAGGTACATATGACAATGTGATCAACCAAGAGGGTAAAAAGTCAATTATAGACAGTAAACTCTTGAGTGCACACACCATGCTTTAGATCTGCTACAAATGTGGATCCATCTATTGCTCTAGTACCTCTTTCCATCTTTTGGCACCTCTCATTGTATGGTTCTTAAGGATTGATGATATTAGGACCTTTTCACCATGTAGGCTTTTAGGGAATCACTTTTTTTCTCTTTTATGGCAACATGACAAAATAAAGATAGATGTTAATGGTAACAATTATGCATAATTAACAAATATTCAAGTCACTCACTAGTCTTGGCATCTTAAGAGGTCATGTAACTAAGGTATTTTTGTAAATCTTCTTGTTATGGCATGCGTTATGCCATATGTTGCAAGTTAAAAATGACACCCCTCTTACTGAGCATGCTAATACGAATATAAGCCATGCAAAATTGTGATTGCATTGGAAGATTAAGAAAATACAATATTTTTATATCTATTTGGTACCTTTTCCTATCAAAGTATGCTTGTTGGATTTTGCAATACTTTGACCATATTTCAAAGACACATAGTTCATATATTTTTTTATTATATTGAAAAAATCATTGAATTTTTTATGGGTGATTATACCATTTTTGAAGACTCTTTTGATGCATATTTAGACAACCTTATACTTAAAAAATGCATAAATCTTGTATTTATGGTGGAATAAGGTATAATTTTGGAGCATGTTCTTTCATCTAAGGGAATTGAAATTGACAAAGCTGAGATAAATCTTGATTAATCTACACCTTACCTTATAAGTGTGCAGGAAACTTGTTTTTTCTTAGTCTTGAAAGTTTATATTAGAGATTTATCAAAATAATTTTCAAAAATTGCATGGCCCTTATGCAAATTATTACAAAACATAACAGATAGATCTTCTAGTTCATGGAAAGAAAACAAAAAGGAAAACATAAATTTGGCATATGGTAAACGTGATTGTCCTTGCTCCTAACAATAAAAACAATCTTGGAATTATTTACCATAGTTTTTCACTGCTAAATGCAATGACCATAACTAGAGATGGGTGTCTATATAATCATTTTTCTAAATTAACATATTGCACCAACATAAAATGAAGTGTATTTTTTCAATTACAACAAATTTATTCATTATTGTTAATGGATATAACCAAAAATTGTTATTGTATCATGATTATAACCATAATGGTTAACTAGCAAAGGCATCATTGACTTTTAATTTTAGCAAATTATGGTGATTATCATACAAGCATGACACTCATGCACATAAAATATTATTTGTGGATGAAGAGACAACAAGTCCTAAAAAAGAAGAAAAAATGAAATCTAAAGAAACAATTCATTAAGGGATTTGTTACATGTAGTAGAATTAAAAGAGCAAATTGATGAGGAATAATTTTGACACTTGCTCTAAAATTTTGTGGATGATATAGAAGTAGGCTTTATAATTCTTGCCCTCTCTCCAATTCTTGTGGTCTCTTTCCCTAAGAGAATAAATAGGTAAGGTGTTCATGTCTTGCGTCTATATTTTTCCTCCTAATTGGGGGAAGAAAATTGATCTTGTAAGAAGAGCTAGTTATGGTAAATCAACTCTCATATACACAATTGAACTGTGGAAAATGCAACAAGCCATACTTTGAATTAATAATCTTGCCTTCTTTTGGCATCTATCATTGTGTGGTTCTTAAGGATTGATGATATTAGGACCTTTTCACCATGTAGGCTTCTAGGGAATCACTTTTTTTTCTCTTTTATGGCAACATGAAAAAATAAAGATAGATGTTAATGATAACTATTGTGCATAATTAACAAATATTCAAGTCACTCACTAGTCTTGGCATCTGAAAAGGTCAAGTAACTAAGGTATTATTGTAACTCCTCTTGTTATGGTCTGCTTTATGCCATATGTTGCAAGTTAAAATGGTACCCCTCTTACTGAGCTTGCCAATATGGCTATAAGCCTCACATTAGTTCTAATTCTCTTTTGTTTTTTTTTCTTTTTTAGGTCTTCCTAACACCCTCCTTATAAGTAGTGGATCAATTGGATCCTTACTAGTTTTCAACCCAAAGTGTTAACCCTGAATGAGATTCATCACGACTAAATAACTTTATAAGTATTTTTGCTTAGTGTACCTAATAGTGGAGAAAATTTATAGTGTATGCCTAGATGCATCCTAAGACTTACATGAATATGTCCTTTTTTCCAATTCCACTATATACTTGATACCCCTATGCACTATCTCATACCCATTTGCTCCATTAAAAACAAGTTTACAATCAAAATTGTCCTTTCCTCCAACATTTAATTTTCTCCTAATCCTATTATTGATTTTAATGTGACAACTTTTCATGGTCTAGCAAGTGAAGTTCCACATAAGCATTTAAAAGAATTCCTTGTAGCCTATTCAAGCATGAAACCTACTGAGATATCTAAAAAAGCAAATAAAGTTAAGGGCTTTCCCATTATCCTTGGCAGACTAACAAGGGATTGGCTTTATTACTTACCTTTGGGATCCATTACCATATAGAATGAGATAACGAGGTTATTCTCAAAGAAGTACTTTCCAACTTTTAGAGTAGCTATAATTTGAAAAGAGATTTAGGGTATTTAGCAATATAATGAAGAGCTCTTATATGAATATTAAGAACATTTTAAAAAGCTTTGCATGAATTAACCCTATCATCAAATTAATGATCAAATCCTAATCCAATACTTATATGAAGGACTTCTTCCCATAGATAAAGTATGATAGACACAACTAAAGGATGAGCATTAGTGGACAAAAACCCAAAAGCCATAAAAAATTTGATAGCAAAGATGTCTGCAAATTCCCAACAATTTGGCACTCGATATAATTCATAATCTAACAATATCAATAAAGTAAGTACATCTTTCTTTCAACAACAAATTAATAATTTGACTTCTTCTATATGTCAAATGAGTGTAGGAAACATGCAATAAGTCTAGGTATGTGACATTTGCTCAAATTAAGGACATATAACTGATATATGTCCAACACTTTAAGATCATTTAATAAAGCAAGCCAATATCATGGGAGGATTTTCAAGGGGAATCACAATGCAAGTGTGATCCTTTCTCCAACACTAACAACCCTGAATAGAGAGGTCATCCTAACTTTGGTTATGGAAATCAAGAAATGGTCCACAATGCCCCTAATTGCCAATTTCAACAAGTGTCATCACCCTCTAATACCAGACAAATGCACCCTAAAACTTAGGTATGTCTCTTGATGAAATTGTTAAGTCTCTTATTAATAACATCAAACAATTTCAATAAGAAATAAGTACAAGCATTCCAAATTTAATGAATCAAATAAGAAAACTTATCACGGCCATAAGTAGATTAAAGGTGTAAGGATCAAACAAATTACCTTCTTAAACCATGTTAAATCCAAAGAACACAAGTGTCATAGTCTTGAGGAGTAGAAAAGAAATGGAAGCACCAATAAAGGCACCTCCCATAACAAAAAGAAGAGGCCATCAAAAGTTAAGCTATGCCTACCAACTATAAACCCATCAAAGCCTAACCATCACCACCTAAGGTAAATCCTTTACCTCCTATTTCCTCTAATATTACCATACCTCCCTTCCTAAGTAGATTTTAAAAATCTAAAAAGAGGAGCAAGAAAAAGAGATTTTGGAGATGTTTTGGAAAGGTGTAAGTAAACATACCCCTCATTGATGCAATTAAACAAGTACCTCAATATGCAAGGTTTCTCAAGAAATTGTGCACCTCTAAGAGGAAGCTCAAAGGTGATGAAAAAGTAAGTGTTGGAGAGAATATCTTGGCTATTATTCAAAGAAAAATTCCACCTAAATTCAAAGACTATGGTACATTCATTATCCCTTACATAATAGGAAAAACTAAATTTGAAAGAGTGATGCTAGATTTAAGAGCATAAATTAATGTTATTATGTCATACTTTATTTATACTTTTATAAATATCACTCCGTTAAAAGAAACTAGTGTGATTATACAACTTGCAAATTGATTTAATGCCTATCCTAAGATAGTTGTTAAGAATTTTCTTGTATAGGTTAATGAGTTAGCCCTTTTAGTAGATTTTTTACATTTTTGACATGAAGAATGACGATTCCCTAATGTTGTCCCTACATCAAGGACCAAGATAGATGTTCATGATGGTACACTAACCATAGAATTTGACAGTGAAATCTTTTGATTCAATATTTTTTAGACTATGAGGTAATCTAGTGGTGTGTATTTTGTTTTTGCTATTAATATTCTCGATTGTTTAGCATAGCAAGTTTTTTAGCTCAATAGGAAAGATGAGTTAGAAGAATTCCTTAGCTAACACGTTGAGAAAGAAGATATAAAGAAACTAGATAGAGAACTATCTTTATATGAAAGTGTAAAGGATATGATAATAGAACTGCATTCATTGCATCATATTCCAAAAAGGTATGATGTATCTAGCATTGAATTACTTGATTTTAGCAACAAACTTCTACCTTTTATTATACAATTGCCCATACTATAATTGAAGTTATTACCAAATCATCTTTAGTATGTTTTCTTAAGAGATGGAGAAACTCTATCAGTGATCATTACAAAGAACATGACCCCATTGTGAGAAGAAAAATTTGTTTGAGTTCTAAGAGATCAAATGATAATAATTGGATAGACCATAGTGGACATCAAGGGGAGAAGCCCATCCATGTATATACATCACATCCTACTTAAGGAAGGTTTAAAATTATCAAGAGAAGCATGATGTAGATTGAACCCTCTAATGATAGACATAATGAAGAAAGAAGTATTCAAACTTCTTAATGTTAGTGTGATTTACCTAATCTTAAATAGCAAATGAGTTGGTCTAGTGCAAATGGTTTCTAAGAAAACATAAATTACAATAGTAAAAAATCATTATGATGAATTGATTGGCCCTTGAATTCAAAATGGATAGAGGATTTATATTGATTATTGTAACCTAAATGCTACAACTTGTAAAGATTACATTCCTTTAACTTTTATTGATCAAATGCTTAAAAGGTTAATTGGTCGATCTCACTATTGTTTTCTTAATGGTTATTTAGATTACAACCAGATTGTGATTGCATTGGAAGATTAAGAGAATACAATATTTTTATGTCTATTTGGTACCTTTGCCTATCAAAGTATGCCTTTTGGATTTTGCAATACTCTAAACATATTTCAAAGATATATAGTTTGTATATTTTTTTATTATATTGAAAAAATCATTGAAGTTTTTATGGGTGATTATACCATTTATGGAGACTCTTTTGATGCATATTTAGACAACCTTATACTTAAAAAATGCATAAAAATTAACCTCGTATTAAATTTGAAAAATTTTCACTTTATGGTAGAATAAGGTATAATTTTGGAGCATGCTCTTTCATCTAAGGGAATTGAAAATGACAAAGCTAACATAAATCTTGATCAATCCATACCTTACCTTACAAGTGTGTAGGAAACTTGTTTTTTCTTAGTCTTGAAAGTTTATATTAGAGATTTATCAAAATAATTTTCAAAAATTGCATTGCCCTTATGCAAATTATTACAAAACATAACAAATAGGCCTTCTAGTTCATTGGAAGAAAACAAAAAGGGAAACATAAATTTGGCATATGGTAATCATTATTGTCCTTACTCCTAACAATAAAAACAATCTTGGAATTATTTACTATAGTTTTTGACCGTTCCTCTCAATGCAATGACCATAGCTAAAGATAGGTGTGTTTATATAATCTTTTTTTTAAAATAATATATTGCACCAAAATAAAATGTATATTATTTTATAAACAAGTATTATATTATAGAAAATAAACTGTATTTTTTCAATTACAACAAAATTATTCATTATTGTTAATGAATCTAACAAAAAATCGTTATTGTATCATGATTATAACCGTAATGGCTAATTAGCAATGGCATCACTGACTTTCAATTTTAGCAAATCATGGTGATTATCATATAGGAAGAAAAAATGAAATCTAAAGAAACAATTCATTAAGGGAGTTGTTACATGCAACTGGATTAAAAGAACAAATTGATGAGGAATAATTTTGACACCATCTCAAAAATTTTGTGGACAATACAGAAGTAGACTTTTATAATTCTTGCCTTCTCTTCAGTTCTCGTGGTCTATTTTCCTAAGAGAATAAATAGGTAAGGTGTTCATGTCTTGTGCCTTCTCTAAAATTTTGTGGACGATATAAAAGTAGGCTTTTATAATTTTTGCCTTCTTTTTGGTTCTCGTGGTCTCTTTTCCTAAGAGAATAAAGAAGTAAGGTGTTCATATCTTGCATCTATATTTTTCCTCTTGATTGGGGGAAGAAAATTGATCTTGTAAGAAGAGCTAGTTATGGAAAATCAACTCTCATATACACATTTGAATTATAGAAAATGCAATTGGCCATACTTTGAATGATGACATGAATATTTTGTCAATTAGACCACATGATTTGTTAGTCTTGACTAGGGATTATTGCTTAAGATCCAATTATGTGTAAGGGGATAGTTGAAGGGTACATAAATTGTTGGACTTCAAAGATCTTCTAGTCTAGGTGATGTCTTAGCCATTTGGTCCATAAAATTGAAATTTGGTGCTAAAATAGACTCTTTCTTCCACCCTCTCTCTTCACCTTCTTCTTCTTCTCTTCCTCCTCCTGCTCCCCTTCTCCTACTCCCCCTTCTCTTACTCCTCATCACTCTTTTCTGTACTCTTATCCTTTTCACTTGGAAGCTATTAATAAGCTTCCATTTGCTCACTTATTTGGTCGTGTTTTCTATAGTCACTTGGTCCATAATTGATGGAAGGATCTGGATAGTTTTAGGTCCTCAAGCTTCACCTTTGGTTGTCCTCTCATTTCAGTTAACCCCTTTGTTGTCCTTTTCTTTGTCTCTCCCATGATCTTTACAACTCTACTCTCAAGAAAAGAGAATTGTTCTACTGCAATTTGGGAACAACTTTCCTATTAATTGTCCTATCATAGATGGCAAACAAATTAGTGAACCTAAGACAAAATCATGAAATGGGACTGAACATTATTGCTTATGGGAAAGTGTGGCTTGTCATGACTTAACCGTTCTTGTTATTGGCATTGAACTCGATGATTTGCCTCGTCTAGTTCCAAATACATTTACCAACCTTTAAGAATTAACTAATTTATTTCTATCTTATAATAATTTTAATGGTCAGATATCATTTTTAGTCTTTAATCTCACATAACTTAATGGTTTGACTTTTGAAAAATTAAAAACTAAGATCATTGATTATAGTTCAATTTAGATAAGGGCTATTATTAATAAAACTACACAATTAATAAAATAATTTTTTATTGATAAACAAAGACAAGTATCAAAACATATAACAATAAAATATCACATTTTTAATTATAAATTTTGTTTTGTGTCCTATTTTTATGAATTGTGTGTAATGTGTCTAACAAAGTTGTGTTTATGTAATCACCCCCTTATTTTAATTAGAAATACATGTTAGACATTTTTTGTTAGACTTATTTTAAATAATTACTTAAAAAATTATTAATAAATAATAGCACACACCATAAAGTATAATAATGGCATACTAGTTTTTTAAAATTTTAGTTTGTGTGCTTTTAAAATTTTACTTTTTTAACTATAAGAATCAGCACAAGAATGGCCCACTTATGGGCCCCATATAATAGAAAATAATATTTTAAATTCTTTTTTTCATTTCAATTTTTTCATCTAAAGTTATTAGATGTACAACTATAACAATAAAATATGTAACCAAACACATAAAAATTTAATGACTTTTAAAAATATCCAATAACTTTTGGTCACATATTGTTTTGTTTTAGTTACACATCTTGTTATTTTAATTGCATATTTAGTAATTTTAAATTGACAAAACAAAAATATCAATAAAAAATGAATTTAAAATGTTATTTTTTTATTTAATAAGACCCACAATTAAGGTGTCCTCATGTTGATCCTTTATGCTATAGACTTTTTTCTTTTTACTAATTGGGCATAGTGTGTCCATGTAGTTGCTTACTTGTTTCAATAAAAAATACTTTTTGACACATTTTTTATTGTACTCATTTTAAACAATTAAAAAAATATTTTTTATTAATAAAGTTTGACACGTACTATAATGTATAACTTCAAAATATTACATTTTTAACTATAAAATTATATAGTGTGTCTTTTTTATAGTAATTGTGTCTTGATTCTCACACAAAGTGTATATGTATAGTTATTTTGTTATTTCATTAAGAAATATTTATTAGAATACACTTTCTATTTAAGTCGTTATACATAATTGATAAAATAATTTATATTATTAAATAATAACATGTACCACAATGTATAATAATGAAATATCAATTTTTTAATTATAAACTTTGTATTTTGTCTTTCTTGAATAATTGCAAATATTTTCCTATAGAAAGTGTATTCATGTACTTGCTCCATTATTTCAATGAAAAATACCCATTAGACACACTTTTTGTTTGACTCATTATGCACAATTAATAAAATCAGCTTTTATTAATAAACAATAGCTCGCATCACAATGAAATACTACTTTTTTGTATATGTCTATATATTTTAACTCATTATGTATCATGTGTCTATGGGTTGCCAACAAGTAAATTGACTTAATTTTGAATTGGATTATTTAGGATTTTATGTTATTTAGATATAAACTCATTTAAATTTTAGGTAATTTAGATTTTAGATATTTGAGATTTCAAATTATTTAGATTTTGGTTTTATTAAGTTTAAGATATCTTAAATTTCAGGTTATTTAGGTTTTAAATCATTTCAAATACAGGTCATTTAAGTTTTGGGTTGAATCATGTTATCAATCATTGACTTTAGAGTTAATGCAAATTGGATTGGTTCAAATTTCTACTGGGTTAAGGCAAATTATTCAAATTAAGTCAATTTTTAATACTTCCATTTGTGAGCATTTCCACTTTATTACTATACTAATATAATAAAATTTCCCTTTCTTTTTATTGGAGAATAAGGAGTAATTTTTAGTATAAATGGATTATTATTTTTATACAAATATAAACAATTAAATAGTGAAATAAGTTCTTTTAGAGTAAATAATGTGTGATGGTTTATAAAAAAGAGGAAAAGGAAAATCTAAACTCAAAAGAGAAGTAAAAATATTGTGCTTATGAAATTAGAGAAGTAAAGTATTATAGTATATTAAGAAGAGGAAAAGTACAATTTGAATTAAAAAGATAAATAGAAATTCTATGTGTTTAAAATGTGAAAATCAAAATTTACTTTACTATAATGATTTTGATTAATAATAGTATTATAAATTTTAAATTTTATCTCATATTTATCATTAAAAAATTTAAATTAAATAATAGATATTTGATATTTGTAAACTAATATCTATACTTATATAAAGAAAATAATTTTAAAAATAATTACTATTTATAAATAAAAATAAATCAAATAAAAAAATATTTTTGAATTAATAATATTTATAAATTTCAGTTGTCATTAAAATGAATTAAAATTTTAAGTTTAATTTAATTTAAACTAGTTTGAATTGTTATGGGTTTCAAGTTATTTAAACTCAAGTTTTGGGTTATTCTGAATTCAAATAATTTCAAATTTGAATTAGTTGTGTTTCCGGCCATTTAAGATTTGAATTATTTAGGTTTCAAGTCACTTTGGATATAATTTATTCAAATTTGCGGTTTTTTTTTTTAAGTCAAGTTTAGTTATGAATTATTGGCTTTTTCAATCAAATCAAGTTGAGCTAAATTAGTTTCAAGAGTTTTAAGTTGAGCTACTCATAATGAGTTAACTTTTGTCGCCTTTACTGATATTTAACAAACAGTGTGTCCACGTGGTCACTCACTAATTTTAAAGGGAAATTGTTATTATACACACTCGTTATTAGATTCATTATAAAAAATTAATAAAATTATCTTTTATTTTTAAACAATTGCATGTAGCACAATTTATAACAATAAAAGATAATTGTTTTACTAGAAATTTTATTTGAGTGTTTTTTTTGTTTTTTTTTATTAATTGTGTATAGTGTGTCTAAAAAAGGAAGTGTCCATATAATTTTTCTTATTTCAATAAGAAATTATTGGATACACTTTTAGTTAAACTCATCATATAGAATTAATAAACTAATTTTCCATTAATAAATAATGTCACATTCCATAATTTATTATAAGGGAAACTCTTTTTTAACAATAGATTTGAATTTGTACCTTTTTAACTAATTGTGTATGTTGTATCTAACAAAAAATGTATCCTTATGATTTTTCCCTTATTTCAATATAAAATATTTATTGAACACATATTTTATTAAATATATTATGCAATATTAATAAAGTAATATTTTATTATGAAATAATGGTACACGTTATAATGTATCGTAGTAAAATATTATTTTTTTCCTTGTAAATTTTGGTTTGTGTTTTTTCTTTTTACTAATTATGTATAATGTGTCTAACAAAATGTGTGTCCATGTAGTTGTTCTTTTATTATAAATAAGAATACTTGTTGGACACACTTTTTATTTGATTTATTTTACAAAATTAATGAAATCATCTTTTATTTATAAACAATGACTATATTGTATAAGAGCGAATGACCAATTCTTTAAATATAAATTTTGGGTTGTATGCCTTTTATACTAATTATGTATGGTATGTCTAACAAAAAGAGTTTTCATACAATTGCTCTTTTATTTTAATAAAAATTATTTGTTAAACATACTTTTTATTACATTTGATATAAATAATTAATAAAATAATTTTTATTAATAATAATAAAATGCATGACAATGTATAAAGTGATATACCCCCTTTTTAACTATAAACTTTTGTTTGTGTAACTATTTTTAACTAATTTTGAATATTGTGTTTAACAAAAGGTATGTATATGTAATGACCCACTTATTTCAATTAAGATTACTTGTTAGACGTACTTTTTATTGGACTAATGATACATGATTAATAAAATAACTTTTTACTAATAAATAATGGCATGAATCACAATGTATAATAGTAAAATACTAAATCTTTAATTAATAATTTTGCATAGTATGTCTTCTTTTAATAATTATATATTATGTTTGATAGAAAGTGTAATCATATAATTGCTCCATTATTTCAAAGAATAATATTTGTTAGACACAATTTTATTAAAAAATAAAAATATTAATTTAATTGACTTTAATTAAAATAATTTATTTAAACTGATAATTAATTGAGATAATAATTTAAAAATAAATATTATATTTATCAATTATAAAAAATATACTTTTTTTCAAAAAAAAAAAACTTGTCAAAAAAGAGACCCAAATAAAAAACAAAACAAATTCTAATTCATCAAACTATAAGTAATTTGCTCACAAAAAAAACAAATTTATGTCATTTTACTATCTTTGAGGAATCCATCTCATGAAATTCTTTCAACGTAAAAAAAATATCATATAGTACAATATCAAGAACATTATAAAAAATTGGAACATTTAAATGTATTTTGAACATATTCAGACATAGTAACTCATTGTCTTATATTAATTGAATCACTTATTTTATCCCTATTTGATATAAGGTTATACAAGGTTTTTTTTGTGTATATATGTATAATGATAGGTATGAATAGCACCAATGGTAGTCACTTCAAATAGTTGATGTCTATTGAAGTTCCCAACTTCACCCTAGGATCTACTAGTTTGTGATACTGAGAGGGGGGGTGAATCAGTATCACCACAATTCACAATTCGCAGGAAAGTGAACAACTTCAATCTCTTCTTAAAAGCGAACTCTTTCTCAGATTCGACTAAGGTAGATCTATTGCTACCTACTAATCACAATAGTCCCCAAAGTCACCTTTCAGACACCTTGCCTAATAGACAATTCGGATGTTCTTGTTTAGGTCTTCGTTAGGTTATGGGTTGGCTGATACTTTAGCTGCGTTCACAACTCAATTCAAAACACAGAACGTAAAGCAAATTAAGGACACACGAGATTTACGTGGTTCCGTCAACGTGACGTACATCCACGGTGGTAGGGACTCTCCCTTACCGAGACTATCCACTATACTTGAGAATTCCAGTTACAATGGATGTCTTAATCTTCTGCTCCTTTCACTATTGCAATTACTAAGCAAGTACAATACAAAGAGTGTCACTTACTGTGTCTACCCTTCGTCTAGCTTGTCTTGCCTCTGTTGAATTGAAAGGCTGCTCCACTGCCGCTTAGAAGTTCACCGCAACGCTCTCTAACCTCTCTTGAAGAAATCTAGAAATACGTTGAGTTCTTTCCGATGCTTTGCCAAATTCCTTCTCTAAGTTGTCTCACACAGCTCCTGCTTTCACCGTCTCAAGGTTTCACAGCTTGCACTCAAGCTTCTGGTCTGCCGTTTCACGTCTCACGGCCTGCCCCACGCTTCTGATCAATCACGCCATTGTACGTTCTGGTCTCACGCTCCTGGTCTGCTGTTTCACGTCTCTTGGCCTGCCTCACACTACTGGTTTTTCTGGTTCACGTCTCTCGCCCTGCCTCACGCTTCTAGTCTGCTGTCTTCTCTTCCGGGTGGTCTCACGGATACCAGGTCTGCTGTCTTCTCTTCCGGGTGGTCTGTTTCTTATTTCTCCTCTTGCTGGTTGTGCGTTTCTGGTTTGGTTGCAGGATGTGTTTCTGGTTTGCTTGCAGGAGGCGTTTCTGGTTTGCTTGCAGGAGGCGTTTCTGGTTGGCCTGCAGGATGTGTTTCTGGTTTGCTTGCAGGACGTGTTTCTGGTTTGCTTGCAGGAGGCGTTTCTGGTTCGCCTGCAGGACGTGTTTCCGGTTTGCTTGCAGGACGTGTTTCCGGTTTGCTTGCAGGACGTGTTTCCGGTTTGCTTGCAGGATGTGTTTCTGGTTTGCTTGCAGGAGGTTGCACGTTCTGGTTTGCTCTCCCGGTGGTGACGCTTCTGGTTTGCTCTCCTGGTGGTGTTGTTTCTGATCTCTTGCTGTTCTGCTCTCTCTTCCTTTTGGCCGGTTGCTGTAGGGTTGCTGTTTATTCAATTGTGTTGGCCCTCTTTCCTAGTTTTGTCTTCCAAGGCCTTTATATACTCTCTTCCATGAAACCCTAATAGGGCTTACATGGCAGATTTACGTTCTTGCCCTTATGCTGCAGATTTACTTTCTTGCCCTTCCATGTGACTTTGCTGCCCTTCCATGTGACTTTACTCTCTTGCACACTTAACCCTCGTTGACAACAATTACAACCCATACAAGGCTGTGGGAACAACATCTATCTTCATTGTTAGCATCTTTATCATTGTATTCTCCATAAGAATTTTCATAATCATTAGTCATATCTATGAAAAAAAAAACAAAATATTTATATTAATATGTAAACACTAGATGTACCAAATGTTCCTTAGCTCATTAAAAATAAATAAATGAAAAAAAAATGATAACTAATAAATATATCCAATAATATGTAATGTCATGTACACCAAAATATATTAGTAACTAGAGAAACTAACATGTCTATTTAATCCAAGGCATCTATTGGGTTTTGTGCTACTTAATTTGATAATGCAACTAATGCAACTTGGCTTATTTAGTCATTAATGCAAAATGAATATCTTTATTTCTACTTTCTTAGATTAAATCTATGACATCCATAAAAAGGTCACTATCTTCTTCAACACTTGTTAAAGAATGGAAATCCTTCATAACATCATGTAAAAAACATCTTGGCAACTTTGTTTTCCTATTTTCAACAACATTATAAACCAACAAATCAATTGTTTCTTTAAAAGTAGCTACCCCTCTATATTGTCATTTTGTACCCTTTAGAACCTTTTTTCACATGTAAATTTGATTTAACAACTCTTTTCATATTAGTCTCATTTCTTCTTGCTACATCACTTGTACTAATATTACATTCCCCTACTATATCATAGAACCTTTAAATAATTCATCTATGGAATCAATAAGGTTACGTTTTACATCTAACTTCTAATACAACACTTTTGTATTGAGTTAGATGATTAGTCTCAACATCATCATTAATGCACAAAGTAGTTGGCAAAGGTGCAGCAACATATCTTCCTATTGCAACTAGATCCCTAAACAACATATCTAACCTTTTCTTGACTTCTAGTTCAATACTAGATTCTTGAAATCTTTTCATAGGTAGATTAGCCAACATTATTGTAAAATAAAAAGGCATTGTTAGTATCCTAAACTTATCAAAAACATTATTTTTGAGTAAAAAAAGAACAATTTTAAAACTCACCTTAATCCACTATTCTCACCATGTCTTAATAACAAGAATTGTTCCTTTTATGGGATCCCATCTCAATCAGGTCTCTTTTATGTAGTTCTTTCTGTTGCCTCTAATCCCTTTTTAGTACATTTTGTTTTTCCACCAATGTTTGATATACTTACATTTACTTTTTTTTTTTGAACTCTTCAACAATAAAGGTGAAAGAATTAAGGATATTTTTTTCTATTAAAATAAAAACACAATTCAATGTTTAATTTTTTTGTTTAGTGGTGGCTAAAAGCCACAAATTGTTGCTTTTCCAAAACCTCCATTTCGCGAGGTGTGTGTGTTTAAGTAAAGAAGAATAATGTTAAAACTCACCTTAATCTACTCTTCCAACAATGTCTTAATAACAAGAATTGTTCCTTTCATGGGATCCTATCTTAATCAGGTCTCTTTTATGTAGTTGTTTCCATTGCCTTTAATCCCTTTTTAATACATTTTGTTTTTCAACCAATGTTTGTTATACGTACATTTACTTTTTTTTTTTTGAAACTCTTCAACAATAAAGGTGAAAGAATGAAGGATATTTTTTCTATTAAAATAAAAACACAATTTAGTTTTTGCCCTTTTTGTTTGGTAATGGCTAAAAGCAACAAATTATTGTTTTTCCAAAACCTCTATTTTAGGTGGTGTGTGTGTTTGTAAAACACATTTTTGAAAAGTAAAACCAAACACCCTTTTAGTTATTTAGGTCCAAACTAGTTTTTACTCACCTTAATAGAAGTTGAAATACACTACCAAAGAGGGTTATACTTGTAGATCTCATCTTTAATGATCTAATAGAAATTTTAGTGGATTGGATTTTAAAAAAAAAAATAGAACAAACATAGATTTTTTTTTGATAAGTCAAAAACAACCATATGACATTAAATTGATGAATTTCAAGCCATAAGCCTTGAAATGAAAATTTTTTGAGCCACATGGTACAAAATTGTCCCTAAATAAAGTTGATCATTGGTAAATGAGGTCAAAATTAAAATAAACCAATTGTAAAATGAATTCATAAATAAAGTCTATCATGTTGGCTTAAATGTGTCCTTTTAATAGCCTTTACACAAAGATAGAACTTAAACAAGGAATGAAAAGTACCACCTAATGTAAGAGATTAGTGGTAATTTGGTACGTCTCTTTCCATATTAGTTCAAGTTTGAATCCCCTTAATAACATCCCCTTCGATTTTAAGGAAATTATAGAGATTTATAGTTAACATACTATTGGGTTTTGTATTTGATACATTACGGTGATGAGATCTATAGAAGAGTTGATGCATGGATGACTTCTAAGGATCCATTGGGCTTTTATAAAAAGCCAATGACATGTTTGAGGGCTAAGAAAATGAAAGAAGTACTAAGTGGGCTGATTGAGAATATTCAGGCTAATCAAGTTGCAAATGGTGTGAATTCAAATTTGAAAGAAGGCCAAAGCTTTATTAATACGATTGGAATGCTTGATGAGTCAGGGATAAGTAAGAAGACCTACTTTTAAGTAGAAATTTGTTATAAAGTAAGAGTTTGTCATAAAATAAGAGTTTATAATAAAATAAAAGTGTTCTTATTTTTTAGGAATATATCATGGTCTCTAATTTTACAATTTTTAAGGTTGTTATTTCAACTTATAAATAGATTTGAATTCATTATGAAAAGGTAGGTGATTATGTGAATTGAAAAGTGAAAATTTTTTCTTTTTATTCTTTTAAGAACTAAAGAACTTATCAAGAATTAACTCTTTGTATGATGTTTAACTTGACTTATTACTCTTAAATTCATTTTTTTTAGAGTGTGACATCTATATCTTTCTTTATACTTTAGGTTCATGATCCTTTAAACATTAAGTTTGAGGATTGAAATTTGATTTAACTTTTTTGGATTTTTACTCAATTCCCTCTACGTTTCAAGTCCTTAAGCTCCATCTTTTAGGGTTCACATCAATTGATATTAAAGTTTGGCTCTAACTTAAGTTTTCTTATAAAATTTAAGTTTTTCTCTTGTTATTCTTCTTAGCAACATTTTATACCCTTTTGGTCTTTTAATCTACAAACCCTAATTTATCTTTTCTTATTCTTAAATTCACATAAAAAAAAAGAACTGAAGAAAGAAGAAAAGAAGAAAGAAAGAAAAAACAAAATATTATAATTGATTTTTTCCTATTTGAGAAGTAAACCCTATTAAATTAGGTTAAAGGAGTAAACCTTGTTGCTTTTGAGTTCCTACAAGAATTCAAATTTAATTATTCTCTTTTATGCATTGCAATTTAATCTTATTGCTTTTTTCTAACCCATAACTTTTATTCATTATACTTTTCTAAATTTCTTTGATTCTAATTTATTGGAATTAATTAGTCATAAAATGACTTTGATTAAGGTTTTTTAATTTAATAAAGAATTGAGAGAGAAAATTTAAGTGGTGAAAGGTTGGAGTATAAACACATATTAAAAAAAATCTTTAAAGAGTATAAACATGAGGTGGTGTGACACTATTTTTGAGTGAAACACATAAGGGAGTGTTTTGTTGAGGTATCTTGGCCATTTTGTGTAGAATTAACACGATTTCTTTCAAAGATAAAGGTGGAGCTGAGGACGAGGGTAGTGATGTGTCATTCATGATCAAATTTATGCAACTACAATTTAAGTGAGTGAACATCAAATTTACTAATATGAGAGATATGATGAAGAAACAAGCCAATACAATAGCAAAATTGCCAAGGAGGTATGGGGGTCGTGAGGTTCCTAATACAAAAAAGTATATGGGATAAGACTATGGCTATGTAAATAATGTAGAAGATAGTGAATCTGATGATCTAACTACTTTGGTCAAAATTATCTATAATAAAAATGGTCAAAGAGATCATAAGAAGTGAGACACTATGATTGTAATTTTGGTAGCATTAAATGAAAATTTCTCCAATCTGAGTAAAAGGTGATCAACAAACCTATTTAAAATGGGAGAAGAAGGTTGAATTGGTCTTTAGCTGTCATAATTACTTTGAAGAGAAAATTGAAACTTGTTGTAGTTGAATGTACAAATTATGCTATTATTTACTAGGATTAACTTGTTTTGACTAGGAGAAGGAATCACAAAAGGTTTACTAATACATGGGAGGAGATGAAGGCTATCATGATGAAGAGATTTCATCCTTAATCACTACTATAGGGCTCACTTGAGGCACTAAAAGTTTGAAGGATTACCATAATGAGATGAAAATGACCATGATTTAGGCTAATATGTAGGAGGATAAAGAAGTAACCATGGCTTGGTTTCTTACAAGGGCTAAATAGAGATATTGTTAACGTTGTTGAATAGTAGTATTATGTGGAGTTAGAAGACATGGTGCATATGATAATGAAAGTTGAGAGGCAACTTAAACGAAAAGGTTCTACATGATTTGGATAAAATTTGGGTTCCACATGATTTCGATAGAATTTGGGTTCCATTTCATCCTAAAAGCTGAATTGGAGTAAAAAGGAAAAGAGGGCTTATTACAATCATAAGGTTGAATCATATAAGAGTAAGGAAGTGAGCCACAATAAGTAAAAAAGTAATTTTCATTTCTAACCTAGTAAAAATAGAGATATTAAATGTTTTAAATGTCTAAGAAGGGGACATATTGCATCTCAGAGTTGTAATAAGCATACCATGGTGTTGTGGGATAGTGGTAATATTAAGACTAAAAGTGAGTTTAATGATCACTCCATGCCATCATTAGATGATATAAGTGATGGAGAGAAGTACCTAATTGAGGAAGATGTGTTGGTGACTAGACAAGTATTGAGCATACAAACTAAAAAGGATGATGAAGTGCAAAGAGATAGTATCTTCTATACACGATGTCATATCAAAGATAAAGTATGTAATATGATCATTTATAAGTGTAGTTGTACAAATATAGCTAGCACTACTTTAGTTGAAAAGTTTATTTTATTTACCATAAAACACCTTAGCTCATATAAGTTTTAATAATTGAATGGGTGTGGTGAAATTAAGGTAAATAAGTAGGGGTTAGTACTGTTTTCTATTGGAAGATATACTAATGAGGTCTTGTGTGATGTTGTACCCTTGCAAGTTGGGTATATTTTGATGGAAAGACTATGTCATACTTGATAGTTTTAAGAATAAATACTCTTTTGTAATAAATGATAAACTTATTACTCTTATACTTTTAACACCTTAAAAAGTTTATGAAAATGGATTGGGGATTAAAAAAAAACAGAGAGAGGAGAAAAGAACTTATGGTTGAGAGGGGAAAGGAGGGAAAGAAATGAGAGAAAAGAGAAGATACCAAGAGAAAAGAAGAAAAAGTGCACAATAAGAAAAAATTAAGAGTTTATATACAAAAAAGAGTGATGTTAAAAGAGATTTCTATTCAACACAACTTATTGTTGTACTTTTGTACAAAGAGGCTTATTTTAGTATTGATGAGTTTAACTCTTCTTTGCCTAGTGTTGTTGTTTCTCTTTTGCAAGAATTTGGTGATGTTTTTTTCGAAGAACTAGGTGGTTTGCCACCTTTGAGGGAAATAAAATATCGAATTAAATTCATCCATGGTGCAACAATTCCAAATTGATTGAGCTATAAAAGTAATCTTAAGGAGACAAAGGAGTTTCAAAGGCAAGTTGATGAACTTATGACAAAGGGATATGTGAGGGAGAGCATACGTTAATGTATAGTTATAATATTACTTGTATCCAAGAAAGATGAGACTTAGAGAATGTGCATTGATTATAAAATAGCCAATAAAATCACTAAAAGGTGACCAATTGCTTATTTCAGTGAAAAACTAAGTGGAGCAACTCTTAATATCCTATTTATGATAAGGACATGTATGCATTAGTATTAGATTTAGAGACATGGCAACACTACCTTTGGCCCAAAGAGTTTGTCATTCATATTAACCATGAGTCCTTAAAATACTTGAAAGGCAAGGAAAGTTGAACAAGAAACATGCCAAATTCCTTATGCTATCAAATATTAACAAGGAGAATGTGGTAGTTGATGCATTATCTTATAAGTACGCCTTTGTCTCTACACTTAATGAGAAATTATTTGGATTTGAGTACATTTAAAATTTTTTATGTGAAAGATCCTAACTTTACTAATATGTATAGCATATGTGAGAAGTCGGCTTTTAGGAAATTTTATAAGTATAAGAGTATCTTATTTTGGGAAAATCGTTTATGTGTACCTATGACTTTTTTAAAGAAGTTAGTTCTTAGCTAAGTTTTCCTTTGGCCACTCATGAAATGAGATATTGAGAGGGTGTGAAAGAAGTGCATAGCATGTAAATAAGTTAAATTTAGAATTTTACCCCATGACTCATACACTAATACTAAGTTGATTTATCTATGAGTATTGTGATAAGGCTGCTATAGTCAAAAAAAGGGTAAAGTTTCTATACTTGTTATTGTTAATAGATTTTTAAAGATGACCTATTTCATCTTATGTCATAAAAACTAACGATCCAAATAATATGATTGAATTATCTTTTAGAGTCATAGTATACTTACAAGACATGCTGTAGAGTATCATTTTAGATTGAGATACATAGTTCTTGAACTACTTATAAAAGACTTTATGGGTTAAATTAGGTACTAAACTAGTGTTCTTAACCACTTTCCATCCATAAATATATAGGTAAACTAAGGTAGTTAATTGAACTCTTTTTACTTTGTTGTGTGCTATTATTTGAATGAATTTATGAATATGGGAAGATTATTTGTTGCTAGTAGAGTTCACATATAATAAGAATGTTCATATTATTACTACTTACCCTCCATTTGAAATTGTGTATAGTTTTAATCCTTTAACTTCGTTGGATTTGACACCTTTCTCTATTGATAAGTATGTTAGTTTAGATGGTGATTGTAAGGTTGAAATAAAAAAGAAGTTGCATGAGAAGATGTGGCAACAAATTACAAAACAAACTAAGTAATATGCAACTTATACCAAAAAAGGACAAGAGAAGGTAGTATTCCTTGTGTGTGTTAGATCACTAAGCCTCACCTTTTAGGGTTCACATTACACAACCAAGTATGGGGTTGTCCTCCTTGAAGCCATCATTACACAAGTATTGGTTCCTTCCAATGGGAAAGGTTAAATAAGGATATCAATGGATAACCCTTAATCTCAACTCATAGATACAATGACTAACATACTTATGATATCCCTTTTTTTTAGTTCAAAAAAATAAAATAAAAACAGAAGTAATAAATGAAGGTTTCTAGCACTAGCACATATAAAGGATAAAGCTATCAAACATATTCAAATTATAATAATTTTCTCTTATTAATAAGGAGGCCTAAATCTATATGGTAGGTTTAATTCATAACTAGGCCCAAAGGGCCCTAAGTCAACTTGATGAAGTAACTTGTGAATTTTGAGCATTTCTTTGTTGGTTAATGACAAGGTCATGATATAGGACACATGATGAAAATTATCTTATATTATTATACAATTAATGTTGTAATTTTTATTATTATCATTTTATTATTTATTTAGAGTATTTTAGACTATTTAGGAGATTTTAAAATATTATTATCTTTAGGCTTAAGTTTAAGGATATGAATATTTTTATTTATTTGTTTCCTTATCAGTTAGTTTTGTTAGGGTTAATAGGCCTATAAACCTAAGGCATAGTTTATTAATTATCAAAATAGTTATCAACTTTTGAAACTTGTTATTTGTTGTTTGGTAGAATTTATAAACCCTAAAAAGGATCAATGAAGTATTGACCTTTGGTTATCTTTTTTTTAGGCTTTCATTCTACGTCATGTAGTATCAGAATTTAGATTTGTCTGGTTTGATACACCTCACATCTGTATGATTTTATTTTGCATCAAATGGCATTAAACCAGGTTTCTCTTGGTTTGATGTTATCCTATGGAGTTTCAAGTAATCTTTTCAATTACATTGATCGCAAAAGGAAGGCTTTTTATAAGGTGCCTTTTTAGATTGTGAATATAATAGATCTTTTATTGTAAATATTGCTTGTAGTCAGTTTGTTTGTACACACGTTCATGAGTTTGAAGATATTTTTGTTTGCAAAGGAAATTTCTTCATTAAGGATTTTTTAAGATGCTTTGGTGGACTTAAGGTCTGGTTCAAATATAAAGATGTTTTGGAGGAGAAAATGATGAAATTTTCATATTCAAAATTACAAGATGGTGGAATTGATTGGTGGAACTACACTCAAATTACCAATTTAGATCTAGTGAGTCAAAATTTTGCTCATGGGTAAAGATGAGAAATGTATTGGTCATTGAATTTTATGCCAATATAAATTTGATACAATTTTAGATCAAGTTGAAAGGAGATTTAATTATTATTTTCTACCAAATATTGAGTTTATGGATTCATCTTTAAATAATGAAGATTTGCTTTCTTAGTCTTCCACCAATGTCAGTTTTCATGTCCAAAAAGTACTATCTTTGGAGTTCAATGTTGGCAAAGTATCAATAATTCAATAGGAAATGGGTCAAAAGAAGTGGAAATAATTATTATTGATTGCAACATAATTTAGAAAGTCAATTTGTGTTCCAATGAAGGTATTAAAGAGCTAAAAGATTGTGATAGTCAAAAGATTAATTTATCAATATATTTAATGAACCTGTGAAGTGAACCCATAACTTATAGGTTTTAAAATCTTGTTGATTATTTACTTCCATTGCCAAATAATGTTGATTTTATTTGGTAGAGAAATTCAATACCATTTCAATGTCCTTATTATCGAAGTCATTAGTCCAAAAAAGATTCATAAGCAATGGTTCATGTGTAAGTCTAAATAATTCAAGAGTTCAATAGAATCAAAGTGTTTCTCCATGTGACCTAGAAGATGTCAGTTCCTTGTTATAAATTCAAATATGAGTTTTTTTTTTTTTTTGAGTAAAGAGACATGACATAAACTCATAACCCTAATTAATGTTGTAATTTTTATTGTTTATTTAGAATATTTTAGACTAATTAGGAGATTTAAAGATATTAAGGAGTTTCCTTAAGCTTTAAGTTTAAGGACTTAAATATTTTTATTTATTTGTTTTTTTATCAATTGGTTGTATTAGGGTTAAAAACTATTATAAATAGACCTATAATCCTAAGGACTAGTTTATCAATTATCACATCAATTGCCAACTATCAAAAAGAGCTCTCTTGAAACTTATTATTTTCCGTTAGCGAAATCTCGAAATCTTATAAAGACTCGATCGAGTATTAGCCTTTCATATTCTATTTTACACTCTTTCTTCCTGCATCAAGTTGAGCTCTCCTAATGATTCCTATCATTAGTCTATGGACCAGTGTCTCACTTAGCTCATAACTTGAGGACTACGTCTCCTCACCTATTCTATCATTATTAAAATTTACTCACTATAATACCTAAAAAATATATAAATAGACCCATGCCTTATTAATCTAAATTCAACTGCTCTCACACCATCTCTACTTTTACATTTAGGTCTCTTGTGTTTTCTTAAGGACTTAATCATCAGAGTGATAGCACCAAAAGCTCCCTTTAATCCTTAATCATGTGTTATTTTATGGGACTTAGATCTTCTCAAAACCTAAACTTAAGTCCATTTTAAGTTTGGTATCCTCCTCAGTAAATAGCTCATCACTAATTAATTTTCTCTGCCATGTTCGTTATTTTAAAATTTACACTCATAAAAAAAGATTATTCTAAATTTCTCATCAACATAATAGTTATTTTACTATGATATTGAAGAAAACCAACAATGCACACCTTAATTATATGCATAATTAGTGTTAAAAAAAAAGATAGTTATGGATTCGCATGCGTATCACCATATAGGAAAGAATAGAAGACGTCTTATATATAGCAAAATTTTCTAACACATTTCAGCTCAACAATTCTTCAAGGTTTTTTAAATCATTGACCTACATTGTCAAGAAAGCACATCCATGAACTTGTTGCAATACCTCAATGAACTTGTTGTAGCCTCCTCTTCCTAAGACACATGCATGAACTTCTCAATAAACTTTTCATAAGCTTTTGTTCTAAGCAACCCAAGTAATTTTCCTTTATCTGAATCTAGTTATGTAGTCATTTCCTTCCACCCATTTTTGCTTCTTTATGAAACATTGTTTTTGTCCTCTCGCATTTTATTGGTGATCTTCTCTTTGTTCTCAGTGTTAGTCAAAATTGAGTCTCTTGTTTCTCTCTTCTTGTTCATTCACGGGTCTGAGATTTTCATTCATGGTGAGTTAATTAGTTTGAGCTGACTCGATAAAAATAATATAAATTAACGGACAGTATAAGGGTGACTACTATATGATCACATTATGAGCATGCATGGGTCANAATATTTTAGACTAATTAGGAGATTTAAAGATATTAAGAGTTTCCTTAAGCTTTAAGTTTAAGGACTTAAATATTTTTATATTTTGTTTTTTTTATCAATTGGTTGTATTAGGGTTAAAAACTTATTAAATAGACCTATAATCCTAAGGACTAGTTTATCAATTATCACATCAATTGCAACTATCAAAAAGAGCTCTCTGAAACTTATTATTTTCCGGTTAGCGAAATCTCGAAATCTTATAAAAGACTCGATCGAGTGTATTAGCTTTCATATTCTATTTTCACTCCTTTCTTCCTGCATCAAGTTGAAGCTCTCCTAATGATTCTATCATTAGTCTATGGACCAGTGTCTCACTTAGCTCATAACTTGAGGACTACGTCTCCTCACCTATTCTCTCATTATTAAAATTTACTCACTATAATACCTAAAAAATATATAAATAGACCCATGCCTTATTAATCTAAATTCAACTGCTCTCACACCATCTCTACTTTTACATTTAGGTCTCTTGTGTTTTCTTAAGGACTTAATCATCAGAGTGATAGCACCAAAAGCTCCCTTTAATCCTTAATCATGTGTTATTTTATGGGACTTAGATCTTCTCAGAACCTAAACTTAAGTCCATTTTAAGTTTGGTATCCTCCTCAGTAAATAGCTCATCACTAATTAATTTTCTCTGCCATGTTCGTTATTTTAAAATTTACACTCATAAAAAAAAAGATTATTCTAAATTTCTCATCAACATAATAGTTATTTTACTATGATATTGAAGAAAACCAACAATGCACACCTTAATTATATGCATAATTAGTGTTAAAAAAAAAGATAGTTATGGATTCGCATGCGTATCACCATATAGGAAAGAATAGAAGACGTCTTATATATAGCAAAATTTTCTAACACATTTCAGCTCAACAATTCTTCAAGGTTTTTTTAAATCATTGACCTACATTGTCAAGAAAGCACATCCATGAACTTGTTGCAATACCTCAATGAACTTGTTGTAGCCTCCTCTTCCTAAGACACATGCATGAACTTCTCAATAAACTTTTCATAAGCTTTTGTTCTAAGCAACCCAAGTAATTTTCCTTTATCTGAATCTAGTTTATGTAGTCATTTCCTTCCACCATTTTTGCTTCTTTATGAAACATTGTTTTTGTCCTCTCGCATTTTTATTGGGTGATCTTCTCTTTGTTCTCAGTGTTAGTCAAAATTGAGTCTCTTGTTTCTCTCTTCTTGTTCATTCACGGGTCTGAGATTTTCATTCATGGTGAGTTAATTAGTTTGAGCTGACTCGATAAAAATAATATAAATTAACGGACAGTATAAGGGTGACTACTATATGATCACATTATGAGCATGCATGGGTCATGATGCTATGGAGAGTCTAGTAATTCAATCCGAAATTTTGGACTGTAGAAAAATTCTGGTTGAGGTATTGATAATTTTACAGTAATTTTGTATGGAAATTTATACCTTTTAGTTTTGTATCAAGCATGCATGGGTTTGTTTTCTAGCTTGTTTGTATACATTTTAGTAGAAAATGCATGGTTTTATGGTCTATTTTTGTGAAAATGAGACTTTAAGCACCTTAATGGCAGCTCCAGGTACAAGAGGAATCAAGATCTGAAATTTTGCATGAATGTAGCCCATGTGTAGCCGAATAAAACTGCCAAAAATATGGAGTTCTGATTCTCTGAAAGTTGAGAGAATTTAAAGGTTAAAATTTCTGTTAATAAACTGAAATTTTGGAATGGTGGAAGTCGAAGCATCAGAAAGAAGAAGACACATGTTTCTCACCGAGCATGTCGTGCGTGAAAGATATAGCCTATCTAGCAAACCTAGTCATTGATCTACACATTATTGAAGGCCATGCATCAAGAAAAGGCTAGGAGATACACAAATCAAGGAAAAAAAAAGTCATCCATTGTTTCATTGAAGCACACACCATTATTAGTCATTGACGTTGCATGAAACTAACACTAGTCCACCTAAACACTCAGCAAAAATCTTGACTTTAGAGTCAAATCTAGGTTCTCACACAATAAATGATGCTTAAGAGTCGTGTTTAAGGAGTCTTGAAGCACAAAAAGAGAGAAAATGGCTAAAGAAGGAGGTAGGCATAGAGAGAGAGAGAGAGAGAGAGAGAGAGAGTAGTTTAGGACAAAGAAAATGAGGCAAAGGGAGATAAGGGGCTTTGCCAAAAAGAAAAGAAGGAAAAAGAAAATGAAAGAAAAGCAAAGAATAAAGAGAAAAAAAGGAAAAAAGGAAAAAAAAAAGAAAAAGGGATGCAAAGCTTCCATTGAAGGTGTCATTTTATACATATTGGGTAAGCCCACATACACAAAACGATGTCAGCAATCCTTTAAAAATACCCAAATATATCTCATTTTATTTTTCAATAGGCAAGAACATTATAAAAGGTACCTAAATCCTTTCAAAATATTTTCCAAAAAATTTCATTTTATTTTTTAATGTAGAGGATCACCATAAAAAAAATTTGAACCCTTTTTAATTTTCTTTAAAAAATTTTCAAAAACTTTCAATTTTTTTAAGTGCACAAGATCATAAAAAGTGTCTAAATCTCTTTCAAAACTTCTAAAAAAAAAATATCTGCTTTACTACTTATCTAAACTCATTAAAGCCTTGGTGTGTATGCCTTGATAGGAGAAGCATAAAAGTACAAGTCAGTGAACAACTATACTGTTACATGTGATACGCGTTTAAGTTAGCTGCAGTCTCAACCAAGCATAATTATGCTCCTAAATCATTAAAATCCAAGTAAAGCTGATTAAGTCACTCATAATATTGTTTTTAAGTATAAAGTTTAGATAGTGTGTCTTTTTTATACTAATTGTGTCTTGATTCTCACACAAAGTGCATCATATAGTTATTTTGTTATTTCAATGAGAAATATTTATTGGAACACACTTTTTGTTTAAGTTGTTATACAATTGATAAAATAATTTATATTATTAAATAATAACATGTACCATAATGTATAACAATGAAATATCAATTTTTTAATTACAAATTTTGTATTGTGTCTTTCTTTAATAGTTGCAAAAATTTTCCTATAGAAAGTGTATTCATGTACTTGCTCTATTATTTTGATGAAAATACCTATTAGACATACTTTTTGTTTGACTCATTATGCACAATTAATAAAATCAGCTTTTATTAATAATCAATAGCACGCATCGCAATGAAATACTACTTTTTTGCATATGTCTACATTTTTTTAACTCATTATGTATCATGTGTCTATGGGTGGCCAACAAGTAGATTGAGTTAATTTTGAATTGGATTATTTAAGGTTTTAAGTTATTTAAATATAGACTTATTTAAATTTTAGGTTGAAGTTCCCAACTTCACCTTAAGATCTACTAGTCTGTGATATTGAGAGGGGGGTGAATCAGTATCACACCCAAGAAAAACTCTGATAATTTAAGCCAAAAATGAACTCTTTCCCATATTCAACTAAGGTAGATCTATTGTTACCTACTAATCACAATAGTCCCCAAAGTTACCTTTCAGACACCTTGCTTATTAGACGAATCAGTTGTTCTTGACTAGGTCTTCTTTTAGGTTATGAGTTTGATGATTCTTTAGCTGTGTTCACAACTCAATTCAAAACACATAATGTAAATTCAAAGCAAGGACATGAGAGATTTACGTGGTTCTGTCAATGTGACATACTCCACAGTGGTAGAGTTTCTTCCTCTACCGAGACAATCCATTATACTTGAGAACACCAGTGTGATATTCCCTATGATTACAATGGATGTCTTAATCTTCTACTCCTTTCACTATTGCATATGCAAACCAATCATCATACAAAGAGTGTCACTTACTGTGCCTACCCTTCTTCTAGCTTGTGTTGCCTCTGTTTGATTTGAATAGGTTGCTTCACTACTGCTTGGAAGATCACCAAAACACTCTCTAACCTCTCTTGAAGAAATCTGAAAAATTCATTGAGTTCTCTCAAATGCTTCACTGAATTTCTTCTCTAGGTTGTCTCACACAACTCCTGGTCTCACCATCTCACCGTCTCACGGCCTGCACTCACGCTTCAGGTCTGCTGTTTCACGTCTCACAACCTGCCTCACGCTACTAGTCTGTCGTTTCACGTCTCATGGACTGCCTCACGCTTATGGTCTGCCGTTTCACGTCTCTCGGCTTGCACCACGCTCCTGGTCTGCCGTTTCATGTCTCTTGGCCTGCACCACGCTTCTGGTTTTGCTGGTTTACGTCTCTCAGCCTGCCTCACATTTCTAGTCTGGCGTTTCACATCACACGTTCTGGTCTGTTGTCTTCTCTTCCGGGTGGTCTCACAGTCTTCTCTTCCAGGTGGTCTCACGGATACCAGGTCTGCTGTCTTCTCTTCCGGGTAGTTTATTTCTTATTTCTCCTCTTATAGGTGGTGCGTTTCTGGTTTGCTCTTCTAGTGGTGTCTTTTTTTTTTCTTGCTCTACCGGTTTATATACTCTCTTCTATCCAAACCCTAGTAGGGTTTATTGGAGCTGCGGCGAATTTCCTTTCTTACCCCTCTATGTGGCTTCATATTACTGTTCTATACAAAATTCAGCATTGTCCTCCTTCTTAATTTATTTTTCTTGCTCTTTTCTTTCTACTGAAAACTCATCCCTTGATTGCTTGAACGAGCCACTTCTGCTTACACACTTAGATCTGGTTGACAACAATTACAACCCATATAAGGCTGTGGGAACAACATAGGTCTCTTAGATTTTAGATATTTAAGGTTTCGAATCATTTAGATTTTTGTTTTATTAAATTTTAGATATCTTAAATTTTAGGTTATTTAGGTTTTGAATAATTTCAAATACAAGTCATTTAAGTTTTGGTTATTCTAGTTTTGGGTTGAATCTTGTTATTAATCATTGACTTTAGAGTTAAATTGGATTGGTTCAAATTTCTTGTGGGTTAAGTCAAATTATTCAAATTAAGTCAATTTTTATTACTTCCATTTGTGAGCATTTCCACTTTATTACTATGCTAATATAATAAAATTTTCTTTTCTTACTATTGGAGGATAAGGAGTAATTTTTAGTATAAATGGATTATTATTTTTATACAAATATAAACAATTAAATAGTGAAATAATTTCTTTTAGAGTAAAAATGTGTGATGGTTTATAAAAAAGAGGAAAAGGAAAATCTAAACTCAAAAGAGAAGTAAAAATATTGTGTTTATGAAATTAGAGAAGTAATAGTATTATAGTATATTGAGAAGAGGAAAAAAAACAATTTGAATTCAAAAGATAAATAGAAATATTGTGTGTTTAAAATGTGAAATCAAATACATACATACCACATAATTAGTTTTACAAATTTATTTTACTATAATGATTTTGATTAATAATATTATTATAAAATTTAAATTTTATCTCATATTTATCATTAAAAAAATTTAAATTAAATAATAGACATTTGATATTTGTAAACTGGTGTCTAGACTAATATAAAGAAAATAATTTTAAAAATAATTACTATTTATAAAAAAAATAAATCAAATAAAAAATTATGTTTGAATTAATAATATCTAAAAATTTTAGTTGTCATTAAAATAAATTAAAATTTCAAGTTGAATTTAATTTAAACTAGTTTGAATTGTTATGGGTTTCAAGTTACATAAGCTCAAGTTTTGGGTTATTTTGAAATAATTTCAAATTTGAATTATTTGGGTTTTTGACCATTTAAGATTTGAATTATTTAGGTTTCAAGTCACCTTGGATATAAGTTATTCAAATTTGAGGTTTTCTTTTTTATTTTAAGTCAAGTTTAGTTATGAATTATTAGCTTTTTCAACCAAAACATATTAAGTTGAATTGGTTTTAAGAGTTTTAAGTCGACTTACTTGTAGTGAGTTAACTTTTGCCACCTTTGCTTTTATTTAACAAAAGGTGTGTCCATGTGGTCACTCACTTATTTTAATGGGAAATAGTTGTTAGACACACTTATTATTAGATTCATTATAAAAAATTAATAAAATTATCTTTTATTTTTTAACAATTGCATATAGTACAATTTATAAAAATGAAAGATAACTTTTTTACTAAAAATTTTATTTGTGTGCTTTTTTTTTTTTACTAATTGTGTATAGTGTGTATAAAAAAGGATGTGTCCATATAATTTTTTTTCTCTTATTTCAATAAGAAATTGTTGGATACACTTCTAGTTAAACTCATTATATAGAATTAATAAACTAATATTCTATTAATAAATAATGTCACATTCCACAATTTATTATAAGAGAACCTTTCTTTCAACAATAGATTTGAATTTGTACCTTTTTAACTAATTGTGTATGTTTCATCTAGCAAAAAATGTATCCATATGATTTCTCCCTTATTTCAATATAGAATATTTATTAAACACATTTTTTGTTAATTATATTTTGGAATATTAATAAAGTAATATTTTAGTATGAAATAGTGGCACAGATTATAATGTATCATAGTAAAATATTCTTTTTTCCTTGTGAAATTTGGTTTGTGTTTTTACTACTTGTTGGACACACTTTTTATTTGATTTATTTTACAAAATTAATGAAATCATCTTTTATTTATAAATAATAACTATATTGTATAAAAGCGAATGACCAATTCTTTGAATATAAATTTTGGTTTGTATAACTTTTATACTAATTATGTATGGTATGTTTAACAAAAAGAGTTTTCATACAATTGCTCCCTTATTTTAATGAAAATTATTTGTTAAACATACTTTTTATTACATTCGGTATAAATAATTATAAAATAATTTTTATTAATAAATAATAAAATGCATAACAATGTATAAAGAGATATATCACTTTTTTAACTATAAATTTTTGTTTGTGTAACTATTTTTAATTAATTTTGGATATTATGTTTAATAAAAGGTGTGTACATGTAGTGACCCACTTATTTCAATTAAGATTACCTGTTGGGCATACTTTTTGTTGGACTAATGATACATGATTAATAAAATAATTTTTTATTAATAAAGAGCATCATGAATCACAATGTATAATAATAAAATACTATATCTTTAATTATTAATTTTGCATAGTATGTCTTCTTTTGATAATTGTATATAATGTTTGATAGAAAGTGTATTCATATAATTACTCCATTATTTCAAAGAATAATATTTGTTAGACACAATTTTTTGTTTGACTCATTCTACATAATTAATAAAATTATCTTTTATTAAAAATCAATTAAACGTATAATAAAATATTACTTTTTTAATAAAATATATAAAAAATTATTCTAAATTTTTAGGAATTTTTATAATTATACTTTAAATTTTTTCACATTTTTATTTGAATTGTATACTTGTTAAATTTGTTTTAAATTTGTCATTTCTAGATGAAAAATAGTTAAAATTATTAAAAATTGTATATTAACTAATAAAAAATCATTAATAACTTAATTGCTTTCCTAAAAAAAAGGATCAATTTGAAATAAATTTAAAAAATATAAAGTCAAATAGAAATATAAAATAGTTAACTATTTAATTGTAAATGTTTATAAAGGTTTAAAACTAATATTTTTTATATTCCCTTTTTAACTATAAATTTTGGTTTAGGTGCTCTTTCTTTTGCTTATTGTGTCTTGTGTGTAACAAAACTTGTCTCTCTATGTTTGCTTACTTATTTGAATGAAGAATAGTTGTTAGACACACTTGTTGTTAGACTCATCATAGAAAATTTATAAACTAATCTTTTATTTAGAAACAATGTCATTTACTTCAATGCCATAAAGCAAGGTCATGAGTCAACAACCACTAACCATGAAATTGATGTTAACCTATCTTGGAATTTCTTAACCCATGTATCCTCAAGAAAAGAAATCAACATTGGAAGAGATTTTTATGCAATACATGGCAAAGAACCAATCTTTAAAGTCAAATAGCTTCAATAAGAAACTTGGAACATTTAAGGGGGGCAACTAAAGATGTCCTTATGGAGGTTATAAACCTAATTCTACCTATAAATTTTATTATCTTGGACATGATAGAGGATTGTGAAATTCCTATTATTCTTAAAAGGCCCATTTTAGCTATTGGGGGAACTTTGATAGATGTGCAAAAGGGTGAACTCACCATATAAGTTCAAGATCAAAAGGTTAATTCAATGTATTCAAAGTCATGAAATTCCCCAGTAAGCTTGATGATTGCTTTATAATTGATATGGTGGACAAGCTTGTGGAAGACTTTCCTTTAAATGATCATCAAACAAATCCTCTAGAAGGAGCCATTATAAGTGTACACATTGTGGATGATTTGGTGGTAATTAAATATGCTAGCTTGTTAAATGTACCATCAAAATTATTTGGGATAAAAACAATGTTTGATTCATTAGATGCTTTATCAAACTAAGACATAATCCAGCCATTTATAGAGGAGTCACTAATGTTGAAGGTCAAGTCACTACCTAATCACCTTTAGTATCCTTTCGTAAGGGAATCATCAACACTATTGATGATAATCACCTATACACTTGATGATCTGCAAGAAGACAAGTTATTAATGGTGTTGAAAATATTGAACTTATCCCTACTAGAACCATTATTGGATGGAGGATTTGCATGCACTACTGCAAGATCAATAAAGCCAACAAAAAGCACTACTTCCCCTTCCATTTTATAAACCAAATGTTAGATCAGTTGGCAAGACATAGGTACTCTTGATAGTTACTACAGATACAATCAGATTGTTATAGCTATAAAAGATCATGGGAAGAAGACCTACACTTGTCTTTATGCATTTTGGGTTAGGTGTGCTTTAAGTTGGGTTGTAGGCAAAAGAGCGGAGCATGTTGTTAGCAGAGAAAGCAAAGAAATTGTCTATCGATTTTGTTGTAGCTCTATCATGTTGCATTTTTTGGACATCAAACTCACTTTGTTTTTGGAGGTCTTTTGCCTTTGCCTCGATTGTTGGACTAAGATGTGGTCAGATTTCAACTGTAGATTTCACGTAATATGGATAGGTTATTCATGTAAAGGAAAATTTCTTTCTTTTTTTTTTATTAAAATGGATCTACTTGTAAGATAAATTAAGAAAAGGCTTTCAAATGTAAGTTTTTTTTCTAGTACAAGATTACTTAAAAGTTCATATGAATATAATATATATATATATATATATATTCCAACAAAAATACAAGTTCATGTGGATATTGTTGCAATGGGTTCCTAAGACGGGGATTTCAAATGTCACATTTGCTGATTTCAAATGTTAAAGACAATCACGGTGTTTATGGCATTGTAAGTGAGATGAATTTGAAGTCACCATCAATCATTTTAGGTGTGATTAGAATATTATGAGTGACTTAATCAGCTTTACTCAGATTTTTTAGGATTTAGGAGCATAATTATGCTTGGTTAAGATTGCAGCTAACTAAAAAGTGTATCACATGTAACAGTATAGTTGTTCACTGACTTGTACTTTTATGCTTCTCCTATCGTGGCATACACACCGAGGCTTTAATGACTTTGGATAAGTAGTAAAAGCAGATAAATTTTTTTAGAAGTTTTGAAAGAGATTTAGATACTTTTTATGATCTTGTGCACTTAACAAAATTGAAAGTTTTTGGAAATTTTTTCTGAAAGGATTTAGATTTTTTTTTTACTATAATCTTGCCTATCAAAAAATAAAATGGCATTTTTTTGAAAATTTTTTGAAGAAGATTAAAAGGGGTTGAAGTTTTTTCATGGTGACCGTCTGCATTAAAAAATAAAATGAAATGTTTTGGAAAATATTTTGAAAGGATTTAAATACCTTTTACAGTGTTCTTACCTATCGAAAAATAAATGAGATATATTTGGGTATTTTGAAAGGACTGCTGACATTGTTTTCCATATGTGGGCTCACCTAATATGTCTAAAATGACACCTTCAATGGAAGCTTTGCATCCCTTTTTCTTTTGTTTTTTTCCTTTCTTTTTTCCTTTTTTTTCTTTTCTTTCATTTTCTTTTTCTTTCTTTTCTTTTTGACAAAGCCCCTTATCTCCCTTTTCCTCATTTTCTTTGTCCAAAACTACTCTCTCTCTCTCTCTCTCTCTCTCTCTCTCTCTATGCCCACCTCCTTTTTTAGCCATTTTCTCTCCTTTTATGCTTCAAGACTCCTTACACATGATTCTTAAGCATCATGTATTGTGTGAGAACCCATATTTGACTCTGAAAGTTAATATTTTTGCTGAGTGTTCAGGTTGACTAGTGTTAGTTTCATGCAACATCAATGACTAATAATGGTGTGTGCTTTAATGAAACAATGGCTGACATTTTGTTTTTCCTTGATTTTTGTATCTCCTAGCCTTTTCTTGGCACTTGACCTTCAATAATGTGTAGATCAATGACTAATGGTTGTAGTAATGGTTCCCCTTTCTCTTTTTAGGAACATCATTGGCTACCAGTAGTAATGTTAGTAAGTATTTTGGTGAAAATACCCTCCATGAGGTACTTTTTCCACTTCTTTTGTCACTTTCATTTTGATTTCTTATTTTACAACTAATTGATGTGTAGTATGTAAGAAAAATAACAAAAAATAAGGAAAAATCAACATAGTGGTAACCTGTGTTTATTGTTTTCTTGTGAGGGGACTCTTGTTGATCTTTTTCTTAATGGACAAAGACAACAATGCTCAAGATAGATCTCTTTTTGGCCAAATTTTGGGTGTATATTTATATGTATGCTTGTTTTAGCTTTTTGGTACTAGATGTACTATTTTTACTTTGTTTATGGATATGTTTGTGTTTGTTTCTTTTGGTCATTTTATGCCAAGTAAATTATGGAAAATTGTATTTAATAGTTACTGATGACAATATTAGTGGGTGAAATAGCGTTTATGATTGGATATTTGACTATTAATGCTTGAATTTAATTTTTTTTTCTTAATATGATTGTGGTTTTAAGCTTATCTTAGATCATTTATGTGAGTGATTATGTTTTGAAAATTATTACTAAACTTTCTTTTACTATAATAACTTATTAGCTCATTAAGAGAGCATTTAGTATATTGCCTCTTAAAAGTTTAAATTTGAGCTAAATAAGTTCATTTTTTGTTTTTTTGCTTTAATTAAAAGTATTAAGTGCAACATTTAATAAAAATAGAAGAAAACATCAAAAGAGGCTTATAATCTTGTGAGTATTTTTATCCATCATTAAGATGTACAAGGGTAGCAATATCACTCTTCATGGATGCATAAGAAAGGAATCCAATAGTTAGGGCTAATACTAGTCATGGTCAATATCTGGATGCATATCCTTGACTTTGTTCCTCTTAGGGTCAAAAGTCAATTCGAGAATTATCAAGAAAATGGTCAAGGCCACTTTGTGTATTCCTAGTAAAAGGAGTAGGCAAACCTTCCTTAGAGACTATAAGCTCTTCTTTTAGATTCTTAACTTTTTTTTGAAGCTCTTTCATGTTTTAAACCTTCTCCTAGAAGTGGGCCACCTATTTCTCTACCTTATTGGCTTGACATTTAGACTCTTCTACTTTATGTCCACATCTTTAAAATTTCTACTTTAATGGGCACTATTTATCTTTAAAAGAGTTCTATCATGTCTTAACTTCTTGACCAAATCCCCTATTCTAGCATTTTGAAGGGCCAATGACCCCTATTCAAGCTAAAGATCCTCCTAAAAAGGGGGAGACACTTTGCTTTTATCTCTTTGTAATTAAACACATTTTGTTTCTTTTGAGAGAATATGGCTTCACTTATGGGTTGCTTTTCCACATCTTTGGTTGCATGAGAACTCTCTTCAATGTGAACCCTAAGGCAAGTATTATGGTTTGAAGGCTCTAAGGAAATTAGCTTAGAAATTGCCCTTATAGCAACCTTTTTGGTACTTAGCTTCTTAAGTCATTTGAGAATAACAAAGTAGTTATCTCTTAAAGTTGAACATTTCTTCCCTTAAGCCTTGTGATTCCATACAAATTAGTAGGATGTAGGGTTAAGATCCTAAAAATACTTAAACATGTCATAGAACTCCTACTTGGAAGGATCTTCGCCCAACCTCATTTTACACTTAGCCTAGTGTGGTAATTGGTACAATCCATTATAGTTTTGTATCTTCTTTAAATCATGAAAATACAACAAGACCCAAACATTAAGAGCTCAACCAACTTGATAGGTAGCCTTTTATACTTTGATTAAATTCAACTCATCATTAAGGTGTAATTGCCTAGGTGTAATCTTATAATGCTCAAGGAATTTTTGAAAAACCTTTAGAATGGGAAAATTCAACCCTAGAGCTAAAATCTAGTATAGAGAAAGTAAACCCTTTAAGTGCTTGATAAGTTTACTTGGAGGAGTCAGGAAGACAGATCTAAAAGTTTGTAGGGGGGAGTGAGATTATTAATATTAGTCTTAGCACATGGGATGAGATAAACTAGCCCATAAATATTGAAGGAATTGTATGATCGCATGACCATAGGATAACTAGCTGAGGCCATACTATCATATACTAGCAAGCATAACAAATGCTCTCTTCAGTTGAACAATTTGTTTAGACTTTTGTTAAGATTTTAGATTTTGAGTATAGATCAAATGAACCTTAGATCTATCACATTTGTAGCAAATAGATATATGAAATAAATTTAATGGAAGTACAATTGCAACAAAAGCATCTAGACACAACTAGAAACAAAATAAAAGATTCTAAAAATAAGATCATATGCAACTGCAATAAATTGATAAAAAAGCAGTCATAAGTAGAGAAGTAGATAGTTACCTTAAAGAAAAAGCTACTTGTGAATTAAGTAAAAATATGTTATAAGAAATTAAAGATGTAATCTAGATTCATCTAGATTCTTCTACAAATGCCTTATATAAGTTAGGGGAGTGGGTTGTATGTAAGACAACTTAAGTAAATCAATCAAAGCATTTTGAGGAAACTTTCTCAAATCTAATAGCAATAAGTGCGAACACAACTATAACTAGTGCAGCAACTTCCACAATTGTTGCAAAAAATTCTCTCACAACCATGTCATGTTCCTAACACCACCAATCTTTGCTAAAAAAAAAAAAAAAATTATGACTACTGGGTAGTGAGAATCAAAGCTTTCTAGCTGACCTATGATCTCTAGGAAGTTTTCTAAATGGGATATGAGGTCCTTGTTGCATCTAATGAGCTAATTGATATAGAATGGAGAGAGAACAAAGAAATGACAACCAAAAACATCAAGGCCCTAACCTTTATTCACTCCATAATTTTAGAAACTATATTCCCAAGGATTGTAGCAGCATCATCAGTGAAAAAAGCATGGGAGACATTGCAACTCAAGCTCAAGGGCACAAATGAGACCCAAGTCATCAAATTGCAAACCCTAAGAAGAGAATTTGAGAATCTCCAAATGTTGTGGAGAAAAAAAAATCAAAGAATTTTCAGCAAAAGTGCAAGACATTGTTAATCAAATGAAGTTGTATGGAGAGAACATCAAGGAGCAAAGAGTAGTCAAGAAAGTGTTAAGAAGCTTACCTTAAAAATTTGATGGAGTAGTACTTGCCATTAAGCAATCAAGAGATCTATCAACTCTCTTATTCTCCAAAATGATGGGATCACTTGAGACACATGAGCAGAGGATCTTAAGGAGAAATGAAGAAGCTATTGAAGGAGCCTTGTAGGCCAGATTCAAGTAAAAAGCCTCAATCTCCAGTAAGCCAAAAGATCAAAAACCTATTACCAATGATTCAACAGAAAAGAAAGAAAACTTTCCACCGTAGAGGATTTTCAAGAAAGCCAACCATTTGGAGGAGGATTGTTGGCACAAAGGCAACCCACAATACAAATTCTGCAACAGATTTGGGCATTGCAAAAAAGATTGCTAGAATAAAAACAAAGAGGTCAACAGCAACAACTTGCACAGCAATTGCAATAGCAAAGAAATTAATAGCAATACATGCCATATCAACAGTTACAAAGGCATCACCACTAGAGTCAGTAAGCAAATTTCACTGAAGGAAGGGAACAATTGTTTGCTACTTACCACAAAGCAAGGGCAAGTGAAAACAAAATGACATCTGGTACATTGATAATACTTGCTCAAGCCATATGACCAATATAATAGAGATCTTGATAAAGATCGATCCAAATTACAAAGGAAGAGTGAAGATGGGAAATAGAGCATCTGTTAAAGTCGCAGACAAGGTGGTAAATAAATGGTTGATGGGTTTTTAGTGTCGAAAGTAAATCAGGAGGAACAGTCATCACAAGTGTTCAAGGCATAACAAGTCTCTTCAGTATCAACATAGTCAGCGAAAGCACCAGCACCAGCACAAGAAAAAGACATCACAGCAGAAAAAATCCAATGAAAGTGCAAGAACACTTACAAAAGGAAGCAGAAAGCTCACACCTATTTAATCATTAAAGTACAAGGTTAAGAATTCAAACTCCAATAACCAAAGAGGAATATTGAAGTGTGATGTTGGATTTTGTGTTTGGATCCAATGTACCTAAGATCTGTCACCTTTACAGTAGATAAATCTATGTAATAAATCTAACGGAAGTACAATTACAACAAAAGGAGACATTTGCAAAAATAGCATAGAAGATTCTAGAAACAAGATTGTATACAACTACAACAAAATGATCAAGAAGCTGTTAGAAGCAAAGAAGTAGATAATGAGCTTCCAGAAATAGATCAATCTAGCTTTAACTTGAAGAAAAAGTAAATTATGTAAAAATATGTGACTAGAAAATAAAGATGTAATCTAGTTTTCTTGAAATGCTTCGATTGATTTGCTTAAGACTTTAAACTCCAACAAGCAAGGAAGAATGTTGAATTGTGATATTGAATTTTAAGTCTAGATCCAATGAACCTAAGATCTATCACCTTTGTAGTAGACAAATCTATGAAATAAATCTAACGAATGTACAACTGCAACAAAAGGATCTAGACATTGCCAAAAATAAATAGAATATTCTAAAAACAATATCAGATACCACTGCAACAAAATGATTAAGAAGTTGTTAGAAGCAAAGTAGACAATGAGTTTCTAGAACTGTTATTGCAAATGGTAAATCAAAGAAAAAAGTAACATTAGAATTTTACGTGGTTCGGTCTATGTGACCTACATCCACGGGAAGAAGAGAGGGAATATTCTTATTAGTAGAGAAAGTGTATTACAGGATACAAAGAGTGTGGCTCCTCTCAAATCTCTCACTCTATTTCTCATAACCCTATTATGCCTATTTATATAGGAATAGAAGAAGGGCAAAAGAGTAATTTAGAATACAAGGCATATTCCAACAAATCTCCACCTTGCATTGTATTCTCTAAATACACAACAAAATAAAATCCTTCTATCTCTCCTCCAAATGGCTCCTTAGAGTTAGTCAATCAAAACGAATACCAATCAAGTCCAAGCAATGCTTGAACTTACTAGTTAAAACTGGTTTTGTCAACATGTCAGCTGGATTGTCTACAGTAGCGACCTTCTTCACTGAAATCAAACCTTGAGATATAACATCTCGCAAAAAATGGTATCTGACATCAATGTGTTTGGTCCTCTCATGATACACTTGATTTTTGGTCAAGTGTATAGCACTCTGACTGTCACAGAAAATGGTGGTTGTTTCCTGTGATAAACCCAAATCAGTGACCAAACCTTTCAACCAAATAGCTTCCTTGACTGCTTCTACTATTGCCATGTACTCAGCTTCAGTAGTGGAAAGAGCAACTGTTGATTGCAATGTTGCCTTCCAACAGATGGCACTGCCTGAAAGAGTGAAAACATAACTAGTTGTTGATCTTCTTCTGTCAAGGTCACCTGCATAGTCAGAATCCACAAAACCAGTAATCAACCTACTGCCTCTGCTGAACATCAGTCCTACCTCTGTAGTGCCTCTAAGATACCGAAGTATCCATTTAACTGCTTGTCAATGTGCTTTCCCAGGATTAGCCATATATCTACTGACCACACTGACTGCCTGTGAAATATCTGGACGAGTGCAAACCATAGCATGCATAACACTGCCCACTGCACTAGAGTATGGAACATGTGACATATATTCCTCCTCCTCTAGGCTATTGGGTGACAAAGAGGCTGAAAGTCTGAAGTGTGAAGCCAAAGGAGTACTTACCGGTTTGCAACTCATCATCCCAAAGCGATCAAGAACCTTCTCGATGTACCTTTTCTGTAAAAGGCACAACTCTCCTTCTTTCCTGTCTCTGGTGATCTCCATGCCCAAAATCCTCTTTGCAGCTCCCAAATCTTTCATCTCAAAATCTCTACCAAGTAGCTTCTTCAAACTATTAATCTCAGATATGCTTGTAGAGGCAACAAGAATATCATCTACATATAGTAGCAAATAGACAAATGATCCATCATGAAGCTTCCTATGGTAGACACAACTGTCATACTCACTCCTTGAGTAACCATGACCTACCATAAAGCTGTCAAACTTCTTATACCATTGTCTAGGAGACTGCTTTAAACCATATAGAGATTTCTTCAACCTGCAAACATGATCCTCCTTGCTTTCAATTTGGAAACCCTCAGGTTGATTCATATAAATGACTTCCTCAAGATCGCCATGTAGAAAAGCAGTCTTGACATCAAGCTGCTCCAATTCCAAATCATACATAGCAACCATAGCTAGAAGCACACGAATGGAAGTGTGTTTTACAACTGGAGAAAATACCTCATTAAAGTCAATCCCTTCTTTTTGGCTATAACCCTTCGCAACCAGACGTGCCTTGTACCTTGCATCTTCAACTCCTGGGATTCCCTCCTTCTTCTTGAAGATCCATTTGCAGCCAACAGTCTTTTTATCTTTGGGAAGTTTCACTAAGTCCCAAGTCTGATTCTTATGCAGGGACTCAATTTCCTCAGTCATAGCAATACTCCACTAGGAAGATCTTTATGCAGAGTTAATTTACTTTCTCAGATTTGGCTCCCCCAGGAAGAGTTGCTGTTATGATCATAGCCTGTTTGTTTTGCATGGGGAGTCTATATTAGAAGACTTGGTGATTGCTTTAGCAGATGGCATTGCTAGTCTTTACTTGGAGTTTATTTCTGTAGATAGTAACTTGTCAAGTGTACAAACAGCCTGGGCACAGTTATGTGCAATTTTTCAACCCGAGCACTTCAAAGATTATGCAATGAGATAGCTTTGAGTCAGTGGTTATATCAAAACATGGAAGCAGTTGTAATCAATTTACGAGGATCGGTTTGATCTATGCACCTTTCAGTTGGAAAGTCATTGAGGAAGCAAGTCAGAATCAGACTGAGAAGTTTAGCTGGTGGAAGAAGCTTACCTCAAGAAATTCTGTTATGAGCAGGTCTTCAGTGTCTTATACTGTCATAAGCCAGTTCTCTCTGCCTGTTAAAAGGACCAAGGAATTAAGGGAATTAACCCGGGTGGAGATACTACTTCAGTCTATACCTTGAGTTTTCTGACATCATCATGCCGCTGATAAGAGCTGTGATAAACAAAGTCAGCGAAGCCATATCTTTNCATTGTCTAGGAGACTGCTTTAAACCATATAGAGATTTCTTCAACCTGCAAACATGATCCTCCTTGCTTTCAATTTGGAAACCCTCAGGTTGATCCATATAAATGACTTCCTGAAGATCGCCATGTAGAAAAGCAGTCTTGACATCAAGCTGCTCCAGTTCCATATCATACATAGCAACCATAGCTAGAAGCACACGAATGGAAGTGTGCTTTACAACTGGAGAAAATACCTCATTGAAGTCAATCCCTTCTTTTTGGCTATAACCCTTCGCAACCAGACGTGCCTTGTACCTTGCATCTTCAACTCCTGGGATTCCCTCCTTCTTCTTGAAGATCCATTTGCAGCCAACAGTCTTTTTATCTTTGGGAAGTTTCACTAAGTCCCAAGTCTGATTCTTATGCAGAGACTCAATTTCCTCAGTCATAGCAATACTCCACTGGGAAGATTCGGCACAAGTGATAGCCTCTGAGTAATTTCTAGGTTCATTATACTCCACCTCTTCTGCTACTGCCAAACAATAAGCAAAATCTGAGTATGAAAATCTGGCTGGTGGCTTGATAGTCCTTCTGGGTCTATCTTTGGTGATACTGTACGGCTGTGCCTGTTGAGTATCTTGAGTATCGTCGACTGTTTCTGAAGTGTCAACCTGAATCTGTTGACCTGACTTAGAAGGAATATCACTTTCAAACTCCACCTGCTGTGTGGAACTCCCATTATCTTCATCGTTTGGCCTTAAGACTTCCTCTTTTGGATGCAACATAGCGGATTCATCAAATGTCACATCTCTGCTGATGAGGAATTTTGGAGACTTAGGGTTTGGACACCACAACCTATAACCTTTCACACCAGAAGCATAGCCAAGAAAAACGCATTTCTTAGCCCTCGGTTCAAGCTTTCCCTCATTAACATGAGCATAAGCAGGACAGCCAAATATCTTCAAATCAGAATAATCTGCAGGTTTGCCAGACCACACCTCTTCAGGTGTCTTACACTCAATGGAAGTACAAATAGATTGATTTACCAACCAACAAGCTGTATTAACAGCTTCTGCCCAAAACTCCTTACCTAAACCTGCATTGGATAACAGACATCTAACTTTCTCTATCAAAGTCCTGTTCATGCGTTCTGCAACTCCATTTTGCTGTGGAGTTTTTACAACTGTGCGGTGTCGTACAATGCCTTCAATTTTGCAAAACTCATTAAATTCTTTATTGCAAAATTCAAGGCCATTATCTGTTCTCAGCCTCTTAATCTGCTTCCCAGTCTGTTTTTCAAGTAAAGTTTTCCACTGCTTGAAGGTTCCAAACACTTGACTTTTATGTTTCAAGAAATAAACCCAAACTTTACGAGAAAAATCATCAATGAAAGTGAGCATATAAGCAGCACCCATACCTTTAGAGAGAACCTGAGAAGGACCCCAAAGATCTGAATGGATGTAGTCCAATGTTCCCTTTGTTTTATGGATGGCTGTACTGAAACTCAACCTCTTCTGCTTCCCAAAAACACAATGCTCACAAAATTCTAATTTTCCAGTGTTCTGACCACACAAAAGACCTCTCTTACTCAAGGCAACCATACCTCTTTCACTCATGTGTCCCAGCCGCATGTGCCACAACTTCGTCACGTCTGAATCTGAAACTGAAGTGGAAACTGCAGTTGAGTCTGTGACTGTCGAACCATGCAAGAAATACAATGTGTCAATTCTAGCAGCCTTCATCAATACAAGAGCACCTCTATAAACCTTCAGAACTCCACCTTCACACCTAATCTTGCAGCCCTTCTTCTCAAGAGTGCCCAAAGAAATAAGATTCTTCGTCAAATCTGGAATGTGTTTGACCTCAGACAAGGTCCTAATGACACCGTCATGCATCTTAATCTGCACTGTACCAATCCCAGCAACCTTACATACGTGATCATTACCTAATAGAACACCACCATTGATTGGCTTGTAAGTGGTAAACCATTCTCTATTAGGAGTCATATGTTGCGAGGCTCCAGTGTCCATGATCCAGGTATCTTGAAATCTGCATTGGCCTTGAGTGACACAAAGCATATCATCACTCTCATTTGCTGCCACATGAGCTTCTTCTGGTGGATGATTCTTCTGATTACTGTCGTTTACTTTCTGCTTGTTTTTCAACTTGTAACAATCAGACTTGATGTGCCCTTTCTTCTTGCAATAATTGCAAGTCAAATTCTTGTGCCTTGATTTCGACATGTACAGACTTTCCAATTTTAGCCACGCACCAGCTGATGTTCTTTCACCGAGGATTTCTCTCAAAACTTCATTTCCCAAACTGAGTTGAATCGAGGATAGAGCTCTTTCATCCATGTCATCCCAATCTGCATCAGACATTGACTCTGGTTTCTTCTCCTTACCATGTAAGGCCCTTTTTGTACCTTCTCGCGTCAGAATTGTCATCATTCTAACTTGCCACAGTGCAAAATTGGTATTTCCATCAAACTTCTCAATTTCAGACTTCACCGTTGATGAAGATGAAGAAGCCATTGCAACAAAATACCCACAATGAAAATTGAAGAATACAAATTTATGGCCCAAATCACAACAGTATTAACGGCGTTAAAACAGTATTAACGGCGTTAAAACAGTGCTAACGGTACTGACGGCGTTAAAAACAGTACTGACGGCGTTATAACAGTACTAACTGCGTTAAAACAGTTCTGACGGCGTTAAAACAGTACTAACTGCGTTAAAACAGTTCTAACGGCATTGAAACAGTACTCACTGCGTTAAAACAGTGCTAACGCCGTGTCTACAGTGCTGACACCGTTTGCCTCCCGTTAATCTACTGTGCAGAACGCCGATCTACAGTATCTCCGACCCATTGGAACCCGATCTGCTCCTTTTTTCCGTCGGATCTGCTCCGTTTCAACACCGAACGATCTAGCAGAAGCCGCGCAGTAATCCTGCTACTGCCCAACCCGACGTCCACTCCAACAATGGGAAGCAATTGAAATTTACCAGTTATCTGTCTTGCGCCCAAATCAAATTGACGAGAAACGAACACGCGGATGAGCACTGCTTCCTCAGCCCCTCTGAATCTGTGTGTCCACAGTCGATGTTTCGGATCTCCTGCGGTTGGGTGGGTTGCCGGAGAGTGAAATTTTTTTTTTCTTTGATGAATCGGTGGGGTGGCCAGAAGAAAGACGAAACCTTTTTTTTTTTTTTCCGGTGGATCACCGCGCAGTTGGGTGGGTGGCCGGAGAGAGAGAAAAGAAAATTTTTTTGCTTTCGGCTCTGATACCAATTTGTTACGGCAAATTGTAAATTGAAGAAGAAAGTAACACCAGAATTTTACGTGGTTCAGTCTATGTGACCTACATCCACGGGAAGGAGAGAGGGAATATTCTTATTAGTAGAGAAAGTGTGTTACAGGCTACAAAAGAGTGTGGCTCCTCTCAAATCTCTCACTGTCTCTTGCTCTCAACACCTAGTCTCGCCCTGCTTCTCATAACCTTATTTATATAGGAACAGGGAAAGGGCAAAAGGGTAATTTGGAATACAAGGCATATTCCAACAAATTGGTATCATTAAGAAAATTTGATTGTAATTAAGGTAAGATTATAGAAATTAATCAATATAAATTTGATTACAATTAAATTAATATTTTAGTAATCAATTAATATCAAATTAAAATCTTAATATTATTGCAATATAACGAAGAAAGGGAAATACACGATAAGGAAGACATAAGTTGAATTGGTTTAGATTTATTGATTATGTGTAATTCACATACTGAAATATGTTACAGAGGTGCACATAAGATGAACTGTTTTAGATTTGATTGAGTGCATATTTAATATTAAGATTTTTTTTAATAAGGCTTACCATATTGTTTTTTTTTTTATAAGAATCAAGAATCATCTTATTAATATAAAATTGAGATGAGATAAATTTTTGAAATATATCTCAATAGATCATTGATAAAAAAAGAAAAGAAAAGAAAAAGAGTAACCATTTGAAGGGCAACCATTAATTTGAATTGTGTCTCATACATGCATCACTATTATTATTCCAAGATTAATTTTATGGTTCATGATTTGAATAAACTAAGCTCATACAAGAGCTGCTAAGGACGCATATGAAGTGTTATGGTAAATGGTAAATTGAAGAAGAAAGTAACACCAAAATTTTACGTGGTTCAGTCTATATGATCTACATCCACGGAAAGGAGAGAGGGAATATTCTTATTAGTAGAGAAGGTGTGTTACAGGATAAAAAGAGTGTGGCTCCTCTCAAATCTCTCTTTTTCCTCTCTCTTTTCATAACCCTATTATGCCTATTTATATAGGAACATGGGAAGGGCAAAAGGGTAATTTGGAATACAAGGCATATTCCAACACATTTCCACCTTGCATTGTATTCTCTAAACACACAACAAAATAAAATCCTTCTATCTCTCCTCCAAATGGCTCCTTAGAGCTAGTCAATCAAAAACGAACACCAATCAAGTCCAAGCAATGCTTGAACTTACTAGTTAAAACTGGTTTCGTCAACATGTCAGCTAGATTGTCTGCAGTAGCGACCTTCTTCACTGAAATCAAACCTTGAGATATAACATCTCGCAAGAAATGATATCTGACATCAATGTGTTTGGTCCTCTCATGATACACTTGATTTTTGGTCAAATGTATAGCACTCTGACTGTCACAGAATACGGTGGTTGATTCCTGTGATAAACCTAAATCAGTGACCAAACCTTTCAACCAAATAGCTTCCTTGACTGCTTCTGCTATTGCCATGTACTCAGCTTCAGTAGTGGAAAGAGCAACTGTTGATTGCAATGTTGCCTTCCAACAAATGGCACTGCCTGAAAGAGTGAAAACATAACTAGTTGTTGATCTTCTTCTGTCAAGGTCACCTGCATAGTCAGAATCCACAAAACCAGTAATCAACCTACTGCCTCTGCTGAACATCAGTCCTACCTCTGTAGTGCCTCTAAGATACCGAAATATCCATTTAACTGCTTGCCAATGTGCTTTCCCAGGATTAGCCATATATCTACTGACCACACTGACTGCCTGTGAAATATTTGGACGAGTGCAAACCATAACATACATAACACTGCCCACTGCACTAGAGTATGGAACATGTGACATATATTCCTCCTCCTCTAGGCTATTGGGTGACAAAGAGGCTGAAAGTCTGAAGTGTGAAGCCAAAGGAGTACTTACCGGTTTGCAACTCATCATCCCAAAGCGATCAAGAACCTTCTTGATGTACCTTTTCTATAAAAGGCGCAACTCTCCTTCTTTCCTGTCTCTGGTGATCTCCATGCCCAAAATCCTCTTTGCAGCTCCCAAATCTTTCATCTCGAAATCTCTACCAAGTAGTTTCTTCAAACTATTAATCTCAGATATGCTTGTAGAGGCAACAAGAATATCATCTACATATAGTAGCAAATAGACAAATGATTCATCATGAAGTTTTCTATGGTAGACACAACTGTCATACTCACTCCTTGAGTAACCATGACCTACCATAAAGCTGTCAAACTTCTTATACCATTGTCTAGGAGACTGCTTTAAACCATATAGAGATTTCTTCAACCTGCAAACATGATCCTCCTTACTTTCAATTTGGAAACCCTCAGGTTAATCCATATAAATGACTTCCTCAAGATCGCCATGTAGAAAAGCAGTCTTGACATCAAGCTGCTCCAGTTCCATATCATACATAGCAACCATAGCTAGAAGCACACGAATGGAAGTGTGCTTTACAACTGGAGAAAATACCTCATTGAAGTCAATCCCTTCTTTTTGGCTATAACCCTTCGCAACCAGACGTGCCTTGTACCTTGCATCTTCAACTCCTGGGATTCCCTCCTTCTTCTTGAAGATCCATTTGCAGCCAACAGTCTTTTTATCTTTGGGAAGTTTCACTAAGTCCCAAGTCTGATTCTTATGCAGGGACTCAATTTCCTCAGTCATAGCAATACTCCACTGGGAAGATTCGGCACACGTGACAGCCTCTGAGTAGTTTCTAGGTTCATTATACTCCACCTCTTCTGCTACTGCCAAACAATAAGCAAAATCTGAGTATGAAAACCTGGCTGGTGGCTTAATAGTCCTTCTGGGTCTATCTTTGGCGATACTGTACGACTGTGCCTGTTGAGTATCCTCGACTGTTTCTGAAGTGTCAACCTGAATCTGTTGACCTGACTTAGAAGGAATATCACTTTCAAACTCCACCTGCTGTGTGGAACTCCCACTATCTTCATCGTTTGGCCTTAAGACTTCCTCTTTTGGATGCAACATAGCGGATTCATCAAATGTCACATCTCTGCTGATGAGGAATTTTGGAGACTTAGGGTCTGGACACCACAACCTATAACCTTTCACACCAGAAGCATAGCCAAGAAAAACGCATTTCTTAGCCCTCGGTTCAAGCTTTCCCTCATTAACATGAGCATAAGCAGGACAGCCAAATATCTTCAAATCAGAATAATCTGCAGGTTTGCCAGACCACACCTCTTCAGGTGTCTTACACTCAATGGAAGTACAAGGAGATCGATTTACCAACCAACAAGCTGTATTAACAGCTTCTGCCCAAAACTCCTTGCCCAAACCTGCATTGGATAACAGACATCTAGCTTTCTCTATCAAAGTCCTGTTCATGCGTTCTGCAACTCCATTCTGCTGTGGAGTTTTTACAACTGTGCGGTGTCGTACAATGCCTTCAATTTTGCAAAACTCATTAAATTCTTTATTGCAAAATTCAAGGCCATTATCTGTTCTCAGCCTCTTAATCTGCTTCCCAGTCTGTTTTTCAAGTAAAGTTTTCCACTGCTTGAAGGTTCCAAACACTTGACTTTTATGTTTCAAGAAATAAACCCAAACTTTACGAGAAAAATCATCAATGAAAGTGAGCATATAAGCAGCACCCATACCTTTAGAGAGAACCTGAGAAGGACCCCAAAGATCTGAATGGATGTAGTCCAATGTTCCCTTTGTTTTATGGATGGCTGTACTGAAACTCAACCTCTTCTGCTTCCCAAAAACACAATGCTCACAAAATTCTAATTTTCCAGTGTTCTGACCACACAAAAGACCTCTCTTACTCAAGGCAGTCATACCTCTTTCACTCATGTGTCCCAGCCGCATGTGCCACAACTTCGTCACGTCTGAATTTGAAACTGAAGTGGAAACTGCAGTTGAGTCTGTGACTGTCGAACCATGCAAGAAATACAATGTGTCAATTCTAGCAGCCTTCATCAATACAAGAGCACCTCTAGAAACCTTCAGAACTCCACCTTCACACCTAATCTTGCAGCCCTTCTTCTCAAGAGTGCCCAAAGAAATAAGATTCTTTGTCAAATCTGGAATGTGTTTGACCTCAGACAAGGTCCTAATGACACCGTCATGCATCTTAATCTGCACTGTACCAATCCCAGCAACCTTACATACGTGATCATTACCTAATAGAACACCACCATTGATTGGCTTGTAAGTGGTAAACCATTCTCTATTAGGAGTCATATGTTGCGAGGCTCCAGTGTCCATGATCCAAGTATCTTGAAATTTACCTTGGCCTTGAGTGACACAAAGCATATCATCACTCTCATTTGCTGCCACATGAGCTTCTCCTGGTGGATGATTCTTCTGATTACTGTCGTTTACTTTCTGCTTGTTTTTCAACTTGTAATAATCAGACTTGATGTGCCCTTTCTTCTTGCAATAATTGCAAGTCAAATTCTTGTGCCTTGATTTCGATCTTGATTTTCTTGAATTTCGACGTCTCTCCTTTGATCTTCCTCGATCAATAATCAAACCAACACTCTGATCTGATGTCTCAGAAAATGTCAAACTACTATCAATTTTCTCCTTGGCCTGCAAATTAGTCTTGACATTGTCAAGGGAAATATCTTCCCTACTATAGATCATAGTATCTCTAAAGTGCTTGTATGAAGGAGGCAAAGAACACAATAGCAATAAAGCTTGATCCTCATCGTCAATATGAACATCAATCTTACTCAAATCAGTAATAATCGAACTAAACTCTCCAATATGTGATTTCAAAGAAGTACCTTCTGACATACGAAGAGTATAAAGGCGTTGCTTTAATCTGAGTCTGTTAGTCAAAGATTTCGTCATGTACAGACTTTCCAATTTTAGCCACGCACCAGCTGATATTCTTTCACCGAGGATTTCTCTCAAAACTTCATTTCCCAAACTAAGTTGAATCGAGGATAGAGCTCTTTCATCCATGTCATCCCAATCTGCATCAGACATTGACTCTGGTTTCTTCTCCTTGCCATGTAAGACCCTTTTTGTACCTTCTCGCATCAGAATTGCCATCATTCTAACTTGCCACAGTGCAAAATTGGTGTTTCCATCAAACTTCTCAATTTCAGACTTCACCGTTGATGAAGATGAAGAAGCCAGTGCAAAAAAACACCCACAACGAAAATTGAAAAATACAAATTTATGGCCTAAATCACAACAGTACTAACGGAGTTAAAACAATACTAACGGCGTTAAAACAGTACTAACGGCATTAAAACAGTTCTGACGATGTTAAAATAGTAATAACTGCGTTAAAACAGTGCTGACGCCGTGTTTACAGTACTGACACCGTTTACCTCCCGTCAATCTACTGTGTAGATCGCCGAATTACAGTGCCTCCGACCCGTTGGAACCCGATCTTTTTCTTTCTTCTGTCGGATCTGCTCCGTTTCAATGCCAAACGATCGTCGGCGAATCTTGATTGGGGCTGAACCCATAAGCCGCTGGACTATTGCGCAGTTGCGGCCGTAAGAGAGGAGGGACTTGGACTCTGGAGAGCAGGATGGATCTCCACTCTTGTTTGCCGACGATGAGGGTGCACGGCGGAGCTCAGAGGAACACGCGATTGCAGAGCAAGGTTGCCTTCAGAAAAACCCAGAGCAGAGAAGCCACTATCCTCTGTTTTTTTTTTCTTTGATGGATTTCCCGCAGTTGGGTGGGTGGCCGGAGAGAGAGAAAAGAAAATTTTTTCTTTCGGCTCTGATACCAATTTGTTATGGTAAATGGTAAATTGAAGAAGAAAGTAACACCAGAATTTTATGTGGTTCAGTCTATGTGACCTACATCCACGGGAAGGAGAGAGGGAATATTCTTATTAGTAGAGAAGGTGTGTTACAGGATACAAATAGTGTGGCTCCTCTCAAATCTCTCTTTTTCCTCTCTCTTTTCATAACCCTATTATGTCTATTTATATAGGAACAGGGAAGGACAAAAGGGTAATTTGGAATACAAGGCATATTCCAACATGAAGCCTGGTAGAATTCCTTCCAGTTCTTTAGTTTAGGCTGGATCGAATAAGTAGAGACAAAGGCATTAACCAAATATTCTTCACATAGAATTTCATCGTCAAAATAAGATTTAGACACCGCATCCAAGCTCGCCTTGCCGCCGCCGATTAACCCAGGCCTAAAGTCACTCACTGCCGCATTAAAAGCCTCGGCACACTGCTTAGGCGCTTGCTTGTAATTGGTTGGGGTGCCTTTGCCGTTGTACAAACCCGTAAAGAAGTTGACCATGTTTTTGGTTTCTTGAATTGTCAATTCTAGTACAATAGTTGCAAGGTCCTTGAGACTGGACGCAGACGAAAAAGCTTGGGAATGGATTCCAGGAATTTCAGGCAGGACTTGAGGTCGTCCTCGTGCTTGCACACGGCCGTCAGGAGTTGGAGGGAACGTGGAGATGGGGCCTTCTTGGCTGTTGCACCTAGTTGGGTAGATTAAAGGCAGAGAGATAGAACAAATGTTGAGAACATCAAAATTCCACCTAGAGAGTCCATTGTATAATAGAATGATTTTGCTAATGGTTTCTTTTGTATGAAATGAACTTCGCTGTCGAGTTATTATTTAGAGGAGTGGAAGTATCAGATTTGAAAGGTTGACAGAATATATAAGAAAGTCCTAATTTTCGTAGATTTTGGTACAAGCTGAAATTGCCGCATTTAGAATTAGTATTTATACAACTTAGTTTTGTTACTTGCGGTACCTGCGGATGATATTATCGTTTGTGCTAAAAATGTTGTTGAGAAGAGAATTGAATATACATACAATTGATTAGTATATAGTCCAATGGTACGTGTAATACTTGTTAAAAGTAAATGAAAATGAAAAATATTTATACCAATAAAACCTAATTTTCCAAAACTTGGTACTCATCTACTTGAAAAAAATTTGTTACAAAACCCAATTTTGTACAAATAAATAAATAGACTTTATAATAAATAATACAATGGTCCATAAATCACAATCACAACCATGAAGTACCTCAACGTCTACAATTAGTGCTCAAACAATGGTCCATAAATCACAATGACAACCATGAAGTACCTCAACGTCTACAATTAGTGCTCAAACAACCTCTTGGATGAAATCAGTGGCCAGCTCAAAAGCATCGGTCACAGGTTTTGTTTGATCAAATATTGAATTTATGATTGCAATATTCCCAACAGCTGTTTCACCCAAGACGAGTATCCCAACATGGAAATTTAACTCAGGTATTCCTTATGCCTCTTGTACTTGTGCTAGTGCTTTCGCTCTATATAGTTGGTTGCTTACTCTTTTCACTTCCGAATCACTTGCTCTTATCCAAATTGCTGGGTGTTCTCTATATAAAAGTTTTGCCACCGGAACATCCATCGTCTTGCGACAGCCCAAGCCATAGCAGTATGCGAAAAAATTTGATTCGTAGATCCTCGAACTTTGCCAAGGGATCGATCTCTTTCTCATCACCGTCATGATTTGACCAGCAAGAATATTGAACCACTTGCTGCAGAGAGAGATCGGAATGATTTACCATATTACTGTCAGAAGACTTTGATGTGCTAGGAGTTAGTGATGATGCTTCAAATTCTAGAGGATAATTTAAACAGGTGCGCTCTCGTATTGGAAGTTGGAGAGGAAAGTAAAAATGGGGTTGATGGGGCACCTCCATGAAAGATCAATTCCCTCGTGTTCACTATTATAAGCAAACATTTTCATTAAATCCAGAATGGTAGTGATGCGTCCAAGAGTGTGCAACACCAAAAGAATTTAGGAAGACTTACAGAGATTATTAAAACGCCTGCTGCCAAATAAAGGTTGTGTCCGCCCAGCTGCCCAAGAATTTTAAGTGGAATCAATATAAGAGTTTCAAATAGCAAGTCCACAAGCTATTTTTGTTAATGTTGGAGAATCCTTTTAGCATGGACGTTCGATTATAATCAAGGTAGAATTCTTTTAATAAATCAATAGATATAATTTGCATATATATTGAATACAACCTCCGATAATTATATTAAATGCTATTTTAATTTGATATTAATTAATCAATAGAATCCTATTTTGATTACAATCAAATCTTTATCAACATAGGATTCTCTATTTGTGTTAAAAAAACCATACGAATTATTTTTCGTTCGATTAGTCACTTGAGGACCTGATCATATTCTGATACTATATCAAAAGCAAAGGGTCGTCTTCTAAAGTTGGGAAATTGGACCCCGTCTTGGTAGGACTTTTCCAACAGCTATGAATCAACAGGTCCACAATCACTTGGACATGGAGAAATGGCGGATTTTGGTCCCCCCCCCCCTTGTCTTCTTCTTCTTCTTCTTCTTCTTCTTCTTCTTCTTCTTCTTCTTCTTTTTTTTGTTTTCTTAAGTAGCCCTCCCCTTGCTCTTTTGGTTTGAGGAAATATAGCAAATGCTCCGCAAGAGAATCAAAATTGATCGCCGAATGTTATAGTTTAACGATAAAAATTTTGACTTATTATTATACTAAAAATTATTAATTTGAACCTCTATTAAAATGTTTAATTTTTTATAATAAAACATAATTTGTCTCAATAAAATGATTAAATATCACTTTCTCGTTTCCAGGGAAAACACAGAGTCAAATCGATCCCTCACTTGTCAGGAAGGCAGGCAGCGGCCAAATGTGTATAAACACTCCATTCCGTGTAGGGCCCGTGCCTAAACAGAAACGTGGAAATCTAAGCTCCCACTCTACCGACCAGCGTACGTTGAACTCTCGTCTCGGGTCTCCACTCGTATTGTTCGCTTTCTGCGGCACTCTTTCAGCCATCTTCGCGTTACTCTCCAGTCTACATGCCTGATCACATTTCATTTTATAAAATAAAATTGAAAAGAAAGAAAGAAAGAAAAAAAAAAAAAAAAAAAGGGAAGATGGAGTCTAGACGTAACTCTGAAATTGGGGTTGGCCCATGTGGGAAGCTCAAATATTCATGAGTTTGGTATCCCCTAATTTTGGGACGAAGGATACATCAATCAAGATGTGGCCAATACATCGCTTGCCTGTCTGTCAAGATTTGAAAATGATAAATTTAAGTGAATTAAAACCATAAATTTCAAGATGGGAGAAACGAAAGTGCCGAGTCAAAAATAACTTTGAAACAAGCAACCTTATTAAATGTTGATTGATTTTTCTTTTCTTTTCTTTGTTTTTTTTTTTGTTTAACATTGGACTCGTACTGATATAACCACCCATTTGATAATCACGCGTGACAGTGAACCTATGAATCTTGATTAGTAAAAATATCAATCACTGCATTCTTTCACTGCATCAATAATTAATTTTCACTCAATAATATATCATTCACGGATTTGACTTCTTAACAATCAAGGTTATAATGTTAGATCCTTATTCGGAGTGGAGGAATTTAGCGTTAGTTAACATTAAAATTAATCAGAGAATACTTTCACAGTAAAAACAAGAAAAAATGGTTATTTTGCAAACAAATAATTCACGAAAAATCTTACTATTTTTTTTTTCTTTTTGGGTCTTGACAAATCTCGTAATTTTATTCTCAATGACTCGGCTTTTTCCAAGACCCATTTTAACTTGACAGCTGCTGCGGCCAATGAATAAAAGACGAGAAGCTGTGCAAAGTCCGTTCATTTACCATCTACGATCCACAATTTCTCTCGGAGAGCATCATTCTATGAGTAACGAAAATTTTACGTGCTGAAACGTACGAGGCAATATTTTACAAATAAATATTTGTTTTAACTCGTATATTTTTATTCATCTAACAGTTGCATAGTTTAATCTTATAATTATTCTATTTCTTTCTAAAAAATATACATGTGTATGTATTTTTCAAGGTATATATTTATTCTTATTATAATTATTAATTACATTTTTAATAAGTAATCTAAATTTATTATAAGAATAATATTTCTAATTTCTAAGACTCGGTTGGTGGAACATTTAACTAGGGGTGTTAAAAAAACGCCCAACCGGCCAAAACAGAAGGAAAGAGAAGAAAAAAAAAAAAACAAACCAAGGAAAATAGATAGATGTTTTTAGTTTTAGAAAACCACCGAAAACGATTCGGCGGTGGATTGAAGGTTGTGAAAACCCCTGAAAACCGATCCAATTTGTTATGATTGATTAATTTCAAAATTATATATATACTCTAAATAAAACAAATGTAGGATTACTCTATTGTTAGTGTGGTTTGGTGTTTGCATAGGAATATTAAAGATTGGTATAAGTTCGTTTGCTGCAAACGTTTGGGTATCATAATAAAATTTTATACCGAAACTCCCTCATAAGGTGCAGAGCAGCGAGTTGAAGTTGGAGCCGGTTGATGCAACTAGTTTCCTGTCTGCTTCCCCCAGTCACGTTCAAAAATTATAACGCAGATACATACAACATAGAACCCAAGACACGAAGAAGCATACATCACCCATGTCGTGCTATCACGTGATTGGGTTTGAACCAACAACCCCGTTGTGGTTTCGTGAAAGTTTTCGGTTGGTTCGTTTTCTATTTGGTCATTCTGGACCTTTTCAATTCGAACAACATAGATTTTCTATTTAGTTATGGGGGCGCGGGGGGGGGGGGCATTACTATTATTTGCTCCGAATTTTGATTTTGTTTCTGTCTGTATATGCGTAACATTTTATTTGGAGTAAAATAAAAAAATAATTAAAAAAAAGAAAACAAAAAATTACCTCAAATCAATCCGAAACCAATCTGTAGACTTTGAGGATTTGAAAAGATTGTTGATTAAAATTCCACTTAAAAAATTGTTCGATCGTTCGTCCCGGTCCGCCGAACAACCCTCTAATTTAACGTTTAACATTTACGGATGCAAAATCGTCGGAATTCATCGCCATAACGTGGGCGTGGGGCCCGAATCGATCTGACGGCAGAGCAACCTGATTGAAGAACCAGCGTGCACCGTACTCCAGAGAATCATGTCCCAGGGAGTTGACTCGTCTCAAGCACGGCTTCAACGCCTTCGCTTCTCTCTCATCACTTGAAAATCCCTGTCCCAGTCTCAGATTCTTTAATCGCGGCTTCTTGATCAAATCACTCGTTTCCCCATATCTCTCTCTATCTAATCTTCTCTTCGAAAAGAAGTTAAGGCTCTCCAAGAAGATGGGCCCAATCATCCAATCGGTGCTCGCAGCCGCCGCTAGCTTCTTCCTCATAACCCTAATCTTTGCTCTCATCGTCCTCTTCTGCAAATCCGACAAAACCCACGACCCTCCCCCCCACCGCGACCGCCGACACCACCACCACCGCCATACCCGTGGCCAGACCACCCGAACCGTGCCCAACACGGAATTGACCACCATAACCATCGACGAGAGCGCCTCTTTCGACCCGTCCCTCAACCGGGTCTCCATGGAGGAGCTCAAGACCTCCACCAAGAACTTCTCGGCCGATTTGATCATCGGAGACGGCAGTTTTGGCCTCGTCTACAAAGCCCAGCTCGCCTCCGGCACCAACGTCGCGATCAAGAAGCTCGACCCTGACGCCTTCCAAGGTTACCGAGAGTTTCGCGCCGAGATGGAGACTTTAGGCAAGCTTCGTCACAGAAACATCGTCAAAATGCTCGGCTACTGTATGGCGGGTTCCGACAGGGTCTTAATCTATGAGTTCATCGAGAAAGGCAGCCTCGACCAGTGGCTGCACGACACGTCGTCGTTCGACGCGGAGCACTCGGTTGAATTGACGTTATCTTGGGAGACGAGAATCAAGGTTGTCAACGGCGTGGCTAAAGGGCTTGCTTATTTGCATGGGCTTGATACGCCGATCATACACAGGGACATCAAGGCTAGTAATGTCTTGCTGGATTCGGACTTCGAGGCCCATATTGCCGATTTTGGGCTTGCTCGAAGAATCGACGGCTCTCATTCGCACGTGTCAACGCAGGTGGCCGGCACTATGGGGTACATGCCGCCGGAGTACAGGGAAGGTGTCATGCTGGCGACGGTCAAGGCGGATGTTTATAGTTTCGGGATATTGATGTTCGAGATCGCCACGGGGGAAAGGCCCAATTTGCCGATGGTGTTTGAGGGTAAAGAGGTGGGGTTGATTGAATGGGCCAGGAAAGTGTTGGGGCAAAATCGCCATATGGAAATGCTAGATTCTAAAATGAAAAAGATGGGAGAAGCGAGTGAAGACAAAGTCAAGGAGTACTTTAGAATTGCCTCTTTGTGTACGAATGAGATTAATGGAGATAGGCCCGTTATGCGAGAGGTTGTTGCTTTGTTGAGGCCCCTTTCGACCTGAATGGATTCCTTCCCGCATTTGGTCAAAAAGGGTTTTTTTTTTTTTCTGCTGGAATTTGTGGTGTATTTATCAGTGGGAGAGAAAAAAAAAAACACAATCTCCTTCTTTTGAGTGCCTATACTAGGTGGTAGTTGCCGCATTTTTTCTCGTTTTTTTTTTTTTTGTCCGTTAAGTAGGACGGATGTAAATGATGTCCGGCATTACTAAGGTTACTGGCGTGAGCAACGATTATTTAGTAGTATCGCTATTACTTCACGTCCATTCTTCAGTTAATCTATCTGAAAAGGTTAGATATGGACACTCACATCCTTAAAGATGATTTCAATGCTATCTAATTAAACTTTATTAGGGGTTACTTTACAATTTTGATTGCACCAAAATTGTAATACATAGCTTTTAGAGTTCATTAAGAGATCGTTTTATTTATGGTTTGGAATCAAAATCATAGTTAAAATTATTTAAATTTCATAAAAACAAGTTTAATATAATATATTATATTATATTAAAAATAATAAATTGTATAAAAAAATAATATCTATTGTATGATTTTATATATTATAAACAGATTATTATATTTTCCTTTCAGGATAATGCTCAGAAAAAAAATGTCATTAATCTAATGATTTAAGTACATCTAATGAAAGGGTGGAGAGGGGGGAAATGATGGAGCTATAAGGACTAATTCATTAGTAAGACTAAACTGAATTAATGTTCATAATATCTAATTTATGTGAGTATTCAGTCTCAAAAATTAATACTACTCAATCCATTCGGGTATTCACATTGAAGAATTCAATAATATCTAATTGTAACAAAACAATGTCTATTATTATTATAGTATAAACAATTGAAAATTGATTCAGAAGAGAAAAACCTGAGTTCAATTGTGAGCAGGAGCGAGAGAAGTAGACAGAACTAGACAAAAAAAATTATACTGCTTCAGATGGAGGAAAATACGAAATGAACGAGAAGCGCATCTCCAAATCATCAAACTCGAAATCCTTTCTGCTGAAACGTTATTGCAATACTGGAGAGGGGTCACTTGGTTAACAAGGGTACATAATATATAGGAAAAAAAAAATAAAGAAAGTAAGAGAACCAAAGATCCAAAAGAATAAAGATGAATCTTATCAGTATTGAGTAGTGTTGAGCGAGCTTGATGGAGAGCAATATCCAAAGGTTGATTGTGTTTTCATTTCGAGGTGGAACGAGAGAGATTGATGAGTATTATTAGGAAATAACTAGGTGTAATTTTTTATTTTAAGGGTATTGAAATCACATTAACTCTAAAAATAAATAACAAGAATGAAAATAGGTCATTCTCATTTTCATTCTTATTAATATCTGCCCTCAATCAAATAACTCCTCAGCATATTTAATTTCATGTTGTGTTTGCACAGTTGAGCAACTCATATATAATTTATAGATCTAATTTTATTATTGTGGGTATTTTTTTTTCTATTTGTTCTATCACAATTTAGATGTAGAAAAATTTTTGTGACAAATAATTTAAATAAACATTTTTAAATTAGAAAATTTTGTAACTGTAGTCTTCAAAAAAATCACTATTAGTAATATTTATACTAAAGCTTATTTTAAAAAAAAAACAAAAAAGGTATTTGGAACAAGGCAACAACTTTCTATACGTATATAATAAAGGGCTTTAAGACTCAAACACTGCATTCTTAATGAAAATTGAAAATGAGACATTGATCACATGGTTTGATGGCAGAATTGTTAGATTTTTAGCAGGATTTGGAAAAACTAAAAATAAGTCCTGAAAATCTTATTTTTGTGTCTATAGCAAGTTCACAAATCAACTTAATTCTTAATTGTGTAGTAAATTATGTAAGAAAATTTTCCATATCATTCCAAAAGAAAAAAAAAATAAAAACGGAAGATAACATACAGCAGATGTGAAATTTAAGCCTCTAATATCTCATGTTTTTCTTTTTTTTTTTAATCAGTATCGATTTTTTTTTTTTTTCTTCCTGAGGAAGAGCGATGCTACGTTTTTTTGGGCAGCACACCTAAAACCAATCGATAAAAACCATGGCCCCAGACGAAGGTGGACACGAGAGCGACAGTTTGTTGGGTTTCTAAGCTAATAAGCTTCCGAGCGTTATCAATAAATCATGAAAGAGAACCGTTGCCCAACGAATAAACCCAAGTCATGGGAAGGCCCGATTTGGAGTAGAGGAGACGAACCATCTGATACGGCTTTAACAAGTAGTCCTTCTCATTTCGACCCACAATATAAATGGGGCGGTTCTTTCATTATTCGAATGTTTTTACATATGTTCTATAGATTTTCTTTTCTTTTTTTCAATTTTGCCCCGGCTACTTCTCTTTCCATCACGAAAGTGCCGAGAGATTTTGAGATGTTGAGACAAATACTTTGTAGACCAAGCAAGTGGCGTCCGAGAAAACAGTTGTGTCCATTTGTTCGGATGCCAGTTAATTTGCCAGATATATCGCGGTCTTTCTCCTTGGTTTTTGTTTGCTTTTCATAAAATGAGCACCTTTCATGCTGCTGATAATTTACAATATTCCGTGACATGGTGATAGAGATGCCACAACCAATGTTAGGGGTTTTTTTTTTTTGCCTTTTTCTTTTTTTAAATTTCTCTGAGCAATTGGATCCCAATCAAGCGATTAGACCTTCGAACAACAATAAAACGACATCCTCTCTCGATTATGCTCCGACGTGAGTTTAGTGATTAGTGGAGGAGTATATTGTGTAACGTGTAAGTTTAATTTTTTATGACAAAATTATGGGGTGTCACTTTACTTTTCCATTTTATCAACCAAAAAAATAAAATGAAATTTAAAAAATGCCTTATAAATTTCAATCGTTCAACTTTAAATAGATGATTCTAATAATTCTACGCAACAAGACACGGACCGTCCCCCATTTCCAAAAAAAAAAAAAAACGGGGTTGGGGTGGGTAACCCTGGAATTTTATTTTTTTGTGTATGGATAAGGGTAAACAACTAGATATGTTTCGTGGACTTACCTACATTAAAAGCCCCATAAATGGTTTTGTCCGCAAGTATTTACTCTTAGACGAATACATTTTGCTTAAAATAATTCTTTGCGATTGCGGAGGAAAGAAAGACGAGGGCTGTAAGATGACGTTCATCTTGTATCGTGTGAGAAAGAGGAAATGGCAGTAGTAGGTTGTACGGACCTTGGAGAATGGCTCCGACGATGGAGTCTGTACTTTATCTAAATAAATCGCCATAATGAAAGCAAAAGAAGACTCGCTGGAAAACATAAAGTCAGGCTCACGTCCTTTTGTTATTGCCCTCTCGTCGGAACATTCATCGTAGCCTCCTCGATCGTTGATACAATCTTTTCTTCTTCTTCTTCTTCTTCTTTTTTCGTTTTTAACGTGTCTCTTGCTCTTTTTTTCATGCCTTTAACTATCCGCGACGATCTTTTAGTATACTTCTTAATCCATGGATAGAAAGTTGACAGCAGTCTCGCATAAAGACGATCTGTCGTTTATGCATTTATATAATGAATTTTTATAAATTAAAAAAGTATCATAATTATATTAATTAATTAAAAATTATTTATTAACATTTCTATTTAATTTTTTTTATAAAGAACTCATTACTCATATTTAAATAAATTTTTTGTATTTAATTTTAATATCAATAAATTTAAATTTTAAAATTATATTTTATCATAAATTTTATATGCTATTAAAATAAAAATTAAATTTCAAGTAAATATAAAAAATATATATTAAATTATTTTACGTGATATTTATATAGTGAAATCCACATATTATCCTTCCGATGATCCATTATGATCAGATTCCCACTGTACCAACGACGACCTTCCGTATCCCAAATGGCGAGTTTGACGGAGAGGTGAAGGTTGGGGATGTGCTCGCCACGCGATCCATTATTAGTAATGTCCCAAATTCCAAACCCCCCCAAAAAAAGTATAAACTCCAAAAGCAGAGGTCAAACTTTCTGACCATACGCGTCTAAAGGCCTTCCAGATCATCGACGACCTCCGCGCCCGCATCCACAAGAAGTGCGGTCGCGTCGTCTCTTGCTCCGATATTCTCTCGCAATTGCAGCGCGTGATTCGGTTTACTTGGTAAACATCTCCTTCCTTTCCCGCTTCCGTACATGGCATGTTTTAGTTGAAGTCTACGATGATTTTTGCGGCCGCGACCCCTTTTATAAGTTGCCCTGCCCTGTAGTCAAATTCCGCTGCTTAGAGATTGAATTTTGAGGTTGGGGTCATGATATTGTCAGCGTCGGATATATATCCACAGCGCTTAGAATTGAACGGGGGGCATTAATGTGGGCATTAAGTGCGCCGGATTTAGCTGGCCATCAGATCATTATTCCGGCTGGACTTTTCAACTCATCTCCCTGTCAAACGCGGATAGGTTATCTGACAAAATTTCGCTTGCAATGAATGTGGCAACCATATTAAATTAAAAAATTATTAATATTAAAATTAAATATAAAAAATTTATTTAAATTTAATAATATTTAAGTCATAAATTTTTATTTAAAATTTAAATAAAAATATCAATTATAATTTGGATTTTGCTATGTATATTTTGTGTTAAAAAATAAAAAATAATCAGCCATATTAATTGTTCTTAATATATTTTTTTCCATTTAATTACGTGCGATTTTGGGATTGACAATGTAATGGCACGCGTATGGCTAATCCATTGTTTGTTCCGTGTGCCTTTCTCCACTGCGCAGTCAGGTGGGCCGGACTACGATGTCCCCTTAGGAAGGAGAGATGGAATAGCGTTTGCAACACAGAACGCAGCCTTGGCCAACTAACTTGCCACCGCCATTTGCAAATGCCAGTACAATTCTCTCTTCTCTTGCCGCCAAAAACGTCGACGCCACGGACGTCGTGGCCCTCTCCGGCGGCCACACCATTGGCATTGGACAAGACCTTTGCCCTCAGACCCTACGGAATCTGCCCCACATCAAACTCCACCAACACTTCCGTGCTGGACATCAGGTCCCCTGACAGATTCGACAACAAGTACTACGTTGATCTCATGAACCGCTAAGGCCTGTTTACCTCGGACCGGGATTTGTACACGGACAAAAGGACAAGGGTAACTGTCACTAGCTTTGCTGTTGATCAAGAGCTGTTCTTTGAGAGGTTTGCATATTCCATGATTAAGATGGGGCAATCGAGCGTGTTGACGGGCAGCCAAGGGGAGATTCGGGCCAATTGCTCCGTCGGGAATTCTGACAACAATTACTTGCTGTCTGCTGTAGAGGAGGGTGTGGAGGTTTTGTCTCGTATGTTAGGAAAAGGAAAGAGGGTTTGGGAGGATTTGAAGTCCATCAGAAGCGAGAATATCTGATGGGGTCGCGAGAGCTGTAGAACTTAATGTACCCCTGTTTTTCCTTTTACGTTTCTGTTGCTCCTTTTCTGTTTTTTTATTTTCGTGGTCTACGTACTGTGCTTAAGAAAATAAGGAGATGGAGTGGACTTGGATCTTTCTTTGTCAAAAAGAACAATGTGGCCTTATCTTGCTATTGTAAACAGTGGTACTACTTGTTATCGTTGGATTGGCAGATAATCTAATGGCCATGAACTGATGTTGTAGGTGAATTGCCCATTTGAACCCTGAATTATTTGTTCCACCTACCATGCTAGTCTAATAATTACTAGTCTAATGAGTAGGACTCCTTTTCGATTGATCGAAATGTAAAGCCTAATACCACTATCGACTATTACCATGTTAAAAATTAATAAAAATAGAAAAAAGGAAGAAAGAAAAGGCTAATGTTAGGACTTTGCATGCTAGGCGACAATTGCGGTGGCATTCACGTTATTATCAGATAATAATGAAACGCTAAAAGGACCAACAGTCCTACACCCAGTCCTCATCGGGTTAAAAACCAGGCCGACACCCACAAATTATGTGGGTTGGGGCCAACTCTTTCGTCCTTCTATCAGGCCTACGAGGCTCGTCTACTAGATGCATCGGATTTGGGATGGCGTTTTCTGTCATGTTGGGTAGATTCAAATACCACACAGTTTCCACATGTTTCCAGTTAGTGGGCCAAATCGAAAACCTTGTGGCTCAAATGAGGCCGGGCTTAAACCAAACATGGCTGGAGCTTGAAATCCGTCCCCTCCCCCATCAAACGTAACGGCCCTTAAACAATAAAAAGAAAGAGAAATCTGATTTAATAATTAAAAAAAAAAACAGAAATAGATGGTTGAAAAAAAAATGTATAGATTCGATTCCCTCTCAAAATGTTTACTGAATTGAATGTTTGCTCACTTCATTTGCTGTTTCGATAGACGCAATCTTTTTTAATAAGACTATATAATATTGCTCTTTTTTTTTTTTACTTCAATCAACACCCAAAAAAAAAAAAAAAGGTCCAACTATGGTTCCATTGGATGTGGTAAATCCATAGCTCATGCGAGATCAACCAACGAACATATGCATGATACCAAACTCTATTAAATTCTTCTATTATTTGCTTGATCATTTATTTCTCGGTAGCCATCGCTCGTTTTAAATGTCTGGCACGAGGTACGTATGTATAGGAAGAGTCCCGACAATCGTTCGGTGCGAGAAACTGGAGCGTTGGAGCCAATGAAAGGCTCAGCATCGGTACGCATTTAAAATTTTCTTGTGCTGGGCTTAGCTTGTAGTATAAGATATGGGGACAGACGCAACTTCCATTTTGTCCAGTTGTGCTCAAGAAGCAGACAAGAGGACGCCAGCCACCTCTGTCTCTTTCACAAAATGAGCCGCATTTGCTCTCTTCATCCATGTGAATTAGTTGCATGATTTTCCATTCAGGATCCCGATCTTACGTTCCACAAAGAATATCAAATACTGTTTACTAGAGTTTAGAGATAATTATTCCATAAAACACTGAAGGCCCACAATGCACTAAGCTCCCCCGCAATTGCCATAAGGTACAACATCAAATATGACTCTATTGCCTTTACTTACATAAAGGCGAGGTGGGGGGGAGCAGCGAGTGATAGGTGTGGCAACTATTGCAACTGACCGGACGACAGAGGTGTGTTTTAGGCCAAACTGCCCAATTTCTCTCTCTCTCTTGCCAAACATGTGGACCTTTCCTGTACTATCATACAATAAAGCCTAAACACTCTCATGTGGGCCCCCACCTCCCCTTGAGAGCCTAAAGGGTTCCGCCACGAATTAGGCGTCTAGCGAAACTGGGGCCCACCTGCCACCAGCTGTCGGTCGCCCTACGAGCACGTATACCACGAGAGCAAATGAAGGCCAGCCCCCAACATCACCACGTGGTCTGCCACCACACTGGATCACGACGCACCCCTCCTAGGCTTCCACCCCTCGCTATCAGCTAGCCGTCATCACCTCTCTCCACTCTCCATTCAATCCAATCGTGTTGGCTTGCATGTGAACATATAACATTACGGGTTCCACCAGTATAAATGCCCCACAGAGGAAACGGAAAAATGTGCATCTACTAGCTGACCAAACATCTAAAACCATTAACAAAATTCCCCTCTGCCTTTTACTCATGGAGAGGTGCAAGTCTTTCCCTCATTACTCTTCATCGTTCTCCCGGGAGTTCGGTTTCCATGACAGGTCGAATTCGTATAGCTTTAACGGTCCAAGCCAGAAGGGAAGCGGTTTTGCATCATCCAACGATCCAGAGCTAAAGAGAAGGAGGCGGGTTGCAGCCTACAATTTGTTTACCGTGGAGGGTAAGCTCAAGTCTAGCTTGAGGAACAGCTTCAAGTGGATCAAGGGCAAGTTTAGCGATGTTGGCTATGGCATGTGATGTATTATTACATGGGATGGCAGAGAGTACACATATGATTGTATAGTGTTAAGTCAAGAGTGTTTTGGCTTTCTGAGTAGAGAGGAAGGAGGGTATTTCTATCATGGGGAAAGCAACAACAAGTGTGCCATGAAATTGCCTTGTCTTGTAATCTTTAATTTATTGCATAATGCGACAAGCATGTTTGCCAATGAATCATACATATCAAATTCTTTGGTGTGTGATATGTTTCACTAATTGGGAAGACACAGAAAGAAAAGCAGAGCAAAGAAGAAGCTCTGAATGGGAATAAATAAATAACTTACCGGAGCATATGTTCTTTTACTGCTTTCTTCTCGTCGTACTCTCCGAGCGACGATGAGGATTGAGGCTCTGAGCAAAGAATTAGAGAAGGCAAGTTGGAAGTCATTCACGTTGAACTGAAATTGAATAAAGTACAAAATGATTCTTGTTGATAGAGAATGTAAAATTTGCAACCAAATCATAAAAATAAAAAAAATCATTCACATCATCGGATATGGTAAAATTATTAGATGTCATATACATTTTATTTTATAAGATTCAATTTTGTGAAGCATTTTCTTGGGCTGGAACCCATTAACTTCGATGCTATAATCATGGGGTTCCCCCCCTTTTTTTTCTACTTTCATTACCTATTCTGAAAAATCACAATCTGCAGCGAGGGTCAGTGGGTTTCTGTTTTTTGAGAGGGTAAATAGTGTCAGTGGAATCAATCTGTGTTTGGTTGGGCGATACACAAAACTAATTGGTTTCGTGTATCAAACACAACTTAACAACTTGAGAGTGATTGTATTGCTTGAATGTTTTGTATTTCATTTGCTCATTTGAGTTAGTAATATGGGGTCCTCTTTCAATAGGTCTAATCGGGCTTATGCCACTGTTATACCGCCAAACACACCTAACCTAAACAACCATCGGCCACTTTTTCTAATCTCAACTCTAAAACGCTTCCATTATGCATATCAAATTGTCTTAATTTAATTTAGAACTTAGGCTATACAGCTCACTCAAAAAACCGTTTTGGTGTACTGACAATTTGACATTGACGTCTCTCTAGATTTTTATTTTCATTTTTAGCCTCTATCGTCCCCCAAAAATAAGTCTCTCATGTCTGTCAACATTTTTCATGTCCGGACTGATCAAATTAAGACACATGAAAAGAAATGAGATGCAACGGATCATTAGCTCAACCAAAATTACAAGTTTCAGGGGATGAAACTAAACTCTTGAAAATAAAGTAACCCCTGGAAAAAAGGGTTCTCATGAATTAGCAATCAAAGAATCGTTGAAGCAGCTGCAGATTAGAATAAACTAAACAGAGTAACAAGCATCACAAATATGGTTAATAGGCTAACATCAATGGCACTACATATGGCAGTATATACGCAGTTTATTGGTTTTGATGAACATAGAGAGAGATTAGAAGAACAATAGTAATCTTTAGCCAAAAACAATGATCAATATGCCCCAAATTTAACAAGATCCAGAACTGAAGTGACAAGAGTTGCAGCCATGAAGCAGTCGTGTCAAAAGGCCTAGCATTCTCCTGAATAGAGTTCAATATATTTCCTTTTGAGTTGATGGTTTCCTGAATTCTCTTGTGAGACCAGACCTATGAACTTGGTTTAAGCTGTACAAGTTGCTGTCATAATAATTGACTTTTCTTGACAGGTAATGGAGGCAGGTTCTTGGGATTCTTGCCACCATTACTATTGCCTTGTCTTCTGGAAGACGTATCCTGGCAGGGAGATGCAATTGAACTCGCAGCCTGGCAATTAAACTTCATTCCGGAGGAGCCGCAGCTACTTCAGGGAGCTCGGTTGCATCATAGAGACAAGGTTTACATGCCCGTGGCCGTTGAAATGTTGTAGAAAGCTTGAGCTTTTTCCAGTAATCCTCTGATGGTGTGCTACACAGCTTGAAAATCCTATGTAGCTGCTCTACCTGAAGGATCAAAATTTATGATTTTGAATAGACAATTATGCATGGGAACACAATAGCATAACAGACAACAAACAATGACGACCCTCATTATAGTGCTTATCCTTCTGCATCTGAAGCAACAAAAAAATTGCAACCATCAATTAAACATGATTATTACCTCAGTTCTTCCGGACAAGAGTAGCCTGCCTAAGAACATCTCTGCCAAGAGGCATCCGGAACTCCAGAGATCAATACCAACTCCATAGTCTGTAGCACCCAACAGTAGCTCAGGAGCTCTATACGGAAGTGTCACAGCCTTGATCGTGAGAGGATCCTTGTTCTTTGAAGAATAATAATTTGCTAGCCCAAAATCAGCAATCTTTACAATCCCATTTTTATCAATCAACAGTGCTGCAGACCTGAAAGCAGTTGATTCATGTAACACTTGGCCTGCATTTACTACAGATGATAAGCAACCTAAAAGGCTACATATGCCTGCGAAGTACCAAATGAGAGAATCTCTAGCTGTGGCTCGGTAAGTCTTGCCTCGGGACGAGAGATAATTCTGTCTGCATGAAATCGAAAACAAGGTAAAGGCCGTACTGCAATCTGGATGTGGGCAGGCCCTCAAGCTTTACCACATTAGGATGGTCCAGCTTCTGTAATATTATGATCTCTCGAGCCATAAACTTCATACTCTCAGGTTCTGATGTGTCCAAGCGGACCTTCTTCAGGGCAAAAATTTTTCCTGTGTCCTTATCTCGAGCTTTATGCGCATTGCTGTACGTACCTTGACCTACCTGTATTGCCCCGCAGTACCAGAAATTCGTGTGGGGTGTATTCATTTTCTCTCAAAAAATTCAAGCAACTTAACAAAGAAACCGGTGATCAAAATTTCAAGTTTCTTTTCTTTTTTTTCCCTTTCTCATTTTTACCCATAAAAGTCGGCAACAAATCAAAGTTCACCAAAATTCCATGATGTGGAATTGTTACATGCAGTACTGGGAAAAAATTGTCAAATGAGTAACAAAAGTTAGGCAAAATAGTGTTATTATCAGCAATATGAGAGAGCATTATGGGTTTCTTCATTGTGACTTGGAGATTACAATAGTAAGGTTGCGATCTTTTGGACCAATGTGTAGCAGCATCGTGACACGCCTTTTTGTTAATCGAAATTCTAAGTTCAGGTTAGTATACAAAATGAAAGCCTATTATTTACCATATGTTAACTCTAATGTCTACAAAAATTGACTTATGGTGTTGACCTATTAATTGAAAATAAGAATCGAAGAATGCCTAAAAAGTGACCTTATTAAGCTTATCGTAATTGCCGGCACTTTTTGGAATCAAACCAGCCTAAACCTCTCTAGGAACGTTGTCAACGAGCCATTTAGGCCACCCATCTATAAGCTCCTCTTCACCAAACTCAACTCTTTGTGGCTTCATCTCATCAGCCCTCTCACCGCCACCACCTCTCTCTCCATATCCATCTCTCATATGCTTCCCTTCTTTGCCACTACCACCAGTTTCTCCACTACCAAAGCCAACATTTTTTCTCCTGCGCCGCCGGCAGTCGGGCTCGTCGTCATACAGCCTGCCAGAGTTCCTCTGCCCTGTGGACAGCCGATGTGTCGCCGGAAGCTGCCCTTTGGGAAAATACCCACTATCCATTTTCATTTTCTCCAGGCTTCTCGACGGGAAATCTCCCTGATACTTGCCCTGTGTACACGCCATGGCAATTCTTGATCTTACCCTGCTCCACCCTGTTTCTTGCAGATTTGAATGTAACTGAATATGGTTTGACATGGTAAACAAAGAAAGGGAGACGGGGAGACATGTGGGAAGAAAGACATTGGAGAAGTGGATGTCAGAGAATTTTTAGCCGTCCTATGGGCGGCAATGGCATTGGCACCTTTGGATTTTTGTTGCTTTAATAACAAAAAACACATGGGCGAGGGCCCGGGAGGAGGGAGCTGAATCATATTATGCACTCTATAAAATCCCTCTTTGTGTTATCTCCGATTATAGATAAAAGAACTGAGATATTTCGGCCAAATGTTGTACTGTAATAATGCATTAAAAAAAATAGTAAAAGAGTAACAGGTTAGTAATAATTAGTATAATAATTTTTATTTAATTTTATTTATTTAGAAAATTGAATAAAACGTAATTAATTTATATTTATATTTATATTATATTATATTATATTAATATTGTTGTCTAATTTTTCTTTTTATCTCTTGAGTGATTGCGTCCGTAAATTGCGAGGAATATGTGAAGACGGCCCAATGGCATACGACCACGTCTGACATCCGCTTGGATGTGAAACTTACAACTCCGCTTTCCAGCAGATCTTAGTTCCACTAGGATAGTGCCGCGTAAGCAGACGAACGAGACAGCGGGCCCCGTCTGATGTGGGAAGTGGACAACCTCGTCTGTCTGTCTCTCCTTTGCTCTCTACGGTGGAGTTCTGCGTGAGTTTTGTTGGAATTATGTCTTAAATGGATCAATTTTTTTTTATATAATTTTGGGAGTAATAATTTTGACATAATATTATAAATTTTTTATTTCTATTTTAAAATTTTTTCAATTATTATTATTATTAGGATTGTAAAGTGACAGGTTGTGTCTTTGTGGTTATTAATTTATAATAGTTAACATTCACTGTTGTAAACAAAGGAATTACAATCAGAAAATCTTTCTTTTTCTTTTTCTTTTTCAATTTTCCTTTTCAAGAAAGGAGGTTATCGATGTCAGCGGAGTTCTTTAAACTCAAAGTCATTACCTTCCATTAATAATCTCATTCTTGCCGATGAACCCAAGGAAAGGACCCTGATCTGCTCCCTGGAGCTTCTTCTGCTTGAAGTATTCCTGAAGCTCCTTGGCCTCTGGCCTCTGGAATTCTAAAGTGATCACCTTCTTGTCGTCCAGAGCCACCTGAGCAGATAGCTTGGGAGGAGGCGGCGCCACCGGAGAAGATGGCGAGGAAGGAGGGATGGGCTTCAGGGTTGATGGAGAGTGTTCTCCAAGTGTAGGTGCAGCGGGTCTTCTAAAATGGCCCTCCGCTTGAGAGCTCCTTATGGTGACAGTATTAGGCTTCACTGCTGCACCGGACAATCTGAAACAAGAAGAGGTTGGGGTTGCTGATGAAGAGGGCGATGGGGGATACAAGATGCTGATGGGTTTGGGATTTTTATGCATGGGATTGAGAATGCCACCAACATTTTTCTCTACCCCCACCAAATCCTACCCTCTCTCGTCTATCTCTCTCTAAATCCTAATAATCCTTATCTAGGAAGGACTCGGTTGTTTGCTTTTTAAATTTTTTGATTCTTTTTCTTGGTTTTTGGTGGGGGTGCGTATGTATCGGGAGTGAAAAAGTTTCGAGAGGAAGGAGAGAGAGAGAGGGAGGCTATTGTACCAATTTTAGTTGGTCCATTTTGAAGCAACGGATTGGGAAAGCGCCCAAGTCGTAGAAGTCCTAATATCTAGTATCCACTTCAGTTAAAGGAACCAAAATAGCCTTGCCACTTGATAGAATTAGACGATCACTAACATAAATCGCATAAAATAAATCCTAGATTGAGAAGAGAAGAAAACTATAAGCCCTATCAAATGTCAATGGAGAGTCCACAACAACGCCAAGGGGTGCAATCAGAAGAAACAAGAATCATTAAGAGCCAAAAATTAAAAATAGTACGTGAATTAAGATTTAAGAAAAAGAAAGAAAAAAAAAAAAACCAATGTGTGAAGGTCACAAGTACACAAATAAATAGACAAAGTAACAAAATTGGATTCCTCGTCGAATCAAATACAGACACAAATGGCCAATCCAACGGCGGGTGGCGTGGCTGAATAGAACTCTTAGCCATAGCAGCATCTTTATGCATCAATTTCTTGTCTTTAACAGGTTGATCCACGGACAAAGCATCAGACCATTTTTAGCAGAAATTTATTAGATGCATCGTTGCACTTCGAGAAAATTGAGCTCCAGTATAGATGGATGGATCACATAATCACACACGCGCATCTTCTTTCACTTCCAGGCCCGGATTCATCATCTGACACACCTCTTTCACTGCCATTGATGGGCTCTCGCTTCAGTATCAGGAGCACAATAATATGGATATGGTACTTAACAAAGAATACTATAGGAACAATTAGGGGAGAGAAAAGGTAAAAATTAAGGGGCGGCGCCGCCTTGTCGGATCAAATAAATCGGCGAGGAATTGGAGACTGAACCAAAAATAAATCCAAGGGTTTAAAAAAAAAATAATAATAATAATAACCCGCTAAAACATAGAAAATAGAAAATGAAAACGATTTATTAAAAAAAAACTAAAAAGATTTGAGTTTACTTTACTCCGGTTCCGAATTATTTTTATTAAAAGGCGGATAGGGACAGCGACTCCACGGCGCATGATAGCGACGCCCCCCCCACCCCTTCTTATATTATTGTCTATTTAAATAACTTTTATTTTTCTATTTACTTATTTATTTATTTATCCACACTTTTGTTTCGAGAACGTGAAAATAATTAGAGTGTGCGGTAATTTATGCGGAGGAAAAGAGACAGCTATATTAAAAATTATTAATTTGAACCTCTATTAAAATGTTTAATTTTTTATAATAAAACATAATTTGTCTCAATAAAATGATTAAATACCACCTTCTCGTTTCCAGGGAAAACACAGAGTCAAATCGATCCCTCACTTGTCAGGAAGGCAGGCAGCGGCCAAATGTGTACAAACACTCCATTCCGTGTAGGGCCCGTGCCTAAACAGAAACGTGGAAATCTAAGCTCACACTCTACCGACCAGCGTACGTTGAACTCTCGTCTCGGGTCTCCACTCGTATTGTTCGCTTTCTGCGGCACTCTTTCAGCCATCTTCGCGTTACTCTCCAAACTACATGCCTGATCACATTTCATTTTATAAAATAAAATTGAAAACAAAGAAAAAAAAAGGGAAGACGGAGTCTAGACGTAACTCTGAAATTGGGGTTGGTCCATGTGGGAAGCTCAAATATTCATGAGTTTGGTATCCCCTAATTTTGGGACTAAGGATACATCAATCAAGATGTGGCCAATACATCGCTTGCCTGCCTGTCAAGATTTGAAAATGATAAATTTAAGTGAATTAAAACCATAAATTTCAAGATGGGAGAAACGAAAGTGCCGAGTCAAAAATAACTTTGAAACAAGCAACCTTATTAAATGTTGATTGATTTTTCTTTTCTTTTCTTTTCTTTTCTTTTTTGTTTAACATCGGACTCGTACTGATATAACCACCCATTTGATAATCACGCGTGACAGGGAACCTATGAATCTTGATTAGTAAAAATATCAATCACTGCATCAATAATTGAATTTCACTCAATAATATATCAATCACGGATTTGACTTCTTAATAATCAAGGCTATAATGTTAGATCTTTATTCTGAGTAGAGGAATTTAGAGTTAGTTAACATTAAAATTAATCAGAGAATACTTTCACAGTAAAAACAAGAAAAAATGGTTATTTTGCAAACAAATAATTCATGAAAAATCTTACTCTTGTTTTTTTTTTTTTTTTTTGGGTCTTGACAAATCTTGTAATTTTATTCTCAATGACTCGGCTTTTTCCAAGACCCACTTTAACTTGACAGCTGCTGCTGCCAGTGAATAAAAGACGAGAAGCAGTGCAAAGTCCGTTCATTTACCATCTACGATCCACAATTTCTCTCGCAGAGCATCATTATATGAGTAACGAAAAGTTTTACGTGCTGAAACATACGAGGCAATATTTTACAAATAAATATTTGTTTAACTCGTATATTTTTATTCATCTAACAGTTGCATAGTTTAATCTTATAATTATTCTATTTCTATCTAAAAAATATACATGTGTATGTATTTTTCAAGGTATATATTTATTCTTATTATAATTATTAATTACATTTTTAATAAGTAATCTAAATTTATTATAAGAATAATATTTCTAATTTCTAAGACTCGGTTGGTGGAACATTTAACTAGGGGTGTTAAAAAAACGCCCAACCGGCCAAAACAGAAGGAAAGAGAGAAAAAAAAAAAACAAAGGAAAATAGATAGATGTTTTTAGTTTTAGAAAACCACCGAAAACGATTCGGCGGTGGATTGAAGGTTGTGAAAACCACTGAAAACCGATCCAATTTGTTATGATTGATTAATTTCAAAATTATATATACTCTAAATAAAACAATGTGGGTTTACTCTATTGTTAGTGTGGTTTGGTGTTTGCATAGGAATATTAAAGATTTGGTATAAGTTCGTTTGCTGCAAACGTTTGGGTATCATAATAAAATTTTATACCGAAACTCCCCTCATAAGGTACAGAGGAGCAAGTTGAAGTTGGAGCCGGTTGATGCAACTAGTTTCCTGTCTGCTTCCCCCAGTCATGTACAAAAATTATAACGCAGATACATACAACATAGAACCCAAGACACGAAGCAGCATACATCACCCATGTCGTGCTATCACATGATTGGGTTTGAACCAACAACTCGGTTGTGGTTTCATGAAAGTTTTCGGTTGTTTCGTTTTCTATTCGGTCATTCTGAGACTTTTTTTAACCTGAACAACATAGATTTTCTATTTAGTAATGGGAGAGGGGGGGCATTCCTATTATTGGCTCCGAATTTTGATTTTATTTCTGCCTGTATGTACGTAATATTTTATTTGGAGTAAAATAAAAATAAAAATAAAAAAAGAAAACAAAAAATTACCCCAAATCAATCCGCAACGAATCTGTAGACTTTGAGGATTTGAAATGATTGATGATTAAAATTACACTGAAAAAACGGTTCGACCGTTCGTCCCGGTCCGCCGAACAACCCTCTAATTTAGCGTTTAACATTTACGGATGCAAAATCATCGGAATTCATCGCCATAACGTGGTGTCACGGGTCCATTACCCTCTCCCCAAAAAGATTAACCTATCAGGGCCATTACCCTCTCCCCAAAAGATTAACTTGTCAGAGCGTGCAGCGCGTCAACGTGGCCAGTGTCCACTCTGTCCTATGGCGTTATCCACTGTCACGTGCCCATTACTCTTTCTCCAATAGATTAATCTGTCAAAGCGTGTAGCGCGTCAACGTGGCCAGTGTCCACTCTGTCCTGTGGCGTTATCCACTGTCACGTACCCATTACCCTTTCTCCAATAGGTAGCGCCCACGCTTATAAGGCCCAAAGATCCCCTTCTCCTTTCCGATGTGAGACTCCGTCACATTCTCTCCCACCGATTCCATCGACATCCTCGTCGTGAACCGGCCCCCCCGCCTACTCCCCCTACTCTTGGGCCTAGAGCGCTCGGCGGTGGACATCGGATTTGGGACGGGTCGGTTCTGATACCACTTGTCATTGGGCCATTACCCTCTCCCCAAAAGATTAACCTGTCAGAGCGTGCAGCGCGTCAACGTGGCCAGTGTCCACTCTGTCCTGTGGCATTATCCACTGTCACGTGCCCATTACTCTTTCTCCAATAGATTAATCTGTCAGAGCGTGCAGCGCGTCAACGTGGCCAGTGTCCACTCTGTCCTGTGGCGTTATCCACTGTCACGTGCCCATTACCCTTTCTCCAATAGATTAACCTATTGGGTGTGCAGTGCACACGCTTATAATGTCCAAAGATCTCCTTCTCCTTTCCGACGTGGGACTCTGTCACAGTGGGCGTAGGGCCCTAATCGATCTGACAGCAGAGCAACCTGATTGAAGATCCAGCGTGCACCGTACTCCAGAGAATCCTATCCTAGGGAGTTGACTCGTCTCAAGCACGGCTTCACCGCCTTCGCTTCTCTCTCATCACTTGAAAATCCCTGTCCCAGTCTCAGATTCTTTAATCGCGGCTTCTTGATCAATTCACGCGTTTCCCCATATCTCTCTATCTAATCTTCTCTTCGAAATGAAGTTAAGGCTCTCCAAGAGGATGGGCCCAATCATCCAATCCGTGCTTGCAGCCACCGCTAGCTTCTTCCTTTGCAAATCCGAAAAAACCCGCGAGCCTCCCCCCCACCGCGACCGCCGACACCACCGCCGCCGCCATACCCGTGGCCAGACCACCCGAACCGTGCCCAACACGGAATTGACCACCATAACCATCGACGAGAGCGCCACTTTCGACCCTTCCCTCAAGCCGGTCTCCATGGAGGAGCTCAAGACCTCCACCAAGAACTTCTCGGCCGATTTGATCATCGGAGACGGCAGTTTTGGCCTCGTCTACAAAGCCCAGCTCGCCTCCGGCACCAACGTCGCGATCAAGAAGGTCGACCCTGACGCCCTCCAAGGTTACCGAGAGTTTCGCGCCGAGATGGAGACTTTAGGCAAGCTTCGTCACAGAAACATCGCCAAAATGCTCGGCTACTGTATGTCGGGTTCCGACAGGGTCTTAATCTACGAGTTCATCGAGAAAGGCAGCCTCGACCAGTGGCTGCACGACACGTCGTCGTTCGACGCGGAGCACTCGGTTGAATTGACGTTATCTTGGGAGACGAGAATCAAGGTTGTCAACGGCGTGGCTAAAGGGCTTGCTTATTTGCATGGGCTTGATTCGCCGATCATACACAGGGACATCATGGCTAGTAATGTCTTGCTGGATTCGGACTTCGAGGCCCATATTGCCGATTTCGGGCTTGCTCGAAGAATCGACGGCTCTCATTCGCACGTGTCAACGCAGGTGGCCGGCACTATGGGGTACATGCCGCCGGAGTACATGGAAGGTGTCATGCTGGCGACGGTCAAGGCGGATGTTTATAGTTTCGGGATATTGATGTTCGAGATCGCCACGGGGGAACGGCCCAATTTGCCGATGGTGTTTGAGGGTAAAGAAGTGGGGTTGATTGAATGGGCTAGGAAAGTGTTGGGGCAAAATCGCCATATGGAAATGCTAGATTCTAAAATGAAAAAGATGGGAGAAGCGAGTGAAGACAAAGTCAAGGAGTACTTTAGAATTGCCTCTTTGTGTACGAATGAGATTAATGGAGATAGGCCCGTTATGCGAGAGGTTGTTGCTTTGTTGAGGCCCCTTTCGACCTGAATGGATTCCTTCCCGCATTTGGTCAAAAAGGGTTTTTTTTTTTTTTCCCTGCTGGAATTTGTGTATTTATCAGTGGGAGAGAAAAAAAAAAACACTATCTCCTTCTTTTGAGTGCCTATACTAGGTGGTAGTTGCCGCATTTTTTCTCGTTTTTTTTTTTTTTTTCCGCTAAGTAGGATGGATGTAAATGATGTCCGGCATTTTACTGAGGTTACTGGCGTGAGCAATGATTATTTAGTAGAATCGCTATTACTTCACGTCCATTCTTCTGTTAATCCATCTGAAAAGGTTAGAAATGGACACTCACATCCTTAAAGACGATTTCAATGCTATCTAATTAAACTTTATTAGTGGTTACTTTACAATTTTGATTGCACCAAAATGTAGATACATAACTTTTAGAGTTCATTAAGAGATCGTTTTATTTATGGTTTGGAATTAAAATCATAGTTAAAATTATTTAAATTTCATAAAAACAGGTTTAATATAATATATTATATTATATTAAAAATAATAAATTGTATAAAAAATAATATCTATTGTATGAACATATTATTATATTTCCTTTCAGGATAATGCTCAGAAAAAAAAAAAGTTATTAATCTAATGATTTAAGTACATCTAATGAAAGGGTGGAGAGGGGGGAAATGATGGAGCTATAAGGACTAATTCATTAGTAAGACTAAACTGAATTAATGTTCATAATATCCAATTTATGTGAGTATTCAGTCTCAAAAATTAATACTACTCAATTTATTCGGGTATTCACATTGAAGAATTCAATAATATCTAATTGTAACAAAACAATGTCTATTATTATTATAGTATAAACAATTGAAAATTGATTCAGAAGAGAAAAACCTGAGTTCAATTGTGAGCAAGAGCGAGAGAAGTAGACAGAACTAGACAAAAAAAAATTATACTGCTTCAGATGGAGGAAAATACGAAATGAACGAGAAGTGCATCTCCAAATCATCAAACTCGAAATCCTTTCTACTGAAACATTATTGCAATACTGGAGAGGGGTCATTTGGTTAACAAGGGTACATAATATATAGGGAAAAAAAAATAAAGAAAGTAAGAGAACCAAAGATCCAAAAGAATAAAGATGAATCTTATGAGTATTGAGTAGTGTTGAGCGAGCTTGATGGAGAGCAATATCCAAAGGTTGATTGTGTTTTGGTTTCGAGGTGGAACGAGAGAGATTTATGAGTATTATTAGGAAATAACTAGGTGTAATTTTTAATTTTAAAGATATTGAAATCACATTAACTCTAAAAATAAATAACAAGAATGAAATAGGTTATTTTTATTTTCATTCTTATTAATATCTATTCTCAACCAAATAACTCCTCAGTATATTGAATTTCATATTGTATTTGTAAAGTTGAGCAGCTCATATATGATTTATAGATCTAATTTTATTATTGTGCGTATTCTTTTTTTTATTTGTTCTATTACAATTCAGAAGTAAATTTTTTTTATGAAAAATAATTTAAATAAATTTTTTTAAATTAATTAATTTTGTAACTGTTATATATATATATATATATATATATATATATATTAGTGAAATTAGTCTTCAAAAAAATTACTATTAGTAATATTTATACTAAAACTTGGTTATTTAAAAAAAAAACAAAAATGGTATTCGGAACAAGGCAACAACTTTCTATACGATATATAATAAAGGGCTTTAAGACTCAAACATTGGATTCTTAATGAAAATTGAAAATGAGACATTGATCACATGGTTTGATGGCAGAATTGTTAGATTTTTAGCTGGATTTGGAAAAACTAAAAATAAGTCCTGAAAATCTTATTTTTGTGTCTATAGCAAGTTCACAAATCAACTTAATTCTTAATTGTGTATTAAATTATGTAAGAAAATTTTCCATATCATTCCAAAAGAAAAAAAAAAAAAAACGGAAGATAACATACAGCAGATGTGAAATTTAAGCCTCTAATATCTCATGTTCTTCTTTTTTTTTCAATCAGTTTCGAATTTTTTTTTTTTCCTTCCTGAGGAAGAGTGATGCTACGTTTTTTCGGGCAGCACACCTAAAACCAATCGATAAAAACCATGGCCCCAGACGAAGGTGGACACGAGAGCGACAGTTTGTTGGGTTTCTAAGCTAATAAGCTTCCGAGCGTTATCAATAAATCATGAAAGAGAACCGTTGCCCAACGAATAAAACCCAAGTCATGGGAAGGCCCGATTTGGAGTAGAGGAGACGAACCACCTGATACGGCTTCGCTTTAATTTCCTTTTCATAGGCCCGACCCAACACTTAACAAGTAGTCCTTCTCATTTCGACCCACAATATAAATGTGGCGGTTCTTCATTATTCGAATGTTTTTACATATGTTCTATAGATTTTCTTTTCTTTCTTTTCAATTTTTCCCCGGCTACTTCTGTTTCCATCACGAAAGTGACGAGAGATTTTGAGATGTTGAGACAAATATTTTGTAGACCACGCAAGTAGCGTCCGAGAAAATAGTTGTGTCCATTTGTTTGGATGCCAGTTAATTTGCCGAACGTATCGCGGTCTTTCTCCATAGTTTTTGTTTGCCTCTCATAAAATGAGCACCTTTCATGCCGCTGATAATTTACAATATTCCGTGACATGGTGATAGAGATGCCACAACCAATATTAGGGTTTTCTTTTTTTTTTTTTTTTGCCTTTAAAAAAAAAAAAAAATTTCTCTGAGCAATTGGATCCCAATCAAGCGATTAGACCTTCGAACAAAAATAAAACGACATCCTCTCTCGATTATGCTCCAACGTGAGTTTAGTGATTAGTGGAGGAGTATATTGTGTAACTTGTAAGTGTAATTTTTTAATGACAAAATTATGGGGTGTCACTTTACTTTTCTATTTTATCAACCAAAAAAATAAAATGAAATTTAAAAAATGCCTTACAAATTTCAATCGTTCAACTTTAAATAGATGATTCAAATAATTCTACGCAACAAGACATGGACCGTCCCCCATTTCCAAAAAAAAAAAAAAAAAACGGGGTGGGAGTGAGTAACCCTGGAATTTTTATTTTTATTTATTGTTTTTTGTGCATGGATAAGGGTAAACAACTAGATATGTTACGTGGACTTACCTGCGTTAAAAGCCCCATAAATGGTTTTGTCCGCAAGTATTTACTCTTAGACGAATACATTTTGCTTAAAATAATTCCTCGCTTTTGCGGAGGAAAGAAAGACGAGAGCTGTGAGATGACGTTCATCTTGTATTGTGTGGGAAAGAGGAAATGACAGTGGTTGGTTGTACGGACCTTGGAGAATGGCTCCGACGATGGAGTCTGTACTTTATCTAAATAAATCGCCATAATGAAAGCAAAAGAAGACTCGCTTGAAAACATAAGGTCAGGCTCACGTCCTTTTGTTATTACCCTCTCGTCGGAACATTCATCGTAGCCTCCTCGATCGTTGATACAATCTTCTCTTCTTCTTCTTCTTCTTCTTCTTCTTCTTCTTTTTTCGTTTTTAACATGTCTCTTGCTCTTTTTTCATGCCTTTAACTATCCGCGACGATCTTTTAGTATGCTTCTTAATCCATGGATAGAAAGTTGACAGCAGTCTCGCATAAAGACGATCTGTCGTTCATGCATTTATATAATGAATTTTTATAAATTTAAAAAGTATCATAATTATATTAATTAATTTAAAATTATTTATTAATATTTCTGTTTAATTTCTTTTTATATAAAGAACTCATTACTCATACTTAAATAATTTTTTTTATTTAATTTTAATATTAATAAATTTAAAATTTAAAATTATATTTTATCATAAATTTTATATGTTATTAAAATAAAAATTAAATTTCAAGTAAATATAAAAATATATATTAAATTATTTTACGTGACATTTATATAGTGAAATCCACATATTATCCTTCCGATGATCCATTATGATCAGATTCCCACTGTACCAACGACGACCTTCCGTATCCCAAATGGCGAGTTTGACGGAGAGGTGAAGGTTGGGGATGTGCTCGCCACGCGATCCATTATTAGTAATGTCCCAAATTCCAACCCCCCCAAAAAAAAGTATAAACTCCGAAAGCAGAGGTCAAACTTTCTGACCATACGCGTCTATGTGTGGCAGTACAATTGAACACACTCACACACGATTCACGCGAGGAATTTAAAAATTTTTAAAATAGAAATTTTGTTGGGCTATAAGTAAGCTTCTCGCTTTGATTCCTTGGGACACGAGATTTACAGGCAAAACAAACATGGCAAGCTGTAGTTATCACTCGCTCACTTGTCCGCTGCTGTTAGCATCATCTCTCTTTCTGGCCTCTTGCCTTTGTGCCACACAGGCACAAAGCTCGCCTCCTATAGTGAATGGCTTCTCGTGGACATTCTACAAGTCCACCTGCCCTAAAGTTGAGTCTATAATCAGAAAGCAGCTCAAGAAAGTGTGACATCGGCCAAGCTGCCGGCTTGCTACGACTCCACTTCCATGACTGCTTTGTTCAGGTCATCAAAATTTATTGGCTAATGCAAACTTTGCACGCACGTAGTTTAAAGCCTTCCATCTTGCTAGGTATAAACGTATGATTTTTTGGGTACACCTTTTGTCTTGCCTGCCCGGTACATGAATTAAACTGTCTTCACTTGTTTCTTGTCCCTTCCCATCTACATATTGTCCTCATGTTAATTCTTGTGGTATATGCTGGGTTGTTCCATGCGTTAGACGTTTGTGAACGACTGAAAGTTACTGCAAGAATGCTTAATTTAACTAAGCTTGATTTAAAGACGAGTTTCAGCGAGGCTTAAATAATCAACCTGCAAAAGCTAATTAACAGCTCTCCGACAAGGCATCGTCGCTTCCGTCTGGAGCCATTCGTACAACTCATGTAGAAGGATATGCATGCGCTTGCTTGTTTACTTTGTGTTGGTAAGCAAGACAAAAAGACAAACTTTTGCAGGGATGTGATGGTTCGGTGTTGCTCGACGGGTCGGCAAGTGGACCAAGCGAGCAGGACGCTCCTCCCAACCTGACCTTGAGAGCAAAGGCCTACCAGATCATCGACGACCTCCACGCCCGCATCCACAAGAAGTGCGGTCGCGTCGTCTCTTGCTCCGATATTCTCTCGCAATTGCAGCGCGTGATTCGGTTTACTTGGTAAACATCTCCTTCCTTTCCCGCTTCCGTACATGGCATGTTTTAGTTGAAGTCTACGATGATTTTTGCGGCCGCGACCCCTTTTATAAGTTGCCCTGCCCTGTAGTCAAATTCCGCTGCTTAGAGATTGAATTTTGAGGTTGGGGTCATGATATTGTCAGCGTCGGATATATATCCACAGCGCTTAGAATTGAACGGGGGGCATTAATGTGGGCATTAAGTGCGCCGGATTTAGCTGGCCATCAGATCATTATTCCGGCTGGACTTTTCAACTCATCTCCCTGTCAAACGCGGATAGGTTATCTGACAAAATTTCGCTTGCAATGAATGTGGCAACCATATTAAATTATAAAATTATTAATATTAAAATTAAATATAAAAAATTTATTTAAATTTAATAATATTTAAGTCATAAATTTTTATTTAAAATTTAAATAAAAATATCAATTATAATTTGGATTTTGCTATGTATATTTTGTGTTAAAAAATAAAAAATAATCAGCCATATTAATTGTTCTTAATATATTTTTTTCCATTTAATTACGTGCGATTTTGGGATTGACAATGTAATGGCACGCGTATGGCTAATCCATTGTTTGTTCCGTGTGCCTTTCTCCACTGCGCAGTCAGGTGGGCCGGACTACGATGTCCCCTTAGGAAGGAGAGATGGAATAGCGTTTGCAACGCAGAACGCAACCTTGGCCAACTAACTTGCCACCGCCATTTGCAAATGCCAGTACAATTCTCTCTTCTCTTGCCGCCAAAAACCTCGACGCCACGGACGTCGTGGCCCTCTCCGGTGGCCACACCATTGGCATTGGACATCGCACCTCCTTCACCAGCCGCCTCTATCCAACCCAGGATCCCGTCATGGACAAGACCTTTGCCCTCAGACCCTACGGAATCTGCCCCACATCAAACTCTACCAACACTGCCGTGCTGGACATCAGGTTCCCTAACAGATTCGACAACAAGTACTACGTTGATCTCATGAACCGCCAAGGCCTGTTTACCTCGGACCAGGATTTGTACACGGACAAGAGGACAAGGGTAACTGTCACTAGCTTTGCTGTTGATCAGGAGCTGTTCTTTGAGAGGTTTGCATATTCCATGATTAAGATGGGGCAATCGAGCGTGTTGACGGGCAGCCAAGGGGAGATTCGGGCCAATTGCTCTGTCAGGAGATAACAATTACTTGCTGTCTGCTGTAGAGGAGGGTGTGGAGGTTTTGTCTCGGATGTTATGAAAAGGAAAGAGGGCTTGGGAGGATTTGAAGTCCATCAGAAGCGAAAATATCTGATGGGGTCGCGAGAGCTGTAGAACTTAATGTACCCCTGTTTTTCCTTTTACGTTTCTGTCGCTCCTTTTCTGTTTTTTATTTTCGTGGTCTACGTAGTGTGCTTAAGAAAATAAGGAGATGGAGTGGGCTTGGATCTTTCTTTGTCAAAAGAACAATGTGGCCTTATCTTGCTATTGTAAACAGTGGTACTACTTGTTATCGTTGGATTAGCAGATAATCTAATGGCCATGAACTGATTTTGTAGGTGAATTGCCCATTTGAACCCTTAGTTATTTGTTCCACTTACTATGCTAGTCTAATAATTACTAGTCTAATGAGTAGGACTCCTTTTCGATTGATCGGAATGTAAAGCCTAATACCACTATCGACTATTACCATGTTAAAAATTAACAAAAATAGAAAAAAGGAAGAAAGAAAAGGCTAATGTTAGGACTTTGCATGCTAGGCAACAATCGCGGTGGCCTTCACGTTATTATCAGATAATAATGAAATGCCAAAAGGACCAACAGTCCTACACCCAGTCCTCATCGGGTTAAAAACCAGGCCAACACCCACAAATTATGTGGGTTGGGGCCAACTGTTTTGTCCTTCTATCAGGCCTACGAGGCTCGTCTACTAGATGTATCGGATTTGGGATGGCGTTTTCTGTCATGTTGGGTAGATTCAAATACCATACAGTTTCCACATGTTTCCCGTTAGTGGGCCAAATCGAAAACCTTGTGGCTCAAATGAGGCCGGGCTTAAACCAAACATGGCTGGAGCTTGAAATCAGTCCCCTCCCCCATCAAACGTAACAGCCCTTAAACAATAAAAAGAAAGAGAAATCTGATTTAATAATAATAAAAAAAAAAACAGAAATAGATGGTTGAAAAAAAAATGTCTAGATTCGATTCCCTCTCAAAATGTTTACTGAATTGAATGTTTGCTCACTTAATTTGTTGTTTCGATAGACGCAATCTTTTTTAATAAGACTATATAATATTGCTCATTTTTTTATTTCAATCAACACCAAAATATATATATGAAAAAAAAAGAGAAGGTCCAACTATGGTTCCATTGGATGTGGTAAATCCATAGCTCATGCGAGATCAACCAACGAACATATGCATGATACCAAACTCTATTAAATTCTTCTATTATTTGCTTGATCATTTATTTCTCGGTAGCCATCGCTTGTTTTAAATGCCTGGCTCGAGGCACGTATGTATAGGAAGAGTCCCGACAATCGTTCAGTGCGAGAAACGGGAGCGTTGGAGCCAATGAAAGGCTCGGCATCGGTACGCATTTAAAATTTTCTTGTGCTGGGCTTAGCTTGTAGTGTAAGATCTGGGGACACACGCAGCTTCCATTTTGTCCAGTTGTGCTCAAGAAGCAGACAAGAGGACGCCAGCCACCTCTGTCTCTTTCACAAAATGAGCCGCATTTGCTTTCTTCATTCATGTGAATTAGTTGCATGATTTTCCATTCAGGATCCCGATCTTACGTTCCACAAAGAATATCAAATACTGTTTACTAGAGTTTAGAGATAATTATTCCATAAAACACTGAAGGCCCACAATGCACTAAGCTCCCCCGCAATTGCCATAAAGTACAACATCAAATATGACTCTATTGCCTTTACTTACATAAAGGCGAGGTGGTGGTGGGGGCATCGAGTGATAGGTGTGGCAACTATTGCAACTGACCGGACGACAGCGGTCTGTTTTAGGCCGAACTGCCCAATTTCTCCCTCTCTTGCCAAACATGTGGACCTTTCCTGTACTATCATATAATAAAGCCTAAACACTCTCATGTGGGCCCCCGCCTACCCTTGAGAGCCGAAAGGGTTCCGCCACGAATTAGGCGTCTAGCGAAACTGGGGCCCACCTGCCACCAGCTCCCGGTCGCCCTACAAGCACGCATACCACGAGAGTAAATGAAGGCCAGCCCCCAACATCACCACGTGGTCTGCCACAACACTGGATCATGACGCACCCCTCCTAGGCTTCCACCCCTCCCTGTCAGCTAGCCGTCATCACCTCTCTCCACTCTCCATTCAATCCAATCGTGTTGGCTTGCATGTGAACATATAACAGTACGGGTTCCACCGGTATAAATGCCCCACAGAGGAAACAGAAAAATGTGCATCTACTAGCTGACCAAACATCTAAAACCATTAACAAAATTCCCCTCTGCCTTTTACTCATGGAGAGGTGCAAGTCTTTCCCTCATTAATCTTCCTCGTTCTCCCGGGAGTTCGGCTCCCATGACCGGTCGAATTCGTATAGCTTTAACGGTCCAAGCCAGAAGGGAAGCGGTTTTGCATCATCCAACGATCCAGAGCTAAAGAGAAGGAGGCGGGTTGCAGCCTACAATTTGTTTACCGTGGAGGGTAAGCTCAAGTCTAGCTTGAGGAACAGCTTCAAGTGGATCAAGGGCAAGTTTAGCGATGTTGGCTATGGCATGTGATGTATTATTACATGGGATGGCAGGGAGTACACATATGATTGTATAGTGTTAAGTCAAGAGTGTTTTGGCTTATAGAGTTGAGAGGAAGGAGGGTATTTCTATCATGGGGGAAGCAACAACAAGTGTGCCATGAAATTGCCTTGTCTTATAATCTTTAATTTATTGCATAATGGGACATGCATGTTTGCCAATGAATCATACATATCAAATTCGTTGGTGTGTGATATGTTTGACTAATTGGGAAGACACAGAAAGAAAAGCAGAGCAAAGAAGAAGCTCCGAATGGGAATAAATAAATAAATAAATAACTTACCGGAGCATATGTTCTTTTACTGCTTTCTTCTCGTCGTATTCTCCAAACGATTGAGGATTGAGGCTCTGAGCAAAGAATTAGAGAAGGCAAGTTGGAAGTCATTCACGTTGAACTGAAATTGAATAAAGTACAAAATGATTCTTGTTGATAGAGAATGTAAAATTTGCAACCAAATCATAAAAATAAAAAAAATCATTCACATCATTGGATATGGTAAAATTATTAGATGTCATATACATTTTATTTTATAAGATTCAATTTTGTGAAGCATTTTCTTGGGCTGGAACCCATTAACTTTGATGCTATAATCATGGGGTTCCCCCTCCCCCACCCCTTTTTTTTCTACTTTCATTACCTATTCTGAAAAATCACAATCTGCAGCGAGGGTCAGTGGGTTTCTGTTTTTTGAGAGGGTAAATAGTGTCAGTGGAATCAATCTGTGTTTGGTAATTGGTTTCGTGTATCAAACACCACTTAACAACTTGACAGTGATTGTATTGCTTTAATGTTTTGTATTTCATTTGTTCATTTGAGTTAGTAATATGGGGTCCTCTTTCAATAGGTCTAATCGGGCTTATGCCACTGCTATACCGCCAAACACACCTAACCTAAACAACCATCGGCCATTTTTTCTAATCTCAACTCTAAAACGTTTCCATTATGCATCTCAAATTGTCTTAATTTAATTTAGAACTTGGGCTATACAGCTCACTCAAAAACCCGTTTTGGTGTACTGACAATTTGACATTGACGTCTCTCTAGATTTTTATTTTCATTTTTTGCCTCTATCGTCCCCCAAAAATAAGTCTCTCATGTCTGTCAACATTTTTCATGTCCGGACTGATCAAATTAAGACACATGAAAAGAAATGAGATGCAACGGATCATTAGCTCAACCAAAATTACTAGTTTCAGGGGATGAAACTAAACTCTTGAAAATAAAGTAACCACTGGAAAAAAGGGTTCTCATGAATTAGCAATCAAAGAATAGTTGAAGCAGCTGCAGATTAGAATAAGCTAAACAGAGTAACAAGCATCACAAATATGGTTAATAGGCTAACATCAATGGCACTACATATGACAGTATATACGCAGTTTATTGGTTTTGATGAACATAGAGAGAGATTGGAAGAACAATAGTAATCTTTAGCCAAAAACAATGATCAATATGCCCCAAATTTAACAAGATCCAGAACTGAAGTGACAAGAGTTGCAGCCATGAAGCAGTCGTGTCAAAAGGCCTAGCATTCTCCTGAATAGAGTTCAATATATTTCCTTTTGAGTTGATGGTTTCCTGAATTCTCTTGTGAGACCAGACCTATGAACTTGGTTTAGCTGTACAAGTTGCTGTCATAATAATTGAGTTTTCTTGACAGGTAATGGAGGCAGGTTCTTGGGATTCTTGCCACCATTAGTGTTGCCTTGTCTTCTGGAAGACGTATTCTGGCAGGGAGATGCAATTGAACTCGCAGCCTGGCAATTAAACTTCATTCCGGAGGAGCTGCAGCTACTACTGCTTCCTGCCTCTTGGCTCGGGATGTTTGTCTTGGCAATCTTCTTCCTGTCCTGAGACAATGCATGTGTTTCACATTATAAGATGGCTTTAGTTCCTCCAACAATATGCGTTCGAGTGAAAGTTTTTACCTCAGCGTTGGAATGTCTGGGGTCTTCTTTTGGTTTTTCAGCTAGGAGGCATCTTTTTCCACACTCACGGTATGTTGGAGACTGTGACTGTCCTGCCATTTTCGAATTCTTGTGCCTATAAGGTGAAATATGATAATGACTCAACTGGTGAAAAAAGTTGCAGAGTTGCTTCTGAATTGCATGGAACAACAAGAAAAGATGCAAAAAAGACCACACAGTAGGATGTTGGACAGACCCCACAGTGTGGGAGCCTTGCACATTGGGACGCCCTTAATCAATATACACAAAAAGCTACTAATGAGCTTTGGTTGAATGGTACTGGAGTCTGTTTCCAAGGTTAAGGTTTCCTTGAAATCCCAATAGAAACCAATTGACCAGAAAAAACAGTCGACTTACTTTCTCTGTTCATTAGCTTGAGCCAGCTCATCCTCCTTTTGCCAAATTACGGGTAGACCTGATAAATCACAGGCTAAAGGCCCGGTATAAAAGAACCGCAATAGAAGATCGCGTGAGAATACAGTCAAGATGTTACATTTCTTGATACATCTCACCTAAAATTCACTGCAATGTGCACGGATTTTAAGACTGTTGCATAGATTATAACTTGAGAATGGAGAGGTCGGCATAAGCAGCTATACACCATCAATTATCTTATGAAATATGTGGAATTACTATTACAAAATAGATGATGATTATAGCTAAGTAATGAGCTTCCTAAGCGTTCACAATGCATAGGGATATTATCATGAGTAACATTTCTCTGAATGCTATTACATTTCTCCTCTTTTCTTACGTCATTCTGAATAGCTGATGCTGCACTGCCATGACAAGCAGGCTCCAACACAAGAAGTGTGTTTAACAGACCCAAAGATGATTCAGGGAGCTCAGTTGCATCATAGAGACAAGGTTTACATGCCCGTGGCCTTGAAATGTTGTAGAAAGCTTGAGCTTTTTCCAGTAATCCTCTGATGGTGTGCTACACAGCTTGAAAATCCTATGTAGCTGCTCTACCTGAAGGATCAAAATTTATGATTTTGAATAGACAATTATGCATGGGAACACAATAGCATAACAGACAACAAACAATGACGACCCTCGTTATAGTGCTTATCCTTCTGCATCTGAAGCAACAAAAAAATTGCAACCATCAATTAAACATGATTATTACCTCAGTTCTTCCGGACAAGAGTAGCCTGCCTAAGAACATCTCTGCCAAGAGGCATCCGGAACTCCAGAGATCAATACCAACTCCATAGTCTGTAGCACCCAACAGTAGCTCAGGAGCTCTATACCGAAGTGTCACAGCCTTGATAGTGAGAGGATCCTTGTTTTTTGAAGAATAATAATTTGCTAGCCCAAAATCAGCAATCTTTAGAATCCCATTTTTATCAATCAACAAGTTTGATCCTTTGATATACCTATGTAATATTCCCCTATCATGACAGTGCTGCAGACCTGAAAGGAGTTGATTCGTGTAACACTTGGCCTGCATTTACTACAGATGATAAGCAACCTAAAAGGCTACATATGCCTGCAAAGTACCAAATGAGAGAATCTCTAGCTGTGGCTCGGTAAGTCTTGCCTCGGGACGAGAGATAATTCTGTCTGCATGAAATCGAAAACAAGGTAAAGGCTGTACTGCAATCTGGATGTGGGCAGGCCCTCAAGCTTTACCACATTAGGATGGTCCAGCTTCTGTAATATTATGATCTCTCGAGCCATAAACTTCATACTCTCAGGTTCTGATGTGTCCAAGCGGACCTTCTTCAGGGCAAAAATTTTTCCTGTGTCCTTATCCCGAGCTTTATGCGCATTGCTGTACGTACCTTGACCTACCTGTATGGCCCCACAGTACCAGAAATTCGTGTGGGGTGTATTCATTATCTCTCAAAAAATTCAAGCAACTTAACAAAGAAACCGGTGATCAAAATTTCAAGTTTCTTCTCTTTTTTTTCCCTTCTCATTCTTACCCATAAAATTCGGCAACAAATCAAAGTTCACCAAAATTCCATGATGTGGAATTGTTACATGCAGTACTGGGAAAAAATTGTCAAATGAGTAACAAAAGTTAGGCAAAATAGTGCTATTATCAGCAATATGCGAGAGCATTATGGGTTTCTTCATTGTGAGTTGGAGATTACAATAGTAAGGTTGCGATCTTTTGGACCAATGTGTAGTAGCATCGTGACACGCCTTTTTGTTAATCGAAATTCTAAGTTAAGGTTAGTATACAAAATGAAAGCCTATTATTTACCATATGTTAACTCTAATGTCTACAAAAAAATTGACTTATGGTGTAGACCTATTAATTGAAAATAAGAATCGAAGAATGCCTAAAAAGTGACCTTATTAAGCTTATCGTAATTGCCGGCACTTTTTGGAATCAAACCAGCCTAAACCTCTCTAGGAACGTTGTCAACGAGCCATTTAGGCCACCCATCTATAAGCTCCTCTTCACCAAACTCAACTCTTTGTGGCTTCATCTCATCAGCCCTCTCACCGCCACCACCTCTCTCTCCATATCCATCTCTCAGATGCTTCCCTTCTTTTCCACTACCACCAGTTTCTCCACTACCAAAGCCAACATTTTTTCTCCTGTGCCACGGGCAGTCGGGCTCGTCGTCATACAGCCTGCCAGAGTTCCTCTGCCCTGTGGACCGCCGATGTGTCGCCGGAAGTTTCCCTTTGGGAAAATACCCACTATCCATTTTCATTTTCTCCAGGCTTCTCGACGGGGAATCTCCCTGATACTTGCCCTGTATACACGCCATGGCAATTCTTGATCTTACCCTGCTCCACCCTGTTTCTTGCAGATTTGAATGCAACTGAATATGGTTTGACATGGTAAACAAAGAAAGGGAGACAGTGGGAAGAAAGACATTGGAGAAGTGGATGTCAGAGAATTTTTAGCCGTCCTATGGGCGGCAATGGCATTGGCATCTTCGGATTTTTGTTGCTTTATTAACAAAAAACACATGGGCGAGGGCCCGTGGGGAGGGAGCTGAATTATAATATGTCCTCTATAAAATCCCTCTTTGTGTTATCTCCGATTATAGATAAAACAACTGAGATATTTCGGCCAAATGTTGTACTGTAATAATGCATTAAAAAAAATAGCAAAAGAGTAACAGGTTAATAATAATTAGTATAATAATTTTTATTTAATTTTATTTATTTATAAAATTAAATAAAACGTAATTAATTTATATTTATATTATATTATATTAATATTGTTGTCTAATTTTTCTTTTTATCTCTTGAGTGATTGCGTCCGTAAATTGCGAGGAATATGTGAAGACGGCCCAATGGCATACGACCACGTCTGACATCCGCTTGGATGTGAAAACTTACAACTCCGCTTTCCAGCAGATCTTAGTTCCACTAGGATAGTGCCGCGTAAGCAGACGAACGAGACAGCGGGCCCCGTCTGATGTGGGAAGTAGACAACCTCGTCTGTCTGTCTCTCCTTTGCTCTCTATGATGGAGTTCTGCGTGAGTTTTGGTGGAATTATGTCTTAAATGGATTAAATATATATTTTTTTTAATTTTGGGAGTAATAATTTTGACATAATATTATAAATTTTTTATTTTTATTTTAAAATTTTTTCAATTATTATTATTATTAGGATGTAAAGTGACAGGTTGTCTTTGTGGTTATTAATTTATAATAGTTAACATTGACTGCTGTAAACAAAGGAATTGCTATCAGAAAATCTTTCTTTTTCTTTTTCTTTTTTCCTTTTCAAGAAAGGGGGTTATCGATGTCGGCAGAGTTCTTTAAACTAAAAGTCATCACCTTCCATTAATAATCTCATTCTTGCCGATGAATCCAAGGAAAGGACCCTGATCTGCTCCCTCGAGCTTCTTCTGCTTGAAGTATTCCTGAAGCTCCTTGGCCGTTGGCCTCTGGAATTCTACAGTGATCACCTTCTTGTCGTCCAAAGCCACCTGAGCAGATAGCTTGGGAGGAGGCGGCGCCACCGGAGAAGATGGCGAAGGAGGGATGGGCTTCAGGGTTGATGGAGAGTGCTCTCCGAGTGAAGGTGCAGCGGGTCTTCTAAAAGGGCCCTCCGCTTGAGAGCTCCTTATGGTGACAGTATTAGGCTTCACTGCTGCACCGGACAATCTGAAACAAGAAGAGGTTGGGGTTGCTGATGAAGAGGGCGATGGGGATGCAAGATGCTGATGGGTTTGGGATTTTTATGCATGGGATTGAGAATGCCACCAACATTTTTCTCTCCCCCCACCAAATCCTACCCTCTCTCGTCTTTCTCTCTCTAAATCCTAATAATCCTTATCTAGGAAGGACTCGGTTGTTTGCTTTTTAAATTTTTTGATTCTTTTTCTTGGTTTTTGGTGGGGGTGCGTATGTATCGGGAGTGAACAAGTTTCGAGAGGAAGGAGAGAGAGAGAGGGAGGCTATTGTACCAATTTTAGTTGGTCCATTTTGAAGCAACGGATTGGGAAAGCGCCCAAGTCGTAGAAGTCCTAATATCTAGTATCCACTTCAGTTAAAGGAACCAAAATAGCCTTGCCACTTGATAGAATTAGACGATCACTAACATAAATCGCATAAAATAAATCCTAGATTGAGAAGAGAAGAAAACTATAAACCCTATCAAATGTCAATGGAGAGTCCACAACAACGCCAAGGGGTGCAATCAGAAGAAACAAGAATCATTAAGAGCCAAAAATTAAAAATAGTACGTGAATTAAGATTTAAGAAAAAGAAAGAAAAAAAAAAAAAAACCAATGTGTGAAGGTCACAAGTACACAAATAAATAGACAAAGTAACAAAATTGGATTCCTCGTCGAATCAAATACAGACACAAATGGCCAATCCAACGGCGGGTGGCGTGGCTGAATAGAACTCTTAGCCATAGCAGCATCTTTATGCATCAATTTCTTGTCTTTAACAGGTTGATCCACGGACAAAGCATCAGACCATTTTTAGCAGAAATTTATTAGATGCATCGTTGCACTTCGAGAAAATTGAGCTCCAGTATAGATGGATGGATCACATAATCACACACGCGCATCTTCTTTCACTTCCAGGCCCGGATTCATCATCTGACACACCTCTTTCACTGCCATTGATGGGCTCTCGCTTCAGTATCAGGAGCACAATAATATGGATATGGTACTTAACAAAGAATACTATAGGAACAATTAGGGGAGAGAAGAGGTAAAAATTAAGGGGAAAAAAAAAAGACTAGAGTTCTCCAAGTAAATCTGCATCCCTATTGGGCGAGTGCAGGGTGAAATTGACGGCCATCTTTCATAATAGAATCAGAAAATTGGTAGAAAATATTCAAGGGGAAGAGAAGCCAAATATACTACTCAAATATCAATGCATTGCTTCATTTCTATAACATGTCCAACGGAATATGTGCACTAAGGTTTGCTCCAGTCTAGGAAACCCACAAAGAAGATTCAATTAGCTGAAAATTCAAAAACATGATCCAAATGAATTAAGAAACCAGCTATATATTCTTAGATGGAAGATTTCTCCAAATTTTACCGCCTGCTATGAAAGGCTAACAGTAACATACACACTGGGTATACTTAATCGAAGGTGAGAAAAGGTGGGTATACAAATTTGGTATCCAGACGGTCAACTTCCACAAAATAGCAGGGCTTCCTCACATTGGAAACATGAAGACATTCCATCAAAGAATGTGATAATAACTACTTCCAAAAGAATAAAGCTCGGAGAACTGCTGCTTCTGCTAACTTTGTTTAACCGCATAGATCAATGATGGGCACAAAGTAGTGCACATGTAGCGTGGACATTAGAATGCAACCCCTTGATTAATTTGAAATATGAAGCAAAAAGACTCAAATGTGAAGCACAAACTATCTCAAATTGGAAGCAGATGTTTGCATACCTTGGTTCAAATTCCCTGATTTCAGCAAGCTCACTTCCACAAACATCCGTCCACTGCACTTTTCTCCTTTCTATATGATCAGCCATATCACCACCTTTCTCACCCAGTGCATGACTCTGACTGGTATACCCAACAGGAACCTCAATGGTCTTGGGTCGCTTCTTTAAGCTACTCTTTGGCCTAACTTTTCGTACATTATTATCTTCTTCAAATTCTGTCGCATGATCCTCGTCCTTGTCAACAACAGGAGGATCCGGCAACAGATCCTGTTGTTGAGCAGGACCTACCTTCAGATGTCTCGGGGAATCGAGTCCCGCAGATGCACGGCCGAAGCAGACAAACGAAGTGCAACCGCGCGGAAGCCGGTTCTTCAGAGAAGCCAGCTGGGGGTCAGAGTCTGGTTCTTGGTTGACCAACTGGTACCGAGTCCACGGCAAAACTCTCATGGGCGTGTCTTCGTGTTTCTGACCCAAAAATAGAAGGGTCAGGCCCTTGCTATAACCAGAAGCTGAAGAAGAGAAGAATCCTCCTCCTTCCACCGCGAATAACATCAGTTCTAATCATCTGGTCACAAAACCATGTTTCTGTATCTGTACACCTGCTTTGGTCCAATGAGAAATAGCACGGGCCGTTAGACAAGTTACTGGTGAATTTCACAAAGCCACCTCCCACCCCAAAAACGACCAAAAAAAACAAAAAAAAATCAATCGCATTTCTGTTAGAAACTCTATATCCTCCAGAAAAAATATTAATAATAAGAATAATAATAATTATCACTGACTGTGATACGAACGAACAATAGCCGAAATCAAAACACTCTCGGGAAGCTGAAGAAATCGAAGACTCCACAAAAAATCAGCCAAACAAAAGAAAGAGAAAAATAGAAAAGAAAGAAAGATCATCCTCAAAATGGATCAACGCGTATCACATGTTTCTGCGTGCGTTCATGTCAGAGAGATCTGCTTACTTCAAAGAAGCAACCAAGAGCAAAGGCAAATCAAGAAAATCAGAGCCTGTAACATGCAATCGCCTTCGCAATATGTACCCCGTGCTCGCACTAGCGTTCTGTTTGGCTATACAGAGAAAAAAAAGAAATAACGCAGCGAAACGAAGCAGAAAGCGGAAACCAAAAACTTCACAGCTCGCCCTCCCCCGCCTCAGTTTCAGTTAGACAGCAACTAGAGCGTCAAGATTCAAAATTTCTCAACTTTCTAAAATAGTAAATTTTGAGATAAGAGAATCTAAAAATAATTCCTATCTTCTCAGGGACCAGACAGAAAATCGCGTTACCTGATAGCGACGCAACGGATCTGAGAGAGATCCCCGGAGTCTAAATGGAAGGCGCCGCCTTGTCGGATCAAATAAATCGGCGAGGAATTGGAGAATGAACCGAAAATAAATCCAAGGGGTTTAAATAATAATAATAATAATAATAATAATAATAATAAGCCGCTAAAACATAGAAAATGGAAAATGAAAACGATTTAAAAAAAAAAAAAAGAAAACTAAAAAGATTTGAGTTTACTTTACTCCGGTTCCGAATTATTTTTATTAAAAGGCGGATAGGGACAGCGACTCCACGGCGCATGATAGCGACGGGCCCCCCTTCTTATATTATTGTCTATTTATATAACTTTTATTTTTCTATTTATTTATTTATCCACACTTTTGTTTCGAGAATGTGAAAATAATTAGAGTGTGCGGTAATTTATGCGGAGGAAAGGAGACAGCTTTGCACTTTTGTGTGCTTTCTTCCGGCTGCTTTTTAAGTCCGCTGTTTAATTAAGTAATTCTTTTTTTTTTTCTAATATAATACTAGCAAGCGTCTCCATTGTTTTATCGTTTTATCTGTAAATTAGCAAACCATTTTTAGCAGAATCGTTTAAAATTTTGTTATAATTACTAAGATTTATTGGGAAATTTGTGGCTTAATTATTCATCCATTCTGTCTGATTAAGAGTTTAATTTTCTGTTTCAGTGATCGCATTTATTGCTTGTCCCAGTAAATTAACCAAAATCATTATGCCACCAAACGTCATCCATTTTTACATATGTCATGACGTCCCAGTTACTGCTCCAACATGGCATCAGTCCGAGGCATCGTCCGGTTTGACCCGACTCAAATTAGCGTTTGTGACAGGTAATTCAGTCACCTTGGTTGTTGTGGGCGCATATACCGGAATTCGGAAGGAGCATGAGAGAGTTCAATATTGACTCAATACGGGGAAAAGGACGGACTCTGGGAAGAAGAAGAAGAAGAAGACTAATGTTATTTTTTAGACTTAATTTTTCTGACTAAGTTATATAAATATATTAAAATAGAGAGAAATAGAGTTAGATTAATAATTTTCCTTTTTCGGTTTTTTTTATTTTATCAAATCAGATTTCTCCCCACCATCTAAAAAGGTTATTGGTACAACTTAGTCAGAATACTAAATTGGGACGAATATTATTATTTTATATTAAAAACATGTCAATGCAATATTTATATAATATTAACATTTAAGGCCGTGGCTAATCTAAGATGGATCCTGGCCCACCCCTGGCACGATTCAATGATGTGAGAGTGGTGGCGACCTCCTCAGGAATGCATATGCTAGTCACCAGCTACTAAAAGACATCGGATTTGGATAGATCTCGACCCTTTGCCGCAACTAGCAAATGAATGCTGCTTTATTTCAATTGTTTCGAAAACCAATCTTGTTGGATCAATGATTGAGTGGTCAAAAAGATTCGAGTATTTCTCTTTATTTATCCTTCGCATGCTTTTCTTATAAATTTGGGGCCTCAAGTTAACATGCATTTCATCTTTATCCAATACTTAAAAGAGTTGTAGGGTCGTGGAATTATTAGCTGCAGAAAGGGCTTTTACCAACTGCATGCCAAAAGAAGGTTCACCAATCAACGAAAATGGACAGTGAAGAGATGAGAGAATAATCAAGCACCTTCTATTCCTATTTCTCTGTGTGGAGACTAACCGATTTGCGTGGGATTCCCTGTGTGATTATGAGAGTGATGCTTGCAGGCGAGCTGCACGTTCATTCCTTGTCAAGCCACTGCAGAAGATTGAACCGGCACATGTGGATTGGAATGGCTCGGAGCCCATTATCATTGTCTGATATTGAGACTTTTGTATGCATCTTTCTAACAGGTCCGCTGAAGCAGTTATTTCGGAAACAACCAGAACATTCAGATGTTGTGTCTTTTAACCATGAGATTACTTGTTTTCCTTTCATAACCCTTAATCTTTGTAGGCCAACAATTTTGATTCAGCTTTACGTATAATTGGGATATTAGAATGATCCGATGGGATAGCAGTGATACCTCAGGGAAGTTTTAGTTCCTGGGACGCCATACCCGTTGGAGGACGGGACGGCGAGGGAAACCGAATCTTGTTATATCAATGAGAACTGAGAAGGAAAACTAGAGCAGTTGGGGACACGACGGAGGAGAAATAGGAACAAGGTAATTCTACTTTAGATATCTTCGTACCGAAGTCTTAGGAGGGAGTAGAAAAGGTACAAAGGTACGTACACTGGTATCTCTGCTTGAAGCTAAGACGAAATAAAGCAGGTCTCGAGGAGCTAGTGGGCAAATGAATGTTCCTCCACTTGATCCAGCACTGACCTGCACTCATCCTTTGTGGCGATATTAAATCGAACTTGGATTGAGGAGACCACAAGTTGAGCATCCAATTCAATATGCCGATTGTATGGCCAGGCCCTCAACCCATCTCAGGCCCCATGGCTCAACTCCTGCCTGCCTGCTTGTAAAGTTCAATTTCCTCGTGAAGACGCTAACTTTTCCCCTTCAGAATACGAAGAACTAACAAGAAATATACCGAACCCCAGTATGTATAAGCCAAGAAATTCATTAAACCCAAAGCCCGTATAAGCCACAAAAAGCCGGTATACAGGATCAAAAAAAAAAAAAGCATGGTTAAGGACAAATCATGAAAAACATAAATAAATTGCAACAAGCAGTACCTTTTTGCAAGCCACTTGATCATTTCATTGAAGTGCTTTACAATGACGTAAGAAAACAAATTAACCAGTTCAAAAGTCATAAAAAGATAAACTGATATGTTATGGTGCTCATCACATAGCATGTGCCCCATGAGCCCGCACACTAAGCTATTCTTCTTCACATACTTCAACAAGTCAACATCAACATGTGATTATTCTTGTCCGAAGTAACTGTTCAATGTACTTCCACAACAGAGATGTACTTTCAACGGCTTTCCAAGTCTTTCAAACACCAAACTGCAAGGAATGCTACCTTAGATGTCCATCGAGGAATCATTGGAGCTGACAGGGTTCAAATCTCTGTTCTGGTTTCCTGACAGTGGTGCGGCTGTTGGTGTTGGATTGTAGGCTCCCTGAGCAAGGTGATAGTTTTGGAGACTCCTGCGGATGGGGCTGGACAATGCATTTGAGAAAACTGTATTCTTGGTTTGTTGCTCACAGTGCAGTATAGCACTTGCTGGGCCAGATGAGCCTGAAGTGGCTAAAAAGCAAGAAGTTGACAATTGCATTGGTTGGGAATTCTGGTGTTGATGTGGTGCTCTAGGGGACATTGATGGTTCATCTGCGCCATACTCCACCTCGTTCTGCATCAAGAACAAAATAATCCACAATTTCAAGTACTCCAGAAGGGCACAGTTAATCCTGGTCAACCTATAAGACATCCACAACTTCCTTAACCACAAATATACTGCAGAGAGATCGATAGTAGTTCACTTAATATGCAAACATTGAAAAACAACCAATAAAAACAAAACAGTCCCTCTGCAACCAGTCATCCAAACTATCAAATAAATCGTTTCCAACCTTTGCATGCAAACAAAAATGGAAGAAGCAAGAGGAAAAAGGAGGAGAAGGATGATGAAGAAGAAGACAACAAAATCAAATAACTGCACACATATTCAACAAAAACTGGGCCAAATCTAATTACCATGAAGCACAAGGATCATCTTTTATCAATCAGCTCTTCAAACAAATAAAAAAACATAAATGTTTTATGCTGCTAATGCTGCATGGCTTAATTAATAATTAACTGACAACAAAATCCAATAACTGCGCTCAAATTCAACAAAAACTGGGCCAAATCTAATTACCATGAAGCACAAGGATCATCTTTTATCAGTCAACTCTTCAAACAAATAAAAAAACATAAACTTTTTATGTTGCTAAAGCTGCATGGCATAATTACTAATTAACTGACGATCAAGTGACTTAGAATATAGTTTAGACATTCTTAATCTTATCAAATGAACTTATCCTGAAGGAAGAGCTGTGGGAAAAAGGATTGCAAGTTCACCATCAGGTCTTTGCCCACCAAACAAGGAAGCCTAAAAGGAAGCATTAAGAAAAAAGAGAACTACCACAAGGATTCTCTCTCCTTCTCCCTCTCCCTCCGTCTGTGTGTGTCCCTCAAGGAAAGGAGCCCAAGAGGAATTAGTAGTTGAAAGGGCATATCCATACAGGGTTTGTGAAATATTGCTGTAGAAAATTAATGAATGAAGTTTCTCTTAGCCTTTCTTTCAACCTGGAGAATGGAATGCTTTCTTATCCTAAGAGTGATTCCTAAACCCAAATATTGCAATGTATGTAATAACCAGTAACTTAATACTGTCTTCAACAAATTCAGATCTGAATCGCAGATTCAAACCATGAAGTTTCAACTTCTCAAACTCCAACAAACCCTATCAACCAAATCAGCATAGCTCTCTTAACTTCATATCTACACAAAATCAAAGAAGTGAAATTGCCACCAAAAGTATGCCGAGAGGCCACTTATAAGTCCAGGCAACTTCATATGAAGTGTAGAGATAATAAGGTTCAGCAAGAAGATTAGTGTTTTGCACCACAGAGAATATTCTATCGTCTTATGTTGCCAACGGTTGCATCAAGAGCTAAAGCTTGGCAACATAATACATTTGAAATATAGCAAAGACAAAAGGGAAGCAGAAACAATAATCAGAAAATAAATCAGGGGAAAATATCTGGCACACATTGATGGGAAGCACAATCAATGGGTTGTGAACAGATCAGTGAACAAATCCAACACCATCCTACAAACCTGAATATAATTGAGGATATCAACTGTTGTCACTCTTGATCCCTCTTCTTGCTGTCTCAAAATCCACTGATAAAGTTTCTCCTGAAAACAGCATGATAATGCTAAATGAGCAATATATCAAACTAGGTCCAAGTGGAAGCTCACCACAATCTAGTGCAGAGCAGTGCAAAAGGATGGGAGAATCTAGAGCATTTGACAACACAGACTTCATTTAACGTTGCCACTGTCTGCATGAATAACCTAGCTTGGGACCCAAAAAGGCCAAAAGGAACAAAAGGATGACAAAGTTAGTTTTATGTGCAAAGGGTGAAAATAAAACTAATAGGTTCTTCAATCTGCATACAGTGTCACCCAATTGGTATCCAATTGTCTTTGAGGGCTTTACAATGGAAAGGAAGTAGCAAAAGCTGTATGGAAGTGTGAAAAGCTAGCCTCAGAGATTGGTCTAATTTGTCCAGACGGAAGGTTGATACAACATTTCAGGGGATGAAATAAAAGTATCAAAACTTCGAGGATTATTCCTGCTCTTTTCATTTTCTTGGAATAAAAAAAATTTTATTCCTGCACTTATTTGTCGTGGCAATACAGAAGGGAAGAACAAAAGTACACATAGAGAGCCCAGCAAAATGGATGATCCATGCATAAATTGTTTAATCCTGAAAAAAAAGAAAAAAGAAACAACTTGAACTTCATTAAATGGAAGTGAGATTTCAATTTCCACTGAAATATTATGAACATTGAACCAAAAGACCATAAATTTCAGCAGCCAACATAAAACTCAGATGAACTAAATAAAAACCTCTTTTATAGTTTTTATGCTCGTCTTTCCTTGGTAAGGTGTGGTGCAAAAACCGATCCCCTCCCCCAAGAAAAAAAGGAAAACAGAAAGTCAATCTGTTAAAAGTGCATCAAATTGAAGTACAATCCAAGATTGTCGATTTTTTTTTTATTTTTTTATTTTTAAAAAGGAAAGAAAGAAGGAGAACCAACAAAGTTTATTTCTTCAGCAGCACTATCAAAAATAAAAGCCCACTGAAACAGACACTACGACTTGGAAACTAACCCTTAATAAGAGGGAGGGATGCTTCTCCAGTTCTCCTCTCCCTCAAAACCCCTTTTATACTCGGTACATGATAAACATAGCATAAAGACAGGTTGATAACCATAGTAACTGAGTCTCACAATTGAACAAGGTTCGATAGGTTTATCCTACATCTCTTGAACCAAATCCTCGTTATCACCAATGGACTCTGTGAATTGAATTGCAAAAACAATCAAAACAAGTCCCTTACAAATGAGAACTTGCTCTTGAATACCTACTTCAAGATCAAGGCTTGGGGTGATAATCCACCACAGGAAGTGTACAAATAACCCATTAGAACAGCCAAATACCCTAATACTGAATTTCAACTGCTTAAATAAAATTGAAACGCTAGAAAGATTGGAGCTTTTTATCAATCTACCGACTAACACAATCAAATCCATTCTCCACAGCACGTGCAAGCCTCCCAAACAGAGGTGAAATATAAAACCAAAGTAAACTTCTGTTGGATTTTAGAAATCCTTCACACCAACTATCAAACGAAGTAAAGCCACCCTCCCATCCGTTCCAAACAAGAAGCCGTTAACAGAAGCATCAATGCCTACATGCATGCATCAATTTACTCTTCAAATCACTAAAAATCAACGAGCCCATGTATATTCAGACACAGCAATAAGAAAAAAAAGATGATCATCATTTTTCAATTGTCAATCCAAAAAACCAAAAACCCATCAACAGAAACGCCCAAAAGGGTACCCCAACCGAAAAAAAAAAAAAACAAACAAATTAAAGAAGGGGGAATCATACAAGGCCATGGCGTTCGCCGGCTTGGAAGGAGAGTTTCTGGTGGTTCATGGCCTGGGTGTAAAGCTGAGAGAGTGAATTGGCGCCGCTACAAAAAGAAGCGTACATGGTCCGATCCACCTCATCCAGGCTCGTCGCTATCGATTTCCTCTTCTTCCCCATCCTCCAACCGATCAATTAAACTTCCCTCTTCTCCTTTCTTTTTTCCTCTGCTATATCTAATTCAGATAAATAATAATAATAATACTAAAATATATGTATATATGTATATAAGTCTAACCAATCTTCGAGTTCAGGGCATAATTGATAAGACTGATTGATTAACTATATGTTTGTTTATGGGGTTAATTTTGAGCGACGGAATTGAGATAAGGAGAAGAAAGTCTCTGTTTAAGGAGCTAAACAGAGATTGAGAAACACCCAAACAAACAAACAAACAAACAACAACGTCGTGGCGGTGTCTGTTTACGTTTCTCTGTGGTGTTTTAGCTTTTATATATGCGAGAGAAACTCGAGAGACGTAGAAGGTCAGAGAAGGTCAGGAGGGGATCTGCTGTGGTATGGCCGCTCGTACGGTAGATTCTGTGCCGGTTCGGGCATGTTGGTGAATTGATTTATACCAAATAGACAAAATAGGTTAATAATAATTCCATAACAATAAGAAGAAAAAAAAATATATATATATATATATATATATTAATTATATTTTATTTAATCTTATAAATAAATAAAATTAAATATAATTATTTAAAAATATTTTAATAATTAAAATTTAAATTTTTATATATAAACTTTAAGTTTTATAATTTAATAAATTTTTAATAAACAAAAACATTAAAATTAAATACAAAAAATTAGGTCAACTTTACGTCAATTATTAATCTATTATGGCGTCTGATTGTTGATCAGAAACAATTAATGTTATGTCGGTGCTTACGCGTGGAGTCTGTAATGGTAATTGTGCATAAATTTTAATGAAAATTTTGTTATTATTAATATTATAAGATGTGAGGTTTCATAAACAGGTTATTTGATTATTGTTACTTACATTTAATATAATTAGATTTTTATTGAAAGTTCAGAAGAAAAGAAAAAAAAACCCTAATCAAGAAAGGAAATTCGGATCATTAATAAAACATGCAAAAAAGATAAATTCGAAAGAAATTCAACAAAGATAAACTTTAATTTTGATTAAAAAAATTTATAAAATTTATAAAAATAAAAATAATTATTTTATTACGTAATTTAAATTTAATAAATTTCATAACAGATAAAAATTTTAAAAAATAATTTCTTGACTAGATTATAGAAGTACCCAAAAAAATTCCCCTCAGCTGTCCATTTACTGTACAGTCATATAGTAGTAGATTAGAAATTTAGAAGAAGAGAAGGTTTAATAGAAATAGTGGGCAACATCCATCATCCAGTGCAATTAGAATGAATCGGGTTGGACCCATGGATGTAACTTTTTCCGGGTTCGAATCAATCGGGTCACCGTTTGCTTCTTTTCGTTGGGGATGGATCCCCTTTGTGTGTGTGAGGTTGGGAGTTGGGACATGCATGGGGTACTTGACACGTAAACGCCAGCGGAGCTTGCTTGCGAAAAGGGAATATCCACTCAGCTTGTGCCGCGTATGAGGCGCCGAATTTGCATCCACTGACGTCCAACCTTCTTATCCTTAGCAACTGTTTTTTTTTTCCCGGAAAAAGAAAAAGAAACTTTCGGAAAACAAAAATCTTTCGAGGGAGCCGCCGACTCCTATCAATGCTTTCCATCAATGGGATTAGAAAGAATGATGGGACTGTGACGAAAATAATTAGGATGATGATGGATCTCTCTAATCTCGAATTGACTGATTAGTTTCAGGAATTAGCTGCCCTTTGGATGTTAAATCCTATCCCACGTGAAGTTCTCAGACTTTGCCATCGTGTTGATTGGACTCCGACAAATTACCATGTTTTAGCTGCCTGCTCGTAGGCAGCAAAAGGCTTCGGCGTTCCTTTCCTGCAGCCTTCGATGCCGCGCTGCAATACCAAACCATTCCAATCACGGCAATGGTCGAGACCACCATTTCCAATGAGTAAAAATCCCATGATCAATACAAGGATTGTCTTCATATGACCGAGTACTTGAAATGAAACTGCTGTGAATCTACCAATGCAGATGAATTGGCCCAGATGGGTCCCTACTGCAATAGTGCATGACAGGATGATGAACGTCCGGAGGCAGCAGGAAGAAGCAGGGGAAACTGTGAGTGAGAATTCTGATAATTTAATGGGAAAAGGCACGCATGAAAGCCAACTGAAGCAAGTTTGAAAGATAGAAAGGAGCAAATGCACCGAGTTTGCCATAACCTAATGTTCACTCTCCTGAGGTACGGCTCAAGACTGAAAGGAGTTGGCTCCAAACGGTAAATGTGTATAAGAGAGATTAAATGGGAATGAAATTTTAGTTCCCACTACTTGAGCTATTAGATAACGCAATGAAAAATCAGGCACAAAAGGGCACTTTTTTTTAGCTGATCACCTCTGTACTGGGTGGATAAGGAAAAAATAAAAAATAAAAATCGAGGGTCCTATATTCATCTCATTGCCTCCTTTCTGATAACTAACAGACCTCAGTGTATAGAAGCAGCGTTTTTCTCGATCTAATCACGCTTATTGATGGCTGAGTCAACAAATTGTAAAGAGAAAACACGTAATTTGCTTTGTGGTTACTAGCATGCAAAAACAACAGCATCGAAGATTCAAAGCCTTGTTGATCAATGGAAGGCAAATTAAACTCATGAAAATTCACTAAAGCTGCCTAAAATCCTAAATTCCAACATCGCTAAATAAATGGAAGCATAAGTTCCTGTGAGCAAATTTAAATGCATAAAGTAAACACAACTGAGCTGGCTGCGTAAAACATGAATCCCAACAGAGCCAAAACAACTTCGGCGTCACTGCATATATGCAAATAATAATGTAGAAGTAAAAAGCAAGGCAAGGGCAACTGAAATCATGGACAAGTCTGCGGATCATAAGCAAGAAGATATGGAGACCACATCCCAGATAGCCATCCACCTGCATGCGTAATTCACAGGAACATGTAGTCAACTTCTAATCTAATCTATAGCAAGCATGAACGTCGAGAATCCTGTCAAAGACACAGAATAAAGCTAAACATTGAAACTAAATTGGTAATTAAAAGGATAGACAAGAAAACTAAAGAACTCGCCACAGACGCTACATTATAGTCACAGGCGTAAATTCTGTGGTTAGTCAACCAATGGTCCAAAAAATGGGCCTTGTAGCACGAGGGTTGCAGTGTGACCCAATAGATTGAATGAACTAAGCGAATACTTCCCCTCAGGGTAATGTACATAGTGCAAGCAATCAACTCAACAGTGACACCACGAGCTGCTTCCGAATGTCATGGGCGAAATTAGCAATCTGAATGACTAGAGATTGACTTTATTTTCAGAGTGATTAATGTAGTAGATGAATAGATAATATACACATGCACATAGACATTCAGGTATGCACCAAGTAGCATGAAGAAAAACTCGGTCTAGTAGGGAAGTGACAACTTACGCATTGTTGAAGAGACGTGCTCCAGACTGCGACGAAGGCAGCAATAAACCCTCTGGCATTAACACTCACAACAGTAACAGTGCAAAGACCAACACCCAAGAGGACAACCACTATGCATAGCTCTGTGTCTCTTGGGTAGGACATCTTGTCAAACAACAGTTCCAAAAGGCAGGGTACAGGGAATCATAGTGAGCTTTGCAATCTGACCCCAAAGTGGGAGCTACGGATAATTCCGCGTGTCTCCAATACTTCAGCTCGGATTCCAATTGTACAATGGCGTCTCCTTATAATAAATATAAAAAAAATTATAATGATTATATTAATAAATTTTAAATTTAATAAATCAAATTGAGTACCATAAAAATTTATAAAAATTATTATAAAAGTGATAAATTTTACTTATAAAAAATATTAAATTAGAAAAATAATAAATCATCTTGATTTGTATTTACATCAACAATAATCAACATTTACACAATATTTTTTTTGTGTTAAAAAATATTTTTCCACGAAATAATCGATATGTCCATGTAACATACGTGAATAGAAGTGACAGATGTGAAAGTGTGCATGTACATCATTTAAAGAAGAATTTAGTCTTTGATACAACAAAAAAAAAAAAAATTAGTCTTGATTAACCTATAAAATGATGGAGAATACCTAAAAGAAAAAAGAAAATTTGAGTAAATATAAATTTAGTAAACTCAAGTAGATAAAAGAGATTTATACTATATTTTTAAATTGTTATACTGCATTGATTTATGCTGATGGAATATAAAATATAAAAATATGATATAAAAACTTGTTGTATTTACTTAAAATCCACTAATTTTGTATCTACATAGAGATTCCACCCAAAAAAAAAAAAAATCTTCAATTCAAGTTTTCGAAGCATAAAATATATGAGAGACCATAATGGAAAAGCAACAAATTAGATATATTGAAGTAAGTCGAAAATGAATAATAACTAATTTTAATTATCAATTACACGTATATATCTTTGACTTGTATATCTTAATTCCTTGTGATTGGCGGGCACGGTTTATATCTTCCCACACATTAATTTTGCCTTTCAATTATCAAACTCTTTTTCTTTAACAAGACAAATAAAACGAACACACTCAATACCCACATGCCAAGACATCCGAAAAACGCAGATATTTTTCAAAAGGTTTTTTTTTTTTTTTTGTCATTTGGTCCTGTTTTTCAAAGGTTTATGGAAAAGAGAATTCGTCCATCCCTTAATGTTGTTAAGCCTTCTAACAACCATATGGAATTGAAGTAATAGAGAGGCACGCCCATACTAATCTGGCTACCCATTATAAAGTAAGCCCATTATTTTTAGTAGCCCCCTTCGGCTGCCTGTTCCAACAAATAAGACCACTAGCTTCCCGGGCTTCATCTTGCACGAGTACGACATCGTTTGCCATCTGCTATGACTTAAAAATCTGCTATTCTTTTTAACGTGATTTTCTTGCCTCTGCCATGAATTGGATGAGATGCCTCTGTAAGGTCATTATATATAACAAGGGCACCGAAAAAATGAACCAAGTTACACCACACTATGTAGAAACGGTGTGAAGCCCCTGCCACCCGCTATTCCAATCTCTTAGAACAAAGTACATCTAATAATCTAAGACAACAGTGTTAGAATAGGGACTGTTAACATACAACTCTAACTTCAGCTGGACGACAACCATGCAAAGTGTGAAGTGAGACAGCGGCCCTGTTGACTATTTTACAATACAACACTACCATCCTTCAGGCTTCAGACCTATAAGAACAAATTGAAGCCTCTTCTCCAGCTAAGCCGGCCATTGGCTCAAAATATTAATGGCTCTTTGCAATTTGCAGTCTCACCCCAAAAAGAAAACAAACCAATAAAGGCAGCCAAATGATGGTTGATGTTAGATGGACATGGGAAAGCCTAATTCCTTGGCAGCAATGTTGAGACATTGAATAGACTTTCCGCTCAGAAGTCGGCTATGAGCTTCCCAATTTAGACACTTCCCTATATCAGCTTGCCAGTCGACAGCATCTATTTTAAAGTACTGATAAGAAGGTCCGTGGATGCCATTTATGTCTGCTTGTTTGGAGGTAGGTCTTACAGAGCCAGCAAGCAAAATATCACGAAGAACTGATGTGCTCAGAGCACGGACATGTGCACTTGGATGAGAAAGACATTGAATCGAAGCCGGTAGACGACACTGCACAAATTGGCCAAAACATCACATCTTTAAGTGTGAGGTTTTGCAGTTTTTAGTGTTGAACAATCAAATACCAACGTCATAGCATAAATACACTTTGTAATGTGCACGTGGTGTGTATGAATGCCTCTAAGGCAACAACCAGCCCTCTGACTGATTGAGAATAAGGATATCAAAGAGGAGTATTTGCTTACTTTCAAAAGGTTCGAAAGGCCATCAGCAACTGCAAATCCAGATTCTCCACACTCCTGCACTGGCTGAACTGCCCTAGCAGTTGCTTCCAGTAGCTGCCAGATTAAAGAAAATAACACCAACCAATAAATAAATCAAAGTTCATTCGGCGTAGCTTTTGCAATGTCCTTAGTCCTTAAATCTTATTAGACATGTATGTATGACATCTTATGGGATATTAGACATGAAAACACAGCCCAAGGCAACTAAGAAGATTTATTCAGTACATGACACATCAAAACAAAACAGAGATTTATTTGTCACATTTTTGGACAATCAATAAGTTCCTTGTCTGGTAAGTTACCTCGAGTTGTGGTAAAGTGCAAGCCTCACCATCAACAAGCATCCCGTCTGTGGCGCGTAGAAGTAGATCTGATGCACTTGCCAAAATTACCAATGATTCAGGCGTGTCATGATTCCTCATTAGCTCCACAATCACTTTGACAATACGCTGGTTGATTCTCCACATTTTCTGACCCTGATCATCATCTTTGAAAATCCAAGGTTGCAACTCTCTTTCCGCCTGACAAGTGCATACAACCAAGGAAGTGACTAGACAAATGGAGGGTATTGAAATTTGGAGGCAAATGGAATAACTTAAAAGAAAGCCCACTGATTTTCAAAGCACCACAGCAACATATCCAAAATGGGCAACTAAACATCAAAGAAATTGTTAAATTAACCCCATGATTCTTTATTTCTCCCTTCCTGCACAGTGCATTTTGAACTAGCAGTGACAGGTGTTTCTGAATTTTTGTACCCTATTTAGGGTGTGCTTCACAGTCGGCATAAAGAAGGCACTGTTCAAGCTAGCATTTAAAAGTTTACAATAATGATTTCATTTTTTGGCATGATTTAAAGGTTGAACAAAGTTTGGACCTGCAGTACAACAGCTGTAGCTGCTTTTGTTGGTGATGCCGATACAACATTGCAGAGTGCATCAACAACCTGTTCACACACAGATTGCCAAGTCATAATCTACATTGTCAAAGGATACACATACAACGTAAAATGGTAATAAGAATATGAATAAAATCTAGCACAAGCATTGGATAAGGCAGATAGCTATTCCCTTTTCTTTTTTCTTTATTTGATCAGATATTATGATGGGTAATTAGAGGACAGATCATATGCTCAAGATGGTATTTTACCTGCCGCCATCCCTGCTGGGCAGAAGTGCTTTCTGCACTAGGTTGAATTTCTGGTGCTGCAATCAACTTGTGCCATAGCAGTGAAACAACAGAGAAACATAACTCCTGTTTCTCTGCAAGCAATGACCTTAAAAGTACTTGTGCATTGCAATTGAACCCAATGTGCCTGTCCAGTGTTAAGAAATTGGCCAAATCTGAAGCATCTAATGGGAAACCTGTAATACCTTTGCCCAAGTTACTTCCTGGGGCTTCTTCTGACTGTGATGCTCCCTTACGCTTAAGTTTAGCTTCGGAATGACCAGATTCCTCAGATGTCTGCCCTGAATTAAACCGGCCAGTGAAACTTTTGTTTTGCCTTTTCCCATCAAAAGATGCAAAAGAGTCTTTCCAAAATGGTGCGTGGAAGTGTGCTTCCAATGGCTCAGCCTTGTTAACTATGGATGCAACAGTTTTGCTATGAATATCTATGAGGTTATACAGTGAGGATGCCCTAGAGTAAATTTCATTATCCCATTTACACCGCATAAGGACAGAGAGAGCATGCATGCAAGCCTTTGACTGTCTAAAGAGTTCAGAAACATGAGCAGCTACCATAGCTGCAGCCACAATCTCATTTGAACTATAACTCCAAGAGGTGCCAATAGAAGATGGTTTCAGAGAAAAAAGTGCCTCTAAAATTGCCAAGATTCTGTGTGTGTGATGAATTGCAGAATCAATACTGCATCGGAACTCCCTACTAGACCCATTTAGTTTTGCAGGCTTGGGTGTGACCTTTCCATCTTTGTAACTTGAATGATTACTTCCCCTTGAAATGAATGGGAACAACTGAAGCTCGCAAGAAAGAGCACATACAGCAGCCAAAACATAAGAATCAAATGCTGCAACAGGGCCTTGCCTTTTCCTTTGTCCAGATTTTATGTTACATGGCATTTCAGAAGCTTCACTGCTATCACCAGGTGGATAGCTTTCTTCACCTTTTGGTCGCTTGTTCCCATTGGACTGAGCTTCATGACTAACACAGACAGTCAAAACAACAAAAAGCAGTCGTGAAGCAAGCTCAACAGAGGCACATGACTCTAGAAAAAGAGAATGGACCATTGTACGAAGTTCTGCCACTGCAAGGTTTTTGGAGGCAGAGACTATGCCAGAGAGGTATCTTGTTTTTCTGGCATGTTCTCTAGAAGGTTCTGGTGGAAATGTCCTCCGAAGAATTGCCTCAACTGTTGCAACAAATATCTTCACAAGACATGCTTCAGATGGACTTCCACGAGGAAGATATTCCAGGACCTTGAGGAGAGGTATGTACAGATTCCATGACAATATTGGAGGTTGCAATGGAGTTGCAACCACGATTTCAGGAAGATCAACTGCTGAGGAACCTAGAGGAATGAGACCATACGCAGCTTCCCATATTGTACAAATTCTCCATTCAACTTCAGGACCATGGGCACAAAGCATAGATGCAATCCCCTGAGCAGTTGCTTCAATAGTTGCTTCAGCTGCAGGCACTTCTATCTGTCCATAAGCAATTTTCAGAATGGTATTAAGGTGTTAAACTAATGCAGTGATCAAATTCTTGAGTTTGAGACTAAAAGGCTGCAAATTCAGGCTGAAGGACTCATTCCGTTCCAGATTCCCCTTCTGAGGACCTTATTTCCAAGGGGCTAAAGCTTGGTGATGAATTTTTTTCATTTACTGAGGCTTATTTAAATGTCTATTGTCTCACTTTCAGCATTCAAATTCAGGTGTGCAGTATTAAGTGCCTCTCATTAGCTGGGAGCACACTGAATCAAAGAGTTATGTTGAGAAACCATGTTTACATTACCTGCTGCCTGTAGCTTGAAATATAGCCACCCAAAGGTTCATGTTGAACTTCAACACCCTCAACTTGCCTTAGTGGAGGAAAAAGCAATGCAGGCTGTGATAGGATCCGAAAAAGTAAAGCTGCAGCTGCATCAGCAGCTATACCAGCTCTCATGGACATTGCGGTTCCTATTGCACGCAAAAAATGCAAGTGCATCCAATTCCTTGGAAGCTAGAGCAGTGAAAACAAATGAAGTTAGAAGAACTACATAGTGAGAGCTACAAGAAAGGTTGATATTTACAGAAAAGCCCACAAGTACTAAATCTGCTGACATTAACCGACAGTGAAATTTGGGTTAGAGATCATCACAGATTATGCTGATATAATTTCTAAAGGTTACCATGACGCTCAATGCCAGTAGCATCAGGAAGCAGCACATCATTACCCATCAAGTCTCACAAAAATGACATCTGATAAACTGGAACTCATTCTATTTTTCTTCATAAAGCCCTATGGATGTCCATGCATAAAATTACTAGAGGTAGAACCTTAAGTGAAGAAAGGTTTTGTACTCTCAAACTAGAGATTTCAGTAAGTATGATCACAAGATAACTGATACTTTCTCACCCGGTGATGTACATGCCATGGACCAATAGTTATTAATTTTCTACGCTGGGTCTACCTAAATTCATGGGGGGCATCTCACCATGATGTGTGGCAATTGCAGAACACACAACTTCACTATGTAAATAAATAAAATAAAATTCTTGGGTAAAATTCTTCGTATTCTAGAATTATTTGATGCAGGAAATAATGAACTAAAGTTTTATTAACACAAAGGAATTTCAACATGCAAGTCTTGCACGAAGAGGAGCAAAATGAAAAGACTAGAAGACAGAAACAGGGGAAAAAGGTTACAGCGACTTCATCAAAATTTAAAATGAAGCACCAAGACATCAAGTGAATAATGAAAACAATACATGGTGATCGAAGTGAGATTTCGCTTCATGTTGGGGAAACTATAGCCAACAACAATAAGAAAACAGATCTACCTTCTAATAAACATGGCAACATATTTCTCTTTGTCAGTTTAAAAGGCCATAAGAGAGATTCAGTGCTATAACATCCAGCGCAGTTATTACACAGTTCTTAACATAATCAAGTCAAGTGGCTGATGAGTTGCTCTTGCAGTGGGGAAAATATGCTGCTCAATTCTCTCGCAGATAAGGAATTGGCCTTCTTGTGGTAACCCATTTGTTTTTGACAAGAAGAAATGACTACTTGCAAAACTATAAAATGGTGGGTAATAGAAAATGAAATAAAACACAAGAGTAGCCAAGGTGGACATTAACAAAAGGAACATATATTTGGGAATAATGGAATAATAGGAGAAGAAAATAACAGCTGTAAAAAATAATTGAATATGTCTTTTTCATGAATCATGTGTTAACAATCAGACTCATCTTGCTTACCCTTATGCCAGAGGCATAATCCTCAGCCGCTCGAAGGAGTTCCACAAGCTGTACAGCAGCATCAAGTGCATCTGGGGCCCATGATGGTGGTGCTTCTAGGAGTCCAAGAAGAAGTCTTTGAGTGGCACTTGGTGTTGCAAACGCATAATACCTACAAAAGAACAAAAATCATTGCGTCATAGGTAGGATACTTCTTAGTAATAATTGGCATTGAATCTAACCACCATCTTAAAGAGCTATTTGTTCATTTATCTACAATTTTCACCCATTATAGCTTTGCTTCTTTTACATGCTAATACATGAACTCCAACAAAGATGCCTGTTTATCACTGGTGCTGGAAGGGGAACCACTGAGAGTGTGTTTTGGCTAGCAAAACATACCATCTGTCTCCTTATAATATAAGAAAAATAAACTCAAGTTAAAGAAAAAAATAAAGATTAGGGATTTAGATGTCACCTGTGAAATAAGCGTGCATATGGCTCTAGAGCTGGAAGCCCAGCAACCAGATGCTCATCCAAAGGTGTTGTTGGAGGTGGGAGTAAAAGTGCAGGGACAGCAATTGCAGTTAGTGTTGCAGTCTCGTAGCGCGCAACTTCATCATCACACACGCTTAATATAACCCCAGCACCATTCGCAACAGCCCATCTTGGGGTTGATGGCATAAGCTGAGGATGCTTTCCGGACCCACGAGAAGATGCTAAAGTGCCAAAAAAAAAAAAATGCAATTCAGTTTTTTTAACATCAATATTTCCCTTAAAAGGAACAACTTCTATATCCTCCTTGCTAGTACTTAGAATGAAATCCTCATCTCTGGATGCCCATGTATCCACCCTAAGTCTTTCCTCGTTTGAACTCATCATTGACTTTAAGGTTAAGGCTATAATATTGTCATTTAATAAAGACAACACCATAAAATTCATTTGACATTTGGCTTCATGCAACAACACGAACCCAATAAACAAAGAGTACCATACTTAACACCAGCAGATCCATATATGAAGACAGAAACTAGAAACTGAATCATACATTGGCCATATTCCAGAAGGTATTATTAACTAACCAGTTGTTGGAGGCTTGAGCTCTCCAGCTGCATATTTGCCCATAACGCCACTGCACCTGAGGCATATGTATTGGCTTTAGGCTTCAGTATTCATGATTAAATACATTCCACGAAGACTTAAAAAAGAATCACATTTACTGCATACTGATACTGTAGACAGACGCCACAGGCAGAAATGTTTTAAACAACAAATCTAGCAGAACCAATAAAGGTTCCAGTGCAACATGCTATATTATAACTTCAGATTATTGCTGACCAGAAGTGAATCAATACCACTCTACATTACAGCAGATAAAAGATACATTAAATAAACTTGACAGATGGTGGTTTCCACACATAGATCCCTTCTGAGAGGAAAAGAAGGATAACTTTTTTATGGTCATGGGGTGAGTGTGCATGCTTACAGTATACCATATAAAGTCAACTTTTCAACATAGGCAGAATTACATCTTGAATTTCACACTGGCAAGATTCTCAAAACAGTCAATGAATAACGAACATTATTCAGACATCAGCCGACAATTGATGTATGGATGTAAGAGAATTGCAAAATGTGATCAATATTGTTATTTTTGAGCTGATCAAAATGTACCCATCATCATGAACTTCTCTGCTGGTTATGTAGGATCAGATTATCAAGACATCAGTGTCTAAAAGATGAACAATCATCCAGCAAAATTAGCATACTCACCATCGGAAGTAGTCACTTCTAATGCCAAGAGGTGCAGCAAGTAATATGTCAGTGATCCAAGGAGACAAAGGTCTTAGAGGTTTTCTCTCCAGTGGTGCTGAAGGTACGCTGCTAGATTCCACACTTGTTGAGCCACTACTCGTGGCATGGCTACTGCTGCCACTTCTATCTGTTTCACCATTTTGCTGTTCGACCTTGTATATCGGGCGATTGTAATGGGTTAAAATTCGCAAAATCTCACCACATGCCAGAGCCCATTGTTCTGAATATTCATTCTGTGAAAGGGAACAAAAGCTATCATTGGTGCCACGTTTCTTTTTAACTGACAGAGCAATTACATGCCATAACAAGACAATTAGAAAGATTATATTTAAGAGTCCAAAATTAAAGTAAAAACCAAACCATCAGTGGATAAAGAACCAAAAAGTTTAAGTCAAATAAGAAACACAGGGCAAGAGGGTATTAGAAGCTAAGGTTTTATGTTCAAGCAACATACCTCACCACTTGGGCAGACCAAAGATATGAAAGAAGCAAATGGAGGACTACTCTTGTCATACACCAGCGTTCCGTCTATAATACATGAAATAATTGGAAGAACAACAGCATGGCCATGCTCCGGATGGTAAAGAACAAAAGTAGCTGCAAGTTGTTAATAATATGTGAAGCAGTTGTTATGAGGTTACAGAAATATATATTTGTAAAACTCTAAAGGTGTAACTGTTCTGCAGATTAACGAGCATACCCAAAACATCATCGAAGAGGCGTTTCTCATTTGATGGATAACGATTACGAATCAGCTGCCAAGACAAAATGCATATATGGAAGTCTCTGTGAAATCTAAGCTATTTTTGTACCATTTGAGTAAGACCAATAAAGGAAATAGAGCACATACCTCGGCAATATCATCAGGAAACTGTTCTGATGTGAACTGTGCAAAGTATTCAACATAGGCAGTAATTTGTGCCTGTGCAGGGCAAACATTAAGAAACATATATATTAAATCTCAAATTGCAGGGTTTCAGTGCAAATGATTCTGACGCACAAAAGGATAAATAAAGAAAAAGAAGATATCAACTTTAAACTGATGCACAACGAGTAAAAGTTTACTTTCCAAGAGATTTTCAAGTAAAATGAATAATAATGCAATGCTTGCTCCAATTAATAGAAAGATTGGAAAACAAGAGACTTATGTCATGGCTTTCACAAGGTACACGAAGAAAAGGGTCATGCCATGCAGCAGATCAAATAACAAATGACTAATGGACATGGCAGAGATTTTACTCTACAGAACATAGCTTGCTGTAATACTACTTTACAACCGCGGAAAGATGCTCCAGTTAAGTTTTGGATCATCAAAAAGAAGAGTCCTAAATTTGGAGAATGAAGAGTGACGTTAAAAATATCCAGAAATGCCATCTACATTCTAAAAGAGTCCTACTTCTTCATATATAGTTAATGAGCAAGGGGAGAAATTCCATAAGAGCAGATTTGGATGACTCCTGTTTTCTGAGGCAACATTACAAGAATTTTCTTGATAACACATTATTATTATTATTATTTTTCATCATCTTCTCGTATAGATATAATAAGTGCCACATCTTTCAAGAACCTCACACAATTAAAATAAACAAATACCACACGTTCAAAGATGGCAGATAATGAAAGTCGCACACAAAAGTATGCACGAAATTATCTAACCTTTCTTTGCTGCGCATCTTGTGGGGGAGGCCAGAACAAAGACGAGAACTGGAGCCCATCAATCCATCTCTCAGAAGAATTAGCCATAAAAAGATATGTCCCTTCCCCTCTCTCTCTTTATATGCCACGAAACACAAAAACGAACTAGAAAAACCACAATCTTTCCCTCCAGCAGCTACCAACCCAGAATCAATATATCGTCACTCAACATCCCACCCTGCTTACCGCCAGTGAACCCTAGATTTCTCAACGGCAAACAGAGAATTGAGCTTGGCTTGGTTCTGCAGACTGTACAAAAGATAATTACACCCCTCTTAGCGAAAAACTTATCCGTACATTTTATTCCCAAAACTTCAAGTAAATGCTTCCGCACGGTCCCAGAACTTCAAAATCTGAGAGTTTAGTAGACGCACTCTGTAATTGGAATCTATTGCTCTGCGAGAAAACCAAAAGGTAGCTTAGAGATATTTTGCAGAATATTTGTAATACACTTTTCAAAGAAAATTTTTTAAAGAAATGAACAACTATATATATATATATATAGATCATGGAAATTACAAAGCATCGCGATTACAAACGCAAATCAAGAACAGAACCTATCTGAGAAATTAGACAATTTCACTAGTGATAAAACAATAAATTTCTAAAGAAGAGGGTATAACAACAAAACCCAAAAAGAAAAAAAACACCCCGCACGCGCGCACACACCACTAACCAGAATCCTCGGAAACAACAACAATTAAACCTAAATCCGAGAACCCTAGGAAATCAGAGAGAGAGAGAGAGCGAGAGAGAGAGAGAGAGAGAGAGAGATGAAACTGATTAGTAAACAAATTTACACATTTTAATCTTAATCTTACAAGAAAGAAAAAAAAAAAAAAAAACAAAGAAACTAAGAAAGAAAGGAGTACCTGTGTTTGAGAATTCCATGTACCTGAGTACTTGTCTGAATTTGCTGATTTGTCCTAGATATTTTTTTTCTCTCTGGGTTTCCTTGCCCAACTATGGCAGTAAAAATTAAAAAAAAAATAATTTTCTTTTTGTTTGATTGTATATTACACTATTTTTTCCATTCTCTCCCTCTTTTTTTTTTCTTTTTTTTTTTTTCCTTTGGGAATGGAATAGCAGAGAGGCTGTAGTTTTGGCAGAGGGAGAGAGGAGAAGAGATCTTTATGTGGCCTCTCCTCTTAGATTGCCTAGCAGACGTGGCGATGATATTTTCCTCTCACCTCGGAGGCCCACGTCATGCCGAACTTTCCCATACACATGGTGGCATCATGCATATCCCTCCACATACGCACATACATAATAGCTTGATGCAACATTACCGGTACGATTAATTACTTTTTTTCAAATATTACGTTCATTACAAGAATTTGTAAACAAAATACTATTGCTATTTTAATGCCTTATATTTTAAACATACGTCCGTCCTCTGATGACTATGCAAAATTAATTACTATAATATACCCGAAATTCATGTTATATATTATGTATTAAAAATTTTTAAAAATTAAAAAAAAAACACTTAATAATTGTCAATAACACATCCGTCTTGGTTTACTAATAAGGCGTAAAATTATATACAAGTAAACTATTATTTGGGTTTTGAAAATTATATACAGAAGTGAAAAGTGACAAATACAGACATCGATTTAAAAAAACTGTTGCGTTATATTATTATAATTTTTGATTTCATAAACATAACATTTAATGTATAATCATGACCAACATAACATGCAGTCAATGATTACGTATAGGCTCGTCCAACTAGCCTCGTAAATTTTTTTTTTTTTAAAAGCATTTTTTGTTCATGTATTATATAACCTTTTTTTATTTTTTAGAGTGGAAGTGCAAGTGGACGGGAACTTAGATATTTTTTGCGAGGATTTTTATACTAAGTGGGCTATGTGTTTGAACACAACACCTCTTCTTTCGTGTTTGGGTTGCTTTCTCGTTAAGGTGTCACGTGGGGAATCTGTTTAGCTTTCTTGTTAGGCAGCCCTAATAGGCATTGCACGTGATGCTTATGTATGAATGGTTTAAAAAATTGAAGTTCAAAAAAAAAAAAAAAGTTAGAAAAATAATACATTTTAAAAACTATTTTTTGGAAATAATGTCTCTTTTTGTATGAACGTGGCACATGGTTTAGCAAAACCGCATTCAGAAACCTAAGTACCAACTTAGTGTAAAATTAAGTGTTTTGTTACTATAAGATAACATTGAAAATCAACTTTTTTTTTCTTTTTTTTTTTGGGGGGGGGGGTTTGTCAGCATAGTGAACACCAAAATTTTAACCAATACAGACTCTGAGCTCTTACCTGAACAGGAAAAAGAGAGCAGAACGCTAATTTAGACAAGATTAGCAGACAAGAGAAGTGCATGTTGGTTGACTTGATGAAGTGAAACAAACAGGCACTTAATGGAGAACATGATTTGAGTGGCAAGCACTTCGACTTAGTGAACGTGGGTTGACTTGCTAAAGTGATCCGAGCACTTAAAAAGCAGCTGTTGGACTGCAAGTGGGGAAAACACTTACCTGGAAGAAACCTTATAATTCTTAAACTGACGACAGAAAAACTTAAAATAATAATAAGAAGAAGAAGAAGGTAAAGTAACCATCTAAACTCGAATAAGACACATCTCTAATTGTTATTTATCCAATACCCCACAATTAGTAACAAAATATAATTATTCGTTTATTATAATTTTTTAAAATACATAACATTTTATTATCATAATTCTTCATTTAAAACATATAATACATATAAAATATTCATATATAAATTATATCTTTAATTAATATAATCTCAAATTTACTCTCACTATTATCCTAAATTGCATATCTTAGAGGAGGGATGTCGACCTCATGCTTATTAAAGTTTAAAATTTTGTCTTAGCCCATCCGCCAGACTTTTTTGGGTGATAAGTTGGAAATGAAATTTCATCGGTAACAAATATTTTAATTTTTAACTGTAAATTCTATACATTTATATTTCTCTTTTTTTTTTTGTATCCGAGTGAAAACATGTTCTCACAAAATAAAAATTTTTGCGTTAATCCTAATTAACCGACTTTAATGTTAATAACATATTGTTTGTGATGAATTGGTGAGTGAGTATTGAGTACATTATTTTATTTACCCAGAAAAAAAAAGAAGAAGAAAGAAACAATATGTGAACTCTTTGTATGCATTTTATCCGAGTCTTATAACTCTCAATGTGTTTAAAAACCAATCGACAGAAGTCAATTCTCAAGTTGATTACCATGTTTACCTTTTTACCGAAACAATTACTGTAAATACGTAATTAAAAAAAAAAAACTGACAAATTGGGGGAGGAAGTCCGCCACCTCTCTGTGTTTTTATTTTTAATTTTGAATAAATTACGAAATTTGAGCCCCCGGTCAACGGAATGTGAATTCGAATCTCAATTTTCGGCCTCCAACGTCGCATCCAGTCAATGCAAAGGAAATGATTCTTGCGAAACTTCGCACCGCAACCATACCCGAAGGACACGTGTCGTGCTCCAGTGGCTGGGAATCCACGGGCTGAGGCTTAGAAATATCTGCGAGGTGACGACGCACCTTCCTCGTTAGATATTTTTCCTTTTACCGAAACCAAACGAAATTTTCAAAAAAGAAAACCTTCAAAATTGAAAACAAAACGAAAAAGAGAAAACAATAAATAAAATGTAACGGGTAGCTCATGGCCAATTAGAGAAGAGCTTTAGATATATATATACATATATATATATATACACCCGCACACACACTTGTACACACACACGAATCTAAAGATCTGCGCTGACAAGGATTTGGCGTAATAGGGTGTCCTTTTTTAAATACTGGGTGTTTCTGTTGCCACGTATCATGTGGGGACCATCATTCATGCAGCTTCCTTTAACGCGCATGAATGGATTGATCTTGATGGTGCACCATCGCATGTGATAGAAAAAGGTATATTACCAGGTATCATACCATCTACGTGTCGGCTTTCGATTTGCCCGGGAAACCCTCCAATGGGACTGTCAAAAAATTAAAAATATGAGCCCCGCTGCATGTAAATGGAGTCGGACGAGACTTCGTTTTATCGAGCGCGGAGAGGATGGTGTGATTCAGAAAAGATGTAGACAATAAATAGGAGGACGCGTCTACTGCTCACGCGGAGAGACGCATCTCTCTAATTTTTCTGTAAAAAATACATTAAATTCATTTTTAAAATTTGATCAAAGTTCCCGATTCCATGACACGTCACGCATGCTCTTTTCCATGGATCTTTTTGTAATTCCAAATAGTAACAAAACATAAAAGTTGTTACTGCTTAAACTAGACAAATCTTTAAAAATTTCGAATTAATCATTAAATTGATTGTGAGAACATCTTTTTTTTTATTTTTTTATTTTTTATCGCTTGTATGCATAATTGTCATTAAAAAATATTTATTTTAATTAACTACACTAATTTACTTAATCACAATAACAAATTCTTAGAAAAATGTCAAGAGTTCAAACCTATCTCTTGATTGACCATAAGAACAAGACCATCGAGAGAAAGGTTGGAGGTTTAAACTTGATATTCGTACAAAATGAGGGTTTTTATGTGCAATGTAAAGCAAAGTACTTTGTACATGTAAATATATGAATTATGACTGACTAATTAAATTGAGTAATCTTGCAAGGTATAAGATAGTTGTTTAACCGACTAAATCAAATTGTCAAATACGACGTACAGATTTTCTCGGCAACAGGGGATAATTTGGTGAGAAACACGTAAGTAGATTATTAACTAAACCTTGGAATTATATTGCATTATCACTTGCGATTCTCTTATAAATACTGAGTAACCGTTGGCAAATAAGTCATAAACTCTAAAATGAGAATCGGTCAAGGGCCAATAATTGCTGTAAAAAAATGTGCGATGATGTCCTCGTTCATAATCCTCGTCGATTAAGATATATTAACTTTAGATCCCTTTATTAAGTGGAAATCCACAGGAACTACGCAATAATTTTCATAAACGACGAGAATTCCTGTCTTTAGCGCGGCACATCAGCTTAAGCTGCATTCCCATCGAAATGCCGTGTCAATGACAATCCCAACCCTACCACGTTACTCCTCGTCCCATTGTTGCTACAACCACGAAACTTAACCATTGAAACGAAATGGACGACAAGAAAGATGATTCTCCAAAACAAGCTTTTCTGCTGGTTCACTTGCTCAATGTTTTATTTACTTGAATTGAACCATCGTCAATGAAAAAAAAAGAAAAGAGATTAACATTAGCGAAATAAGTTTATTTATTGTATTCGCTACTGGAAAGATATGGCAATTGAGTTCTTATTTAACTCTTACTAATCTTTTTTGGTAGAAAGAAAGTGTGTTATAGCAATAGTTGTCCGTGCTAGTGTTAAAAGCAGGCTTTTGTTTTGACTATCAAGTAGAGGGGTACTACCACAAAAGAATTGTAACGCAGAAATAAATTGATTGCATGTTTTCTTTGAGAATGCCTTTCCTTGCTTCGAAACACCCCCAAGTTATTCATCATACATAAATTAAACATGCTAACATACAACAAAAAAAACAAAAAAAGAAAAAACAAAAGGCCCAATAATGTTGATTTAGCATTGCCAAGATTCCAAGGTTTGGGATTTGACTCCGAAAGCTGAATGGAACAATCTGGAATGACAAAGATGATGACATAAGGCCAGACCCAGAGATAAATGTCGGTTGCGCACTCAACTTAAAAAAAAGCGAAAAAATGAAGTCGGTCCTGTAACCGTAGGCACCAATGGATAAAAAAAAAAGAGATTTAACTGTCGCAGGGCTATCATGTATGGCACGATACCGACCTTTTTTGTCTTTCAAGTTTCAACGCTCCGAAGCCTCAATTGAGATTGTGGCCTACGTGCTCGCTTTTAAATCGTACACGTGTCTCAAGAGTGGTTGTCTTGGGTGGACCTAAGATGGGGACCCTGGACCGCGATGTTGCTTAGGCCAATCACGTGTGGACATGTTGTGCCGAAGGGGATTTTGGACGGCTCGAGATAATTACAATTTAAAAATTAATGGTCTGTTTGTCTGACTTGGGAATGACGAAAGGTCCAAGGAGAATAAAAGCATGTAAGTTCAAGAATAAATTGGTAAATATTGAAATGAGCCTCCCAACCAACTGAAAAAGGAAAGTTCCTCAGAAACCTAACCGAGTGTATTGGGCCCTGGTTGGGGTGAGCCCAACAGCCGGGCTCACCGAGCTTTTAAAGGTAGTAGGGAGATGCGAACATAATTGATGTGCAAATTCGATTCTGGGGACGAGTGCTCCTGTGGTTTACTAGTAGATTGGAGTGATGCTTAAAATTTGAAAATTCGATGAATCGTTTTTATTTTAAGAAAATTCATATTTATCTTCCTTTCCTACTGTGTTTGTGGTTAAAAAGGAAATCTTCATATTTAACGTTTTATCTCAAGTCCATGTACAGCTTGGATTTGAGATTTGGCAAGTGTTGAACAAAATTACTAAATTAGACTCCACCTAGCTGAATATATATATATATTTTAAATTTTTCTATTCAACCTTCGAAGGAGGGGTCAGAGTCCAAGAAGTGTGGGGTAGGTGCAAGCGACAATTTTTCTTTTGGCTACTTTTTAATAAAATATTTTCTTGCAATCGTTTTTATTTTTTATTTAATAAATTAAAAATAATTATAAAATTAACAAAAAAATAAGAGAGAGAGAGAGAGAGAGAGAGCAAGCAGGAGTTAAAGAGAAAAAAAAATTAATTTTAAGTTATCGTTAATTTCATAAGTTATTGACTAATTTTATTTTTACATTTATCAATCGTATGTAATAACTTAATAATAATAATTAATTTATATTAAAATTTTTAATTTTACCATTCTTGTTTAATTTTATAATAATTAAAATTAAAAAAATATTTTTTAACAATATAAATAAATAATAATCAAATAATTTATTATTTTATAAGAATTTTTGTTTATAAATAAATTATTTTTGAAGTCCTCAGCCAACTTATAATCTATTACAATCCTGAAAGAGCCGGTCTTAAGGCGGGGAGGGGGCTTAGAAGTTATAAGAGATGGAGTCGAAAGCCCAAACCCAAAGTACTAAACAAACTAAAACGAATCACAACTGGCGCCATGTATATATGTGTGTGTGTGATGTGATGTGATCTTCTTCACAAACCCAAAAATAAAAAAAAAAATCACTTCTTGTTTTTGAGGAGAAGATGAAAATGGCGTCATGTCTGCTCATATTGTGTCTCAATTTCTCCTATCTTCTACATTCCGCCGTCGCCAGAGGCCACCATCATTCCTCTCTGCCATCCGGTTCTCCTCTCTCTCTCTCTCTCTCTCTCTCTTTTTCTTTATATGTTTGTACATCCCAATGGTTAATTTCCTAGGCTCGGCGGTTCCCAAGATCCATTAATTGCGTTTCTTGATTCTTTATTTTAACTATTTCCTTCTTATTCTTTCGGATCTCACATAGAGTGGAATTTTCTCTGGTTTCTTTCCTTCTCCTTCTGTCTTTCTTTGTCTCTTTTCGGAATTTTCATCCGTTTCGGCTCCGAGCTGCAGTGGTGAAACTGTATCGTACAGTTGACTTTCTTTGTTTGTTTGTTTGACTAAATTGATGATTAAACTTTTCTTTCTTTCTTTCTTTCTTTCTTTCTTGTTTTAATTCCAAAAGATTTTTAATTGGGGAAGGGTAGGGCTCGCGGATCACTACCGGTGCATCTTTCTTGATGGAGGAATTTGTGGCTTTAACTCTATTAGATTTGGATTTAGGGTTTTATGGTTATTAAAATTGCTTCTTGATATCTTGCGGTTCTTAACAGGATTTGGGAACATTTCTAGTTCCGCTGGTTCTGTTAGGCAGTTACTCGAGGATAAACAGTCTCAGATAAGGTATTTCTGCGATTTACTTATTAGTCTTTCTATTCTAATTGATCTTTATTTATTGTAAAAGTTTTTTCCTATGTTCATATACATGTGAAATATAATATTTTGGTTTAATGGGGTGAGTTTCTATTTTGGGTCACAGTGTTGATTTAGTGCGTGGCTATATGACTAACTCGGATCTTGAAAAAGCCATGAAGGAATTTGCCCAAAGATGCAGTAACATCTCTAGAATCTACAGGTGATTCTACGGATTTTACATTGTTTCTTTTCTTGAAAACTTATTCTGATGCCCCCTTTTATATATGGACTTGTATATATCAAACAAGTAGGGTGCCTTAGATTTGTTGTTTTTGCTTTGAGGCAATGATGCTGAATTGTTCTTTGTTTCTCTCTTTGAGGGAGACTTGGATTGGCTGCTCAGTATTGGAGAGAGTGTAAATGGAGTTCCACTGGTAATATTGTAGTTGACATTAGTTCCTTAATTTCTCTTTCCCTAGTTGCATTTGTCTTTGACTTGCAGTTTAATGGCTCAAATCGTGTGTTTCTAAGTGGATGCTTTTTGGTTTTTGTCTGCAGTGGGTTGTAGAGATCTCTGACAAGCCTGGGGAGGAAGAGGCCAAACCTGCTTTTAAGGTTAATGATCTACTTTTACTCCTAGACACTTATAGCAATGTTACTTGTTGAATGTTGACTAGTTGCATAATCTTAAAGACCTTAAAATTTGCAATAATAACCTAATGTGTGCCATCTATATTTTTACCCATGCAGAGTGTACTGCTTGTCTCTCTGTATTGAAATTTTCTGATTCCCTATCTTCTAAATAATGTGCCATTTTTGGCAACTTGATTGCAACCCTCTGTACCTACGTGCTGACTCATGAAAAATATAATTTTCACTTAAGGCAACTTGGTGACTGATTGGTTTAGATTGCAGTTCATTGGAAATGTGCACGGAGATGAACCTGTGGGTCGTGAGCTTCTTGTACGTCTTGCTAATTGGATATGTGATAACCATATGACAGATCCCTTGGTACTTCTCTTTTCATGTTGCCATAGAGAAGATATTCATTTTTTAAACTGCAGATTACTTTTCTTGTCATCATGTTTCTATTCATAATATACATTCAGCAGCAACTCAGTTGTCAGTTTTCTATATACGTGCCCAGTGTGCTACCATATTAAAAAAAGCTGTGAGACTTAGTCAAACTAGAATTTTTATTTTCAAGCAACACTACTAGCTTCCTTCATCCATAAAATATCTTATATCATGCAGCAAACATGCCTTTGCTGTTTGTGAAGAAGCAAGAAAAGTACTTTATAGTGAGGAAACCAATCATGCTGTTAGTTCTTTTTAGCCTCTCCGTCGAGTTTGTGATCTTTGTCTGACCTATTTGTGTCTTCTTGCAACAGCAATTGGTTTTCTTTTCTCAAATTCAGCCAACTTTATTGTCTTGAGATTTCTAAATAAAAATTCCAGTACATATATTCACATAAAAGTTTTCGTCTTTGTTTACATTTTAATAGGCTTATTTCCCTTTTTGCTCCAAAAGATGCTCCAAAAGATAAAAGGCGAGAATTTTCTAGACACATAAACATCGAGTGACTCACGCTCTTAAAACTTTCTGGCAAGCAAGCCTAACTAATATAATTGTTTCTCCTCTTATGTGTAGACCAATATTTAGTTTGATGTAATTCAATGCTTGTCGTTTATTGGAATGTAGCCTTATTTCTATGCTTGACATTTTGGGATCTTCATTTCTATTTTTAAAGGCCAGATTGATTGTGGAAAATGTTCACCTTCACATGCTTCCATCAATGAATCCAGATGGATTTGCGTTAAGGAGACGTGGTAATGCCCATAATATTGATCTAAATCGAGATTTTCCTGACCAGGTATTCTATTTTATTGTTGTTTCTCTTATTTATCACTGTATTTTGGTCCAGCCCAAAATCAGAATGGATTGTATTCTTTTATGGTAGGGAGTTTAATCCCGTATTTTAGGTCCTGTTGAAATCCTCTTTGATAGTGACAAATCTAAAAACAATTATTGAATTATGGATTGCCAAAGAATATCTTGTTAGATAATTTATGATGACACCTCACTTCTACAAAATTACATTATTCCAATTGTCAAGCACCTTACATATACTTGTTGAATATGCCATCCTTGTGGTTAGTTAACTCACTATATCGTGCATCTCCAACAGAGGTTGATCCTTGCGTTTAGTTTAAGATTGAAGTTTTTTAATTCTTTAAGCAGGATTGTTGTTAATTTATCAATTCTCTCTACAAGTTCCCTTTTGTTTGGAACTTTGTTTCTATTTTCAAAGATGATTATCATAGTGAGATAAACTTTGTCAATGTGATTCAGTTAATTAAGGCCATAGATATTACTTCTCCACATGATAGGATGATCCAATATGCCAGCCTGTTGTGTATGCTAAATGGAACTGTTTCTATGTTCCATTTCTTAATGTTTTTGAGTGATTCTATTATGCTTTCATGAAGTCTGATGTTGCAAATGCTATTGATGAACATGTAATTGCAGTTCTTTCCTGTGAATGATGACATGAGCACTCACCAACCTGAAACAAGAGCAATTATGGAATGGATGAGAGAGATTCATTTTTCAGCATCTGCAAGTTTACATGGGGTACCTTCATATCCTTGTATCTGGCTCGCAAGTCTCAATTTAATACTTGCATATGTATGTCATACATGTCAATTGTTTCATTTTTGCACTGTGCTAATTTCCTAGCTACTTTACTGCTAAGAGTGCTAAAAAATTATTTATGTCAAAGCTATCCACATTTCTATTATTCTAGCTCTTCTTATCTTCTTTCTTTGGATGATATTTAACAAGAGTGAATTTTTCAAAATGCTTGTCATTAATTTAATGAGACAAATTGGTTAAACTGCAGAAGGATGAAGCAAATGTATGGCAAGACATGCCTTAAATCAACAATTGCTTATATCTGTCTGTTCTTGTGTTTGTAGGGATTGGTCACATAACTTATTTTGGCTAATTCTGAAGTTATGAACTTGTTTGACAGGATTCTCTTTATCTATTAGGCAAGCAAACAAGCAAGGGCTGTATCTTGTCTTCTTAATTATATCTCTTGTTATACGCAGGGTGCACTTGTTGCTAACTATCCATGGGATGGCACGGAGGATAGAAGGTAGTCATCTATATTTCATAGCCACCCTTCAACATTGCAAAGCTTTGCACCTTGATTGAGCGAATCTGTATCTCTTTGTCATGTATTTTCTTTTTGGGCTGTTAACATTCATTTGTTTGGTCCTCATCCTTTATCCATCAGTTAAGTACAAATACCACCTGATGGCTTCCAACCATTTCTTTCCTTCTGATGTTGCTCCATTAGATATCATTACCAATTTACCATGCTGTTTTCTTTTATTAATATGTGGTTTGTTGGGTTCCCTGGCTGTTCTTGATAACTCTAACAAAAACATGGCTTTTAATGAATGCATTTCTGAAGTTTTGGATGACTCAATTGTCTGTCCTCATTGCTTTATGAACAGTTGTAGTGTGTGAGAAGGCTTTGGTGTTTGATGGTTGAGAATCTCTTTTCTTCTCTTTTCTGTGCTTAGCTTTGCCTTACTTTGGATACCAATTTCAGGAGAAATTACTACGGATGTCCCGATGATGACACATTTCGATTCATGGCAACCATATATAGTCATTATCACCATAACATGTCTTTAAGCAAGGAATTTCCTGGAGGAATTACAAATGGAGCATTCTGGTATTCTGTTTAGAACTTCTTTTTGCATTTTTTTTCCCCTCTTATTTGTTGCTTTGAAATTATACAAGTCACAATTGGTTGCAGGTATCCAATATATGGTGGCATGCAAGATTGGAATTATATTCATGCTGGATGTTTTGAATTAACCTTAGAGATTAGTGACAACAAGTGGCCTAATGCTAATGAGGTTAGAAGCCTGTTCAAGCTTGAAATGCTGTAATTCCCCCTCTTCTTCCCCCACTTCCCTTCCTCCTCACTACCCCCTTCAATCTATTGTTTCTGAATCAATGACCTACTGTTTATTTTGGCAGCTTCCAACACTCTGGGAATACAACAAAAAGAGTTTACTAAACCTTGTAGCCAGCGTTATAAAGGTAGGCTTTTGTTACCCATTGACAAGACATTAAGTATGTGACATTCTTTTAGGGATTTTTTTTAGAGGAAGTATGCTTGCAATCATCTGCAATACACTTTATTGCTATCTCAAGTGGGTTCAACCTAGTTTTGATCTGAAATTCAAAGCTCTAAACATCATATATATCTCACCTTCAATATAAGAGTTTTCTGGATAATCTGATATGAACTTTACTTGTCCATTATTAGTGTAATGGATATTAGTATTCTTGATTTTAACAAGTTTCAGTATCATTCTATGTGATTGATGCTCTTGTAGACAGGAGTGCATGGAAGGATCTTTTCATCAGAGAGTGGAAGGCCAATACCTGGTGCTATCACAATCAAGGGAATAAATTACACTGTATGTTGGTACTGTCAATATTTTTGCTTCCAGTTATTGTCTTCATGAGATCACAGAATTAAGCATAACCTCTCTCCACCTCTCTTGTAGAAAATTGATTTCTTGATATATGTATATAATTGCCTTGAAGAATACTATAATTAATTGCTATTATTTGCGATCTATCAAGGAATCTCTCAAATATCAGTAGTATTCTATTCTGAACTGGCAAGTGATTCCCATGAAGGATAGTGGTTTGATGAAGAAGCAGGGAACTGCAACTTCTGCTAACAAGAGTTGATTCGTAAAAATCCAAGTTGATGTTTGTCCCAGCAACGTGTTAGGGACACAAATCCACCGATGCTTTAGGACTTTATCAAACATATCTTTTATTACAAAGAGCATTTGTGGATGCCAAAAGTCTGTTTAGCTATGCAATAGTAAACACCTTATGTTGGACACATCATTGCTGGTCTACCAAGGGTTTGACCCGATTGTAGCTCATCTTTGGATGCATTTTGTGAGCAGCAAAATGTGATATCAATCGCACATGAATTACTAAATATCCAACCTGCAAGTACTGGACTTGTGGGTTTGACAAATAGAGAGTTAATGTTGTGGCATACACTTGGGAATTAGTTGGAATTTGTTGCACTCTCTCTGGAAATGCTTTCATGGCTGTATGGGTATCTGGAAATATTGTTGATTTGGGTTGATTTTCTGCACAACCAAGGAATAACCTGTTCAAATTTTTGCTGATCATTTTTAAATTAATGTTCTTGTTCTCCAGGAATATTCCTCCGTTACCCAGAAAACTGGTACTTTAACTGATATTTGTTTTCTTGTATATTTTTAAGCAACTTTTTTACTTAAATTGACAGGTTAACGCCGGTAGAAGTTTTGCTGATTACCATCGCCTGCTTGCCCCAAGGGAGAGATATGAAGGTATTGGATATTTTGCACCATGCATGATTTTCAGTTGTTTTACATGTTGAATTAACAATTGATTCATGACTTATGACATTAGAGTTACCAAAAATATTGAAAATGCTTCTTGGGGCCTGTCAAAATGCGGGCAAGGTTCTGTCTGATACTCCTCCCCCCCCCCAACCCAAAAAAAAAAGGACATGAGGTTAAAAATGCAAGACAACAATTTGGAATGAAAGAAAAGATTTTCATGGCAATCACAGAAGGAAAAATGTTAGCACTAGGTATGAAGCATCCAATAAATGGCTGATCTCATGTTCTATAAACCTGATAGTTCACTTTGTTCATCATGTTAAATAACATAGCACAGAAGTTTCTCAAAATAAATTTCTTTTTGGTTATTAGTTATCAGCCTTTTACTTCATTATAAGCATATGTGTTGGTTACTGCAATAAATATTTGTGCACCTGAAGCAAGCATAAAAACATAATGTTGGAAGCCTTGAAGCAAGCATTTCTGCAACTGCAAAGCAGATATTCATCCGCATTGATACTAAATATTTTGAATTGGACAACTTAGTATTTCCATGTTGCTAGAAATTCAGATATACAAATGAGTTATGAGCCCATTTTTAAAAGGGTTGAGGGATTTTGGAAATTTCCATTAAAGTCAATTGAAATCTGTATGTAACTATAAAGGAGGATTGGGTGCTAATAGTTTTTAGCCATCCCATCACATAATGCTTTTAAGGACACATAGCCGGTTTTGGAAGTCAAGTTGTCATGTGCATGCATAAAATGTGTTTGCAGTTATGGCGACCATGCCTGGGTACAAATCAAAGTCAACAAGCATCTGGTTAGGAGAAACAGCTGTGAATGCAGATTTCATTCTTGATCCGGAAGTTAAAACAAAGGTACACAATACTTGCCATTGTGGCTGTGGAAGCAAGACGAGGCTCGGAATTTTTTGGGAAGTTCACTCCTTAGTTTATACATTTTTGGTTGTTACCTTAGCATTTGCCTGTGTTTTACTGAAGAGGAAAATGAGAAACAGCATTTCAAGCAATAGACAGTTAACAAAAAGGTCACTTCGGGTATGAGGCACCTGTTATAGCTTCCCTAACTCCTCATTGCATAGTTTACATTCGGAGAAAGAATAGGCTCGATTCATATTGTTTGTACTGATATTTGGCAACACGCACTGATGAAAACCGACGACGTTTTGTATGTAAATTGTGGAGCGTGGAGTCGTAGTTTCGATTAGAACGACTAGGTCCTGTGTAAGCAGAAACTTGTGTCTATAGGACAAATGTTCTTTAATTTATCTGGTTGGCTGGTTGCTAGGAAACGGGAATATGAATATAGAAGTACAAGTCTTATTCTATGTTAATATTCTGTATAATTCGAACATGCAGCAGAGATATGATCAGGACATTCGAAATATTTTTGATTCTTCGTTAATCTCTGTGCAATTTTGAATGCGCCGTCCTTTCTAATTGCATTTCTTTGATGTGGTCCTTTACACACACACACCCCCACACAAATATACTTTATTTCAGTCGTAACTTACAAAGAAGACAAGTGGACACTGTAAATCTTTGAATTTTTATTCATGATGAATGTAATTAATTTATCTTTATTGTTAAATTATGGATCTTATTTGTTCTTTTATCTTTTATATGATAACAATAGTTACAATAGATCTCTGTCTTCTTTAATAATGATAGACATTTATTTTTATTGAAAAATATAAGACGAGAAGTTGAGTAGGTCTTGGTCTATATAAGGAGTATAGATTCTTCATGTCAATTATCTTGCATAGATAGAGGTCAGAGGGAAAACTTACCTCTAAAATATTGTCTTTGTTTTTGTTTCGTTCATGAGTATGAAACATCTTATTACAGCAACCGAACAAATTTACTGTGGAGAAGCCGCCATGAAGTGAGTTTTAATTTCAGCATTTTATATCGGTCTACGTTTTGTGGACGCGAATTTCTCTAAATTTCTCTGTATATGAGCCAATTTATAAGGCATTTTTATCTAAATTATTACAAATTCTGACATCCATTCATGAATCTCTATAATTTTAATAAAATAAAAATATTCATGGGTATAGCGAGTGATAAAGATGAGGTGTAAAATCTGACCTAACTTTCTTGTAAAAACTCTTCTCTAGCTCTCCTCAGCAAATTTGTCATTTAATGTGTACATTAAGGGGGACAAAAAAGGCATACAATTCGTTCTTTTATCTTCATTCTCCCTTATATTAAATAATCTCAACTCTTTTAATGTTCAATATTACTTATTTAGTCATTTTTAACTTACATTCTCTGTTAAGTGCACATTTCTCTCCATTTTCACTAAAAGAAAAAAAATCTCCACTTCAAAAAGAATCTAAATATTCTAACAAAAATATCTACAAAGATTTCTGTTACATTTTATTGACAGAAGAATTTAACCCATTTGAAATACACTAAAAAAAATCATTAATAGCAAAACACTAGCGCCCATGGTCGAGAGGTAAATTTTTAGTTTACATAATAAATAAATATCGTGTCCCAATATATATGCACAATGTAACACCACTTTACAGTCGTAGCCCCGCTGGATGAGTGGATTTGGATGTCTCAAAAAGCGGACACAGCACGCAAGTCGCAGAAGCAACAAAAAAATTGCATGTTCAACGTTGAAAACAACCAGGGAGCAGTTGTCGTGTCTGCATGTTGTATCGACTCAAAACCCAGTTCTCTTGGGTTTAATTGTTATTTAAATATATTTGGTATAACGACCGAATTGGTGGGACAGTCCTCCCCACCTCCAAGAAATACGGTCCATGCGATTCATTGTTTACTTTTCTAGCATTAGATATCAAATAATGGCCTAGCTACGCTGATTCCATGGAAAATCCAGCGGGCGATCGGGACACAAAATTAACCCGAGTTGACTAATCTGATTGATTCCAGAAGAAGTATAATGATAAATAGTTCAATTTTTATTTTTTTGTTTTAATTTTTTGTCTCAAGTAATGATATAAATAGATAATAAAAAGTCATAAATAAATATTAAGCGATAAAATTGTAAAATTATTTGTCAAAGAAATTCATCAACGTTGTAATTCATTGTTTTTTTAAGGAAAAAATTTAGATGGATTCAAAAAATAGTAAATTTATAATATTTTATATGTAATATAAAATATCCTATATATCATACAAAAATTATTTATATTTATTTAAATTTATCATATTTAAATTTATGAATTTTTTTTAGATTGACCTTTTTTTCCCAATATTTGTTGATAAATAATATAATTTTTCATATGTGATAAATTACACTCAATTAAAGTTATATTATATCGTGCTTACGATTTTTAAGTTTAGAAAAATCTTAGGTTAAGAATTTTATTAATTATAAGTATAATTTATATTATTTTAAAATCTGAGTTTAAACCAATGACTTAGTTGAACCGGTGACTTTGATCTCGAGCCAATGATCGAACCGGGTGATAAATGTGTTTTGTAGTTGAATCAGGAGATAAAAAAAAATAGTTAAACGCAACGCGCGTGGCCTAACTAACTTATTCGCGTCCGTTTCGTTCTGTGCGCCTCGACTTATGCGCGCGTTTTCCAGACATTCAGCGGATGACAGCATGATGTCCACACGTGTTCTATCGTTAATGGCGTTACTATGATAGACTTGTGCACTCGTCGGATGATAATTGGTCTGTTTCCATTCGCCGGTGACTTCGCCACCCACGTATGTGCCGCAATACTACTCGGTGTCCGCGCCTCCTATTTTGGGGACAAAAGTATTCATCAATTTTATTGTTAATTGGAACGAATTTTATTGAAAATTTTAAAATTTGCAGAAGGTATATTAAAATAAATATTATTCAAAATAAATTTTAGATCATAAGATACGAACTTTTTTATTAATTATTTTTACTTGTTTTATTTTCTTATCAGTTTTCATATAATAATAATTAAATATTTAATAATTGTTAATAATTTGTTATATGGTCTAATAACTTAATAACTTGTATAATAATATATCACAAACAAACAATAATGTTCTTTAAAACCATTATTTTACTATGATATTTATTCAATTCAGAATTTATTAATTATTTTCAAAAATTACTTTTATATGCTGAATTTTTCTCAATTATGTTATGAAATAGTCAATTATATTTTTTAACAATAAGAGGCCGAATTACTTATTTGTCAATTAAAGCAGAAAAACTTAACATTAATGCCAAAGAGACCCATAAAAACCAAAGATAACAATCCGTGGAAATATATGTTAAATCTAATATTTAGTTTCTGCGTTTTGTCTATTTTCTGAATTTCTGCTATAAATACAGATTCTTTGTTCTTTTTACGTTCTCTTGGAGCTGTTTCTCTGTCTCCCTCTCTGCTTTCTCGGAGCATTTTTCTTCCTCTGCTTCTTGGGCATGTCTTCTTCCTCTTTCCTCTTCTTTTTCCTTTTCTTGAAGCATATTTTTGTACTGTTTGTAATAAAGTTTCTGTCTTTTCCATTCTTTGGAGTCCTCCACAAAATGGGTTTCTCAGATTCTTCAATTTGTTTAAGTTCAGTGGCTCGATTTGAATCTGTTAGTTTTTTTGAAGCGCAACCAGACCACACGTTTATTTCTTGACTTATCATCTTTTTTTTTTTTCTTCTTGTTATCTTGAAGTTTTTTTTTTCCCTAATATTTTGGTGTTTTCATGCAGGTCAATATAGTTTTGTCAACAGAGTTCCGTGTACGGATGCAAGAAGATGACAATTCCATGTTGAAAAATTAAACTATAATAAAACGATACTTTTCTGAATTTTCATTTGTGAAAATTCAATTACCACAATACAGGGTCATTAAGCGAATACTAGCAAATGAACTGTAAGGAATCGACGTACCGTTGTCCATGTCGGTTCCTTCGTCGGAGGTGAAGATCTCTTTACCGATCCGTGTCTGAGAAAATTTCGCCTTTCCTTTTCGGATTCTTTCCTTTCGCGTCTTCCTGCCTTTTCGGTCTCTCTCTCACAATTTTCTCCGACTCCTCCCCATCTTTTCTCTGATTCCCTTTGATGGCTTTGAGAGACTTACGGGAAAATTTTAATGATAACCATTATTTCTTTTCCATAATGGTTATTATTAATTAGAAATTAATACCCTAATTAAATCGTTATAATTAATTAGGGAATTAATATTCTAATTAAAACATTACCTTTTCTTTCCGTAACGTTTATCTATCAATTAGGAATTATCCATATTTTCTAATAACGATTATCCTACCCGTAATCGTTATCTTTTTTCCGTAACAATTATCTTTAAATAGGGAGAGTGGAGGGATTTTAAACCCAATGACCCAAATTGCCTTTATGTCTAACCGACCATCATATTGGACCTTTTATATTGGGTCATACTTTAAATAATAAGGGCCACTCATGTTAATTAATTTAACAATCTCCCACTTGACTCTTGTTATGATTTGATGAATCAACAACAAATAAGTGTGCACAATCCTTAAAGATCATCAAACCACAATACTTGATTGAATCAAAATGATTGGATCATGGCGGTCACATGTCCTTTGGTGACATGATTCCTTCCATGTATCACACGATCATTATAATTCATAATTACCTAACTGAGGAATGTTGAAACTTTAATTGTCATTTTTGAATATGCCACTAGTTATCTCACAACTGTAATTGTATACAACCAAATGGAGACAACAGAGCGCAATCAAAACCATAACTTTAATTGAATTCACAAGTGTTACAATAATATGAGCAGTACATAATATTGGCTCTTAAGAGAATGCGGACCTATCCAAAATGCCCATCCCATCAACATGTCCAATAAATGTTTTTGGTGGCAAACCTTTAGTTAATGGGTCCGCTATCATCAGTTCAGTACCAATGTGCTCAATAGACACTCTACGGTTTTGAACTTCTTCCTTAACAGATAGATATTTTAAATCCATATGTTTCGCACCTTTAGAATACCTATCATTTTTAGAGAAGAAAACAGCTGCGGAATTATCACAATAAATTCTTAATGGCTTTTCTATACTGTCGACCAAACCAAACCTTAAGATAAAATTCCGCGACCATAATGCATGAACAGTAGCCTCAAAGCATGCTACAAATTCAGCTTCCATAGTGGAGGTAGCAATGACGGACTGCTTCCCACTTTTCCAGGAAACTGCTCCTCCAGCTAGGAGGAACACGTAACCAAATGTAGATTTCCTCGAGTCTACACATCCAGCATAATCTGAATCCGAGTAGCCTACTATCTCAAGATGATTTGATCTTTTATAAGTAAGCATATGATTCTTGGTGCCTTGCAAGTACCTAAGTACTTTCTTTCCAGCTTTCCAATGATCTATTCTAGGATTGCTTTGATATCGGCCCAGCATTCCAACAGCGAAACTAATATCTGGCCGAGTGCATGTTTGAGCATACATCAAACTTCCAACCAATGATGCGTAGGGAATGGTTTCCATTGATTTTCGTTCCAAATCATTCTTTGGACATTGCAGTTCACTGAACTTGTCCCCTTTCTGAATTGGAACTATTCCTGTAGAGCAATTTTCCATTCTAAATCTCTCTAATACTTTATTGATATAGCCTTTCTGAGACAATCCCAACAATCCTTGTGATCTATCACGGAATATCTCTATTCCTATCACATAGGATGCCTCATTCATATCTTTCATTTCAAAAGTTTCAGAGAGAAATTTCTTAACGTCATGTAACAAACTCATGTCATTTGCAGCCAATAGAATGTCATCGACATATAGGACTAATATAATGAACTTGCTCCCACTGACCTTCATATAGATACACCGATCAACAGTGTTCTCTACAAAACCATATGACGTAATGGTATCATTAAACTTAATATACCATTGTCGGGAAGCTTGTTTCAGTCCATATATCGATTTCTTTAATTTACACACCAAACTTTCCTGCCCTGTGGTTATGAAACCTTCAGGTTGGTCCATATACACTTCCTCTTCTAAGTCTCCATTCAGAAAGACAGTCTTTACATCCATTTGGTGGAGCTCCAGGTCATATTGAGCCACCAAAGCCATAATGATTCTTAAGGAGTCTTTCTTAGATACTGGAGAGAAAGTCTCCTTATAGTCAATGCCATCCTTTTGAGTGTAACCTTTGGCAACAAGTCTGGCTTTGTACCTTTCGATGTTGCCTTTTGAGTTTCGCTTGGTCTTGAAAACCCATTTACAGCCAACTCGTTTTGATCCTTCAGGCAACTCTACTAATTCCCAGACTTGATTTACATCCATCGATTTCAACTCTTCCTTCATGGCATTCAACCACTTTTTAGAATCATTACAATCCATGGCTTGTTTAAATAAGACTGGATCTTTATCAATGCTTAATTCCGATTCATGCTCAAGCGAGTAAACCACATAATCATTCGATACAGCTGGCCTTTTCTGTCTTGTAGACCTCCGTAATGCCATATCTTGTGGCATCGCTTGTTCATTCGAAATTTGTACATTGTCACTTGGTTCATCTCTTATGTGCTCACTTTGCGTGTTTCGTGTATCAATTTGTTGTCCTTGCATGTCACGTGACTGTGATGCAACAAAAGGAACAACAACTTGAGTAGAAACACTGGGTGTGGGGATACTAACTTGAGTAGGGGTACTCATTGTGGATCTTTCATTTTGCAATTCTGTAATATCCACTTTTCGTGATTCCCCACTCCCACTGGACTGACCATTTTCAATGAACCGAGCATTACCAGACTCAACTATTCTTGTGCTATGGTTAAGGCAGTAGAACCTGTACCCTTTAGACTTTTCAGGATAGCCAATGAAGTGACCACTGATGGTTCTTGCATCAAGCTTTCCTTCATGTGGATTATAAATCCTTACTTCTGCTGAACAACCCCAAACGTGAAGGTGTCTTAAACTGGGTTTCCTACCTGTCCATAACTCGTAGGGAGTCTTAGGGACAGCCTTACTAGGAACCCTGTTTAGCAGATATGCTGCAGTCCTTAATGCATGCATCCACAAGGATAAAGGTACAGTACTGTAACTCAACATACTCCTAACCATATCCATAAGTGTGCGATTCCGCCTTTCCGCTACACCATTCTGTTGTGGTGTACCAGGCATTGTGTACTGTGCACATATGCCTCGACTTTCGAGAAATTTGCAAATGGACCAGGACATTGTCCACTTTCATTGAATTTTCCATAATATTCACCACCCCTGTCTGACTTAATCACTTTTACTTTTCTATCCAACTGCCTTTCCACTTCGTTAATAAACACCTCCAGGGTGTTTACTGACTGGGACTTTTCATGCAGTAGATATAAGTAACAGTACCGTGAGTAGTCATCTATAAATGTGATGAAATATTTCTCACCACCCCACGTGGGAATATCGAAAGGGCCACATATATCGGTGTGTATTAATTCTAAAGGCTCACTACTTCTCATGGCTGGGTTCTTTGATGTGTGTCTTGTTTGTTTTCCTTTTATACAATCAACACACACTTCCCAATCAGCAAAATCCAATTGAGGTAGGATATCACTTTTCACCAACCTCAATATCCTTTCTTTGGATATATGACCCAATCTTTGATGCCATAAGAAAGCAGAACTATCATTATGCATATTACGTTTGTTACCTATACTATGCTCAACAAGAAATAGAGAATCAGCATACATAGCATCAAGATTAAGACGGTACAAATCATCTACCAAACTACCAGATCCATAATAGTACGAATGTCTATACAATGAAAATGCACCGTTTCCAATCTTGAAATTAAATCCTTCTTCATCCAACTTTGCAACAGAAATCAAATTCCTAGCACATTCAGGAACATAGAGACACTTTTCTAGATCCAGGTGACACTTAGTGTCCAAGATCAATCTGTACGTCCCAATTCCCGCTATTCGAGCCTTCATTCTGTTTCCCATGTAAAGGAACTTCTCAGTTCCTCTTATGGGCTGGATTGAAAGGAATCCCTGCATAATATGTGACACATGAGTAGTTGCTCCAGAGTCTAACCACCAAGTATTGTTGGGTACTTCAATTACGTTTGATTCAAAACATACTGATATACAGTACATACCTTTCTTTTCGAACCAAGCTTTCCTTTTTGGGCAATCCTTCTTGAAGTGACCCATCCTTTTATAGAAGAAGCATTTCTGATCCTTTTGGATCTGACCTCCAGTGACTTTTATAGAGGCCTTGTCCTTCTTCTTACCCTTCCGGTATGGTTTAGACTTACTACTGCTAGCCTCATTGCGAACAGTGAGATGAATGGAGTGATCCCTCATCTTCTTTAATCTCCCTTCTTCCTGAACCAGCATGGCCTTAATTTCTTGAAAGTTCCATTTCTCTTTAATAGTGTTATAATTCACTTGGAACTGACCAAATTCAGGAGGCAGTGAGTTGATGATGAATTGAACCAAAAAGGATTCACTCACATCCATTCCCATCGTTCTTAACTTTGCTGCTAGGTTAGCCATACTAGTCACATGATCATGAATGGGCTGTGACCAATCAAATTTCTTGGTCGTCAACTCACTCATTAGGGTTCCTACGATGGATTTGTCAGCTATGTCTGACTGAGAATATTCTTTAATTCTCACCATAAATTCCCTTGCATATTCGGTCTTAGGCATCGATGGCTTGACATTTTCAGCCATCGTCATTCGCATCAAATTCAGACTCAGCCTATTAGACCGTACCCAAGCCTCATGAAAAGACTTATCGGATTCTGTACTGGTCTCTGTAATGGCTGCAGGCCTTTTATCCGTGATGACCGCTAGGTCTAAGCCTAAAACGCCCAAATGAAACTGAATATGCTCAGACCATTCTGCATAGTTCAGCCCATTGAATTTGATCATTGCATTGCCTAGGGCGAAAACGTTGTTGTAGGCTGCAAACATGATCCAAATTTACACATTAACACTTTGAGCAAACTTTGATGGATTCAGATACATGCATTACAAACTTTGATTATGTATTTAAGTCCACCTTTGGGTGATCCTCAAATACATAACTTTAATCAATAATGATGCTAATTAAATATACTTTAATAGATCAATCAATCATACTAGAGTGAAATATGAATGTTATCTTTGGATATACAATCATGTTTACTCAGTATATCAATCAATCCCCTTTAGTGTTATTAATTATAGGCAATGATCCATCTTTGGATGATCTTCTAGTTTTATAATTAATAACTACAATTGTTCATGTATAACCTTTTATTAGCATCATAAATGAACAATTGAAATTTACGGTTATTCAAATTTTTCAAACCAGGCCACTTTGGTGACTAACAAGTTTTCAAAATTTAATTTTCCATTCTGTGGTAGTTGACACAGCCCAATACACAGACAACGCACTTATCCCGTAGTCGGCTTATGCCTTACGCCGATAATCACCCGCGATACGAACGACAATCACAAGCGACATAGGGTCCAATGGCCGGCGCACTTTTCCAGCCAACAGTTTCCGGTAGTGTAGGATTCCGGCCGGAGCTCCTCCCACGCCGGTCAACGCTGCCGGCACCGCCCGGATCCCACAGCCGGGCCTCTGCCGTGCCCAGCAGGCCGATCGGGTCCCGACCACGTGCGCTCGCCGGTGGCCCCTCGGCCCCGGTCGGGTCGCGCTTCTCCGGTGGCCCCTTCGGCCCCGGTCGCGTTGCGCTTCGCCGGTGGCCCCTCGGCCCCGGTCGGGTCGCGCTTCTCCGGTGGCCCCTTCGGCCCCGGTCGCTTCGCGCTTCGCCGATAGCCCCTTCGGCCCCGGTCGCCTCGCGTTCGTCGGTGGCCTGTTCAGCCTCGGTCGGATCGCGCTCGCCGGTGGCCCTTTCGGCCCCGGTCGGATCGGGCTTGCCGGTGGCCCTTTCGGCCCCGGTCGGATCGGGCTGCCGGTGGCCCTTTCGGCCTCGGTCGGATCGCGCTCGCCGGTGGCCCTTTCGGCCCCGGTCGGATCGGGCTTGCCGGTGGCCCTTTCGGCCCCGGTCGGATCGGGCTGCCGGTGGCCCTTTCGGCCTCGGTCGGGCTTCCCCGGCGACGCGCAGGAACACAGCGCTCACCGGGGTTCCTTTCGCCGTACCCGAATCGATTTGGGTCCCGGCTGTGTCGACCGCTTTCCTTCGTGCGCCTTTCCTTCCAGTACAACATGGAAAACGAAAACAACAACGCAGTATTCGCAAAAACAAGCTCTGATACCTATTGTTGAAAAATTAAACTATAATAAAACGATACTTTTCTGAATTTTCATTTGCGAAAATTTAATTACTACAATACAGGATCATTAAGCGAATACTAGCAAATGAACTGTAAGGAATCGACGTACCGTTGTCCATGTCTGTTCCTTCGTCGGAGGTGAAGATCTCTTTACCGATCCGTGTCTGAGAAGATTTCGCCTTTCCTTTCCGGATTCTTTCCTTTCGCGTCTTCCTGCCTTTTCGGTCTCTCTCTCACAATTTTCTCCGACTCCTCCCCATCTTTTCTCTGATTCCCTTTGATGGCTTTGAGAGACTTACGGGAAAATTTTAATGATAACCATTATTTCCTTTCCATAATGGTTATTATTAATTAAAAATTAATATCCTAATTAAATCGTTATAATTAATTAGGGAATTAATATTCTAATTAAAACGTTACTTTTTCTTTCCGTAACGTTTATCTATCAATTAGGAATTATCCATCTTTTCTAATAACGATTATCCTACTCGTAATCGTTATCTTTTTCCCGTAACAATTATTTTTAAATAGGGAGAGTGGAGGGATTTTAAACCCAATGATCCAAATTGCCTTTATATCCAACCGACCATCATATTAGACCTTTTATATTGGGTCATACTTTAAATAACAAGGGTCACTCATGTTAATTAATTTAACATTCCAAGCAAAGGGTTTATTGAAGGCAGCTTCCCGGATGAGCTAAAGGAAGCGCTTCAATCAGTAGCGGCCGAACTGGGTGATGTGGTGGATGACATGGGTGCACTGCAGCTGACTCGCCTGACAGGGGCTTTCACTAATGAGGTTTACCAGATCAACTGGCCCACCAAGAATGGTGATCCTTGCCGAAAAATACTGCTTCGAGTTTATGGTGATGGTGTTGAGGTGTTCTTCAATAGGGACAATGAGATCAGGACCTTTGAGTACATGTCAAGGCACGGACATGGGCCTAGGCTTCTTAGCCGATTCTCCCTCGGAAGGCTTGAAGAGTTTATTCATGCTAGAGTAAGTAGTTCTTACAAAATTGTTTCCGTAGCTATGGATAGCCAATTGGTGTCATATGCTTCAATCTGTCTTCTAACCGTTGCGATGAACAGTTTTTTCCTGATGTAAAAAGAAGCCAAATTGACAGCTTTTGGATTTGAATGGTTGTTATACATATCATCGATCCCTTAATAATAGTTCTAATGCTTACTTTTCCTTAAATTTCCAGACATTATCGGCTGCTGACCTTCGCAAACCCGAAACAGCTGTTCTAGTAGCAGCAAAATTAAGGGAATTCCACAATCTTGACCTGCCTGGTCCTAGGATTATACTTCTCTGGAACAGAATAAGGCATTGATATGGGTTAAAGGAACTTTTTTCCCTTTAAAATTTTCCTTTTGGGGAAGGAAAGTGTCTAATTTTTTTTTTTTTCGCGCATTTTCGGTTGTTTTTCAGGGACTGGATCAGAGTGGCCAAGAGTATTTGTTCCCCAAGAGATGCCGAGGAATTTCGTTTGAGCGTTATAGAAGGAGAAGTCAATATGCTGGAGAAGCAGCTGTCACAAGACCATCGAGAAATTGGGTTTTGCCACAATGACCTGCAATACGGTAACTTAATGTTGGACGACGAAACAAGAACCATTACCATAATTGTAAGTCTCCTTTTTTCTTTTTTTAAAATGTATGAAAGTTCTCTGTTCATTTATCTTCTGTGCTTGAAAAGTCAGTAACAGGAAGCATCACGTTTCAAGCCATTCAGTGCCTACGTGTTCTTCTTAATCTTGTTTTTTTAAGAATGTTGATGCTTTTCTGAGTTTTAGGAAAAAAGGAAATGTACTGATGCATTCTTTTTCTTTTCAATGCTCACTTAAACAGGACTATGAATTTGCAGGTTACAACCCTGTTGCATATGACATTGCAAACCACTTCTGTGAGATGACTTCTGATTATCATTATGACATACCTCATATTCCAGACTATAGCAAATATCCAGGTGGGTAACTACTCTTTGATCCTTAAGTGGCACTGCCTCCACATTCACCTTAAATATGGTTTCAAATAAATTGAGGCTTCGTTCCATGGCCTCTCAGATCTGCAGGAGCGCCACAGATTCATCCATGCATATCTGAGTTCTGCAGGTTAGTCTTCTGAATTGTTTGTTTAAATGAATGTTATGCACCAAATTCAACAATCAACTACATGATTGGAGTATATTATATCCTCTAAATAAAATCTGCTGGCTTTATGGTCCTAATATTTCAAATTGTGGAAGATTTCAAATAGTCCTTTTACAATGACAACAAGAACAAAATTTTAATCTCAAATTTAACTGGATCGGTTACATGAGTCTTTTCACACTATTCCATTCTCTTTCACAGGCAAATACCCCAGTGAAGATGAAATAGGGCAACTACTACATGTCGTGGAAAAGTACACACTTGCAAGCCATCTTTTGTGGGTCATATGGGGAATAATCTCGGTAGGCAGTCTGCGTTTTCTTTAGCATTACACGTGCACAAACACGTATCATAGAGTGGTTTCATCTGGTAACTTGCTACTCTTTTTGCAGTCCTATGTGAACAAAATTGAATTTGACTACATAGAGTACGCAAGGCAGAGGTTTCGGCAATACTGGTTGAACAGGCCAAAGCTCTTGGAATCTGCTGATGCTTCTCCTTATGATAATCATGTGAATGGTAGTGTATAGTATAATGTTTTATTACATGTGCGGTTTCGGGTTCGCTTACAGTCGCAATAATGTAAGTAAAGCATCCCCTAGACAGGACACCATGTAGCGTTAAGATGCTCTGCAGGGACTTGGGAAAATGTAGTTGGGGACACTAATATTTCTTTTCCGAAATCAAGCATGTAATTTAATGTGATGAAGGTGTTTTGTAATGGACGTGATACCGTTTATTTGTTGTTTTCTAGTCCACCGTATTGAGAGAGCTGCAACGCAGGCATCTAGAGTGAAGTATCCTTTAGAAACGCCGAGAGATTACCATCCTGTCTGATGATTAATAGCCAGCAACTGAACCTATCAACGTAGCAGCCACAATCGGAAAATTGTCCTATCAACACTCTCCCGGGCGAAGATTGTTACGCAATCCATGTATCGTCACCATTCGTCCCTATAAGATTTTTCTGTTGAGAATCGCCTACCGCAAGATATTGGTCCACTATGAGACAGACCCTGATCCCAGATTCCATGAACCCCTTCTTTTCTCATTCTTGTGATTCGAATTTAAAACACCTCTAACTCAGAAATTCAAACTCTTAATAACTACGGGGCAAATATAATCTTTCCTCGCGATATGTATAGTCATTGGTTCGTCAATGTATATAAAAAAAACCCATTATGGTAGCTCAGATGAGTGCCGGCAATTTTTGGATATTTGTTATATCAACGAATCTAGGAAGTCAGGAATGCAACAATACAAGGGACAACTAGTTCACCGACCTATCTAGCTCGTATTATAGCATTAAAAGCTGTCAAATTCATCAACAAGCATCAATTCATGAGAACAGGCTATTTTGATTCAGGAAGAAAGTCCAGAAATGGAACAGAGATGATCGAAAATGGAGTTGATAAGCGTGTGAGAGCCACTGGTGGCTGCAAACATCAGGTGTTTTGGACTTTCAGCCCTGTCAAAATAAAATGCGCCGGAGACTAACTTTTCTTTTGGCTGTAAAGCCAACCAAACAATGGTGTCTGCACCTTCCTGGCTTGTTCGAAGCTTTCCCGACAATCTGCGTGAGACATTTAAAAGGACAACAAGAACCAAAACTGTGGGTAAGGAAAGGTTCCATGAAAGTTTTCTAAAGTGATATGTAACCCAAAAAATCTGTACAATGTATTGAAACTTGGTAGACTCTTGGCCACTCCTGGTGTTGTAGCCCATCCAGGGTGCATTGAGTAGAAAGAGATCCCTCTGTTCTGGTATGTTTCAGCCCATTTTTCAGTTAATGCCACCTACAAAGAAGGATGCAATTAGCACGAGCCATTCCCTTAAAAACAGAATCCCTTAGCTCCTTCCACTATTATTGGACAAGTTATTTGCCAAGTGACACCTTGTAGTCAACGGTATGAAGAAACAGTGAGCAATCTTTGACATGTAGGATTTTATCAAATAGCAAAGCAATTAATGCGATGATGAAAAATCCGGGTGAACCAGGCACTAACAGTATTTATAGCTTATAAGTCAGACTCAAATCTAAGTATCTAAGTTCTTTTTTTTTTCTTTAATAATTTTTGATAGGTAAATGTGGGATCTAGTTTCTGTTACAGTTTTCAGCCTAATCAGCCAATGAAAGTAGCCCAATCCATTATATAAAGGTGCAAAGATAAACTAAAGACCAACTTTTTGAATTATTTACTAGGCATTTCAGCATATGGACTGGTTGAATAGCACTGAAGCACACAATCCGCCTAAGCAAGTGGCCACATGACATCTAATGCACTGTGTTCGCATAGTAGTAACCAAGCAGCAAATTTTAGATCAGCTTTAGAAGAAAAGCATTTTTTTGAAAAAAGCTATGTTAACAGCTTTTAGCACTTGCCATCAATTCTCCCTTTATTTGATTGTGCTATAATCAAATGGGATGAAGCTTTGAATTGAAAAAATCAACAGAAAAAAGAATGGAAATTCCTCAAGGATCCACAGCAAGAACAGCTTATTTACTTTTACTGACCTGAACTCGCTTGTTTCGAGCATATTGTTCCACACCGTCAAATTTACCATCGGCAAACTGTGATGGGCAATAAGTTGGGAGATTGATAGTGTTTAGTGAATAATGTGGGAGTGCTTGTGCTCAGAACAGAAGCTACCTGTAGATCTGTGGTCAAGGGAGCTGTGTACATTCCACCAGATGAAACTGTAATGACACGAGCATCAGGAGCAGCTTTTTCCAACAAAGGCACCATTAATTCTGTCACAGTAAAAGTGCCCAACACATTTGTGGCGAAATTCAATTCAAATCTGCAGCAAAATAAAGTTGAAGACAAACATGTCTGACCTTATTAATAGAGTTTGTTAAATATAGTTCAGATACAGGTTGTCACTGAGTGAGAACTCACCCTTCTGATGTTGTAGTTTTTGAATTCTCAAGCACACCAGCATTGTTAACCTGAAAGCACGACAAATAGATAACACATTAATTTATCATTGGTTGCGAAAACAAACTCTTTATGAAAACAAAGATAAGGCAGAGTGTATCCAACCCTTCCCCAAACCCTGCAAGTGTAGGAGTATTGTGCATTGGGACGCCTTTTTTTTGGGCAGAAAGTTACAGAAATTGCAGACTGAATGTGAGAAAGAATTGTTTCACTTAATTATTGACTTGCACTAATTTTTTTCTGTTTTTTTCCACAAAATTTCAAGAGCAAAATAATCTCGGGAATGCAATTTAAACAAGTTTACAGGGATAATTGCTAAACTTAAGCTCCAGAAATATGTGAAGACATCCTATCTCTCCTGACTTCAACATAAAAATGACTAACAAAAGTTATGTTTTCTTTCCCCCTGACTTATATCAAAGCTGTAAAGAGGGAAACTATTACCAGAACATGAACTGGCACATTCTTTGAAGAAAATTTGGATGCAAAAGACTTGATCTCACTAAGAGATGAAAGATCACAAACCTGCAAGATAAGTGGAATGAGCCACCCTAAATCAAAAAACACAGTACCTAGTGATTGCAGTGCAGTCACTAAATTATCAAAGTCAAGACATCTTTCGATTCACTGAATGCCTTTCTTCAAGTGTGCTTAGAGAGATATCCTAATTTTGGTAACATAGGAATCACATTCTGAATTTTATTTAATTTCCATAATTAAAGAGAAAAAATGGGGGAAAAAACTTGCACAAAACTGCATTATGCATTATTCATACAAATGATGCTTTAGATAAACTTAACATTTCCTATTTAAGTCTTTATCATGCTATTCATGTACAGTTGAATTAAGCCTACTGCTCTGCCAATTACCATTGATGAAATCATACCTCCAAATGAACATTTTGGTTGCCAGTTGTAGACCGGATTTGAGAAAGAGCCGTTTCTCCTGCCTCCTTGTTACGACATACAATATATACAGTCGCACCACTACAATATCATGGTCAAAAATATGTTGTCAAACATATATTATTCATTTTAGGACTACTACTTAACATAGCTCAAAGGATCAAAACATATGCTTCAAACAAAATCAACACCGTGAAGCAAGCCCCTCAGCAGTTGCATAACCAATGCCAGAATTGGCTCCAGTTACCATGCAGTTCTTCCCTTCTATTCTCTTCTGAATATCTTCGGGATTGAACTTTTTGGAGTGTTCCCTATAGATTGACAAAGATATAACTATTTGTTAAAAAAGACAACCATTTCAATACATTCAAATCTGAAAACAATTTTTCTGCACAATGTTTGCCTATTCATAACATTATACATTGTGAAACCTACCCAAAAACCAGTGCTACTGAGATACAAACATACATGGGAGGCAGTGACAAAGTACTAAAGACAAAAGTTATAATAAAAAAGGAACCATTGGGAAGAATAAGAAAGGACAAAGATAAAGAAGACTAAAAATTGATCCAATTGCTGCCAGACGTTATTACAATTTAGAAAACTGGTCTCGGTTTTGCCTCCATTCAGAAGCTCAGAAGCATGGGCTTTTCCGCTACCTCACGCATGACAAGCTAAGATCAATCAGACAAAGAAATTATATTCGACAAATTCAATACCCGTTACGCAATCTCCAGTCATTCCCCTTTTTTTAACGTTTCTACCCAATACAATCCGACAGAAAAGAGGACAGGGGACAAAACCCTGAAGAAATCATCGTATCAAATAAACTGCCAACAGCAAAACAGAAGCCCCACTTTACAGAAACGCACAATACAAAGACAATAAGTAATGGACTTACTGGAATCCTGATTTGGTGAAATTCAGGTACCCATAGCACCCAAAAGCTGTAGCTCTCCATGTCTACGAAAAAACCAGACTTGCATAAAGATCAGAATGTTGCACCACGTGAACTTGTTTAGATTTGTCAGAATCGCCCATCATACGTAACAACAAAATACCCTTAGAAAAATTCTTAATATTAATAAGAAAACATGGAAGCAAAGATAAGACCTTGAGAAGGAACATTGGGAGTGACCAAATAAAGCTGTAATTTAGCTTGATCCTAACGCGAATTTGACATTGCAGCTTTTGCACTTCGCCGTCGTCAATATGGCTTATGTTTCTTGATTTGGCGCGTGTCGTTGGCATGCGGCAATATTATCCTAATCTCAAACGGAGAGTGTTGGAAAAATGTAATTGTCAGCCGACCTTACATTGTGCCACGTAGAGGTAAATACTGCCACAATTTTATTAAAAAGATTTCATTGTACGTAGAAGAATAAATTCTATGATTTTTAGCTAAAATCATCGGATACTCTAGAATTGTTCGAGATCAGAGGCAGGTGTAGCATAAGCGATGGTTCATTTTTCCCGATTATAGGTTGGCCAGCCGCTTTAATTTTCCTCGAGCCCATAGTCTACTCTGCTGCGAAATGGACCCAAACAATCCACCCCAAAGATGAAAGAAAACTAAATAAAAAACACCATTCAATGTTAAAGGCCATTATTGGGCCATTTTTCACATTACCCATTATGATATTTACATCTTTTCAGAAAAGTAGAAAAACAAATAAATGAATTAGAGAAACGAGAAGAAACAAAGGATAAAAGAGAGTGGGGAGGATATCGGCTGGCTCAGGAGGTACCGGGGATGACCAAAAGATGCAAACTTCACTTCAACTTTGTAAGTCTGTTTCTCTTCTCAACTCTTCACGGCCACCATGTACCCGTGATTTTATTCTGACGCGCACCGGAACAACATGCCATGCCCAGTGCTTGAAATCCCCCAGTTTTCACTCATTTACTTCTTGTTGGTTGCTCAAGACCCGTTCGTTCTCCAAGAATGTTCGGCTTTGGAGAGTGACCCACGTCTCCTTTTGCTCTTGTAAAGATCCTATTGAAGATTTTTCGAGTACCCAGTTGCCAGAAAAGGCGCAAAAGGGTAGAATTCGAGAGAGTGATGAGCTTGAATTGCTGAATAAGCCATCTCCAGTAGCTGTAGCTAATGATTCAGCCCTCGAAAGTGATAAGGAATCTAAAAAGATTGATAAAGATGAGGCCTTGGCGCCTTTTTTGAAGTTCTTTATGCCTAGAGATTCATTGGAAGAAATAACAGAACGGGAAGGTGATGAGGAGCAAAGAAATTTGATTAATGAAGATAAAGAGGTGGTTCAGAAGGTTAATGTAGACTATTATGAACCAAAACCTGGTGATTTTGTGGTGGGTGTGGTGGTTTCGGGTAATGAAAATAAGCTTGACGTAAATGTTGGGGCAGATTTGTTGGGTACAATGTTGACAAAGGAGGTGCTACCTTTGTATGACAAAGAGATGGAGTATTTGTTGTGTGATATGAAGAAGGATACGGAGGCGATTATTGTTAAAGGACGGATGGGAATTGTAAAGGATGAAGCTGCTTTGAGTGTCGGACCAGGGCCAGGGAGGCCTGTTGTCGAGACTGGAACCGTGCTCTTTGCCGAGGTTCTTGGGAGGACACTGAGTGGCCGACCATTGCTTTCAACCAGACGGTTATTCCGACGGAAAGCTTGGCACAGAGTGAGGCAGGTTCTTATCTCGCTTAGTGCTTGTGCATTTTGTTCTTGTATTGTTTTTATTTTCTAATGTTAGATAAATTGAGGCAGATCATATGAATTTGATTGTGCAAAAGAAAGTAGGAATGAAAAATATGTTTTTTTTTCTTCTTTCTTTTTTGGAATGAAGAATCAGAAAAATGTATGCAAAATACCAATATGTTCTGTTTCTTCAAACATCTTGCTCTCAATAGTGAGCTTGGGCCTTGCTAATTCTTTTCAATCCTTTAGGCAGATAAAAGAACTCAATGAACCCATTGAGGTTAAAATTACAGAGTGGAATACTGGGGGTCTTCTCACAAGGATTGAGGTACATGCATCTTTATATGTTTTATTTCCACACATATGTGTTTTGGCTACTTGTGAATGTAAGGTTTTTGCATGTTTGATTTTTCAGGGATTGCGAGCTTTCCTTCCAAAGGTTGAGTTATTGAATAAAGTGAACAACTTCAAAGAGTTGAAGGAAAATGTAAGCTGCAATCCCTAGAATTTCCCCCTTTTCAGCTACCTGTTATTTCAATTTGCTGTTAATGATATCGTCCTTTAATTTTTGGTGCTATTATGCTTTGATAAGAAAAACTGGTCCCTGAATGGTCATGAGATTTTGTAAATGCAGAGTCTTCTGCTTACTAGACTTGCAATATCAGACTTCATAAATGAGAAATTGCTTACCTGAAGTCCTTCGTATTAGTGTAACTTGTTAGGCCCAATCTAGCTTGGATCAACTTACAGCACCCTTGTTAAACTGTCTTGTTGCATTACCATCTGATGAATAGTGAGGAAGCCTGAAAGTCCTCAAGGTGGATCTACAGTACACTTGTTACCAGTAGTTTTCTTTGTCTTTATCATTTGCTCTGTTTTATTGCGCCATGTTTTTCTTGTGCATTGTGCAGGTGGGTCGCCGCATACATGTATTGATTACTCGAATAAATGAGGCAAATAATGACCTGATATTAAGTGAAAGAGAAGCTTGGGTCAGTTGCTCTGGTGTTGGCATTCTGTTTTACAATTTCTCTCTTGTTTTTGCAGTATTCTGTTTGCTTTTTTATAATGTACCTTTTGTCTTTTATTTCCTTTTCCTTTTCTGTCTTCTTAAAAGTGCTAACTGAGTTTGCACATGCTATTGCAGGAAATGTTAAATCTTCAGGAAGGAACACTTCTTGAAGGGACTGTTAAGAAAATCTTTCCTTATGGAGCCCAAATAAGAATAGGTGAGACTAATCGAAGGTGAGCACAATGTAATATTTGGTCTGGAAAGATTACATTCGAACTGCTTCACTGATGCCACATTTATTGGTAATGCTCATTAGTGTGTTGGCCATTGGGCAATTGTGGGAAATACATGATTGGAGCTAGCACACAAATGAAACAGAAAAATAGGTGTGGCGATTGGAGATGACATGATGTTACTAAAAATTGCCAGGGAGTTAGCATAGTTCATGATTGTGTACTCTGTGGTGGGCTTGGACCATTAATACGCATTATTCGGAATTCTGTATGATATTCTGGATCTTTTAAACTTATTTTGGAACTAATTAGGGAACGGTTTCGGAAGATTCTTTAAGCTTCCCATAGCTACATCAAATTAGTATAAATTTTTCTTTTTGTGTGCTTTAGCACAATAAACATGAGATGATGTAACAGTCCTCTCAGGAGTATGGTGAATTTTAATGCTTTCTGATGTTCTGTACCAATGTTGGTTGAAGATTGTCTGCAAATGGATAAAGTATATAAATTCAGTTCTTTGCTCATAAGAGGTATCTGAACTTTGGTTGCTGCATTTCAGTGGGCTGCTACATGTCTCAAACATCTCTCGAGCTAGAATTACTGCTGTTGAAGACGTACTTAAAGTTGATGAGAAGGTTAAAGTCCTGGTGGTAAAATCAATGTTTCCTGAAAAAATATCTGTGAGGTAATTAAGGACTTGATATTTTTTCTTTGGGAATTCATCCTCCGCTTATATAATGGATGGACTCTATTACAATTGAATTCTGTAGCAATGATTCCAAATTTTTGTAGTTCAACTTTTGTAACACATGTGCACTTGTATGATGAAGGTTATTGGAAATTTAGATTAACCATAAAACTCACATCTGTTTAATTAGTTCCCGGTTGTTGTAGTTGGAATAAGTTTATTGCTTTGAATTATTGCCATTTGGCAGTGCGATGGAAAGACCCTAAATTCCATCTGGGCAATATTTTGGGATGGCGATGTCTGAGCTGATTAGTCAAATCAGCCTCGGAGTATGCATGCACAGGCTCTGGCCATGCTTATACACATGCTTGTGGCAAGCTATTGAAGATCTTAATTATCTGGGAATTTGTGCTGATGTCATATTGTGTAATCGAGATGAGAGGATGCTAATGGTAAATCTTTGTCTGTCATACAGTATTGCTGATCTTGAAAGTGAGCCCGGTCTATTCCTGTCAGACAAAGAGGTGCAAACAAATTTCTTCTTTCTTTGTTTCCTACTTGGAAAATTTTAACTGATCCTGTTGAATTATGGGATTCATGAATAAACTTTATGTTCTTTGGACAGAAACTCTTTGCTGAGGCCAAGCAGATGGCAAAGAAGTACAGGCAAAAGCTACCTGCTGTTATGGTTACTTCCAAGTCCGGAACTCCTCCAGGCAATGCCCTTGCATTCAGTGACGAAGAAACTTTCTATGCAAACTGGAAGTGGTTTGAATTTGAAAGGAATTAACAAAGAATCTGATATGGATTGCTCCTCAACTTCTCTGGACAAGGGATGAATCATGCATCGGAAGTCACTCTTTCTAAACGCCGAGTGCTGTAGTAGGGAGAAACGGAATATCTTCTCTGAGGCCATTGTTCTCTCCATGGTGCAGACAGCGAATTTCTGACCTGCGCACGTGGTGCTTCAGACCCATCATCTCGCAAGAAATCGTCAACAGCAACATGGGGTCGAGCCTGGACATGATCTGTGCCCAGTTGTTGTACACAAATGTGTATCATGCATCAATTTTCTCTTAAAAAACTTTAACTAGAAGCAATGCGGCCTGTTCATTATAAATTTCAAAGGATGCTTCTTGTACCAGGTCAGTCTAGGATCGTTGATTCATTTCAATATATCAAACTATCAACGTAAACATTAAGTTTGATTTATTAGTATCATGAGGTGTATCTCTTCAATGGATTAACTCGATTCCATTTTGTATAGCTCATTAATAAGATATTTCTGGATGTCAATGCATGATTAATGATGCATTAAACATAAGAAATGGATATATAGATTATTATTCTGTTGTTAACAATTGTTACGTAACATTGTGCAAGTGAAACTACTAAAGTAGCATTCCCTGATTATACATCTCACAATTTCATTGAATTGGATGCTTGATATTGGGAAAATTTTAGATTTTCGGTAAATCAAAAATAAGAAGAGACTTTATTTTGACCTATTAATTGTTTTCCGATAGACACAGTTGATAGTCAGTGGAAGAATGGTATTCTACACATAAGCTTAGATAATCAACTTCGAGTTTATTATTATTGTTATTATTATTTTAATTTTTAAAATTGGGCTTTAACTAAGATTCGAATTTGAGATTTTTAATTTTATATACAATTTTAATATGCTCATTGACATTTACTCTCGGTATTTAGAACCATATAGGCTTTCAATATATATTTTTTTAGATAATTGGATTTTGCACTATTAACAGTTATGACTTGGAAGAGCCAGGAACAAGTCCAAGTACAGTAACTAGGCCTGCATTAAGTGCCATGTTTTTGTTTGTCTTCTGAGGTGCTCCTTGGTCCTTATGCAACTGGATTTTTGGAAATACCCCTTCAACCTTGATTTCTTGATGGTCTTAAGAGCCCTTTATTCAAAATTTTATTGAAATCACATAGAGAAGCATCTCAGAGATAACAGTTAAAACCTAAAACTCTAATCGTGAACCCTGCTGAATTGTTAGAGATACATTTAGAACCCTAATCGTGAACTGTGCCTTGGAATATTTCAAAACGGCTCGGTTATATGATACAATAACTTGACCCTTGTTGATATATGTGAGATTATATTTTATAAATGCATACATCTTTACCATTGATCGTTATAATTTAGTGATAAAAAAAAAGTAATCATTCTATGTAAAAATTATAGATTTAAGGTTTTTTTTTTTTTAATGTTTGATGTCTATTTTTTGTTCTAAAAATATATTTATTTAATTGATTTGTAATGAACTTATTAGTTATATATTTGAATAAATATTTTAAATTTAATATTTTGTATATGTATAATCAGATATGATCAGTTGTTGAACATATAACAATACCACATTAACCGTATTATTCTGAAAATCCGAACTTATTTGCCCCTCATGTGACTGCCCTTGCATTTTAACTTTGTTATCATTTAGCCCCACTCCCAAAACAAACCCACCAGCCGTGCCTCGGTAACCAAATACAGATAGTCCTATGTCTGACTCAACTCAATTTCACCACACCACAGCAATGGCAATGTAAAAAAAAAAAACAAAAACAAGATTTGGAAACCTAATAATTCTCCAAACATTGGAACTTCATGATACTGAGATATTTGGTTCCACGCCGCCCGAACTTGGTTTGTGTTCCAAGTTAAGGAACGTGTGTCTGCACATGAATAAGCTTGCCGGCTCAATCCCCCCTTAACTGGGTAAGTTACAAAAACTTACTAGTTTGCTCCTGTGGGGCAATGCCCTGTCCGGCACCATTCCGGCTGAGCTTTCAAATTGTTCTTCGTTGGTTGCACTAGATGCTTCAGCTAATGATCTTCTGGGGAAATACATAGTGATCTAGGAAAGTTGGGTGTTCTTGAGCAGCTTGGCTTGTCTGATAATCTGCTAACGGGTTTGATCCCTTGGCAGTTGAGTGACTGCACAAGTCTAACAGCTCCTCAGCTTGATAAGAATCAATTATCAGGTACCATTCCCTGGCAAGTTGGCAAATTAAATTATTTGCAGAGTTTCTTTTTGTGGGGTAATTTGGTGTCATGCGCCATTCAAGCCTCTTTTGGTGACTCTTCTGAGTTATATGCCCTTGATCTTTCAAGAAACAAGCTTACAGGGTCAATTTCAGAGGACATTTTTGGTTTGAAGAAATTGGGCAAGCTTCTGCTTCTAGGGAATTCATTGTCAGGAGGATTGCCTCGAAGTGTTGCAAATTGTGTGTCTTTAGTGAGACTGAGACTTGGGGAAAACCAGCTTTCTGGTCAGATTCCTAAGGAGATAGGCCAACCTCAGAACTTGGTCTTTCTTGACTTATATATGAACCATTTCTCCGGTGGCCTTCCGGTTGAGGTTGCCAACATCTCTGTTCTTGAGTTGCTGGATGTGCACAATAACTACATTACTGGAGAGATACCGTCTCAATTGGGGGAGCTTGTGAATCTAGAGCAGCTTGATCTTAGCAGAAACAGCATCACAGGTGAACTTCCTTGGTGTTTTGGGAACCTCAGCTACTTGGACAAGCTCGTTCTCAACAAAAATCTGCTTACAGGTTCTATCCCAAGGTCCATCCGAAACTTGTAGAGTCTAACCTTACTTGTTTTGAGCTACAACAGCATCTCTGGTCCAATTCCAGCTGAAATTGGTTTTGTAACAAGCTTAACAATCAATTTGGACCTGAGCTCAAATGGATTCACTGGAGAACTCTCCGAGACAATGTCCAGTTTGACACAGCTACAGGAACTTGATCTTTCCCACAACATGCTACATGGAAAGATAAAGGTTCTTGCTTCCTTGACAAGCCTGACTTCTCTCAATATCTCCTGCAACAACTTTCTGGTCCTATTCCCATAACTCTGTTCTTTAGAATTCTTTCTTCAAATTCATACCTTCAAAATCAGAATCTTTGTGAATCAATAGATGGCTCTACTTGTTCATCAAGAATTTTTTAAAGAAATGGATTAAAATCCACCAAAACTGTGGCACTGATTTCAGTGACCATAACGGTTCTTGTTTCGTGGATTTTAGTGACACGGAACCATAGTTACACTGTGGAAAAATCAACAGGAGCATCAGCCTCTTCATCTGGCGCTGAAGATTTCTCTTATTCATGGACTTTCATTCCCTTCCAAAAGCTCAACTTCTCTATTGATAACATTCTGGCTTGTCTAAAAGATGAAAATGTCATGGGAAAGGCTGTTCTGGGATCGTGTACAAGGCTGAAATGCCAAATGGTGAGTTGATTGCAGTGAAAAAGCTTTGGACGACAAAACAGGATGAAGAATCAGTTGATTCCTTTGCAGCAGAAATTCATATTTTGGGACACATTCGACACAGGAATATTGTAAAGCTGTTGGGTTATTGTTCGAATAGGAGTGTCAAGCTTCTTCTCTACAACCATGTTTCAAATGGTAATCTGCAACAGTTGTTGCAAGGGAACAGGAATTTAGAATGGGGGACAAGGCACAAGATTGCTGTTGGATCAGCCCAAGGCTTAGCTTATCTTCATCACGATTCCTGCAGTACTTCACCGAGATGTCAAATGTAATAACATTCATCGGGATTCGAGATTCGAGGCCTACTTGGCAGATTTTAGCCTGGCCAAACTGATGAATTCTCCAAATTATCATCATGCAATATCCAAAGTGGCTGGCTCTTATGTTTATGTTGCCCCAGGCAAGTACAGTTGACTTCCTATTATTCATATTCCTCACTTTGCACTCTATATTTGGCTCGAAACTAGAAATTGTCGAAAAATTTGTTCAAGTTGGACACCTGGACTCCATGCATGATTTATCATAATTATTGGTTGTGATAGCCTTTTGATTATTGCAGATTATGGATACACCATGAACATAACAGAAAAGAGTGATGTCTACAGTTATGGAGTGGTACTACTAGAGATATTAACTGGCCGCAGCGCTGTTGGGTCCCAGGTTGGAGATGGGTTACAGATAGTTGAGTGGGTGAAGCAAAAGATGGGAAGCTTTGAACCGACAGTACCAATACTGGATGCAAAGCTTCGAGGTTTACCAGACCAAATGGTGCAAGAAATGCTACAAACACTAGGATTTGCAATATTCTTCGTGAATTCCTTGCCGGTCGAAAGGCCTACAATGAAGGAAGTGGTGGCATTGCTAATGGAGGTGAAGAGTCCACCCGAAGAATGGGGAAAGACTTCTCAGCCTCTAATAAAACAATCATCAAATCAACGTTGAAATAATGTTTTATCTTTTAGGATTTCTTTCCCTTCCAAGAAGAATGAGAGGGCGTTTTAGTAGTCTTAGTATTGGATTGGATAAGGTGCCGATGGGCTTGTTACACAGTGGTAGAAAGAGCAATGTCGTCGAATTGCTTCATGCCTTGCTTTCTCCTTTGTCTTCAAAATTCTTATATATATATATCTATATATATATATATATATATATATATATATATATATATATATAGACACACACACACAAACATACACATATATATCTGCTGGTATATTGATAGAACTATTTATACCACTAGATCAGGCAGCTAGTGGCTTTCAAAATTCTTCCCAACGTGAAAGTCTCTCAGCATTTCCTTTTCTATTTGATTTTTAAATGTTCCCAATTTCTAATTATGGGTAGTACGTCCGTCATTTGCAACCTAGACTTCAGAGTTATAACCCACTATCGCCCCGGAAAAAGAAAAAAAAAGAAAAGGTCTTACGTCAACAGCAAACCAACTCAGATTTAAAAATTGGATATCTTTTGATCTTATGTAAACAGCACCGATGCCTCCATAGCGAAGCAAAGTTTTAATCTTTGGTAGGGCGTTCACGGCCCAGAGTCCATAGCATAAGTCAGCAATGGAGCAACTCACTGTCCACTAATCACGTCCAGGAAAAGCAACTAAAAAATCTCTTATATCGCGGTTTGCAGGAATTGACATTCTTCTCTCAGAACAATAAATATAATTTCGGTTAAGTAAACAGATGGTATAACTCTGATAGGATCCATCTTTGACTCAGTAGTCATAAAAGTATCAAAACTTGGATATTTTTTCATTCAATAAAGCTACCTAACGAAGCAGCATTGCAACTCATATTTACATTGCAAAACTGAAAAGAGGATGATGATAACTCATAGGGTGCAAGTGGCTCTAGAAATTCAAATTCAGAAGTCAAGAAGCAGGAATAGGAATGCACCTGAAAAGCACAATGACCAAATTCCATGAATCAAATTCAAATTGTGCATCTTTTTTTTTGTCTTTTTTAATATTTCAAGGGAGCAAGTTAGGAAAAATAAAACATTCTAAAACAATCCATTTTCTATGCAACCAAGATGAAGTCACAATGTACTTTAGAATAGAGATTTATCTGAACAAGCCAGTGAATCCATAGTAAGTCAACACAAGAATTGATTCCTGTTAAAGAGAAAACAAAGTAAAAGATAGTAGCTTCTAAATTGCATCTTTATCCTCATCCCACGAATTAATTGGGTTCTCCCAATTAATCACCCTAAAGATGTGAACAGTGCATTCCAGATTCCACGATTATGGATGTCGGGATTTCTTGCCGTATAGCAAGTACAGGGATACAAGGAGACTGGCAATGCATAACTACATGAATTTTTAATTCATTAAGTCAAAGGAAGTTTCTATCATCCCTAAACTCGTAGTTACCTTGTTTGTATAACTTGCACTGTCATTCCAATAGGCAGGACAAGAAACCTATGTAAAGAACACAGATCCAAGCTGCTGCAGATCTTGGCCGTCTTCATAAGACAATGATAGCTTCTTTGTATTCACAACTTCTACAGAAAAGGTAACAGTGAAGCCCAAGGGGAAATGAGTAATTAACTAGATTCTGATGACCAAATATAATTGTGTATATTATCAACCAAGTAGCAGAGCATTTTTTATCCCAGCTAATCTAATCCTAATGATTTGGGGAAGGTGCACGAGATCTTCAATGAAAAGAGGGGAATGGAAAGGAACTTCTATATTACACAATCTCCCGTCAAATGGTAGACTCTGGTTCAGAATTATCAGTGAAATTGGCACCATTTTATTTGTTATTGAACCATGGCAATGACTCTGTGGTATATCCCCAACATTTTCTCCATTATTTCTCACTTTAATTGTCAACCAATTCATTCTATGGATTCTAAGAAACAAGAAGCCGCTTACTTTTGGAATTAAATTACAGCAAATGACCCACAACAACAATTCTCGTTTCCCCTCTTTTTGTTGCCCTCAATAGACAATCTGAAAGGCAAATACTAAGATAGACGTAGCCTTACTAAATAAACCCAAGCAGCAATCTATCCATGCTCCAATGAAGCAAAAAATACAGAGAGGGCAAGGCAATTCATCACATGAATCTTATTGCAGATAATCGACAGTTACAATACGAATCATTTTGAGAGACATTAGCATCAAGAAAAATAAACTGTAATAGCATACTTCTAATCGCTTATTAAACATCTTCGACAGCAAGATCATACATCACAAACCCAGGGAAAGAAACAAGGATGATGTAGACCAAAACAAAGAAAAAAGGATGAGCCAGCAGAAATTAAAGCCCCAACCCATTGCCACCAATCTTTCACTCGTCCAACTGCAGGAGCTCAGCCTTCAACTGCTCCATCTTGAGACCCATCGACCTCTGCAACACCGACTTTTCGTTCTCGGGCAGCTTCTCCAACAGCCCATCAAACAAGTCAAGAACTTCCTTCACTGCAGCCCTCGCACCCTCAGCCTCCTCATTGAAATACACAGTTTCTTTTGAGTCCAGAGCGGACTCTATCTCCTCTCTTGCCTCAGCAAACTTGAGGTTTATCAAGTCCACTTCTTTGTTCGCGTCAAAACCGGCCACCGAGTCACCAACACCAGACTCAGTGCTGTGTCTTCTCCGAGTTTCAAAAATTGGGAGCTCAGTTCGGTTGTTTTGGGCAAATGGGTGTGCAAAAGTGTGGAGATTTGAGGTTAGTCTATGGAGAAATTTGGGGACTGGAGATGAAAGGGAGCGGGGGAAGAGTAGAGCTGAAGTGGGTGCCACCGATTTGCGAGAAAGTGGATTAGTGGGTTTTGGAGAAGATTGGAATTGGTGTCCCAGATTTCTAAAGATTGAAACTTGAATTCGTTTATGCATTTTTCGACGACCGAATTATCAACCACTATAGAGAGCGGAGCCGAAGAAGAAATTCTAAACCCTAAACCCTAGTCCCAGCTCCGCCTCCGCCCCTTTTCTGGATAGACTCGGATTTTACTTATAGATTTTTCTGGTCCAGATTTGAGCATGAAAAACAGTCATCACCAAAGTAATAAAGTTGGTGAAAAATTATTTGGCTTAAAAGTAATGGATCAGACTTTTTTTCTAAAGTATTTAATCTCGTATGCTTTATAAAGTTGAAGAGAAGAAAAGAACCTGAAGAAATAGAGAGGGCAAAAAGTCCCAACATGCATTCAAGAGTCCATGATTGTAGTCCCAATTTTTGGAACAGCCGATGGGCCCATGGACCGGGCTGGTGCTGCTAAGCTCTAACTTAATAATATGTTATTCAATAGCCATGGCCCACAACCGGAAGTTGTCATTCTGGTCCGTATTGTCCCCTTGAAAGCCAGCATGTACCTTTGGACGTGATCCCTTGGGTTGTTCCAACGGCAGAATTCTCTAATCAGTTTCGATGCTCAAGTGGCGTTCCAAGGGTAAAATTTTCCTACACGTGAATTCTTTCAATTTGCCAAATATGGGTACCGAAATAACTTGAGTTCCAACGGTAACATTTTTTTTTCCCCAGTCAGTTTCATGGGTGATATCTTGAGATAAATGTGGTCAGAACAAGAAAGGTGAATTCTTGCACCGGATAAAGGATCAAGATACGTAGCATCTTAGTCACATCAGCTGAGATCTTCCTCGACGCCCCAGAGATTCTACTAAGTCCCGACGTGCTGGCTGTTTGTACAATGTAGGTGAGACAAGTCATTGTAATTTAGGGGAAGTCCGCAGCATCATTAGGATTTTCTGCGCAGAGATTGAGAGTTGAAACCAAATACAAGTTGGATGAGTTGATTGGAACAAATTGAGGCACAGCGACCAGGATTTTGTGGGCTTAAATCTTAGTTTTGCAACAACTTTAAAACACTACCTAAGCATGTTGACGAAATTTATAATTTGATTCCTTCCTGTTTCTTTGTTGCTGGCAATGCAAGAAAAATCGTCCAATGCACTATATGCAACATCCGCACATGACATTGACTTCCATTTATGCCGGCTAGGCTTCATTGGAAAGTCTTGAGTAGCTTTCAATATTTAACAGATCTCACCATGTCCTGACCGAACGCTAACAAACACTGGGATGCAAGCAGGTCTCCTGCATCGAAAGAATCCTTCAACAGCCAGAAATTATTCAAAATTTCAGCTCAGCCTTTTTATTTGCTGCAAGCTAAAATGTGCATTACAAAGAAAAAAAAAAATCAATCAGGACTTTTGTTCAGGTTCCACACAGAGGTCCTCAAATAGGCAGGGTTCAAAAATTCCTATGAAAAAATTAAACCTTCTGAGATGTACAGGGTAACGGCATTGTTCCAACAACTCCTAATTGCCATAGCAAAGATTCAGCTATGATAAATTGTTCTTGAGGAAATCAAATCTCGTAACATTCATCCTTCAGAACACCAATATATGGCAGATTCCTGTACAGTTCTGCAAAGTCCATTCCATAACCAACAACAAAGGAATCCGGGCACTGAAAAATAGATTAAGTTATCTATCAATGGCAAATCAAAGGCAAGCAAGATTAGCATTTTGCAGTTGGTAACACAAATTTGCAGCATAAATGAAGACATCTTAACATTATGCCTAACCAAATAATGCAATGCATAGTAGTATAGTACTATTCCAGGATCCAGGAAGAAAATGTGTATGTCAGATTATTTGTACTGTAAGCTGCAGCAATGCAAGGATTTCTAAAATCCATCAGACAGGAGAATTCTTTGATTTCCATCAAAACAGACTGTCGATGCATGCAGGGAGGAGCACAGCCATAAGTGGCAAATGGGAGGGAGAGAGAGAGAGAGAGAGAGAGAGAGAGTACCTCAAAGCCTCGATAGTACTTTCCATTGCCCACTAGTTTAAGCTGAAACTTCCTTCTCGTTGGCTTATCAAGGAGAGCACAGACCGATACAGAGGATGCTCCCTTGGATTCCAAGAGTTGTATGAGAGTAGACAAAGTGTGTCCTGTGTCTAAGATGTCCTCTACCTGAAACAAGATCACCGCGACAATGCATCAATCCCAGAAGTTAATAGTCAATCATACTCATTAGCGGGCAACTAACATACGAGAAACCAAGTATTTTCATAAAGTCTGAAGAACCCCAAACAAAAACATTAAGAGGATTGGCTGGTAACCATCCAAAAAAAAAAAAAAAATCCAACTGCCCACCAAAAAACTTGTAAGCAATCGGATGAACCGATGCCACATCCAAAAGCAACCAAATACAGTCATCAGTGCTTACTGTTGTAGTAGAAAGATTGAATGATGTAAAGTTTAATCTCTTGCCAGCAATTCCTATCCGTGTAAATATAACTCAAAAAAATAGCTTGGATATAATTTTGATCAAACCACCCCTATTCTCCCCTCAATTAACATTGTCAGATCTCCATGATGAAAAAAAAATAATAATAAATTAAAAATTAATTAACTAACCTATGTGTAGGTTTTTAAATTTTATATTTCAAGTTGCTGTGTTACGACGAGAAGTATAAAACAGTTAGATAATACCAAGAGAACGTGCTTGCCGCGAACATCGAGTTTCAGGTCGAGGGAAATGAGGGGTGGCCCTCTGGACTGGGTGCCGGAGCCGTATGATTCTGCGCGAACGAGATCAACGGAGATGGGCAAGCGGATTTGCCTGACCAAGTCAGCGAAGAACATGAATGCACCGGTGGCCACGCCCACCACCACCGGGGGCGGAGACTTGGACCCGATGTCCCCCGTAATTTCGGATGCGAGCTCGGTGACCCGCTCCGAGATTTGGGGCTCGGTCCATAGCACCTTTTCTATGTGCGAATCCAGAGACATCGGCCAATAGAAACGCCGTTGCCAGAAGTGACACAGAGACACGGAGAGAGAGAGAGAGAGAGAGAGAGAGAGGGGTTTTTTATTCTTCGCGGTAGAAAATAGTTCCAAAAAAATAAAAATAAAAAACATCTTATAGTTGAAAAACTTATCTTAGAAAAGTAGTTTACAGTATAATGTTTTTTTTAAATAATTATAAAGATGAACTAATATGTACATCTTATATATATATTATTTTTAATCTTAAATTTTCTTGTCAAAAAAATATAATTTTTTTTTTGAATTTTATAAACAAGCATTCTAGCCCTCTCTCTCTCTCGCATTCCAGCTCTCTCTCTCTCTCTCGCATTCTAACAACTATTGAACTTATCAAAAATATGTTGCAATTACATCTTCATTCTGTATTTCAGTCTCTTCTGATGTCATCAATGGTTTAGTCATGCTATCTAACATGGAAAAAATTTCCATTATTTTTGGGTGCGATGAATCACGAACAACAAATTCATGGACGATCCCATCAACCTCAATTGAGCTACAACCAGGCACCTTTTTGACTCCAAGGTCTTTCATTTTCCTTCTCACTTTTGTCACGTCTTCCCATTTGTCTGCAAAGGCATAGATATTGGCAAGGAGTGTGTGAGTGCTAGAGTCGCTTGACTTAATCTGCAATAGCCGTTCAGCTAGTCGCTTGCCCATCTCAACATTACTATATGTTCTGCAAGAGCTCAGTAGAGAACCATAAATTGGCACTATTGCCTCATTATCTTCATCTGGTAGATTCTTTATCAGCTCCTCTGCTTCATCCAACCGTCCAGCTCGACCAAGCAAGTCAATTATGCATCCATAATGTTCCAACTTTGGCTCAATTTTATACAGAGTTGTCATGGAAGTAAAGAACTCACGGCCCTCCGTGACCAATCCTCCGTGATTGCAAGCACTCAAAACACCAATAAATGTAATATCATCGGGTTTAGCCCCAGCCTCTTTCATTTCGGAGAACAACTTGAGAGCCTTGCCTGTCTTCCCATTCATAGCAAGGCCACATATGATTGAAGTCCATGAGGCACTGTCTTTTTCCCTTAAACCATAGAAAATCTCCAAAGCTTTTTCTATGCAGCCACATTTTGCATACATTTCTGCAAGAGCAGTGCCCACAAACGTGTCCACAGGAATCCTATTTTCATCTATATATCCATGAATCCACTTCCCTTGCTCTAGGGCTCCCATCTGAGCGCAACCTGTAAGAAGTGCAACCACTAAAAATTTATCAGGTTTGACTCTACTGACTTGCATTTCTCTGAAGAGTGCCACCGCTTCATCAAAACGATTAAATTGCACATACCCATTAATCATAGCAGTCCAAAGAACAACATCCCTCCCAGGACTCCTCTCAAACAACTCTCGAGCCTCGTCCACCTTGCCACAGTTTATGTAGCCAGAAACCATACTAGTCCAACAAATGACATTTTTAGAAGGCATCTCGTCAAAAAGTTCTCTAGCTATTGTCAAACAGCCACACTTACAGTACATGTCCAGCAATGCATGGCCAATAATAGGAGTGAATCCAAGTCTGTCCCTTACATATTGGTGAATTTCCTCACCAAGTTCCAATTTTTTCACTGCGGCACAAGCTGAAAGAGTGCTCACAACCGTAGCCTCGTCTGGCCTTAAGCCACTCTCGTTTTTCATACGGCAATAAACACCAATAGCATCCACAGATCTTCCTTGTTTAACATACCCAGATATCAAAATATTCCAAGAAACCACGTCTCTCGCAGGCATTTCATCAAACAACTTCCTCATAACACCAATTCGACCCAATTGACCATACATTTCCACGAGTGAGTTACAAACATAAGCATCAAACTCAAGCCCAGTTTTCACCACAAACCCGTGTAACTTTTCGGCTTCTAAGAACTCTCCTAAGCACCCAATTGCCTTGAGAACAAACGGGTAAGTGAAATTATCAGGCAACAACCCGCCTTCCCTCAACTTTCCAAAAAGAATAAGACATTTTCTGAATCTGCCCTCCTTAGCAAACGCTTTGATCATGAGATTGTAGATAATCAGAGACGGGTCTGAAACATAATTAAAGATTTTCTCTGCATAGTTGAGGTTTCCATTAGATGGGTCCGTGCAAAACACAAGAAGCCTCTTGAGAGTATCTTTATCTCGGTGGAGTCCGACCCGGAAGATCCGGGCGTGAACTTGTCTGAGATTTGCTGTTGAATCGCAGTTCCTTAAAAGAAAGATGCAGGAGGATTTCTTGTCGGCCCGTGTGGGATTTGCGAAAGTCGAGAACTTGCACGGTCTTGAAAGGCAGCGGCCGGAAGTTAACGGCAACAACAGAGCAAGGCGTTGAGCAACCATGCCTCATGGCCCGTCGGCCAGTTACAACATAACTAGCTCACAAGGCAACCTTAACGGTAGCGGGTCGAGTTTAATGGCCGATTACAGCCATAATTTTGGAAACTTAATGGCCGAACAATAATTTTTTTTAAAAAAAAAAAACAGAGAGAGAGAGAGAGAGTTAATATCAATCGGCCAAAAGTCAAGTGGTAATTCTACCATTCTACCATCTCGAGGCGAATTTTACCAGTCTACCAAAGTCCGTACTTGTCTAAGACTACCCGTCAACTTCGGGTTTAAAATAATATTACATTTTAATTTATAAAATTATTTATTTTTTTATTACTTTTAATATAAAATTTCAAACAAATATTTAAACTCTAACAATTAAAATTTCAATAGTTAGGAGATCAGTATCTAAACAAGGCTAGTTTTTGGAATGTCACACAATTCCAACCGTACAGTGCATGTACAGTACAGGCTTGGCAATATCATAAAAAAAACAAGAAGCCAGCAAGGGCGAAACAACACAGAGAGATGTCTAGGAAAAACCTCCAAGTCAAATTTTATGGAGCGTCAGCAAGCAAAAGTCTACAAGAACAAGAATATCAAGTCTTCTGAATCCCTCCAATGGATTAAGAAGTCCAACAATTTCGGCAATCAAAATACACCATATTGCCGACCGAATGAAATAGATGCTAGATAATCCCGGTTAATAAAACAAAAAAGAAAAAACAAAAGCCGAAACAATGAGTGTTATTGATCCCTATAAAGATGGGCTCACAAAAAACCAACCACAAAAATTGTGTGCCACATCTAATTGATGCGCACTTCATTCATTAAGGCCCGGGGAGCTCAGCTAGTCTCCAACATTGGTTGCATTAGCTTCTTCAAGGACTTCCTTTGCCTCGGCTACCTTCTCCTTCAGGGCATCCGGTGACTCAATCAGATGTAGCACCTCAGTCTGATCCATCTCCAATAACATACCAGTCACCTTTCCCACATTATCCGGTTCAATGCGCTTTACAAGTGGATAAAGGTGTTCACCCAGCATCTGCAATTATATTCACATATGTCATGTATCACTGATCTGCACAAACCGAATTCACAAGGGAAGAGAAGTATATTGATACAAACCACTGTACGCTTCTCCGGGGTGGCAGAAGCCAGAGCAGATATGAGAGTTGAGATAGGCGCAGGTTGCTGTCCATCAATAGAAGTTACGGGTACCCCTGAAACCTCATAGGATAAGGGCATCATTGGACCAACAAGACCTTGTGGAACCACAGAAGAGTCTAATCCATTTCTTGCATCGCCCATGAATCTTAAACCCCGATTGTTATTCCGGTGCAAAATCTGAGTTTTAGCATTAAAAGATAATGAAAATATCAGACCTTGGAAAGCAGACTTTTGGTATAATATGAAGCAGTTCTGACTTATCAGATAAGGGCAAAGCAAGGAGCTCTGGTGAACTCAGAAGCAGTTCTTAGCCTTACACTGAAAAAAAAAAAACAAAAAAAAGGCAGCAGTACAGACACACAATAACATAAACAAGAAGTTGGGCAACAAAACAGCCACAGGAAATCTAATGAGTAGAGTTAATTAGAGTTTACCATGATCGTTAAATCACACAGAGATCCACTTTGTGTGTCAAATAATTGACAAATTGTTAACATTTCACAATCTAAACATTGAATGCCAACAAACTGGTTATCTTATCACTGATTATAGCAGCATAACATTGAGCATGCAAATATGATATTAAAGTTTGTAAAAGAAAACCATGTGACAGTAATAGGCAAAATTGAGCTTTTTCTCAAAGCACAAAAAAAAAAGAAGAAAAGAAAAACAGAGAGAGAGAGAGATATTTAGATTATATTCTTTCAAGACAGTGCACCTGCTGCTGCTGCTGCTGCATGTGTTGGATATTTCCCCCACGATGCATACCCACCCGTTGCCCAGTTTGACCTTGTCTTTGAAGTTGATATGGCATGATGAAGTTTGGGCCAATGCCAGGACGCATCCCAGGCAATAGTTGCTGCTGGAAACCAAAGCCTGAAGGCTGTGGGGTTATCATACCAGGTGCTCCTTGACCAAAGTATAGCTGCTGTGGTGCAAGCCTAGGTGCCCCGGTATGAAAACCAGGGATGCCTGAAGGCAAGGGGGACAATCCACCAGGAGCTCGAAATTGAGTAAAATGGGCCTAATAGATACATCATTTTCAGAAAAAAAAATCAGATTTTTTACATCAGAAAAACATTGATTATCAATAGTAGATACTACGGATGGTAAGAAGGGAAAGAGATGCTATCTGCAACCCAAAATCACCGTATATATACATATTGCCTACAGCAGAGTCCAAAAATCAATACTGCCAACTCAATGCAGAATATTTTTGTTGAATCAATAATCACATAGACTGTGTTAACATTATCTTAAGCCTAAAACACAAGTAATAGAGAACAAAATGTCTTTGAGTTTAAAACTGAAGGATCCTTGCAAAGGGCATGCACAAACACACACACACACACACACACACACACACACACACGCTTACTTATAACATGAAAGTATTCATAAAAATTTTCATTCTTATTCCAAGACTTGGTTAAGAAAGTGATAATCAAAACTCAAACCCTCATATGTTGAAAAAGCTCAAGATTGTTAGGCGGCTACCCTGAGAGCAACTAAAACTAAGGTGCATATACTTTAGGTTAACTAATTATCATTGTAGATGTCAAAAGTTCATTTTCTATACAGAAAAAGGTTCATGAAATCACTAGTACTATTTTGCAGGCTCATGACCTATACGACTTTTTGGAGGTCAGGAAAAGTCCAATTATAGGTTCACAAAATAGGGTAGTTGGTTCAGTAATAAACTATGCTATCAACGAAAAAACATAACTGTGCAAGCTCCAAACTCAAAGAAGTCAAACGGGGCAGTGTTTTTCACATGACCAGGAAACATGCAATTAATAAATTCACCTGGAGCAGAGCCTTCCTTTCTTCTTTGCGCTGAGCAACAGCAATGTACAGAGGCTTTAGTCCGACAATTTTTCCATTCATTTCATTCAACTGTATCACAATTAGCAATAGAAATTACTAACCCCAGAGCACAGGGCAAGAGCAATAAATGTAGAACGAGTGAAAAACAATAAAACTTACAGCTCTTGAAGCTTCCTCGGGTGTTGAAAAAGCAACAAAGCCAGAGCCCTTACTCAGCCCTTGCTGATCACGCATGACCTGAGAAACATATGTTTATAAGAACACAGAACAAATTTAACACATTAAACAGCAGAATCACATAGCGACATCCTACAGCTGGATTGTAATATCCAGAGAGTAAAATTACCTTGCATGATGATATAGACCCAAACTCAGAGAACAGTTCCCTCAGCTTTTCGTCACTAATACTGTCATCAAGATTTTTCAAATACAAATTGGCACCCTTCAGTTTTTCATATCTGCTAATCCGTTCCTGTTCAAACTTGGCTTTCAACTCAGCTTCCCTTTCTGCTTTTCTCTGGGCCTTCCCCACATACAAGACCTTGTCATCATCCAAGGCAAACCCATTCAATTTCTCAACAGCAGCAGAAGCTGAATCTGGGTTCTCGAAATTCACAAATCCAAAACACCTGGACTTTCCACTTTGGTCCTTCATAATCACAGCACTAGTGATGGTGCCATAAGTGCCAAAGAGTTTCCTAAGGTCCTCATCAGATGTTTTCTCAGACAAATTCTTAACATAAACATTAGTAAACTTAGGTGACCCATTTGCTTGAATCCGCTCTTGGCGTCGAACAAAAAGTCCAACATAGACCTGTTTATCATTTATCAACATGCCATTCAACTGTTTGATTGCACTCTGCGCAGCCTCCTCATTTTCAAACTGCACAAAGCCATAACCTTTTGACTGACCATTGATATCAACAGCCACCTTGCAAGAAAGGACAGTCCCAAAGGTAGCAAAAGTATCATGTAAAGCCTTGTTATCGATTGATGCATCCAGGTTCTTGATAAATATGTTTGCATACCCACTTTTTCGGATGCTAGGATCTCTATGAGAAAACATAATTCTGATAGGTTTCCCATTCAAAGGTGTGAAATTCAGAAGCTCCAGGGCATTTGCAGCTGTAAGTTACAAAACACAATCAGAAAATACTAAAATTCATCAAAAGCTTATTGATATATGATACACACAATGAAAACTGACAGATACGTCTTACAATTGGATATATAACATTACATAAAATCAAATTTTTTAAAGCATCAATCCTAAGTTCATCTATAATAACAATAGGCACAATTGGAAAAAAAAACACCAAAACAAAACGAAAACGGTTGTGTCAATCAGAAGAAACACACTGGACTGACGGGTAAATGTAACTATACTGCCCATCAAACAAAATTACAGGAATGAAACACAATAGATCACAAACACAAATTAAGTGCATTGTCATATTACCACTCAGAAAACAAATTAGGCACAGGGAAAAACCTCATCACTGACAAACAGACACACACTGACGGATACATGCAGTCAGATATTGGACCAACACAGAAAAAAAAAAGAAAAGAAATGAAATGAAAAGAAAAATGATAATAATAATTGCGCAAATTGTAAGCACAAGCACAACTGGTCCCAGTTAATTTTCTTGATCAACATATTGACATGTATATACATATACACGAAACAGAAACAATATATTTTGGATAAAATATCAATGCATGTGGAAGAAAATAACCGTCGTGAGGATTGGTGAAATTGACGTAGCCGTATCCGAGAGAGAATCGCCTAGTCTGATCCCTACAAACCCTAACGGACAACACCTGCGCCACATTGCAAAACAGTTCGTACAATTGATTCTCGTTAACGTTCTGCTCCAGATCCCCGACATAAAGAGACGCATTCGCAAACGCCCCTGTCGCCGCCGCCGCCGCCGCCGACGCAGCACCAGGACTGGCCGCAGCCCCAGCCGACGATGCGGTCGGTGCTGGTGTTGGAGCCGCAACCGCTGCTGCCATCACTTTCTCCCCTCAAGCAAACACAAAAATAAAATCTCCAAAAACAATAGAGAAAACTGAGCAAAAACAAATCAGAATTTAATTATAACAAATTAAATAGGAACAAGATGAGAGATAATCAAGTAGCGTTTGTGTGCTGATGATTCTAAATATGGAGAGTGATTTTTCTTCTCTTTTTCTGTTTTTTTTTTGGGTTTTATTTATTTATTTATTTCTCGCTGTTTTCTCCGCAGAGAAAAGAAAGAGCGAGAGGGCGTAAGGCAAACGAGACACGCGACATGGCTTTCTCTATTTATAGGTGAAGGGAGAGAAAGGGACGTGAACAGGTTCGTTTTTTTTATAAATTTTAAATTAATTTTTTTTTCCTTTTATCGCGGCGATTGAGGCAGGGGGAGCGCACGTGTGTTTTTTTTCCTCCCTTTCTGTTGTCGTCGGATGATGACGTGGCGTTCAGGACACGCCTTTTTTTGAATTGTTTGCTTCTTGTTGTTGTCGTTGGCGTTTCTCTCACGTTGTCGTTTTGCGTTTTGCTCTTTCCAAGCTTTTTTTTTTTGGTCGAAAAAGAAAAAAATAAAAAGGAAGAAAGCCAAAAAAACAAAAAGAAAAAAAAACACCGCATTAAATGTGGCGTTGCAGGGGGCCAGTACACGTGTCCTGCGCTGACTCTAGGCAAATCCCTCCGTTGTTTATTGGAAGCGAACCACAGATTTTCATATTTGTTAAAGTCTTCGCCATTTATTACAAAAATTTTGCAAACCGCCAGCGGCCTTGTCTTTCTTGGGACACTCCTACGGATCTTTTAACATCTGGTATCTCTTTTTCTTAATTGTTAACAGATTAATAATTAATCGTTACTGTATTCAAAACAAAAATTGCTAATATCACTCTTATATATACATGTTTTACAATTATGACAGCATTATTAGTAAAAAGACTAACATTATTCTTATTTCAAACGAGGTATATGGATACACCAATATTTTGTTTTTGTGAATTCATTTAAAAACAAAATTTTATGTCTAAATAATTTAATTTTTTTTTCTTCTTTATATGAATCCCTCTTTAAATAGAATTTGATTATTTGAATGGATTTTGAACCTTGATAAAAATGTAAGAAAACTATGAAAAAAAAGTAAAATAATAATATTCTTTCCCGTCTAATTTTCTAATTAAATTGTAACCAAATTGGGAAAGTTAGCATTATTCAAAAACAAATTTGAGAAATAGAAATAAAAAGAGGAGGGAGATGATACATAGATAATAGATTTGTAGCAAAAAAAAAAGAAAAAAAGTGAGAAACCTTACGAACAAGGAAAAATGGAGATGCTAAAAAAAAAGAAAAATAATTTATCTATAAATGAGGTAAATTTATTTTTTTTCTTTTTTATTCTCAAATTCAACTTCTTAAATTATGTTGAGTCAGTTTGAAATATTTAGACATTAAAAAAAAAAAGAATGCATAATTATCTTATTAGTTAAATAAAATATTTAGTGTATCAATAAAATTATTTAGCCCCTTCTCTTTTTTATAAATATACTATTGGCACAAAATTATAAACCACAAAACTGAAAGCAAATCTATTATCTGCTACAAGAGACAGACAAAGGCGATTGGAAAGATGAGAGACGTCAGAAAAGGATTTTCTTTTCTGAAGTAGACTTGTTAGAGCAAATGGACAACCGTCTGTCTAGAAAAATCAACCGGACATGTTGCCTGCCACACACTGTCGCAAGTCAAGACATGCTTCCATTGAGACAAAGCCTTTGATACTAGAATTTCCTGATATTGTTTATGGCACCCGTCGAGGAACCACCAAACCTCAGGGCAAGCACAAGATGAATTACAGAGCCAACCTCAATATTGTAGTCTCGAGCTGTCTTGTCATCTCCAAGCTGTGTCTTGTCATCTCCAAGCTGCTTGCCAGCATAAATTAGCCTGCAACCACCAGCACAAGTCCAGAAAAAAAAATTGTCACTGAACTTCAATGTCATCCAGATAGGAGATGAGAATGTCGGACAAAAAAATAAAAAAGACATTGAGAGAAAGTATATCATTATTGTCACGAATTCCCGCATTAAATAATAAAAAAAAATTAAATTATATAAACGTGGAAGTTGCATATTTTAATAAGTTGTTTTTAAGAAAAAGAGTAATAACTTTATAATGTAGCCTTGACAACCACCACGGGAAAAGTAAGTAACATGGCTATACATTACTAGTTCACTGCTCTTGTATCCATTTCTTCAAAATAGCACAGTATACAATCGAAGAGTGATATCAAACTATTACCTCTGTTGCACAGGGGGAATTCCTTCTTTCTCCTCAGCTCGTTTCAATGGTATCAATTGGTTCAATGTCAATTTCGATTTCTTTTCCAGTGAGGGCCTTCACTTTGATCATAGTTCCTCCCCCAAGTCTCGAGATCAAATGAAAAGTTGACTCCTTCTCGAAGCTGTAATCGGCAAGATTTTGGCCATCTAGCAATTGTTTGCCAGCAAACATCAATCTCTGCTGATCATCAGGAGGAATGCCTTCCATGTCCTAGAAAAGATGAATTAGGTTTATGACTTGCAGACTTAAAACATATATATATTTTTTTAATCTACTTTGTACAAAGTGTTTTGAGTTTATGCCAACACTTAACTAATGGTCTTCAAAATCTGCTAATTTCAGATTCTATTTTTCCCGCACGTCTATCCCGAGCCCTCTACTATTATCTTCAGGAATGGCATGTTGTAATAAGGGGGTTCAAAACAGTATTTTCACAACAGTTTTGACCCAATAAACGAGTAGTTGGATGTCCAAACCGTTTCCTTGTCTTTCCACTTATCTCCAACAAAGATGGCAATGACCGATAATCTGAGGATCAAAAAAATATTGATCTAAAACAACACAGGCGACAGATTGAACCAACTGATAGCCTATCTTGTTCTTGAACTCTACAAACTTTAGTCCGGCTGCAGTGAACAACCGACCGCACTTCTTAGCTAATTTACTTTTTCTCAAATTAAAAATAGACTTCTGAGTATGCAGATATTAGAAACAAAAAATAAGAGACCCGGGATAACTGAAACCCAGCCAAAGAACGACAAACCCAAAAGCACAAAAACCCAAAGACAGAGAAGATAGATTAGATGCATAAATTAAATAAACGAGACTAAAAATAAGGAGAAAAAAAAAAAAAAAGAGGAGTTTAACATAGCAAAGTAATTACCTGAATCTTGGCTTTAGCGTTGTCCCTGGTGTCGCTGCTCTTGGCCTCGAGAGTGACGGTCTTGCCGGCAAGCGTATTGACGAAGATCTGCGTGGTTTCCCTCATCCTTGTTTTAGGAAGATTATTTTTGCTCTTTTTCTGAGAGTCTCAAAGATTAAACATTTAAAGAATAAAAAAAAAAAGAAAGGAAAAACATGAAAAGAACGCGGTGTCTTGTGCAAAGGGAGAGACATCAGAGGATCTACTTTAATGTTGAATTAATATACGATTTCCCGGATATTCTTCGGGTTGGATCGTAGCTTGGAGTTTAGGAAATAGAAGAGAGTTAGAAGGACACGAGAATCATAAACAAATGCGATCATTATTTATAATTAACGTTATGATCCTACTCCGTCCATGAGTCTTCGTAACAGAGATCGAGAAAATCCTCACCTGAATTGGATTTTGGAGATTTCTCTTTTTTCTCTCAAAGCATTTTCATTAAATCAAACGAAAAACATGACAGTATTTTTCTTTACATTATCCTCTTCGCATGTATTTTCTTTCTTTGGCCACTATTATTTCTTTAATATTATCTATTTAAGAAAAGTGAAAAAGATGTTTTTTTTTTCGTTTTTGGGTGTTTCATTCCATTATCTCCAATCCATGGATCTGGACCTTCACCTCCCATTTTCGTGGGGTGTTGGGGGTCGTCATATAATTGATGCCATTGCAATGCGGCAGGCATTCCAGATAAACAAGAATCTAGAAGCAGACGGTAAAAGGGACAATGGTTACAGAGGAATGGTGAGATGGAGAGATACGAATGTCCCAACATAAGGACCTTAACAAGAATTGCCACATGAAATTCGATCACCAATTTGCAAAGGAGTAACCCATTTCTTATACGACACAAACGGAGTAATGACAGCAAGTACATTTGTTCATTTTCCCCGCACCTTTTAAGACTGACAGAACAATGGTATGCCTCGACAGCCAAGGGTTCTGTCTCAGACTACTGGGCATCTTGTAAGTCAATTTGAAGGCTGATCGGCCTAAAACCTTCGTGTCCATCAACTCCTGCAAGTAGTGGTGCCATTACTACATTCTCTCATATCTGTTTTCTGCCCTATCATGAGAAATATTATCTCTTAAACAGGAGAAGAAAAATACAGGGACGGACAAAAGTATGAGAGAAAAAGTAGTTCATAAAGAATCAACAAGTTCAAATCCAAACTCAAATAAAACAACGTAAAGCATGAGCCCAATAATTGGTATCTATCCAAATTCTACTCTTTTCTTTTTTCCTTTCCACCATGTTTATCTAGAACTGTCTTTCAAGTGACATCCCATGAGTTAGAAATCGGATCTCAACCTCACTGGGTTCAGTTTTTTCCTTCTCGGTGCAGTAAGGGTGGAGGAATGCTGCCCAAGCAAAACCATTAAATTTCTATGAACCGCAGACCCAACCTGGTAGCTGAGGTCACATAAAGAAGAGATATTCAATAGAACATTAGACTTGCCTGCTGCTTCTATTCAAGAGAACTAGGTACAGTGGATCTTGAGAAGTAAGCTGCAACAACTGTTTGACGATGTAGACACAAGTAGTAATGCTGAAAAGGTTGGGAGAGTGAAACATATCAGTACCACTTCCACAACACATTAATGTACCATAATCAGGGTCAAACATAATGATGATTTAAGTTGAGCTCCAAACATCAAATAACAATTGTTCAATATGTGCTAATCAAACATTTTTTTTTTTTCCCATTTGAACTTTCTTTACATCTGCAAGATTCTTGTAGCACCAAAGAATTGGTATCCTAGTATAGATGCTTTTCTTCCAGTATTTAGGGCTCTTTACTTTGGGGGCATATATGATCCCCCCAACACACAGACAAAAAAAACAAAAATGGCATTCCAACTTGACCCCTAGTCCAAGTGTTATTTTTGGTTATTTACAAAAATCACTCATCAGATGAGAAGGATGGATTGTTAGTGTCAAGTGGAATGGATGAAAAATGCATCACGAAGGTTCTATCCTACTTTGCCCAACAGAAAAGGAGATGAAAAGGTAACAGGAGAAATTAGGTTGCTTTGTATGTTGAAGGAAATAACCAACCAAAAGGGTATTATACACCATAAATACCTCCACACATGCAAATGAAGTTCATCCAACAAAACTTATTTGATCAAATTTCATGGCTTAACAAACTGCATATATCTTATTTATCCATTGCCAAAAAAATCAAAATCACAGATTGAAGTTGAGAATCAAAATTATGAAGGAAACATTACCTGCCAAAACAAATGAGTAAAATTATCCAGATAAGTGCACTAATCAAAATGGATTCCTTGTAGGCCACCCAAACCTAAATTCATAAACAGGATGACATTATTACGTGAAAATTCAAATAACAATACTATTAGAGACATAACTTCACATTGTTCCTCTCGGTTCATGTGTTTGATTAAATCTGATACTAAAGCTTAACATTCCAGAAAACCATTTGATATTAAGACAAGCAAACAGAATGCTGCCAGGTTATTGGCATTCATTCAAAATCTCACATTTATCTGCATCAATGCTTAAGAATAAGTTTCTCGATCCTCCTTATTGGTGGGATTTTATTGATCATTCCTGTGCATTACATTGATCCATGAGGAATATCCAAACCAACTATATGTATTTATAAACATATCCAATTATATTTGCTAAATGCAGCACTGAATATATTTGAATAATGCAACTGCTTGGGGACTTGGGTGCACATTCTTCTTGCTAATTTGCTTAGAGAAATAGCAAGCCTGAGAACTTCCTTTTCTAGCCTAAACAAGATTATTTCCCATCTCTCTTACATGCCTAACTCTGCACTCTAGGAAGTAAGAGGTCACTAAAATTGGTCAAATGTCTTCCACAAAGATGCAAGTATAAAAAGATTATGTACACACATTCTATAAGAATGCAACTACAACATTTTGGATCTTGTAATAATATATTAACTCCTACAAAATCAAAGTTAAAGCTGTTGCAAAAATACAATAATTTTAGCGCTGCACAAGCCGAAACAAAAAGAAGAATGGTAGACATACCGACAGTGCCATGACATTGATATAGAAGTCAACCAGGGTTGCAACCATCCACCTGCAGGATTTTTGTAACATGTTGCTTTCAGATGAAATATCAATGACCTCAAAATGCCATGTGACAGATACAAAGGTAAGCAAATAGAAGTTAATTTTATTGCCTCCACATCATAGACAAGAAAATGAAGGAAAATTAACCATAGGCTTAGTGGCAAAAAAATTTCGAAAAATGATTTCTTTCCAATTTCCAAGGAAAGTCCTGATGCACATTCATTTTCTTCTATTATCTCCCAAGTGAGTGACTCGCTGATTAACCTCCCATCCTGCTGGTCTTACATGTCATGTGTGACAGGGCAAAGAAATCTTTTGCCACATACAAAGGAAATAAAAGAAAAAAGCCATTGGCAGGAAACAAAAAAAAAAAAGAAAAAAAAGCAGATGATAAAGAACCACCCTCTGAACTTTTCCCCATTGTACAATTTCAGATTACCATTAATGTTTATTTGCCAAAATGAGAGAGATTCAACTACACCACATTCTAATATATTGAGAAAAATAAATAAAATGAAGGCAAGGGTCAAATGCAAACAAAAAGGATAAAAATGGAACTAAAAACTTACGGAGTTAAGAGCTCTCTACGGAAAGGGGAACCGTTGGTTAAGAGAGTGTAAATCAATGTTCCCAGCATCAAACAGCCTAGAACAATGAAAATGATTCTTGCAGTCACAACAAGAGAAGTCTTTCGCTTTTGTTCCAGACCATCCCTAAAAGCAGGGGATACCAAAAAGCACATGTCATTCTCATGCACAGGGTGGTTTGGGGAGATGTGGGGGGAATAGAGAGACAAATAATTGAGGAGTAGCTAGATACTCAAAGACGTGTAAATAAGAAAAAAGGGAGAGAGAGAGGGAGAGAGATAAACAAATGGAAAGAAACCATTCATTTCCATTGCAATAACCTTGAAAAGAGTTAAAAGGCTTTCAAAAAATTATTATAAATTTGTGTAAATGTATGGTCCAGCCAATAGCATTTTAGAAGTCTTTTAAGCAGGACTGCACTTCCCAAACTGTTCTCATTGGTATCTATAGAAAAAAAAGGAAAAAGTTTAGTAATCTGCACTCTGCATACTTAAAGCACTGAATTTTGTATAGAGAAAGCCAGGCATCTTTGCCAACTGTCAACCAATTAACTTTTCTTTTGCACTTAGATCGGCAGCTATATCATCAAATAAAGGTGTAAATTCTTCTTGACTAATAAACAATGACCTGGCAGCATAATGAAATGGTGTACTGTGGATCCTGACATTTCAATCATATAGACGAGGATAGTGGCAATTCAAATAGCTCAAACATTTATGTGAAGACTATCAGATAATTTTTATGCACCAACATAACAGATACATTCATAACTAAGAAAAACTGAAGTTTCAGAATCATACTTGGTTTCATGTCGCAGTAGAACATGGTATAATGGGTCTTGTGAAGATTCTTGAGGTGACAACTTGAGAAATTGGATAAAAATGTATGCGCATGTAGTAATGCTGGACACAACGAAACATCAACAAAAAGGTGTTAAGAGCAAAATATTAAAAATGGAAAAGTGAGACCTGGGAAAAACAATTTCTATACAGGTTTGCGACAAAAAGTTGGTGAGCACGGACATGTATACAAAGCTTCGCATAACAAGAACATCCAACCTCAGCTGTTAAACTAAACTACTTCACAGTTGGGGAAAAACGGCGGAGTCAAATACGGAGAGAAGCTAAGAATCTAGCGTCCTCTTAAAAGTGCAATACAGGAGAGCATTAACTTGGTAAACTATCAAACTTGCTTGTAATGATCAGTTGGGCTACTAAAACTCATTAAACAAACGAACAGTTCTCGGAAAAAGAATCAAACTGAAACTGCACAAGTACCTGCCAAAGCAAATTAGAAGAATTATCCAAATTGTTGCCCCAATAAATTTTGTCTCCTTATAGGAAATCCAAGCCTGACATGATTAAACAAAAATGTGTAAAAGTGCAAGTGAAATGCTGTTAACGTCTATGCACACAACAAAAGCTAGTAAATTTGAGATTAAGAGCAGTCCAATGTTTCTGGGTCAGTGACATCCAATTCAAGTTCAAAACTAATAAAATTTCTGAAAAAAAAAAAGAGAAAAAAAAAACAGAGAGAGAGAGAGAGAGATTGGTACCGCAAATGGTGCAATATTGACGTAAAAATCTACTAAAGTAGCAGCCATCCACCTGTGACACACAAGAGAGTAGAGAAAAATCTTCGTTTTAGCTGTCGATTGTTACAATTTAAAATCGCAGGTTAAAGGAAACGAATAGAATTAATAAGGCAAGCTGTTTGGGATCGCAGAGAGGAGTTAGCGTGTGATACGGCACGTCGTTTCACTGGATTAAATAAAAATCAGACCCAGAAAGAGAGAGAGAGAGAGAGAGAGGGTGGGGGGAGAATTTTACGGTGTGAGGAGGTCCATGCGAAAAGGGAGGCCGTCGACGGAGATGGTGTAGAAGAGAGTGACGATCATTAAACAGCCCAACGCCAAGAAGAGAGTCCGTAACGCCATTGCCGTTGACACAGGGCATGGATTCCCCATTTTTCTCTACCCCGTCTATCACTGTTACTGATCCCACAGAGAGAGAGAGAGAGAGAGAGAGAGAGAGAGAGAGAGGAGAAGAGGAAGAAGATAACTAACTGGAAGAAGTGTGCTCGGGGGAGGAGGACGAAAATGGTGGACTGGCTCAGTCCACGTCATCACTATATTTTGCGGCGGACGGTTAGCAAACCTTCGGACGAATGAATATAAAAATAGAAATTAATTCGCAAATTGTCAGAGGAAGCCAGCTGTTAAAATCCTATTGGCTTAGTCGGACCACGAAAAAAAAAAAGAAAACTCCCGGGCTGTGTTTTTAACGCCCTCCCCGTCGGTAACTTTTTTATATATACGTGTAATATATAATATTTTTATATCTAATATATAATATATATATATATTTTTTTGTAATTATTTGAATTCTGCGAAATTGCATGAACTATTTATACAGCATGAAAAAATTTAATTGTGAGATAGTGAAAATTCAAGCCAGTTAATATCATACAAACTAATATTCTGTAGAGTACATAATAATGTTCTGTATAATAATGCTCAATATTTCGATGGTTATTTTAGTTTACGAAATTGGGTGACTGTGCAGTCAGATTTCATGGCAATCCCTTCGATTTACAGGCACACCGGGGGGGGGGGGTAGACGTACACATGTAAGGAGACAAAGCACGAGGGATAGAACCATATTTCTAGTTTATTTAAGTAGCTGAGAGACCCTGAGAACACTGAGGGGAAAAAGAAAACGTTACGGTGATCATGAAGTTTAAAATTGAAGTCACCCATTCACAACAGCACGATTGCCCTCCGAACATTAAATATATGGTAAGGTTACGTCAACGTTGCTTTCTACTGCAGCCTGGTAGTGGAAGCCGGAAACAATGCGAAGGGAGAGCCTTGTTGACACTCTCGAAGAAGCCGCTGAGAGTGCCTATAAATGCCTTGTACAAATGGAACTGCATCAGCAAAAACACCGTGACAGGAAAGAATGCTGCAATCCCAATCAAACTCGTCGTCCAGTCCTTGGAGGTACGGACCACGAGCACAATGGTAGCTGCGAATGCAAGCATGGTGGCCATCACCGAGAAGAAGAGCAAAGTGAAGCCGAACGTCAGCTTTCGGGGGAGAGAGTAGGAGAAGTCGTGGAAATGAAATGGAGACGTGAGAACTGAAAGGAACATCACAACTGACGTCAAGGAGCTCGCCAGGGCCATTACGTCCATGACTGTGAAAAACTGGAAGTAGGGGGAGTGGAGGAAGACCGGGACGCCATTGGGATTTGAGCCTCCTGGTACGGTGTAGATGGCGGCGAATACCACCGTGGCCACCAGCACTGCAACGGCGGAGCATGACTGAGAGGTTTCTTTAGTCCATTTTTGTGCTTCTGCGAGTTGGCCTTGGTGCATCTCCTCAAATAGCTCTTTTGGAGTCTTCCTGTGAACCGGGTCGCAGTGCATGACATAATGAGAAGGAACAATCGCTCTCACGCGCTGCAGACATGACAATCAATGATTTCTTCAATCTGAATAAATTTGTATCGAATTCCGAGTGTCTCACACGATCACAGTAATTAGAACGAATACTTATTCAAATACAATTGTTAATTAGTTCCACAGTGGTTTGCAACATTTGAAGACTGCAGAACAGGTTGCAACATGTAAATACTACTATTGGGTACGTGAAGCGGCTCACCTCAAACCATTGCAGCTCTTCTTGGAGCTGGAGAGCAGGACCGGGAGTGGTTCCCCAAGTGTAATGCTTGGTGTCTGCAACATGGTGCAATATGGTGTAGCCATTTCTGTCAATTAAATGGTGCATCCTCAATAATGGTATTCTCTCATCCCTCACAAGATGGAAAATTTCCTTTTGCCGGTGCATCACAGCAACATGCAGTATGTTCTGCCCCACGTCGTCGTAATACTCAACAGCTTGAGGATACTGCTTGAGTATTTCACCAACAATCTCTTTGATTCCTCTCCTAGTTGCTGTGAACAACGGGGCTGGTGGAGATGCTCGAGTTCCTTCTTTTGCATTCCCTTCAACTTCAATTTCCGTTTCTGCTGCTCCCTCCAATTCAACTGCTGGAGTAAACTTTCCTGCGGGAATTTCATCAGAAGACTCCACTACTTTCATAGCCTTATTCAATGAGGCATCTTTCTTTATTAGCAACTTCGAAATTCTCAAAGCTGCTTCATGCCGTCTCTTCTCATCCCAAATTCTATCCATCATTGGCCACCCTGTATATTCATGTTTCATTGTCAGATAACCCACAGACCAATGCAGAAAATGCGTGCAGGCAATCTATGCACGCACAGACGGGGCATCTGTATAGCACACACGTAGCAAGACAGGTACACAGGAAGAGATACCTTTAAAAAAGAATCTGTTAATTGATCCTTTGATCCTTTTCATCACTGCCAAAGGAGCCAATGATTACATCAGAATTGAAGAAGCAACATACAAGACAGCAGACACATATGTTGAACCCTGCGGTGCATATATTTTTACTACTTCTAGGCCTAGTTAGCAACTGAGTGTACAGAGCAAAAAACATTAATTAGGTTCTCCAAAGCGCATAACAATCACTTATTTGAATTTCCTTCTAGAGGATGAATCAGTTCTAACTTTCCAAGAGCAGATAATTCTGTGGTTATATAAAAGCCCTGCAAGAATTTTCTGTTCATGTCGTAAATAGATCACTTACTGATTTCGAACGTTATGACAATCAATTGATACGTTTTGTTGATTAAGATTAAAATGAGTTGATTCCTACGACTGCGTTGTACTTTCTAGTTCAGAATCAGGCTTCATTAGCCCATTGCTGGACTATAGGTTGGGGTGAAAAAGTGAGATCAATCTTCGAGTACCTTGCCGAAAATTTAACTTGCTATACCGATGCCTAAACTGGCCAGTTTCTACGTCTTTCCCTGTGTTTAAAGGAACTGGATTGGGATCGACTTCTGATTCATCATGAACATGATCATCGTCATCCGGAAGGCCTGTAATAAACTTGCAATTCAAGTCAGCCAAATTCTGCTGTTTAAGTTCGAATGAAAAGTATGTGAGATCAATTTTCAAACAAAGACAAGGGGAAGTAAAAGGGAAGAAAAAATCTGCAGGAGTTGACTATGGAAGATGGGTGTGTCAGGACAGTGGGAAAGCGAGAAATACCACACAGAAACAGTGCACTAGAGACGGAGTAGCCCAACAATATAATACACGCTAGTTTGTAAGTTCTAATTATTAGATGTTTTGCCAGTTAAAAATGGGAAACAAGAATGACAATTGAATAGGTTTGTGTTTCTCTTTCGTAAATATTACTAAATGCAATGGTGAAATCTGGAATTCAAGTGTTGAACATACAGAAATAAATAAATCTTTTGAACAGTCCCTGGGAGTATCCACTCCTGAAAGCAGATGGCAAATTAGCTAGCAAATGAAGAGCAGTAATGCCCCGCTTGTCCACTGCCTCCCCAAGAGATTCATCTAGCGTTAGCAACAGCAAAGCTGTATCTGCAGCAAAAGACAAACAAGATAACAATGACTTAGATTAAAATTCTGCCAATTAATACCTGAATGTGTACATGTCTCGGAATCTAACAGTAAATCAGAGAGAAAATGAGAGAAACCTAAGTGTTCCCCTTGAACAGCAACATGGAGAATGGAGGTTGTATCAGGCCTAACGCGGTGAATGCCTAACAGCTTTTTATTACCATCCATCTGCCCCGGTCGCTTGGCCAAGTAGTCTACTATGTTTGTGTGACCAAACACAGAAGCTCTAAACAATGGGGTTTCGCCATACATATTCGTGACATCGAGCGGCTGTCCATAATCTTCCACTAAGAGTCGTACCGCGTCATAGTTTCCACATGTAGCCGCGTCGTGAAGAGGCGTCATTTGAAATGCATTCTGTTTCATTAAGGTATCGGCTTTGATATCAGTAGGGCGACCTTTGATTATTGTGACCAGATCATCGACTGGCTTCCTCTTGTTGCTGAACACTGCCATGTGAAGTGCAGTGTCTTTTCTTGCTGTTATTGGCTCCAGAACTTGATCACTGTGCTTCTTGTAGTATTCTGCCATGGCTTCCCAATCCTCCCGGAGGATTGCTCGGTAAGGCTCCCCCATTTCTGCGGGAATTGTGGCCATCTGTCTGTCTCTCTTTTCACGACTATACCTGCTTGGATTTCTTAATGCTAATAACAAGCATAAAACAGCAATATATAATGTGTAGAAATCTTCAATAACAGTGCGGTTGATATGCATTAAAACTATATCCTAAACTCAATTCTGTTAAGGAAGTTGTATGTAAACTAATTTCAACTAAGATATATATGTGTGTGTGTGTGTGTGTGTGGGTGTGGGTGTGCGTGCGTGCATTATAAGATAAAAATGCCATGTTCTGGGATGAAATTGATGCACGTCACAATGTAAGTTGGATTAAAAAGAAAAAAAAAAAAGGATAATGATACAGAATTTTGATTAATTATACCTGCTGTAAGTTTTTAAGTGGTCCTGGCGTAGCAGTTGCAATTCAGTTGGAATGTGATGCTTTTGCAATGGCCACTAACCATGCCTCCTGCAAAGAAGAACAAGTCTTCTCTCTTATATGGACAATCCTCTCTTCTGGAGATGAAAGACCGTACCTCTAGTTTGCTTAATTAGTTTATATAAAGTACAAGAACAAATTCCATGACTTGACAGAGAGGGCAAATTAAGGTGCTTTTCCTCAGCCTGAAAAGAACATTCTTCCTAGTCAAAACAATTATAGACCCAAACTTCGTTCTCAATGGTTCGACTTTAAGAATTCGAATTTCTTTACGATTAAGTTTAGAATATCATTAATTTTGGTGGCTCTAATTAATTATTTATTTATTTTTTTAATCCTTAACGTGATGGCTAATTAGGGTCTCTCCCTTCTTGGGAGCGTGCAACATACTTGTTCGCACCAATATTAATCTACTTCCCTGCATGATGTGTATTTGTAAATTCATTGCGATCATCCAAATAATCTTACGAATTATTATTGGTACGCCTGAAGTCAAAATTACTCTTTAATATTAACACTTTTTTTTTTTTTTTTGGGTTGGGATTCCCTGAGTGCAATTGCACGTGATTCACGCCACTGAATTCGCCGCGTAGCAGTTGAGGAAAAGGCTTTAAATTGAGAAAAGGAAAAGGAAGAAGGTAAGGCAAGCATCCAATTTTTTCTTCGAAAATAAAGGATAGAAACAGACTTAGGGAATAATACTTAAAAAGTAACGCGAAAATACAAAATACATAAATTAATTATATATATTTTTATTTAAAAATAAATTTTTTTAAAAAAATTTGCGGTGGGGACTAGGAGATCACGGAGATGAGTGGTCGAAAGGTGGACACTGGACAGTCTTCTGGTGGTACTTCCGATTAATATTTTATTACGTTCTTGTAAGAATCTTAATAATAAAATTCTTTTATATCAATTAATACAAATTAAAAAGATCACACTTAAAAAAAAATAAGATAAAAATACTTAAATTGATATAAACTTCACGTTAAAATTATATACCTAAAATCCAAACTTCATATTTTACAATTAAAATTCCTAACAATGAGCACGTAGGACAGGCGAGCGGATGAATTGGCACAAGATAGATTGGAATCTTCTAATTTCGGCGGTGCCAGATTAAACATTGAAGCCGAGAACGGCGGCGTTCTGACATCGTCGTAGGTAAAAGCTATGTTTGCATAAATACATTCATATATTTCGAGAAGTCATGTAAAGACATTATACGTGACGCTGTAAAGACACTCCATAGAGATCTTAGGTCTTAATTTGACAGATCCAATAATAAAAATAAAAATAACTCTCTAATATTAGAACTTAAAACCACCCTATTGTAGTATTCTTGAGAGACAAAAATATAAAATTTATGACAATAAAAAATTTATTTTAATATATAATTTACAATTTCATTTATTTTTTAATAAATAAAAAAAACATTTATTGTTTCGAATTTTTTGAAATTTCTATTGGTGTTTGGATTATATGCTGAAACCGTGATGAGATAAACCCAGTAATAGTCTAAACAATATTCAGGTTCTAAATCCGAGGCAAAATCAATTAAAATGTTGAACCAATGCTGCGATCACCAAAATTGATGAACTAGGAAGCCAAGCACAAGAACTAAAGATGAAACTATCATTCTAAATTGACAAGCGATTCAACAGGCACAACCGCCTCTCTGCTCACTCTCTGAGGCGGCCTCTGGGATGCCCTGGAAGTATCTGAAATCAGACAATTGAACAAATAAAGCACAGGCTCAGTAAAGTGATCAACATTGCGCACATTCTAGCGTAGAGGACACGATGAAACTAAAATTATAAATAAGGACAGAGCACGCCATAAATAAAGAGTTGAACACACCGACCAACTCGAAATTGTAGCTCGTATAAGTTGCCATAAGAAAATTGTGGGGGAGCAGAGGGGAAAGGCCAACCATTTGAAACAGGTTATACACATGGATGGCAAACGATCAAGTTAATTATGAATGCAATCAAGGATCAAAAACCCAAGACATTCAGTTGTGCAGTAAAGACCGAGTTTCAAATCCCGGAACTCTAGCATGTAAAGCAAGCAAACAGGAAGGCTGGAAAAAACTACCTTTACTTGGCATGACCACACAAATGATGGGCACAAAAAACAGTATACAAAAAAGAAGAAACAAAGATTTGTCACTAGACGGAAGCATTAAAAAAAAAAAAAATCAAAAGTAACACTTGACTAGTTCTTAATAAAATTTCTAAAATCCACCAGAGAAAAACATTACAAGTCTTAAAAAGAGAGTTTAATTCATTGATAATTGACAGATCAATAGATTGACTACACAGAGAAAGTTCAGAGCAGAAAGGACTGCCTTCTTTCCTTGCACCTCACATGCAAGTACAAAAAAAAAAAAAAAGGGAAATGGGAGGACAGTTTAGAGTTCAGAATATGCAACTAAGATAACATTTGAACATGTGACTTTCCATGGCAGTTAGAGCTTAAGAGTAACTGAAAAGGTCTGCAGAACAGAAACTCAATCATTTGTTTCCACAAAGGTAATGAATAATATCCACTTCACAAGATTGTTGTATACATCAAGTTCTTAGCTCATTAATCATTCCAAAGTGTCCTCCCCAGATGATTATTCAATCCGTAATGATGCTTTCCTGCAAGATTCTGTTTTCTATCATAGCTTGTAGATGTGTTGTTGACAGTTAGAACAAAAAAAATTGCAAATCAAGCCATTGCCAGTTTACAAGTAAAAAGGTCCCAATTGGCCAATTTTATCTTCCCAAACCATGTCAATGGTTACCATAGCAATTCATTTCAGTGTGTAAAGCAGCCATGATACTTACATGTCTTGCTCACGGTCATTGGCTAGAGCAACTTTAGCAATACACAAGAAGGCAGGATCAACATTATAATCCTCTTTTGCTGATGTCTCAAAGTAAGGTATGTTTCCTTTTGATGCACACCATTCCTTAGCTTTCTTCTCAGAAACCTGTGCAGCCATATAATTAGACCATGGGTCGAGGAAAAAAGATATTTAGCCAGCACCATATTGTTTGTACTAACCACACGGCTATTTCCACCGTCGATATCAATCTTGTTTCCAAGTAATATGAATGGAAATGTCCTGGAATCAGGGGGGTTTGCCTGGAGAAATGGGAATGAAAGCCACGTAAGTATTTCAGGATGATACTACAATTCCCCAAAAAGTTGCACACCAGGTATGGAGCCGGAAACAAGCAACATAGAGAACAGTAAAACAATTGCTATTAAATATGTATGGTGGTTTAAATCTGTCCAATCCAAAAACTTTTTGATGTTTCCTGTCCTTGAGAAATAGCTAAAGGAAACTGAGATCAACAAGAGAAGAAATGAAGAACCTGTTTAAGAAACTCCTCGTGCCAGTTGTCAAGGGTGTCAAACGACCTAATCACATTAACATCATAAACCAGAACGCAGCAATCTGCCCCTCTGTAGAAGGCAACTCCAAGACTCTGAAACCTTTCTTGCCCAGCCGTGTCCCATATCTAAGCACAATCAAAGGGCAATTTTTTTTTTTTTTTGGCAAAACCAAATGTAATAAAAAAGAATGACTATATATATATAGTACCAAAAAAGACGGTGAAGAGAAAAACTAGTGAACGCACTTGCAGAGTGACAAGCCTATCATCAATTTGAAGTTCTTTGGTCACAAAATCGGCACCAATCGTCGCTTTATACTGCTGACTGAACCTTTTGTGCACATATCTAGTTGACCAATTAAGGAACCACAAAAAACTAGCCCGCTCCAACCCCCCCCCCAAAAAAAAAGATCTTGAAAAACCCACAAAAGAAAAGATCCAGATTTCAAAGGAACAAGAAAAGGACGACGCTGCAGTATTTTTTCTTTTTTATCGCAACTAAAATCACTCCATTTTCCCCCACCCCTTCTAAATCAATCAAAACACAAAACATTAAAAATGCAAACTAAAATCCTCCTTACCCGAGACGAAAACAAAAAAATTTGTTTTTCTTTAAAAAAAAAAAAAAAACAGAAACGATCAAGACCGAAGGATACTGATTCATCAACGACGTCTTGCCAACCCTAACATTCGCACATATCAACAAATCAGATATCTCTGTACAAACACGCGCGCACGCACACAGATATTAAATGTGTACAATTTACATACATACATACATACACTTGGGTGGGAGCGAGAAGGAGGAACCCTAGAAATCGAACGTATACGTACCCGCTATCGCCGAGGACGATGACCTTGAGCAAGGTTCGCCTACGCGCGGACATGGGCGCTATTGCAACGGATATTCCCCCAAACCAAACAAAAATCAAAAAAAGGTCAAATTTAATTCCTTATTTATTGCTTTTATGCAGATAATTAGATAACGAGAAAAGAGAAGTTTTAATCAATGTCACTTCCGATTCGACGCTTTAAAAGAGATTGAGAAAACAGAGAGGAACAAAAGGGGCGCCAATTTCGATCTGCCCTTTTTTGTTTTCTTTCCGGAACCAGATCGACCTTTTCCCTTTTTTCTTTTTTCTTTTTTCTTTTTTTTTTTGAGTTTGCCGCCGGCAAAGCAATTAGCTTTCATTTTGTTATTATTAATTAATTTACGGATATTCGTATATATTTGGATAAAGTGAATGAGGGTGATGGACGCCTTTTTGACCACGTGCCCTCCCCTTTTTCCTGCCTCTCTCTCTTTTTGCTATACATTAAATTCATTTTTTATATTTATACTATTAAGAATTACTTATTATTGTTTTAATTCTGTATTTCAATATCAAAATATTATTAAATTTATTAACAAATTTAAAATTTTATTACAATAAGTTAATTATTAATTAAATTATTTTTTTGAATGGTACGATAAATCATTTAATATTGCTAAAAATTGAGGTATTAATAACTACTATTTTCATGTTAAGAAACAAAATTACTACTATTTCACAACATGATGGTGTCGCTATTTTTTTATTTTTTTATGGATCTTTTATATTACTGGATATAAGCCACTTAAAAACTTTTTCTACTCTAGTTTTACTGCCACGTGCAAGTGTATATACCTTGCCAAATTGATGTTTCCTACTAACATCGAGAAGCAAGTCACAAAGTTTCATCTAAGAACTACGAAGGTGATTTGACATTCTCGTAACTCTGATTAAATGAATCATTCTTATCTTTGCCACCTCTGGTACAAATTTTATTAAGATCAGCGTTCGTTCAACCACCAAAAATCTCACCGTTTGATTCGACTTAAGACGCTATTTGATATATCCAAGTGCATCATCGCCTGGTGAGAGTTGCTGATTAGCCTCGGAGGTTACCATTTGAGCAACAGAGTAAGCTTTGCTTTCATCATGCGATGGAAATCTACAGTAATGGGGAACGTCCAGTAGTTGGGGCCCGTTTCCTTTTCTCGGACTGAAGGTGGAACTCTTTCCTTATCGGTCATACACTGCCATTCAGCCTGGACCACGTTGACATTCCTCATAGAGGTGAGTACACAATTGATCTGAGAACAGTTCATGTTTATGCAATCTACACAATATTCCTTTTTGTTTATTGGTCACATCGAGTAGAATAATTTTATTACTAGCTGAAGTGGAGCTTAGTCATAATTTTCATCATCATCTAACAAGTATTTCTCATAATTATAATATATCTGGCCTTTTCATTTTCAATATACAGCAGCTGTCCTGCATTTGAAATTGAGAGGACAGTGATACATCTTCCCCATCATGATCTGAGGAAATCGTGAGGATCTATGGAAGAGGCTCTTGTTCAGAATATAAATGGAAGAAGATAAAATCTTAGATGAGAAGGCATGTAATACCTCTTTTTAGACCTAGATTTCCTTTAAGAATGCTTTTATTCGACTTCACGTGCATGGTTACTTGTTATTGTTGAAAAGGAAATTTCAATACCTAGAAACAGTAAAACCTTTAGGTTTTCATCAGCATCAAATTCAACTAAACAGAAATAGCCAATCGACAGTAATTTTTAAGCATCTATTATCTTCAAATGACATTGCTTTGCAGAAAAATTGAGGAGATCTTAAGACCCAGGTGGCTCCTCTACTCAGCATGCAAAATGGAATCTACCAACCATATTTCCTTAACAAGTCTCTGGTTCGTTTCCTCATGCGAGTGAAAACAATGACCACGCAAGCAAGGATCCATGGAGGAAAGTTTCCACCAAAAATGTTTACATTCTTGATCCATTCTGGAGGTTCCCTCAGCACCAATGTAATTAGAAGGGTTATAACAGCCACCCCAAGTAAGATCTTGGTCACAGGTTGCATCAAGGAATCCTACAATTCCAGAATACATGAATAACCAAAGTGAATTAATCATGTTTCTTCAAAAAATGTCAGAGGAGAAGGGCATAAAATGCAAACGCAGTCAATGCCTGGGATATATTTTCTTGATTGTATAAATTGCACCAGATATGGCCTTCTGTGAGATTATTACACCACCAAAAAAAGAAATCCTATAGAAATTTTAAAAGGTTTTACAACTTTTCCTCACAAAGTGTAAACTATTCACGGGAAAAACAGACACCTGACAAATTTTCTACATCAACAAGTGAGTAAAGAAGTGGGCAGAATCAAATGCAGAATATTTTCAATGTTAAGAAACAAAAAGATGTTTTCCTACAAAGCAGAGGAAAAAGGATCCAAAACTTCATCGTAATCTGTTACATCTGCTTGGTTAGAAGCAATTGGCTCACAAGTTGTCTACTGCAATTTAAAATGCAACTGCAGATAAAACTGGATAGAATAACAAAATTCATAGATCCAACGTGGCAATGGAATATCATCTAACGATTACAATGTCCACTGATGTTCTTCCTTTGAGAGGTGATTGCAACTTTAAAATACAGGGACAGAGAGAGCATGGCCCATTTATTCCTTCTTGCTTTTATTCCATTTCCTATTTTGTATACTAGGGGTATCCTATTCCTATAAAAGTTTCCTGCCCTCTGGATGAGTGCAATACTTGCGTCCCATGTCACCAGGCTTACTAACTCCACTAGAAAACAAACATGAAGGTTTTTAAGACATACTTAAACACATGCCACCATGCAAGGAACTACTTGGATGCTACGATATGCCTTTTTCCGGGATTGTTAAATATCATTAATCCAGACCTGCCAACGTTACAATATGCAGTGTAAGGGTTAGTAATTTCAAAGCCAGTCATTTTTACCGGTAGGCCTGTTAATCTCTAAATGGCCATAGAATGCCCAGGTTCCATAGCTTGGTAGCCAGTTGTCACGGACCAAGAAGATAGCTTGCTCCAACACGTTCTAACACGGTAATTATCACATTCTAACTCAGGCCAGAAAGATGAGGTTACTTGTGATCTCTCCTCAACAAAATGTGCAATGTAACCAGGACAGGATTACTCAATGCTGAGACAATGGAGATTCGCACGGCAAATTCCTAGGTCCAATGACTGTTTTCCAATTATTTATCCTTCACCAACTGAATTTCTCGTCACAATTTCTCACAAACCAAACAGAAAATAAATTCGGTGTGTGCAATTCCCCTTCCATGAACTAATCAATCCAACAACCAATAAATCCAGCGTGCAAAACGAAAATCAAGAAATTCAAGCAGAAACCTGAAAAAGAAACACAATTATAAGTAACGAGTAAGAAGCAGGCCAAATACGAAGTACCTTCGGCTCGCCGTCAATGTAAATTTCGGATCCGTCTCTATAACCAAGTAGGGATCGGCCGTTCCTCCTGTTGAACCGGATCGGGGAGCCGCGACCCGACCCGGGTCTGAAAGCATGGATAGACTTGAACCCGTACTTGTCGAGGATGGAACGGACCTCCAGCTGGTCCTGGTCCCACCCACCCAGGCTCGACTTGAACACGTCAATCGGACCCTTGCCTCGTCGGTAGAGATGGATCTCCACCTCCGGCACCTTCGTCCTTACTATTCTGGGGTTCGGATTATCCAGATCCGTGTTTGACTCTTCTATTTCACTGATTTCTTCCTCCTTTTCTGCTTCCATTGATAGCAGTTTTCCTTAAAGAGCCGGCTTTTTTCTGGTTAGTATGGTTTATTCGACTGAATGCGAGGTTGCGTTTAACAAAAGAAATAATTTTTTTTTTTCAATAAAATGTTCATATAATTAAAAAAAAAGTCAATTCATTGAAATGACGTGTTTCTGAAATAATTTACCACAACGAATATAATTATGTATTTTTTTATTTTTATAAATTTTATATTTTTTTAAAAAAATAAATTTTGAAAATAAAAATATATTTATTATATAAAATAAAATAAGATGATATAAAATAAATTAATACTATATAATTATATATTTTAAGTTTAATTTTTAAAATATTTTTTATAAAAACTTATAATAATAATAATAATAATAATTTAAAATTCTTTTTGTTTCTCTTAGTTTTGTCCGTGTCGCTATTATAATCAATATCACCTCTAATAGTCATTGTCAATTGTTGCTGCAAACCTCAGAGTCATCATTATTATTGTCGATATTTTCTGTTTTTTTATTTTTTTTCATTTCTAACATCCCCTTTTTTTTTTTACTTACATTCTCTCTTTTCCTCTTTTCTACCATTTTTTTTTCTCTTCAAAACTCTTTCTTCACTTTCTTTCTTTTTTTTTCTATTTTTTAATTCTATTTTTTCATCTCTATCTTTTTTTTTCTCTTTCTTCAATTATTTTTATTTTAATTTCTCTTCCATATCTCTATTTTTATCTCTCTCTTTTATTTTTCAAGAAATAAAATAATAAAAATTAAAAATTAATATTTAAATTTAATTATTTGTGATAAAAAAGTTAAAATAAATTATAAAAATAATTAATTACACTATAAAAACAATAAACTTATTTTAATATATTATACCACTTTATTATTTTATATTGTGAAATACTTTTTTAATAGTATTTAAAATAATACATAATATATTTTATATGATGTTATCTTATACTATAATTTATATATTATTCAATATATATATATATATATATCAAATAAAAATTAAAATTTGTAATCACTAAATATTTTTTTAAATGACAAAAAAATATAATTTGTATTATACTAGATATGTCTAAAAAATTTGCAGTAAAATAATTATCAGATGTTTAAACTTGATGAAACAATTTATAATACCAAAATAACAATACAAATTAAGGAAATTAACTAACACTTCAAGATTTTTTAATTAATTAAAATATAAATAAATAAATGAAATTTGTTTACTGTTTTTTTTTTTTTGTTTTTTAAGTTACAAAAAGCGGTTAAATGTAACTGCCTTTTATTCTTCGACCCGACAGCTTTTCCGCGTGGCATGTGCCCTCCTCGTGACGATCTATTTTTTTTCGGAAAAACCATTCTTAGCGGTTTAGAAACCGTTTTATTATTAAAAATATATTATTTTTCGTAAACTTAGCAAACGCATTTTGTTTGATGAATGCAAAAGTCACTCCCGAGGTTGCAATAGAGTGTAGAGTGCAATGAGTTCTTCCCTGATTATGCAATATAACATAAAATCAGCCGACCACCGACCCGACCACTTTAAGGAACCAAAAAAGAGAGACACCAGCTGGAACAAGAAATTTTCAGAGTAAAATAGAATACTTTGGTTTAAGATAACAACGTGTAAAGGGCAATACATTAATTAGGATATTAGCAGTGTGATCTTCGTACATTGTTATATCAAAGATCCTGTGTGTGTGTGTGTGTGTGTATGGACTTAAAGAGATGCTCGGGACATCCATGTTGTGTTGTATCGTTTTCTTTGTCACGAAAGTTTCGGCAGAATGGCATACCAAAATTGATTTGCGACAGGGTTTCATACTCCGGAGAAATTTAGCATATGGGGCTGTACTGTTATTGTTGACAGTTGCCATTCTCTTTGGCGTGTTGCCCCGATTTGCTGAAACCAAATGTGGAATCCAGCCACCCTGCAAGCTTTGCTCTTTCAACATAATGTACAAATTGCTTTTCAGCATCAGGCACATCTAGAGCCAGGTCGTCAAGAGATTCTGCTACTCTGCCAAAACCTTTGGTCATCTGGTATGGGGTTATCAGCCCTGAGACAAAACACTCATCGAGTAAACCCCATAGCCTTTCATTCTTCTTCTCTATGGCTCTCACCAACGCTTTCTTAACAACCTCATGGTGAAAGAATGGCATGCCTAATTCCTTCATGCAGCGACAAGCTTCCCTAGTGTCCCCTCCGGAATCAAACTCTTCCAGGAGCCTTCCAATTTTATCCTTGACATCATCAACCGCCCAACCTGGCCTGCTGCTTCCTCCGCCACCCCAACACCTTAGGATGCGCTCCCCAGACAGTCGAGCCTTCAGCAATGACTTCGCCATTTGGATGACTTTGCTTCCAATTGACTCTGATCCCAAAAACTGGTTTTCAAGTTCCTCTAATTGTTGTGGAGTCAACACTTCATCCACCACTCCCCTGGCCAAGAACATCGCAAGATCCTCGACAACAACTGGATTATCTAGAGCAGTGTCATCTGCAGACTCTATCAACATTACAAACCCGTTCGCGACATCATCTGCTGGGAAACACAAGGATGAGAGCAAAACTGAAGCCATTTCTTTCTCCCTGTTCCTTCGGTCCATTGCCAGTGTTACTAGCCTTTTAACAAAAATAGAATTCAGTTCAGCCGAACAAGTACTGTTTTCCGACTCAAGACAGCTGCTAACCTCCAAAATATCACCGTTTAAGAAATATTCTTGAATCATAGATTGGGCCTTCGCCTTGAAAACTTTGGTATCAGAATCTTCTAAAGCACGCTTTATTGGGGCTAATGACATTGACTTCAAGGAAGAAGCGCACAGCCAGCCCTCTGAAGCAGCCTTGGAGATCAAAGACTGTAACATCCCTCGTGCATTTGGGATATCAAGTGATAGGTCATCCACGGAATCTATTATCCGACCGAACCCTTTTGTTATTTGGCTTGAATTAATCAAGCCTTCTTCAGCAGCTTCCTTCATCAAATCCAACAGCCTTCCTTCTGCTTGCGGCCTCTCCATTGCCATCATTAGAGCCCTCTTAATTATTTCATGGTGAAAGAAGGGAACTTTCAGATCCTTGATGCATCTGAAAGCCTCTTTCTTGTCACCACTCGCTACATATTCTATCAGCAAATTGTTGATATTTGCCTTCACATCTTCAACTGTTTTATTCTTGCTACCTCCCCATCGCCGTTCAATAATTTCTGCATGAAGGGGAGCTGATAGGTATCCTTTATCAGCTCTTTTTAACACATCAACACCCTTTGAATCTGTAGGTAAAGAAATCGTTTGTTTCTTCAGAAAGGCAGGTGGAAGTATGTCATCAACCACAGCTCTAGCTATGAACAATGCAAGAACATCAACAGTATCAGGAATATCGACAATTAAGTCATCTGCAGATTGCAGTAATTTAGTAAAGCCTTTGTAAACTTGTGAGGGATCAATAATATCAGCATAAAGAGAAGACAAAAGGACAGCAGCCATTTCCTTCTCTTTGTCATGCCTGTCCATAGCCATCGAGACAAGCCTCTTCACAAAATAATAGTGATATCCAGGCATTCCAAGTTCTCTCAGTTCATTGGCAGCTGAGACTACATCATCAGTTGCGAAGTATTCCTCCACTATAATTGTAGCCTTCTTTTTGTACTCCTCAAAATGCAGAGTTGTTTTCCTTTCAGCTATAGGATCATCATCCTGCAATCAATGGATAATTTCTATTAACCTGCCTGCAGCAAAAGAACAAAACCAATGCTTTGCACAATTTTATATACTCAAAGGTAACTATAGACATAACATTTACACAAGGAACATAACAAATGAGATTATTTCACTTACTACCTCAATGCTATCATAGTTTGGGTCATTAGGATCTAAAGAATAACTGTCATCTGTATCAAGTAGCCCTCCCCATGTGCCCTTACCCCCCGAACCACCTGCAAGACCGTGATACCAAACAGAATAAATGTGTTAGTGGTTAGTAGTCAGAAAGTTGTCAATCTGTGGACGTTATATGCCTTAAAGAACTCTAGCAATTGAACAATAAAATTTTTTGAACGTTTTACTTCTGTTGTTGATCAATGGAATGTTTAGCAAGATTGTTTCAGTTGACTATATTGGCAGATAAGGATAAGGCACGCATAGCTTGCTAGGCAAATTTCAAGCCCCATAACTGCAGGGCCATCAACTTCCCTCTTATTTAAAACAGTCCAGTGCACATTGCTGCCGAATCGTTCTACACATTGCAGCATATGAACTTGGTTAGTAAAAGATTATCCAAAGGGTACAGTCTCACCCTTTTTAGGACGGCCATCTCTCTGAGTGTGGGAATGTCTGTCATGCTTGAGTTGACTACCCTTGCTTGGACTTCCTCTGCTTGTGCCATTTTTGCCATGGGCCTTTGAGGGCCTTGGTGACTTTGGTGATCTCGGAGACTTCGGAGACTTAGGAGACCTTGAGACCTCCAGTGGAGAAACAGATGATGGATCTGCACTCTCCGAAGCAGATCTTGCAAGCTCCTGGTGCTCGGTCGATATAAATCCATCACCAAACTCCATCACTGTCAAACTCCGAAGTCCACAACCGAGTCCTGTACCTAAGAGACACACAAGTTGGCCATGACTCTACTTCAAAATAACTACAATAAATGAGTCAATGTTTCTGACCGTCAGAATTTAAGTGATACCAGGAATCTCAAATCTACGTTTGGTGAAATTTGGATATTCCTTGGCTGGTAGTAAGCTACAAATTCTGCAAACACGCGGAAACCTAATAAAATCCAAAACGATAATTTTGGTGAAGTACTGAATCAATGTGCATATAGTAACAGACCTTTTTAACGGACTTAACAAAATACATGTCTACAGCAAGTAAATTTGCAATCCGCTTAGAACAATATACGTTCCAAATATTTCAACGAATTGATTCAGAAAAATAGAAAATGTTTCAGTTGACCACACAAAAAGAATACGATGATCCAATGAAAGAATCTTTACGCAAAATTCTAACGTATGCAATACCTTTCAGGCACATCCAGAAGTGAAAACCATAATTAGACAATCATTCAAAAGTGCGAAAGAAAACAAAAAACAAAAAAGGAGCGAAATGGGACGAGTACTTCTCCATGGCCATCTAAAAGAACTTTCATTCAAAGAGAAAAACCTGTGGGACCCGAGTCCACAAGAAGGAAGCCCATGCAGTACCAGAAGGCAAAGCTAACAGTGCATGCTTGTTATTAGCTATCGGGCTAGAGGAGCTATTCCCGAATTCAGACATCGTATCACTAGAGAAGCAACAAATTCTATAGAAACCATACATAAAATGCCACCACCTCAAAATTCAAAAAACCTTTTCCGATTGCTGGCTAATAGGTGCTACCACACCTGACATTCATTCAGTGTAGGAGCCTCGATGGCATTCTGTCACAATTAATGAAAATAAATGTGCAAGCGGTAAAGAAACTGTACCTAGTTCATTGATCCCAGCAAAATAATAATAATAATAACCGTGCTTAGTTTTAGAACGAGCAACTTTCAAGGCAAATTGTTACCGGTTCTGAGAACCATCTCGTACAGTGATCTAGGGGTGACCTTGTAGAAGGTCCTAAGAATCCAAAAATTAAGAGACAAACTATAGATAAAGAAATTAACAAATGCAGATAAGCAAAGTACCAAAACAAGAAATCTGAGCTCAAGATACAACGCCCCTCTCAGACGAGTTCGCCAGAGCGGCACTGCCACGCCGGCGATCCTGATGTACCGACGTTCTGTGTCAGGATGGAAGAGAAACGGGCTTTTTCTTTCCTGTGTCTAAATCGGTATTGGCAATTCGAGGTTGGAAGATAGAACCGGAAAAGTGTATCAACTTGTTGGTTATTTCAAAGAGGAGATAAAAGGAAAAGGGTAGTTTATGAAATGGCAGTTAAAGCTCCGTTATGTTTCAACGCAGATCCTGAGATGAACTGCTGATTTAAAGGCTTAGAGCGCCTTGTGTTATGCCCTTTGAAACGGGAAAAGCCCGGGAAACTCGCGGGGTCCTGTAACTGAAATTTTTTTAAACGCTATTCCTATGTTAGCTTTACAATGGACACCACTCCTACCGCCTTGCTTTCAACTGCAACATGTTAGATGAGAGACGGAAAAAACTATATATCTATGTATGTATTCATTGTATTCAACACCTTTCGATGTTTTGATCTCTTATCCGAATCATAGCCTAGGTTTTTCCGAGATGCTTGCCATGGCCCGAGATGTGTTGCTACTAGCCACAAAATTTTGCGTTGGTCGGGGCATTGCGGACAGAGATAAAATAATTTCGAAATCCGACGACTGTACTCTAAAAACTGTAACCTCTATGCAATCTTTTAAATTCCTTGTTTTTTGTTTTTGTTTTTTTTTTTTTTTAATGAAATCAAGTGTTTTACAATTCTAAGAATCAACATAATTGGCCAGCAGATACGTTTCCACATTGGCAACCATAGTTTTCAGGTGGTTAACAACTAAACACGGCAACCTCGTCTTTTTCAGAAAACATTCCCTGAAGTTTTGCACTTTTTCATAACTCCGTTCTTGCCAAGGATCTCTTGCAAACATGTCGAGAAGTAGACAACTAGTTAACGGGTACTCCCATTGTGTTTGGATAAGAACGATGAATGTAAGGGAGAGAAAATTTGGGGGCAAAATTTTTTTTTTTTTCATTATTTCTTGTATTTGGAAAGAGTGATGGGAGGAAAAAAAATAAAAAATTAAGAATTTATTGTTTAAGAAAAAGTAAAAATTCAAGAAAAAATAATATATATAAGAATATCAATTTGTTTTCTATAATAAAAGTACTCTATATATATATATATAGGGACAATAGAGACTTTTACTTGAAATGGTAAGAATCAAATTTCCTCTCTCTCTCTCTTCTTCTTTTTTTTTTTCTCTTAAAAATTATTTCTCAAATACAATTATTAACTCTTTTTTCTCTATTTGTCTCTCTTCTCTCCCCTTTTACCCTTCCCCTAAGCACAACGTAAGAGTCTGTCCTTTCGTTTGCATCTTGTAAACTTGTCCTGGCTTTTATAATTGGCGCATTGGAGCGGATGCCTCGTCAATTTGTAAACCTGTTCGGAGTTGGACAGCAAATTCTCTTGAATCAAACAATGTGATTAAAATTTTTGAGAGGATTGGTTTCTTGATAAATATAAAATTATGTTTAACAGTAATTTTTTTAATTAAGAAAATCATACCAGAGCTTAGATGAATGCTTTGCAGGACTTCGGCTTGGAGAAATGGGTTCCTGTTGGGCTGGGTATTCACGTCAAGCTTAATAGACATCGACGAGTCAATCCGCCTATTTGTCAAGCAGCCGAGACAGGTGGGTCGGCTCCCATTGTATGTATAACCCAATCTTTATTTCTTGTATTCGAATTCAAAATACATACTTTCCAAAATAAGAAAATCCCAATTCTCTTTTATCTTTTTTTTTTTTGTTTTTTTAAAAAATAATAAGAGCCCAATCAGCCTAGTCGGTAGGGTTAGGGGTATTTAAATAAATTTGCTTCTCCTCCTAAGACCAGGAGACAGGAGCACAAAACACAACGGAAATCAAGAATTCGAACCTCGTATTCATTTGAAGAGTTGCCCATCATGTAGTTTAATACCTTACAACGTTAGTCTCGGCTTTCCTGTTTCCTTTTCTGTTTCTTTTCCTTGAGTCAGAGACGCCGCCCTCTCGGGTGACAACCGAGACCGATTTAAAGAACTCGGATCTTGCATAGCACATTAATTAAGGGTATATAATTCAAAATTTTCCAAATTTCAAAATCTGAGTTATAAATCATTCATGCAGGTTGTTGGCTGCTACCGCGCCCACTGATCATCGATGGCTATACTCTAAACGCAAGTTACAAAATATTGTCACGGAAGGTATCCTTGTGACATTAAGGTATTAAGCTCGCTGGGGGGAAATTTGCAAAATTATTCCTGCAGGCTTCGTTGTGCTCGCCGCAAGTTGTACAAGCTGATGGAAATTCCCTGCGTTCCGCATCAACATGAAAAGGGTCAGTGGTCTCTATTTCTCGCATTCGAATTCAAAATACAGAGTTTCCAAAATAAGAAGAGCCCGGTTCAGCAATTTTCTTTCCGAGTAAGAAGAGCTCGAGTCCTTCTCAATCATAAAAAAAAAAAAAAAAAAGAAGACCCAGTTGGGTGATGCTAGGGGTACTTCGGTAAACAACCTTCGATGGTCATCAGTTTTTCTCCGAAATCAAGAACTCGAACCTCGGATTAATTCGAAGATCGGGCCGTTATATTAAGACATTAACGTTAATCTCTCGGCTTTCCTGTTTGCTTTTCTTTTATGTTTCTTTTCCTTATTTCAGAGACGCCGCCTTTCAGGTAACGATCGAGACAGATTTTAAGTTACCCTTCGATTTTTGTTAGTTCTATTTTCTTTATTAAAGAACTCGAATCTTGAATTGGTTTTGAAGGTCTGTCCATTACGTTAAGACATTGATTAAGGTTAATCTTGGCTTCTCTCTCTCTCTTTTTCTTTTGGTTTCTTTGCTTTATTTCAGAGACACTGCCTTTCAAGTAAGGACGATCGAGACAGATTTTAAGTTACCCTTGATGTTCATGATTCTGCGTTCTGAACAGAAATAATCCTGATCTTGTGCTTGATTTCCAGGCCTGTTCACCGTAGTGACTCTGTTCCCCCAATTTCTCTCGGCAAAAATGGTCAGTTTGCACTTATCTTCACACTTGTTTTTGTTCTCTTTCGTATTGCCGTATATAACAACTCTCTATAATTGCTCAATTGTAATTGCACGTCAAGTAACGAAACCTATACTGGGGCATTGAAACCACCCCTGGAAGATTAGGAAAACCAATATAATTCAAGAAAATTGTTTTTTTCTTTTAGAATATAATTCAAGTAAGTTGTTAAAAGTTACGGAATGTCATCGTTAAAGATTTCTTCTTTTTGTACTTTTCAGGCTTCACGATAGCACAATTGCACAAATGCACGCGTTGGTGAGAAACAGAACTTTTTTTTTTTTTTGGGTTTCTTTCCTTTCCGCTTCTTATTTTATTATTCTTATTCTTATTTTTTCCATCCGAATTTGTAAGTGAAACTTTTAGGCAACATGGAATCACGGGTATGAACGACACACAATATTATGCTTTTAGGGATATGCGATTCAGGTTTTTCCAGGCTACCATGTCCCCTGAGTCGTAAAACATTTATGCAGGTTTGGGCTGCTACCATATCTGCTGATCTCGACGGCTATGCTCTAAATGCAAGTGACAAAAGAACATATAGGTAAATCTTCCAGGTATCTTATGCACAAGGTATTGAGTTTCTTGTTAAGGTTGTACCGAGCAAATCATTGTAGGAAATTTGCAATACCATATTCCTCCAGGATTTCTTGTGTTCGCCCCAAGCTATAAGCTGATGGAAAATCTGTCGGACCGTTAGCAGGATAGAAGGTCTTTAGTCTCGTCAAAATGCAAGATATTCTGCGTGCCTTTGCAGGACTATTTTGAGCTTGACTTTTTTCCGCATTTTGTTTCATTCGTTTTAATTTTTTTTTCATTTATATGTAATTTTACTTAAAAATATGATCAATTTTATAATTATTTTTTAAATAAATATTTTACATATATGTTAGTCATCACATCTAATAAAAAAAACAACAATATATGTCAATACAAAAAAAAAATTATTAATAAAAATAATAATATTGAGTGATATTTTATAATTATCATTTTAAATCATAAACAACTAATGAATCTTAATCGCTTAATTGCCTTCAGCCATTATGCCGTGACCGAGATTAGAGTATATATTTTGAGATGGGAGTAATGCGACATCGTTTTAAACGAGGGAAACCTCTTAAGAATCGTCCTTTTTATTCCTCGGCACCAAAGATCGTTGCATTTTCGCAGAACAAAGACGACACAAACTGAAAGCAAGTCAATCAACCATGTCAAGAGCAGAACAAGAAGACGTAGTTATCAACTTAAAAGCCCAAGTTGCTTCTCTCCAAAACCGAGTCAAGGTATCTTCTTCTCTTCTCTTAATGGTTCTTTCTTTACTTTTTTCTCTTCCTGGTCCGGAAGCCAAGCCAAGCCGAGCAGACCCTTTTTTTTTTTTTTTTAAATATTATGTTCGGGTTGGTTTGCTACTTTGCTTGCAGGAATTGGAGGCTGAGAATGCAAAGCTATCCTCCAGGGTCTTGAACTGTCGCTGTAATGACGTTTGCTCATCTGTAATCAAACCCATTTCATGTTTCTTCTTGTTTTCTAGACTTAAGCGCGGTATGACCTTTACTTACCGTCGTTTTTGTGATTGCAGATAGAGGAGAAGCTTGATGGGTCAGTTTTACATTGCAAAGATTTGGTGGGGGCGATCCGGGAAATAAATCAGGCAGGCGGCGAGAACCGAAAAAAGAAATCTACGGCGAATATGCCAGGTTTATTTTGAATCTATGATGTGTGCATTATTATTATGTGGGCTTTCTTCAAATGTGAATCGTACAAAGTGGTGCAGCTTAAAATGCTGGCCAATTTTTTATTGGCTGATTGCAAAACAATTGAGCATCTTCCGAAATTTAGGTTCAGGACTAGCAATCTTATAGGTTGTTTGAGTAGCAATGCAAGGATGCAAAAACAAGGTATAAAGCGTAATTTTGGCTTATGTATGTTCAAGTCAGTCTCATATGCTACACTCAAATGTGTTGTGTTCGCTTGTAGATTTCATGTGGAAGTCACTGTTTAGACTTTTACTCAAAGTTGATAGTCATTGTAATCCAAAAGTTATGGTAAAATAGAGTGACCAAAATATAGGCAGTGATACATGAGCTGATTTAACTTGATGCTGTAAGAAGTATCAGTTGTTGAACCACATTATGAGAAAAGCATTATGAAATCTATTGAATCCTCATATATTTCTGTGGACAGGTTGTGACAAAAGTACTATGAACCACCATCCGAGGCGATATGTTGCTCTAAAGGTCATGTATTTTGGTCAAAGGTGTGTAATCTAGACTTATACCCCATTCTGATATAATTGCAGTTTTTATCATTCTGTGTTAAGGTGCTACTGCATACTTGTACCCACTAAGCACTTACGCATTCCTTATTAATCTGCTATTGGAAAGAGTGCTGTTATTAAAATGGCTTTTTAATATTTTTTGTATATTTAATCATAGAAAATTCAATCACTAAAAGAATGTTTAAATGTCTCTTTTCTACAGTGATATTCTCTTCTATTGATTTCCCAAGATTTTTATTTTCCACTGATACCCTTGATTTCAAGGAAGCTATTATATTTTTTATATTGAACTTATAATTATATTTACCATTTTTACAGGTTTTATGGTTTTGCTTCAGAGGCGCAAATGGATCCAACGGTTGAGGTGTGCTATTTTATTTTGTTTATTACCATGCAGGACTTGTGAGTGAATTTGGGGGTTAAAACTCATGTATTACTATTGCTATAGAGATCAATTAGATGAAGAGATATAATTGGTGTACTTGGTGATGATAAAGTTATTTAGACTTTTGTTTTCACTCTTGATTTTCTTAGTGCTTGGCACAAAGGTCTGAGAGACAGTCTGTTGCACCCCAGTTTGAGTCTCCAAACTTGCTCTACCTGGTGCCTAGAAGAGGGGGATATTAGTTTGTTGATGGTTAAATTAACAGCAGAGTGTTGAAGGAAAGACAAGCTGTAGGAAATGATTTTTTTCTTTTTTTATGATCCAATTGTCTTGCAGGCTGAGATTTTCAAAGCTCTAGAAAAGACAAGGCTTTTGATTGGTGACAAGAAGGAAGCACGATACTCCAGATGTGGTAGAACAGACAAGGGAGTTTCTGCTGTTGGGCAAGTAAGTTAGTTATCCAAAAGGAAACCTAAACAAGTAAACAAAAGATCCTCTGTTTATCTTCAATATGCTTGTTGATAGCTAGGTTAAATTCTCCTGCTATTAGGAGATCGTCATGAAGGTGAGCATAACCTGCTGAACCCAAAAAAACAAAAAGGAAAAGAATATGCTTTATTGAGAACATGCACTTAAAATACTGAAAACATGGAAAATGTTTAATACAGGTGATTGCTCTATTACTTCGGTCAAAACTCAAGGACATTGATACAAACAAAATTTCAGGAGGCGCCAATTCAGAAAGTCAAAATGGTGAGCCAAACCATCATTTTTTTGGGATTCTTAGATGGATGAATGAGCTTTAACAATTATAACATCTTTGTCCTATATGAAATGTGACCTTTTTATTTCCAAATGTCTTGATGCTAATGCTATCCTCTTTCTGATTACTGATTATTTACACATCTCTTGTAACAAATAAATAAGAGGACAGTGATATGGTTTTATGGTACAGGAACCTATTTCATCTTAGGATTGAAGTAAAAGACCAAACCTATGCAACAAAAATAAACAGATCAACAGATGAGGTCCAAGTCAGATTGGATTCTATTTATTTGATATAATTTTGTCGGTGAGAATGTGGTATTGTTGAGGATCTATTTTTGGATTCAGAAAACTCATTAAAAACATTAAGTGGAGTCGTGTTATATAATTAATAAGAAAAGTGTGTAGGAAATATGAACTTTTGAAGTTAATGCAAATTTCATAGCTCAAACTGCCGCCATCTTTTTGATCTTTGCAATCCTTTACCAGGAGAAGAAATTGACTATGTGAGAGTGTTGAATCAAGTCCTTCCAAATGATATTCGAATCATTGGCTGGTGTCCTGTTCCAAAAGATTTTAATGCAAGGTTCTTCTAAGTGGCTTCTTGAAATTTTATCTTCGGCTTAGTATATTTGCTTCTCATGTTAGCAGCATGATGGAATGCAGGTTCAGCTGTTTGAGCAGAGAGTACAAATACCTTTTTTGGAGTGAAAATTTAAATATTGTGGTATGGGATCTTTTTATTTCACACTATATAAGGTTTACTTGATCTGTTTTAGTGTGCTTACCAGATCAAAGTAGGGTTGACTGATTCTTTTTTCATGCATGTTTCACCAGGCTATGAAGAGTGCAGGTAAGAAATTTGTTGGGGAGCACAATTTCTTAAATTTCTGTAAGATGGATGCAGCAAATGTGCATAATTATAAGCGGCATATAACTTCATTTGAAATAGCTCCTTGTGATACAAGGTTGAAATCTATGAACTTTATCATCTTCTTTCTATATCTGAGATTGTGTACTGTTTTTGTGCTTGTCTCCTTGTTGCCATTTGCTGCAGCAATGCCTGGCTCTATAGCAAACAACAATCACTTATACCTTCAAGTTTATATAGGTCTTGGAGTTTAGTCAAGCTCATATATCATTGTTTCATATAGGTCATGAAGTTCTGTTAATGTTCAATGAGGATTTGTAGTTTCTGGAATAAATAGGACCTACCAATTTGGTTTGCTTAAAAGTGCCCATCTATGACCACAAAAGTTAACTGACTCTGAATTCTTGTTTGAAATTTATGCAAATTAAGCTGATTTTATTTCCAGGCATGAAGGTGATCAACTCCTTGTAATTAAAATTAGAGGTAGTGCATTCCTCTGGCACCAAGTCCGCTGCATGGTTGCTGTGCTATTTATGATTGGCCAAGGTCTTGAAACCCCTGATGTATGTATCACAGTCCTCACATTGTGTAATTTTTTCCTGTTTATTTAGCTATTATTTTTATGTTGGAGAGAGTGGGGAGGAATTCTGCACACTCAATTACTGTGTGTTCCCTCCATAAGATTTTCTTCAGTTGAGATGTTCATATTTATATAAGACCTGAGACAAGCCTGGGCTTGCACTAGATGGTTGAAAAGAAATTACTCATAACTGATGCCAAGAGGCACATGGATGCAGATGGATGTTTATGCCTGATATTATGCTCAGTAGTTTTATTAGAAGTAATGATTTTTGACCACGATCTTCGGTTGGAGACTGTTTCCAGGCAACATTCCTGCCTGATAGCCTCGGTAGTAGAACTTTCCAACTAATCAACTCACAGCAGCATTCACTTCTGCTTTACAGATAACAATGTTGAGGGACAATCTGTGTTTGTAGTCTTGGAAGTAATTATCCACAAGTCTGGGAAGGCCAATGATGCATCACTGATATGTTTTTGGCCAATGGTTGTATTGCATGCTAGCCCATCTTTTCCTGAAGGACAATAGTTGTGTAATAAACTAATATTTTATTACCTAATATGTAGGTGATAGATACATTGCTGGACACTGACAGGACAAGAAGGAAACCGCAATATCCTATGGCTCCTGAAATTCCATTGGTTCTTCATTCCTGTGAATTTGAAGGGCTGAAATTTAGATGCTCATCAGGTACTTCCATACTTTTGATGATTCCTCCTGTTAAGACATCCAAAAACGTGACCAAGTGCATGGTGATCCTAATTTGGAAATTCATCTTTAGATGTAACCCAACTTGGAACTGCACCTTGTGGAATAAATATATCATTTGCTAAGGAGATTTTAGACCAAGATACTGCTATCATCAGATAACCTACCCTCTGTGTATGCCTAATCATTTCATTATAAAAGGTATATGGATCATGCACTGCATTGGACAACATGAGTGCCCTTTTCTCATAAAAAATGAAGATACTTCTGACCATGCCTGGTGCAATTATTCTTATTGGGGATATTATACTCAACTGATCTAAGTTACACACTCAGTTCATTCCCTTTTATCCAAATAGGCACTAAGTTTATAGTCAATCTTAATTGCAGTGTTTGAACCAAGTTTGACATTTTTGTTGCTGGATTCGTGACTAGATGCTTTGCAAGCTGTACATGTTCACTTGGAGAATGAATGTCGAATGTACCTATTACAAGCTGCCATCTTTCATGAGGCTTTTCTTAGCTGTCTGCAATTGTCAAATGGTGCAGAAAGAAATTCCCGGACTTCATATGCTTTGAACCTATAATATCTCTGCCTTTTGCCTGTATTGGTCTGATGCTGTTTCCTGCTTTTCAGATATGGGCTTGTCAAATGTCAAAACTGTTAAAAAGAGAGCTCCTCATGTTCCTTTGCTGTCAAGGCAAACTGAGCGTAAGTCTGATTACATCCTCAAATGTTGCTGTAGTGTTGGATTTTTTTTTGGTAGGTGGTGAGCAGGAAATTGTGCTTCAGATCTAGATGGGATTATAATGAGCCTGTTCATCATAAAATCAGTTCAATTCCTCACTTTTGTATTTTCAAGTGGATTATCATGACAGGAAGAAAAGATTAGATGGTTATTTGAACTTTGTGTGCTGCTTAATACATATGTGCAAGAGAGAGAGCTTTAAGTTCTTTCCTAACTCTTTATGCTTCATCTTGTTTCAGCATCATATGAAGAGCGGCGTACTAAACTGGAAAACACCAAGTCAAGAGCTTGTACACTTGTCACTGCTGGTTAAAGAGTAATATATACCGAATTCAGCTGGATATTCACCTCCGTAGTAGTGATTTATACTTCCAGACCAGATGCATATGTTGAGAATATTGGTTTTATAATTAGTGAAAATGTTTTACAAATGGTCAGATGTTGGCATGTTGATAATAGATTGTAGGATTTTTTGAGTTTTCGTTTTGGTCCGTTCCCTCTTTCCTTTTTATATTTTTACTTTTCTCTGTATTGTAAGGGACAAACCATATTTTGGCAGTGATCGATGGTCATACTATGGCTACCTAGGCACCAGCTGATCTCAAACACCGAATTCCAACAACAAAATGTGGTCTTAAAGCACTTGTAACCTATTTTATGACAGGCATTCAACGGTTCAGGCAAGTAAAACTCAAGGCCTCAATCGTTCTTCTCATCAGTAGGCATGTGTTATACCCTCCCTCTTCTCTGCTAGTGATGTTGCTTCTTCCTTCTCCGTCGGTGCTTCTACCGTTGGAGCTGTTTCATCCTTCTTTGTTAATGGTGCCTCTCCCTCGGTGTCACTTGTCTTCATCTGCAAGTGTGAGAAGAATTTGCATAATCTTAAGTTGAGCAGAGCAGTTTACTAATTGAATTCCCCATTTTATATCTCAACAGGGACAATTCCATAACTTATATTCGTATGTCCAAAATGTACACTCATTCCTGTCATCTTCGCCAACACGCAGACCCTGCATTTAAGAAAGAGAAAGCCCATGAATGGTTAAAAGAATACAAACTGCCATTATCAATGCGATGCAATGCTCCTTACAGAAAAATCGAGGTATTACAATCCAGGCGCGCTTTGCCTGAAACCAAAAAAATGGGGAAATAAGTCGAACTGAATTGCATATACATATATGGTAATGTGTCCAACCATTTAGTAAGACAGGGCCAAACTAAAAGGTGCAGAGATGCAACAAGAAGAAAATTGGCATTGACAGACCTCGAGCTCGAATTTTAAGCTTCAACGATGCTAAAATCTTAGTTTTGCGTCAGTTTGAGGGTGGATGTCCGTGATCTCACGTGTTTGAAGCTCGAAACTCGGGCTCGCTAATACAATTCGTCATTTAAGCAGCTAAACGCTTGGCCAAGGAGAAAGGGTGACCACAAAAGAAAAGCAAAAAAAAAAGCACAAGCTAACAATAATAAATTCTTTACCCAACGCTACAACCACTGACATCACATCAACGCGTACGACTATTTATTGAATCTATGGATAGGTTTTTCGTAGTTGGTATCCACGACAACAAACCATTGTTGGAAAAAGCTATACGTCAGCAATTTGCAACTAGTCTTTCCCCATCCTTGCCTCGTCAAAACCACCTTCAGGTCGCTTTACAATTTTGTAGGGCATATGGGTCCCTAGAAGTTTATCCCATGCAATGAAGAAGGGCTGAGAATAATTATACTATATGCCTTTGAGTTGATGATGGATGTCATGATAAGCAGCGTTGTTTTTGAAGAATACGCGGAAGATATTGCCTGGCGACAGAAGTCCACAATGATCATCAACGCCTTTCATTACAGCAAAACAGAGGAAGAAAACCCCGGTATCGGCAGTCATTCCTGAGACGAGGAAAGAGATGGCACCACCCGCGGTGTCAAGCAACAGACCCTCAAGAGGGTGATTGCACATAGCTCCTATTGGACATCGCACCGCTAGTCAATGATGGTGGGAGTGTATATGGTGGTACAGGAATTTGTTATGATGCATGTAGCGGTGCCAGAGGTATTGCCACGTGTTCGTAACGAACGTGGCAACAATAATTTGCAAACTTTGTACAGCCATGGATGGCTGGATTGCCATTTCAGATTGATTCCCAGACGTAGTTAATTGCAAAAAGGCAGAAACAACGAAGTATAAAAAAGTTGGCTATCAGTTGATAAAAGAGCGACCATCGATAAAAATGCAGGAGAATGAAGGGTTCTTTATTTTTTTTTTGCCCTTTTGGGACAATGGAGATGAAGTTGTGTGATTGTTCTGAAGCTATGAACTATTAGTATATCTATAGTAACGAGAACGCTGATCTCCTCTGTTTTTAATTTGTCGAATTGTAATTCGTCGGCATCTCCTCCATGTTGAAGAGCAAGTGTTAGCAAGTGACGAGGTAAGAAAATCCCACATGAAAATAATAAAAATTATTTTCATAAAACGAATGAAATAGGATCACCAAGAACTGACCAAGATAATGCCAACAGTCGCCTGAACCAGCTGTTGAAGCAAAACACCTTTAATCACTTTTGACGTTGGAACAATCAATATTCTTCTGTTCCTCCTCTTTTCTCGTGTGCAACCGGTAAATATCCAGTTGCAACAAAAGCTGACTGAACTCGGCATAAAGCCAATAGACCATAATGGGGGCAAATGTGCCCATTACTTCCATCACTCGCGCAACCTTCCCCCAGAATACCATGCCTGACAATAACCCCATAAAAGGATGAAACGACTTAGCCTATTCCAAGCTTGAGGATGCACCTCAAAGATTGCCAATTTATAGCCACACTAAAGCTATATAATCCTATAAAAGTGAAAAAACCAATAAAGATAGGAATCAGAAAAACCATGTCTGCGTTTGAAAGCAATAACAATATCAAAGCTACAAACTAAAAGTCTTTTTTTCTTCTTTTTAATTAAAAAATTCGTTGAAACATAAATTATATGATAATGATATATATTTTTTATTTTTATAAATCTCAAATTTTTTTTACATTAAAATTCAAGACCTCTTAATAAACATATGAATTCTTAATCACTAGAATCTCATCAGCAACATTGATGTTAACTGTAACATAAACAGGACAGAAGAAATAAGAGAAGAAAGAAAAACACAAAAAAATAACAAAAAAAAAAAAAAAAGGAATGGGAAAAACCAAGGCTGCATTACAAAGCAACGACAATATCAAGGCTGCAGACTTGGTAAAGAAATATTCTCGTAGTCGGCAGCAGCTGGTACGACCGTGACATCCAACATAGAGCCAATAATAGACAACATCGGGGACAACTGTTCTCATTGCTTCGTATGGTTGTTCTCTGTTTATTTATTTATTTTTTCTGTTATCTTTTTGTACTTTGTTTTATGTTTCTTTTTTTTTTTTTTTTTGTCTTCTTGGTGTACCACCAAACAAATTAGATAAATACTATTTGATCGCACTTTATTAAGTCACGTGATTAATCATATTTCTTTTACTACTACACACAAAGAAAATTAAAAATAAAAAAATTACTTTTTTTTTTTATCTCTTATAGCTATCATGTGTCTTGATAAGTGTGTCTAGGATAGTGGCACTGAACAAAATAAACCGGATGTGAGATTGGCATACAAGCCGAGAGGTCTAAGCTTTAAAGGTGTCTAGTGGTTGGACAGTTGTATAAAATAAACCTGTTTATAACTGTTATTTACAATGATCACCATATCAGTAGGATATATAAATAGATAAAATACCAAATCAAAGAGAAAAAAAAATAGGTATGGTACTTTCCGATATACCCAACAAAAAAAAAAAAGAAAAAGAAAAAGCACGATGTCACTATCTAAGTAACAAGAAAATATAGTGCTTGAAGAATGATTAGGTAGCATCTTAAAATTTTCGTCGCTATTTTGTAATTTTTTTTCTAATTGTTTTTCCTTATAAAAGTGTTAATTTAATTAGTGCGCAATTTTAATATGTTTAAAATTTCTACCTGTAAAAAATGTGCAAAATCCATACCTCTATAATTATTTACTATGTAAGAGATATTTGAAATTTAATGATAAAGTTTAACTATTCTCAAACCAACAATGACGGCACACTCTATGTCAGAATAGTAGAGCCTAGACATAAAAGAGACGATTTTTATATCTAGTAGTACTTATTTACATGCATTAAAATCTAAATTATTGGTCATAAATGGTCAGAAGACGAGACACACGCGTGAAAAATACCAAACAACAAATTTGAGAAGTCTAAAAAAAAAAACTAATAAACATGCAGATTTTCGTACCTCGATTTTTGATATACGTCTACTAGCAAATACAAATAAGGAATATGTCATAAATATTCAGAAACCCAATACTCTGGATTTTTTTAGGGCAGGATCCAGGGGCCAAAATTCACATACACATATACAAAGATTGTGAAAGTTTAGGTTAAAATAAGGACGTGAGAATTAAAAAAAAAAAAAAGTAGGAACAATATAATAATATCCGGTTAAACTACACATTTTTTGCAATTTTCTACACAGATCAGTCTGACTGCCAACCGAACAAGTAAACTATGCGTCAGCTGACAAGGGGAGGACCACCTTCAGGTGGCTTTATGTATCAAACTTGTCTCGGGAGTCAGGACCACCTTCAGGTGGCTTGAGATACAAGGATGCAAGGCATATGGGTCCTAAGATGTTTATCCCATGTATGGAGAAGCTCCAGAAAAAGGCTGAGAATCGTTGTGCTTTGTGCCTTGGAGTTGACGTGCGCGGCTTGCAATTGGTCAGCGAAGATGGATGCGGGCAGCCAGTAACTTATCTTGAAGAGGTGTATGCAAATTGCAAATCCAACGAATGAAAAATTGGATATATGCCGCACCCCTCAAGTTGGCCATGTGTTTTCAGCCCATGCACTCGTGCAAATTAATGCTTTCGGCTTTATAAACAGCCTGGTTCCCTTTGAAAATATTTAAAATCGTTACCAACTTGTGTACTGCATGCTATTTAGACGAAAAGGGAAATGTATGACAATGACCGCCGAAACCGAGAAATGGAAAAAAATAAAAAAAATCTATTCGTGAAAATTTTAAAAGGCTCACATTGGTAAATGATTTCAGTTCATATATGAGAAATCTATAATTAGCATTCCTATTTTTACACCTTTTTCCAAAGTTTATTCCAAATCTAAAATATTTGGAAATTTTGAAAATGCTAGATTACATATTTTGAAAAGGCAAAAATCCTTGGAACTGGACTAGTAGGAACTATAGATTTATCACTCAATAAGCTTTCCCCTGTCCAGCTAATGTGGGTAAAATAGGAGATACAGAGACAGAGTTTGGATACTTAAAAAGTGTGAAACAAGCACAACCAACCCCAGAAGGCCAGAAACCTTTGCCAGCCTCTCTGCCTGCCAAGCCTGAGATTAAAATCCAAGTTCTCCACCGAATGAATGTAGTTCAATGGAGATGAGGAATGAAAGTATTCGCAGAAATTCGACTAAAATTCTCGTACAAAGAAAAAAGAACAAGACAAACAAAAAGATGATGAATCCAAAATCTTTTAAGTGGCAGAAGATGAATAAACTTACCCAAATTCCGCATGATTGTACTGAACACAAGAAATTGACATTCTGTAGATACCAACTTTTTCCAACTCTAATAAACAAAATGTCAAAAATTTGTATTTCATCAGACTCAACGTGACACAGTACTTGACTGATGCAAGATTACCATTACCAACTGAACAAATAAGCTATGCATCAGCTAAAAAGGAGAGGAACCCCAAATGGTCTCTCGCTAGAAGCCTAAAATATAGAGGATCAAAGGAACAAGTCCAACCCAACTCCTCATGAATGGCACAATCTCAGGATAAGAATATTCATCAGTCAAGTGAGATTGTAATACAGGCAAAATGAGGATCTGCAACTAGTCTTTCACCAGCCTTGCCTCATAACCACCTTCAGGTCTCTTGACAAGGTTGTAAGGCATATGAGTCCCTAGAAGTTTGTCCCATATGGAGAAGAAGGGCTGAGAATAGTTGTACTTTGTGCCTTGGAGTTGATGATGGATGTCATGATAAGCAGTGTTGTTCTGGAAGAATATGTGAAAGATATTGCCAGGCAACCAGAGTCCACAATGATCATCAACAGTTTTAATTACGGCAAAGCAGAAGAAAATTACTCCGGTACGGGCAGTCATTCCTGAGATAAGGAAAGAGATGGCGCCACCTACAGTGTCAAGCAAGAGACCCTCAAGGGGGTGATTGTAAAGGGCTCCTATTGCATAAGGTACAACTAGCCTATGATGTTGGGAGTGGATATGGCGGTACAGGAATTTGTTTTGATGCATGTAGCGGTGCACAAAGTATTGCCATGTGTCCATGACAAACATTGCAATAATAACTTGCAAAATTTGGGCAGCAATGGATGGCTGGATTGTGATTCCAGATGCATCTGCCGTCGAAGTCAACTGCACAAACAATGCAAGACAGTGAAGTTAGCTATCATTTAATAGAAAGCTACCAGCAGAGCAGTACATGGAGTTGCTCTTCATACAAGTCAAGCAATGCTATATCTGACATTCAATTGATAAGCTCCATAGACCTCTCAATCACTCAGCTGAGTCTATGCATGGAGTTGCTCTTCATACAAGTCAAGCAATGCTATATCTGACATTCAATTGATAAGCTCCATAGACCTCTCAATCACTCAGCTGAGTCTATGCATGCCACACAATGAAAGTTCTTAGTCTATCTAAATACCAAAAACTATACATTATTAATGTTAACTGTCTATCAAGCCTAGCCTGTTAATGCATTTCTGCTTCCAAAAGCAAAAGAAGAAAATCATTCAAATCATCTTGTGTCTAATGGTGTGAGTAATCCCCGCAACTTCCTTCAACAAAGGATGTGTGAACGTGAGAGAGACTGTGCTGAAGGTAGCCAATGATATTTATCTTCTGGTCTATAACAGACCCAGTGCCAACATACAAGCATTCATTAAAGTTCTGATTGTGCTGATAAATACAAAAGAGGCAGCAACCTTTAATAAAAATCATGTGCGACACCGAGAAGTCCCTAGACCCTATTGAACCATGGCATCAGGAGAAAAAGATATTCCTCACGTAACTGTTCCCAAGTGAATGGATTCTCCCTCTCTCTCTCTCTATCTTTTTGTTTTTTTTTAACACAAGAAGAAAACTGTCCGGTGGTTAGTCATAATCATGAGTCTAAGTAACTTAACTTTCAGAACCCAGGAACAAATAGCCAATTCTAAAATCTCACTGATGAATGACAAGTTTCTAACACAATAATAGCTCAGCTGGCCATCCATCATCCTCAGGCCCCTCTCTTCTGACATATTTGTTGTACTTCATGAGCTTTTTGCAAACAAATTATCCAAGCTGAAGTAGATGGCCTGAGGTTCTTAGCCCATGATCAAAGCTATTATCAGAATCATCGTCTTAGATCAGTCATAGTTTGTGCACTATTTTATATGCCTCTAATTTTCTTACAACTTTAGGAACCTTGTAAACTATTAGTGAAAAGTACAATGACATTTTCTTCTTGCTGCAACTGGGGGCAATGGCTGTACAACTGGGATAATTAGCATGATGATGTTAGAGATACCACAAAAAGCAGCAATCCCCATTCCAACTTTTTAATTATACAAGCATAATCATGATCAAATTTCCTTGTAAGGTAATATTTATCAATAACATGATTCAACAAAAGTAGGGAATTCATAATATATATTTTTCTGGCACTTATTCATCAGCACATGTTAAATTGCTAAATAGCTAATTCTTTATGGAGACACAATAAACAATGCTTATTCCACAACGCAAGGTCCTAAGCAGGGAAATGTAGCAAGGGCCCCATATGGTATGTCACACAAACTAACCCCTCTCAAGAGTCAGCAATTCAAGTGAAGACTCACCCTCCCTTAACTGAGACAAAAGACTTGCATTCCTAAAACTTGTCTAAATCCTGCATCATTCAGACTCGCATTAATTTGGGCTAGTTAACATGATTGTACAACATAACCGTAATTCTTGTCTATAACTTAGCGTGCCCAGATAAACTACTAGGGGTCGCATTCATTTGCGCAATTAAATGCTGAGATGAGGCACACATAGGCAAATTGAAAATAGGATCACTAAACTGACCAAGAAAAGGCCATGAGCAACTATCGCCTGAACAAGCTGTTGAAGTAAGACACCTTTAACCACTTTTAGCAGTGGAACCAAGTTCTTCTCTTCTTCCTCTTTCCTAGTATGCAACCGGTAATTATCCAGCGGTGGCAACAGCTGATAGAACCCGGCGTACAACCAATAAACCACAATGGGTGCAAATGTGCCCATTGCCTCATCACTCACGTAACCATCCCAGAACACCATTGTTGATCCGATTTACAAGAACCCCAGAAGAACTATGGATTAGCTCATTCCAATCTTCAAACTGCCGCTCAAAATCTCTCAATTTAAAACCACATCAAAGGTAGAGACCCACCATCGGATTCCCACCCCGCAAAACCTGAAAAAAAAAATCAAAAAAGGAATTTAAGAGAGAGAGAGAGAGAGAGAGGAGACTTCATAGAACAATAAAGCAACATTAGACATCTCATCTAAGCAAACAACTTTCACTAAGAAATGCTTATATTCAATAAATTATGATCCAATAAACTGTTTAAAGCTTCGTTAGAAACCAAAAGACACATCTTTGACTTTGCTAATCGACTCCAAGAATCCAAATGAAAAAGAAATCCGTTAAAAGCTCCTCTCAGTTTCCAAATTTTCTCAGAAAAAATAAAAGCAAAAGAAAAATTGCAAGGTACAGTGACTTACAGAGAGACGGAGAGGGTCTACGATATTCAAGCAAGAGAGAGAGAGAGATTAAGAGAGAGAAAGCGACAGAGAGAATGTTAAGAAAGAGATCTAAAAAGGCAACAGGCGAAAGGGTGCCTGTTGTTTTTGGATCGAACGTTGTTGGTTTTTGTTGGTGCCAGTTGTTTTCCTTTTTTTCTTCCAAAAAAAAAAACAATCGTGTTTGATTTTTTTAAATGTTTTTCGAAAACTAAATAAAATTTAAAATTATAGATGCAAAAGAAGAACAACGAGAGAATGCGAGGGCAGTTCATCCAAGCAAACCAAAACTATATATATATATATATATTTTTATTTATTTTTATTTTTATTTTTATTTTTTGGGTTCAATTCGATTCTAATTAAGACCTAAACACCCTAATAATAACACATCCAACGTCCCACTTTTGTTTCGAAAGGAAACACAGATCAAGTAAATCGATGCCCATTTTATTAACAAAAAAATACAAAAAAAAAAAAAAGCATCGAAGCTTAATTATTATTATTATTATTTATTTTTTTTTCAGTCACAACTCTGTAGCTCTGTTTTTATCGAAACATTTCATTAATTGTCGAATAATTTGAGTAATTTGAAGCAAAAAAAGAAAGAAAAAGAAGTTATATTATCAACCACGTGAATATTTGCAAACTCTTGTTTCTTACAAAAAATACGAGCAATATAAATGTCCCATCAAATATTTGTCGGGGTAGTTAGCCTACCTCATATTTTTCTATAATTACATACAAAACAAAACTACAAACTACGTTGTCAATTGATCCGGTCAACGAAGGGTGTCCCGACTTGATGACACACCTAACATCCTAAAAGGCTAAAAAAAAAAAAAAGGGGGGGGGATGAACTCGAAAATTAATGTGTTGTACCACACCCTTATAATAATGGTTTCAAAAACCTAAATTTCCATTCTTTTAATTATGAGAATGAAAATATAAATTTTATAATTCATTCAATTTTTAATAATAATAAAAAAAAATTCTCAATTTCAAACGGAATATAAAGGATAATCCTTATTAAACACCGTGAAATGCATTATTCTACTGATTTTAAGGCAATTAAAAAAGTCCTTTTAAGGTATAATCACATGTGTTAAAACCACAAAAACATATCTGTCGTCGAATTTCGGACCAAAGATCACGTCCATTAACTCCGAAAGGATCACTTCACCGATGAGTGGTCCCCACGAGTGTAAGGTACAGTGGCCACTGGCCCACCCAACCCAGAATATTCGAGGAAGCAGAGAGGTTCGGAGTAACCCCCAAACAAAACCCCCACGCGGCCAGCCACAATTACTCTTTGTTTCTAAGCACATCGTCGTCGTCTCGTCTCGGCTTGATCGATAAGCCACGGAGAGGAAATATCGAAAAGGCCCAACCTTTGTTTTCTCAATCGCCTTTAAAACCCAGGAAAATTCCAACCCAGTTTTGTATTTTTTTCTTTTTTTCTGAGAGAGTTTGATCCGGGGTAGTGGGAGGGAATCGATGACGGCGGCGGCGGCGGCGGCGGCGGCGGCGGCGGACTCGTGCTTGGGTGCTGGCGATGATAAGGCGTGGCCACCGGGGTTTAGGTTTCATCCGACGGATGAGGAGCTGGTGTTGTATTACTTAAAGAGGAAGATCTGTAAGAAGAGGCTGAAGCGTGATATCATCCGCGTGCTTGACGTTTACAAATGGGATCCTGAGGATTTGCCTGGTATATGATTTTTCTTTTTTTTTGTCGTTGATTTGATTCTGTAAATATGTTCGATTTCTCAGGCTCGTTGACTTGTTCTTGGTTCTTAGGGTCCGGAGGTTTTGTGTTTGTTGCGGTTTTCGATTTGTGTTGAATCTTTTCCCTTCTTAAGTGCTTTGAGTTTCTGTATGTATCTGTGCTATGTTTCTTAGCCTGGTTTTTGCTCTGATTGTGTACGGAGGATCCATCATTGATGGGGTTTTAGATAATTTGGGTTTTCTGTTCATTTAGGTTTTGCTTAATTCTCTGAGTCTTCTATGTACTGTGAGCTATTTGTTGAGCTTCGAATTAAATGTTTCTACATGATAAGATAAGAGATATCATGGATGCTAGAAATGTTGGCTAATTCATTTTACCGTACCACCTCGTGCACCGGGGCGTTTGTTAGTAACAGTTGTGTGGTTACATTCTTAGATTTTCTTGGTTGATTTTGGGGCATGGTTTTTGTAATAGAAAAGGTAGCTCAACTGATCACAAATATCTTTCTAGTGCTGAAACTTTGCAAGTAAATTCAGGAGGAATATGTTGTGAAATTATCGATTTTGATGTACAAGTTTATGAATTTGTTTTTGGTTTCTCCTTAATGGAGTATCTGTAGAATGGATACATTTGGAGCTATGCCTTTATCTGACTTAATGATGTGGCCTATGAAAATTTTGTTGTGCTCTTCAGATTTCTCGAGGTGCAGGTCATGTCTTTGATTTATCAGTATGCTAACAAATGAATATGATTGCAGGCCAATCGTTAATAAGGACTGGAGATAGGCAATGGTTCTTCTTCGCCCCAAGGGATAGGAAGTATCCTAACGGCGCGAGGTCAAATAGGGCAACCGGACGCGGTTACTGGAAAGCAACAGGAAAGGACCGTAATGTCTCGTACAATTCTAGGAGTGTTGGAATAAAGAAAACCCTTGTTTTCTACCGGGGTCGTTCGCCAAATGGTGAGCGAACTGACTGGGTGATGCATGAATACACTCTGGATGAGGAGGAACTAAAGAGATGCTCCAATTTACATGTAAGTACACCGAGATTTTAATTCCTTTTTGTTTGCTTATTGGTATTGTCTTCTGTTTGGTTGCTGATTATGATCATCCGATTCTCTACATCAGGACTATTATGCACTTTATAAGGTTTACAAAAAAAGTGGACCTGGTCCCAAAAATGGTGAACAGTATGGTGCACCATTTAAAGAAGAAGACTGGCTTGATGATGATTGTGCAGATGACAATAGTCCTGTTACTACACAGATTCCTGTTAAGAAGCATAATGAAGTAACTCCTGTTGATAATTCCACATGTGCTGGTGAAGTCCAGCCACTGTCAAATGATCCAGAGGAATTCATGAGACAAATCAATGATGAAAATGCACTGTATCAGCATCAAATCAGTGATAATAATTATGTGCCACCCCAGGTTAGTTGTTTTTTCCCTTCTTTTTTCTGTCTGAATGTATCAATGCATATATCATTTTAATAACTTTATTTGTGTTGTCATTGGTGCATCCTTCCAATGTTTCAAGTAACTGCATTTCTGTTTTTTTGTTCAAAATAAGTTTTAAAACATGAAGCCTTCATCCAACCTTGCAAAAGGGGCTCAAATTGATCTCATACATTGGTGGAAATTGCTAATTGTGGGAAAAAAGTACTTTCCATGGTGTATTATTAAAATATTTCATCCTTCTTCATTTTCTTCTTATTGTACTTGTTGGAATTAAGTTTTATTGATGGGTAAAATTTTGCAGGTTGCTGTTGTACAAGAGGCACAAAGTACATTGGTGGATCCATCCTTCAGAGAAGTCATCATTCCTGAGCCAGATGGACTGTTGCATGCAACTAGTAAGGAGGAAAATAAGCTTGACAACTCTGAATTCAACCAATCAGCTACCTCTAAAGTGCAATTGCATGAGGCACAAGAGGTCACATCTGGTACAAGCAACTCTGATTGGGTGACCCAGCCATGGGAGGAGGATTTCTTGGAAATTGCTGATCTCATTGGTCCAAAACCCGTCTCCTCCACCACTGAGGGACCGCCTGGAAATTTGCAGTTTGATGAATTTGATGGGCTGAGTGAACTTGATCTCTATCATGATGCTGCCATGTTTTTGCATGATATAGCGTTGGTTGAACAGGAAACTGTTTCACATTCATGTGTGGATTCCCTCGGGAATCATATGGTAAACAATGTTGGCTACCAGATGCAGCCCCATTTAGCAACAAACCAGGTGGATTGCCAGTTGGTTCCTCAATCGATGGCAAATCATGCGGATTACCAGTTAGAGCCACATGAAGGAATAAGCGTGGACGATTATTTGTTTCAGTCACAGTTATGCGGCCCAGATCAGATTAACAATCAATTTTTGGTGCATGATCAAAGCAATGATGTATTTACTTCTTCAGAAGCAATTAATGGGACTCTTACTCAACCAAATTTAGGTACATCTTGAGTTCAACTTCACTGGTTGTTCACTTCTTCTAAGTGGTATACCTGTTTGCTAAGATACATTTTTGTGCTTTGGACGAAGTTGCTATCATCTCAGCCCATCCACGCAGAGCTCTTGATGGGATGGATGATCTACAAGGCAAAAGGCCTTTGTGAAACCTGGGATTGTGAACCAGATTCAAGAGCTCTTCTAGTACAAGTATTTTCTTTGTATACTATGCAACTAAACCATTAGAATGTGGTGTGGTCTAACTTCTGGCCATCTTTGTTATGTTCAGGTGTTGTTTATGAATGTACCAATAATTCAACTGGAGCAAATGAAAATCAAAATGGCGGAGACAGTGTTGGTGCTTCAGGCTGGCTGTCTTCTACAATATGGTCCTTTGTGGATTCAATTCCCTCTACTCCTGCATCTGCCGCAGAGGGTCGTTTGGTGAATAAGGCTTTTGAGCGAATGTCTAGCTTCAGCAAGCTAAGACTGAATATCAAGAATACTAATATTGATGCGGGTGATGTTGCTTCAAATGTAGGGAGGTCTGGTAGAAACAAGGGATTTATTTTCTTATCAATTTTCGGAGCATTCTGTGCCGTCTTATGGGTGTTAGTAGGAACCGTGAGAGTGCCGGGAAGATCAATGTCTTGATAACCCGTGTAAATGGAAGTTTTGCATTTAAATATGTTTTAAGAAATGCTAATTATTGTCCATTGGGTAGCGAAACTCCTTGCTTCACTGCAAGGGTAAACTTCCAAACATGGATTGCCAATGAAAAGGACAAATTTTTTTGTTAGCAAAGGGAGTCTCCCTTATCATGAGGTTGATGAGACGAGAGTGTTTCTGAATTGCATGATGATGCTGAGCGGGTTCTCGCGTTTTCTCTTTTTTTTTTTGTTTTTTTTATTTTTTTATTATTATTATTTTGGTTTAAACAACTCGGTGTCTCGTGATTTAGTATGATTGTTGCTCGCTCTCTCGCGTTTTCTCTTAATATGGTGATCTCAAAGTGTGCAAAAGTGTCCACCTTTATCATCTATAAACTCTTTTCTTTTTCTGGTTTTTTCTTTTTCTGGTTTTTTTTGGGGGGTTTGCCGTGCTTGAACTTAAAAGCTATCCAAGGCACACTTAAGAGATTGCTGCTTTATTTTGAAAGCAGAAATCACACCTTCCTGTGGTGTAACGCCGCATGTCAATTATACGCCACGCCGGTTTCTCTCGTCAAACCAGAGCACTTATTTATTCGTTTATTTATTTGATGCTATTGGAGTTAGAAGTCCAAACCTTTAAATTTTTTTATTATTAATTGATTTATTTCTACATACAATTTCGATTTGAATGAAAATTCAAACGTTTAAGAGAAAACTAAAAGCATCGTACTTTATATATATATATATATATATATATATATATATATATATATTTTTTTTTTTGTTTCTTTGGCCTCTCCAAATTTAAAGTGATTAAAATTATAAAAGTATTATGACAGAAGAGATTTTGTGAGAGAAGAGGGGGGGGGGTTCAATGTCTTCATCGGTGTGGGTCATAAGACCTGGAGACAACTGTGGCAGTGGCAGTGGCAGTAGTGTAAAACGCAGAATACAGAATGTCCGAAAACAAATCGTCCAGACATTGGCTTTCCCAGTTCCGTTTCGCCTTTGTTAATTCTTGATTCCTCGTAAGTCAGTCAGTCAGACCACAAAATCGAGGATACTCATCGCCCCGCCGCGCCGCGCCGCGCCGCTTCCCTCCATCCCTCCGTCCACGGATTCTTGAAATTCCCCAAATTCTCTGATTCAAAAGGTCGAGGTTTTCTTTCTTGGATTTAACGTTTCAAGATTGAAATCTTTCTTGGATTTAATGTTCCGAGATTGAAACAGAGCTATGTGGAGGAGAAAGAAGATGAAGCGCTCCTGCTTCTTCTTCCTCCTTTTGTCTTGCTAGAATTCATGGCCTCATCCTCCTCTTCTCAGCATCGCTGCGTCTTTGGTACTCTCTCTCTCTATAATTTTAATTGTGTAGAGAAATCGATGCTTTTGGTACCGCGAATGGAATTCGAGGTTGACTCTGTTTGGAAAATCTTATTTTTTTTAAGGTTTTTATTTTTTTTTCGCGGCATTTCAAGACTGTGATTTGTACTCTTTTGGTATGTTATGTCAGTTGGTAATATACCATATGATGCCACCGAAGAACAGCTCATCGATATTTGCAGAGAGGTCGGCCCTGTTGTGTCTTTCAGGTTGGTCTCCATCATTTTTGTGTGTGTGTGTGTGTGTGTGTGTGTGTGTGTGTGTGTGTGTATGTGTGGTGGGGTATTAAAAAATAATGCGGCCCCTTTCAATTAGAGACTCAGAATTTTGGTTGTTTAAATCACACTTTCTTATTTGTGTTTCCCGTACTGTGGATAACGGTAGACTACTGAAAAGTTCTAATCTTTTAGGTTTTTTTGGCACCCTACATTGTATAACTAAGTTAGCAGCTGCTTTTCCACTCACTGGGATCGGGAGTCACAACGACTTACTTCAGTCTCACATATGTAAACTGGAGGACGGCAATTGTGAGAGACTATGGACTCCAATGAGGCTGCAAGTAAAAAAAATCTGAGAGTGCTTGCAAGATATGTTTTTAAGTATGGGATTGATGGCCTCTTTGTCAACTAAAGAGAAAGATGGGGATTGTTTGGGCTTTGATATAGGAGAACCAAAAAAAAAAAGAAGAAGAAAAGATAGATATGAGACTGTCTTATAGAGAAACTTGTTAGTCGTAAGTAACTAACAAATGGATATGGAATAAGGAATGCTTTGCTGGGATGGAAACATGATTTGGGTTCATCACAATTTTTTGATCATTGGGAGTTCCTGGATTGATTTGAGAAACATCTGAAGCTCAAATTTTACTTGGACTGAAAGAAAACGAAATATTGTAATCTAAAGTGCTTGATGGTTGATACATATAAGTTTTAGACAATGCCTGATGCAAATTGGTATCGTTAAGTTGGATGGAGGCAAGCATTGGGTTTGAATCTATTTATGTATACTGTGCTGGAAACTAAAGGTGATGTATTGTGAGTGGGATTGTGCTGAGCTTGCATGCTTATTGCTATATATAACCAGTATTGCTTGGAGAGCTTGGCTAAAGTAGTCATTGGAGAAATAGATAGGGTTAGAGATAGACAAAGATAATCACTCATTCTACCAAAACCTGTTGTCTACCTAAAGCCCTTCTTTATTTTCCATATGACTTTTTACATCTTGTAATTGTTATCTGAAATTCCTTTGATAAGGATGGGGGTCAGTCAGGTCATCTGCTGCTTGTTTCTTGGCAGTTTTGTTGAAGGGAAATATGCTTGTTAGTTTTCAAATGGGGACAATACTACTTACAATTATATTTAAATGGGGTAAATTGGTTATGCATTTCTTCATATTTTAATACTCAAAAAGTAACTTTTTTACTTAAATTATCTACGTTTCCTTCGATTTCAGATTAGTCATTGATAGAGAAACTGGGAAACCCAAGGGTTATGGATTCTGTGAGTATAAGGATGAAGAGACAGCATTAAGTGCTCGTCGTAATCTTCAGGGTTATGAGATTAATGGGCGGCAGCTGCGGGTGGATTTTGCTGAAAATGACAAAAACACAGATAGAAATCGAGAACAGGTTAAGTAGAATTACAATTGTTGTCTTGACTGCTTATATAATTCCCTGTGTTTTTTCCCCCATTTTTAAAGCCTCGTTGTTGTATCATCTTACATGATTTGTTTGGCTTCAAAGTTGAGTATTTTGTTTGAGATCACAGCTGTGAAAGTTGTGGAGTATGTTCATAGTTAATGGTAACCATGCAACACATTTTTCTTGGATAAATGGCTTCTGGATGGAATATATTGGGTTGAAGTCTTTTGATTTTTAATCATATTGCAGATTAACTTGCTCCATATGACAACTTCATTTGATGATCATTGTAAAATTCCATTGGACTTTTGATTAGAATGGAGGCATACAAAGATGGCCATTTTCCCTAGCTAATATACAAAAACCAGCTAGTTTGGCATTGATTATGAAATTTTGACAACACCGAGAAGTTTTGCTTTACATAATATCCTTTTCTCTCACTGATCTCTGTGGCTGGCTACAGTATATTGGCATCCTAACTTTGAAGTGTTCTGTGCAAACTTTGGTTGGTTTTCTTTTTTGTTACCTGAATGCACCACAATCATCAATCAGTTATTCCAGAATAGTTTGGAAGCTATCTGCTTTGTAGAAAAGGTAATAATGGTCAATGTGACATTGTTAGAAGAAACTTGGATTTGAGAGAAGTTTTTTGTCTTTGTGCCCAGTCTACATCTGGTTGGGCAGCTTCATCTCGCTGTAGGAGCTTCCACATAAGCTGCCATGTTTTCTTAGGCACATTGTATGGGATAAGTTCATTGATTCTTTGGAATTGGGTGCAACAAATGAATATAGGGAGCTTTTCCTCTGTCTATGGTATTTGGTTGTCCTCTGCAACGAGATGCACATCATCATGGTCAGAAGCCATAAGGTAGAATGTGGAGAAGGTGTTTATAAAATGACATATTTTACCTCATTTCCAGTGTTGTGCGTAGAGTTTATAGTATAATCATAAATTCCTTCAATGCATGTATTAGTCCTTTACTGTTATATCTTTTGTGCTTGTGTTAATCTGAGTTCTAGTTGTTTGTAAATCCAGTTTCTATTGTAAGCCTGTTACTAAAGATTGGCTTTGCTTATCTTGCAGGGACGTGGGGGACCTGGACTGGCTTCAGGTGTTCATTAGTCTCTTTGCTCCTCCAACCTCATTAATTTGAGTTTTCTTTTCTGACATTAAGGATTTAAATCATTTTCTTTTAATCTGTCAGACCTGCAGAAACAAGTAGGGGGTCCAGCAACTTTTGGGGAATCTGGTCAGCATCAACCAATTGGTCTCCATATAGCAATAACGGCTGCTGCAGTCATGGCAGGAGCTTTAGGTGGTTCCCAGACCAGTACACACTTAAATCCAAATAGTCTAAAGAGTCAGTCAGCACCAGCCAGTGATCCATTAACACTTCACCTGGCCAAAATGTCAAGGAGCCAATTGAATGAAATAATTTCTGAGCTGAAGGTATGCATTTGGGTAATTATTACACTGTTTATGGATCAGTTTAATCATTAATTTGTTTTGTATGTGTCCTATTGACAGACAATGGCTGCACAAAACAGAGAAGCAGCCCGCCAGCTATTGATTGGCAGACCACAGCTGTCAAAAGCTTTGTTCCAGGTACCCATCTAAAATTCAGTGTTTCCATCAGCATTTTGGTCCTATAATGTATGTTTCTTGTTCTGATACAAGGAAGTTTATTTTCTTGCTAAAAATGTTAATTCTGGGACATACAAACAATTTTAGATGTTAGAGGTTTGAAGTCATCTATTCTTACATATGATAAATGGTTGAGCCTTTGTGTAATGGTAAGTTTACTCCTTTATGTCCTAGAGGTCACATGTTTGAGTTGCAGAAACAGTTTCTTTGTAAAATCAGAGGTAAGGCTGCGTACAATGTGACCTTTACCAGATGGAATTAAAGTTGCTGTATATTATATTTCTAGAAATCTTTATGCTCACTTTTACTGAGTTATTTGTTCATATAATTGTGTACTGATGGCCTGGTTTACCTTTGATTGTACTCTTAAATTTTTCCTTTTTTTTTTTGCAACTGGAATGTGAAATTTATTCTCAGTGTGGTAATGTTTTTGCAGGCTCAGGTAATGCTAGGAAGGGTGACACCACAAGTGGTTTGTTTCTGCCCCCTCAAGAAAAATAACTCAGCTTTCTGCTTGTTTTAGTAATCAAGTTGTCTTGGTAAAGACTTTCAATTGTGCAGTTGCAGATGCCAAATATTCGGCAGCCTCTAGGTCAATCTGTACTGCCTGTTTTGCAAGAGATTCAGCAGGCTCAGCCACCAGCAGTCCAGATTCTCCCTGGTTTAGCGCCTCTTGTACAGAGCTTGCAGTCGGGCTTGATTCCTAGAATGCAAGAAAGTCAATTTTCTGCTGCGCCTCAAAATTCTTTAGTCCACAGCCATCATTCTGCATCCATGCAGCCTCGAATCCAGATTACACAACATGCCAATAACCATGTTCCTCAACAAGCTGCATTTCCTGGACAGCCTGGAGTTCCACCTCTTCATCCCTCTGTTAGACCACAAATTCATTTGGTGAATTCATCTTTGAACCAACCAGCTCAACGTCCCTTGTTACAACAGCGAGGTCTGGTTGCAGCCTTTGGGAGTAACTCTCAAACTGTACTTCCAAATACCATTGGGCAATCATTTCTTTTACCTCGACCTCTTACATCAAATGCTTCCTCTCAGGTACCCAACCCTTTATTTTACCTCTTACTGTATGCTTTCTTTTGGGTTTTCTGCTTACTATACATGTGGAATGAGGATGAATGCTTTATATGAGGATGAATACATCGGGCAATCATTTTTGTAGTGCTGCTTACACATAGTCCTGCTTGCATCCCAAACTTGGATTTAATCCTTAGATTTGAGGAGAGCAGAGAAAGGCAAAGGAAGGATTGGCTATGACTATGAGGGCTATAATGAATGGCTGGTAGTAGACTAGTAGTTCAAATACTCTTTTTTGCTTTGATATTTCATATGTGAGTGGTGAACCCAGGTTCAAGCTGGGGCTAGTGGTTTTTATTGGACAAAAACATCTGCAAATCTCAAAGAAATTAAAAAATGAAAGACATTGTAGCTAGGTGATTTCTAGTTGTATACCTTGCTTACATTGCTTATGACCTGATTGTAACAGACATCCCCGATGTACATATGCATGCTCATGCACTATATTTTGATGAATTGAGAGATGCACTAAATTAGATGTCTGTGCATGTGCATACAGAATGTGTAACAAATATTTGTATACATGAATGAGCTTACTCTTGTTTATGGAAATGTGTTTGCTTTAAACACTGGTCATCATTGTTTCTGTTGATATCTAACTAACTTCATAATAATAGCCTGGTCCCTCCATATCATCAGGCATTTCAGGTCCTGTCAGCAAGGATGCTGGTAGATCTGCTCAAATTCCTGATAATCCATATGTGAACTTGCAAACAAGCATAGTTCATGATTCTAAGGAAGTTAGTAGTCATCCTTCAAAGCTGTTAAAATTGGATGATGGAAAAAGCACATCTTTCTCATTGGGTGGTTCAAATGTCTCTACTGCTATTGGAACAGGGCCGTCTGAAGCATTTCTAGTTGGTTCAGTGCCTGCAAATACTGCTAAGCCAGAAGAGTTGCAGTCTTCTGACAAAGAAAGTTCTCAGGTATGCATTTTTAGAAGTGGTTTCAGTGGATCAGAATTGATTTTGCTTATTGGTTTGATTTACTAGTGTGATTAACTTGTGACATGCAAATGTTGGATTGTGCCTAAAAATGCTCATGTCTTGATTCTCAAAAATTTTGGATGGAATACTGGTATGTCTTTTATGTAGGATCTCAAGATATTTGTGATAGAAACTGTTAAAGATGGCTGGTTGGTGTTTTCTCCATTGAACATAGTATAGCTCTTCCCATTGATAAATCTCCATTATAGCACATACAACCTTGAATACCATTTGTTTGGATACCTGGATATATCTCTAGGATAGAGATTTTTTTTCTTACTTGGTGGCATAAAATCCAATTTATCGAATGACGAGCTTTAGTTATGTCATAATGTGTTTTTAGGAGTAGCATTTTGCATACATACGGTTTTCTTCAAGGATCAAATTTTGCACATTTTGATAAGTACTCTTGATTTGTCACTTCAGGATGTTTCATTACAAAAATAAGCCAGAAGACTATTTAAATTAGTTGCCATCAGTTGTTATCAACGGTCTGATAATAAGTCTGAGGTGGCTGACTGTAAATCTGCAATGACACTACTTTGTTTATTCTAGGAATGGAAGAACATTCAAGCCAGCATTTTTAAATAATTCCTCACTAGTAACCCATTCAATGAGACTACTAGCATTATACAAATCTTCTTTGCTTTTAATGCAATTATTGTTATTGATAGCAAATGATGTTCCGAGCCAACATTTTTCCCCTCCCTCTCACAGTTAACGCCAGACATGGAGTCTGCCTTACTGCAGCAAGTTCTGAACCTAACGCCGGAGCAGTTGAATTCATTGCCCCCAGAACAGCAGGAACAAGTTATTCAACTGCAGCAGGCACTTAGAGGAGGACAGCTGCGGCCCTCATAACCGACGGAATAGCACATCCTATTTATCATTGCAGGCAACAAGGGCAGTTGGATGCCTTTGTTTTTATATCATTGCAGGCAATCCTTCCTCTTTGGAAGTTAATTGCCAGATATTATTTCATCTTCGCAATGCTTGTAACCTGGCTAAGAGCAGAGGGTTCAGTTCTGGATCTGAATTGCACAGGCATTATGCATCCTGCTACATTCATTAGCTTGTCATTAGCAAACGTGAATGAATTAATGAGAAGAAAAGGAAAAAAAATTTTGTGTAACCTTATTTACTTTCACAAGAGCTTTTTGGTCTTTGTGCCTTGAGACTGTTTTCTTTGCACCAGTTATCATACTAATAATTGAATACAGATTTGAGTTACTTTTTGTTAATACGTTTCATCGATGTGGGCTTATTGATGCCTGTCCTGTGATTTGAATTCTGCCAACCTATTTTCTTCCTCAAGTGCACTTCTGCCAGCCTCCATTCACCAAAGTCACGGGCCCCCATTCGTTAACATGCACTCTGACAGAACTCGCATTGGAGCCCATTAGCAATTATAAACCACAGCGTTGGACGTGTTGGTTGGAAACCGAGAGATAGTTATTTCGGAAGCACGACGTGTCAGCAGCCCAGATGCGGCATATCGTTGGTCCGAGACCCAACAAATTCAAGACCCTGACCAACTTCACTGCCCGGCATGGCGACTCGCTCCATTGTTGAAGGCGAAGGGAAAAGTTTCACTCCCGTTTATGTGTCATCACCTTTTTGGCAGCTTGAAATAATAAATTTACTTGAGCTAAATATTTTTCTTCTTCCCTTTTCTTTCTTTCTTTTTTTTTTTTTTTTTGTAACAAGTGGAAAGTTTCTTAATTTTTTTATTAACAACAGAAAATCGACAGAACAGAGTAGCTTAATATTCACGCCATGGGTATCCAAGGGCCGTAGAGTCTGCAGGCCTTTTGATAGCTTAAAGTCTACGTCGAGGCCTTCCAGAGTCCAGGCTGGGCCAGAGTCGTTGTTGACTTCTTTTGACTTTTTTACTCTGTACGTAGGCATTTTCGTTAGCACTCTACTTATAGTTTTAGAACTTCTTGATATGAAATTCAAGTCTCATGCTTACAATTAAAAAAGTAATGAAATACTCAGATACAAATTAATATAAATTTTAAGAGAATTACAACTCAAAACCAGCTATTAAAGTGAGAAATCCCAAGCCCATATAATTCTATAAAAGAATATTATATTTTTAATGTAGAAATCAAATCTTTTAGTTTACAATTAAGATCATAATACTTTCCTTCAACTTCCTATGTCAACCTGACTTTTCTCGGAGAATTATTCCTATAAGCTCATCTCTTTTCCCCCTATCTGAAAACATAACCTCAATTATGTCAGAGATCCTTGAAGTTAGGATTTTTTTTTTTTTTCTTGTTTGCCTCTAATGCTGTAAGAACTCTAGAAACCGGATGAGGAAAAACACGGCCTAGGTATTTTAAGTGGTCAAAAAACAGGCCATCAGGTTCTTATCATCTTGTACCTTCATGTTACCCGGGTGCCCTGATACTATCAAGGGCCAGGGATGTGACTACGAGCTAACTGAAGCAAATTTCTGATTTCGGAACAAAAAAATAAAAAACAAGTCTTTCTTTGGAACTATTATCACTGCTCCATTTGTTGGTGACACTTGAATTTCCTAAATGATTAGTGTTTAAACTAATACAGATGCATTTATCTCTTTTTGAGTATTTTGTATGCACGTATTGAACCTACCAATATTTGGGTGGGTAGATTCTTTTTCATGGATTTTTCCATCCTTTTCCCGATAACCTTCTACGCTAAACTTCAAATCACGGAATTCTGCATTCTCTTTATGTTATTTATGCAAGGCAGAGAGTAAATCAAGAAATCTTATGTTATCCCACATCAGAGTGTGATTCAGAGAAACACCCTCCTGATGGTCCTAGCGGTTGCACGGGAAACCAATCTTGCAGCCAGATCACCTGGTAGACGAAGCAATTGCTGCTGCTGTTCTGGTGAGAGCTGCAAAGAATTTGTAACAATATATATAATCAGCAAAGGCCAGACATCCGCATATACAAAATTAAAGATGCAGACTTTGAATGCGTAAAGATTCGGTAAGGAACTTAGTCAACCAATGTTTATCTTACTTTATCTTAGCGCATGAGACTCCTACAATGTAGGGGTCTGGAGAAGGATTAGACTGCCTTACCTCTATTGTTATAGAGAGATTGTTTTTGTGACTTGAAGTTGGGAAGTTTGAGATTACAATGGATTAACCTTAACTTTACACTAAGGCTTGCCCCCATTTATCTTACTTAGCAAGATAGAACTACTGTTAGGAAATGAGATTTCGTGAAAGTTGAAGTGCAGAAAGGAAGACAACCATCCGGCTTGCATGTGGACCAAAACAGCTTCGTAGGTCTTGGGGATCCCAATTTAGCTTCGAACTTGCAATGCTTTTTTTCATCTCTCATACAGTATCTACCATACTACAGATGCAGCAAAAATGTATATTTGTCTTTTTCATCAAGTTCCAGACTCAGAAGTACCGAGTAAACTCCCCTGGGGCCGGAAAAATAACAGATGAGGCTTTACGACGATAGGGCTTTGATTTGATTGGTATAGATTTTTTCTTAGTGATTGGAAAGGAGGGTGCCTGGGTATGTTGTAGAAAGGGAAGGCAGAGGTAGTACTTTGAATGGAAAAGAGAGGCAGCTCGGCAGGGATGGAATGGGAAATCATCAAGGATGACCTCTAGCCAATTTCCAAACAAGATAGAAAGGATGTGTTGGTATGTTTAGATTTATCTTTGTGAGCCTATAAATGTTGCTATTTGTGGGTATCTGAAGGTATGGCCAGAGAAGTATTGACTGAAAAAAAAAAGAAAAGAAAAAAAGGGCATTGGTATAAGCTAACCTCAGGAATAACAGAAAGTATGGGTAATATCTCCTGAACTGATGGTAGTTCATAAAAAACAAGTGATGCTCCCTCTGGATATGTGTTCAGATTCCTGTATGGGACAATCTCTTTAACTTCCTGCAATATAGTAATTCAAACATTAATTGGAGCATAAGATGAACTAGATCAATAAGATGCCAGTCAATTGTAAGACAAGGAAACCTTGCACATGCAGTCAATGAACCCATCCAAACTTTAGGGCTGATAGTTACTTTCTTCATTACAATTGCTCATAGTAGAAGTAATAAAGAAAGAATGGGGGGAGCTACTGATGACTATAAACATGTCATCAAATTGTTACCCACATTGTATTAATTTTCCAGAAAGGCAGTTGTTGCTCAGTGCTAACTTTGCCTTTAGTGTGATGCTCAGAAGAAATAAAAAAAAAAAAGCCCTTGTAAATTTGAAGAACTTGGCAGTGGACTGCCTATGGACACTGAATGAATGCATAAGGGAAACAATAGGATACGAAAAGCAACTTTGAATGTCTAGCAGAGAAACTGAAAACATAGGCTCCAATCAAGAATCAGAAAGTGGGAGTGAGGATGTACATCCCACTGAGCTCCTTATCATTCTATGTAAACATGATCTAGATTCCATGGCAAAAGGAAAGTTCAGAAATACCAAAACCCATACCTATGGCATGAAATAACAAATAAATAAGAACTTTCAATGATTACTTAATAAAAAGAGGGAAAAAAAAAAAAAACTGTTGGCTGAAGGTTGAATAATGTTATTCAGTTGTACACAGATTACAATCTGATTGAAGACAACCCGGTATTTTAACATTTCTTTTCTAGTGGAGCATGGAGTTCAGAGAAATAAATGAGCAAGATGAACATGTATTAAAAGCATTGAGATGCCAGTAAATTACACAACTAACATCTGTAATGCAAAACAAGACCGAGCACTTTCTGTCTTATGGAGAATATACACAGAAGAATATGAATATATAAATAAAGATTAGATAATGTAACAAATGCCAATAGTGTAAGCTCTTACTCCACCAGAACTTTTGCTCTTTTGGAATCCCGACAACAGAAACATAATACGGCGCAAGTTTCTCAAGTTCATAATGTCTTCATCAGTCATTGAAGAGAATGAAAAGGAAGAAGCAAATGGTATATTTGATGCAGCTACAGAATTCAAGGAATCTAAAGTTGCTAGCCCAAGGGCATCCAAACCCTGCACAAGTTTTCAGAAAAGTAATGGGAGACATCTGAGACAGCCACGTACAATTAATTAAAGAATGTGGACTGGAATTATTCAAAGTTTTAAAGAGAGTTTCATACCTGCCGAAGAAGACACTATGTAAAAGATATACCAGTTACAAAGGAAAGTTTTTAAGCTCATATTAGCCATAGACTGAGAATGTGAATAAAAATTAAATTTAATATGTAGCTCCACAGGAGATCAATCTCAGAGCAGCTTTCAAATCTTACTTGGAGGCATTTGGTTCATTCCAAACTGAAGAATTCAGGATGAAAGGTTTGGCTTTGGCTGCCACTAGTTGGTTACCAGTTTTCTGTGTCTTTCTATTCCTTGTGACTTCTTAAAGTCTACCAGCAAGCAGAATATTTGTGTTGGCTTTTTTCACTTTTAACTATGGCTACTAACACAGGAGGAAACGCCCAAGAAAATAAATTATGAGAGTATGTTCTAAAACAAATTATACGTAAAACCCTTTGTAGGTCTCAAACAAATAGTCTCATGTTCAAGTGAAGCAGCCACAGATTTGGTAGGCAAGCCGCAAGTGTTGCTTAATCATATCAATTTTCTGAAGAGAGGTTAATGAAGAATGGAAGTGACTTTCAGCAAATACCACACATGCATACACAGACAAAATTGTTACATTTGGATAGTTTCACAGAATTGTCTATCAGTTAAGAGGTTCACAAGTCATGTCTCTATTAGGGAGAAAAAGAAGTGAATGCTTCATATTCTCGATAAATTGTCCGTTCCACATTGCACCTCCAAATAAAATTGTCATCTGAAGGGCTATCAGATGGGGCATTATGGGTAGCTATCATAAACAGCTGCGAAGATGGCAATGATACTAATTGCGAATGTAGTAAATGCTAGAACATTTGTTTGTCACCAGGCTCATTGACCTAGTGTATGTAGTTCTGCCATCTTTCAGTACCAGATTTCATGTTGAAGGAACAAACAGCTATGTCAGTGTCAGACAGCCACATGGGATTTTGTCCAATATCAACATCTTTGTCATTCGGTACAAAGGATGCATGAGAAACACCACAGAAGTTAATGAAATTCTAGGAGGTGCACACAGTGACTTCTTCCATTCGCAATGAACCCCGTGTTAATTTCCAATTCGTCATTATAGTTGATAACCTATAAATATGCAAATTATGACCATTGAATGAGAAAATGAACCTTAGCAACTTCTTGAAGAAGTACTTCCCTCACAAAGTCACCCTGCCAATTTTAGATATCAGAGATTAGAAAACCAAAGTTAGGGCAGAAAATATGAAAGTCCCAAAATAAGCAAATCCATACATTCTTTGTTAATGTGAATGAAAGGATTCGCTTGATAACTACTTTGGATTCTGTCTCTTCTGACTTCCTTTTAACTAAGGCCTTCTCTGTACGGGCACGCAGGGACTGCCACACGCAGCGTTTAGAAGGACCAGTAAATTATGTCAGCAAAAATAAAATGTCACAAAAAAGGAAAACATGAAAAACAGGATGCCTATTATTACCAAAAGGGCAACCAAACATGTAATTATTCAACTCAAAGGAAACAGCAACTATAGAAAAGAAGGCCACTGATAAAAATAATTCAGAGTAGCAACCAGCTTAATAGTTAAGCTTGTTATTGCAAAGTAACATGCATTCAGTATCAAAGATGCCAATCTGTAGAATCAAATACTGGATGTGAGGATATTGTAAAATTACATTAAGTGTAATAGCCACAGTCTACATGTAATATTTTCACAACCAGGAAAAAGAAAGCATTGTCAAATCCAAGGTCATCTTTAGGGAACTCACCTCAGACATTAGAGATTCTAGACGATCAATTCTGAAAGCACCATCCTGCCAGGAGCACAGAGGTCTTAAATATTTTACAGATGAAAAAAATACAGTAATATGCTTTCTAAAATAAAGAGTATGATGATATGAACAGCTTGTGATTTACAACAATGAAAACAGCAGTACTGAGTGCACCCCATAGTTTTCATGTATAAAACTATTAGATAGGGTTTGCCAATTCACCTTGTAAAGAATAGCTTGCAAAGAAGATCTCAGCTGAGGTGAACTATCAGTTAGCACCTTCCTAGCAATCCATGGGTATGTACTGCCCAAAACTTTGTAATTTCGGTCAAAATTAATTGCAATTCCCTCCAAGACTGCAAGACTGAGAAAGGAAAATGTAGACTTCAAGTAAGCAACATTTTCATATTGGGTCAAGCAAAATTCACATTTACCATCCAAAGAAGCACACAACTACCTCCTGATAACAAGAGAAAAATATGAAGGTATTTGAAATTTGAACTTGTACCTGCAAACAATCGAAAAACAATGTAAGTTACCTGCCCTTATATGAACAGAATATAGAACACTTCTTTGAATGACCTAATTACGGAAAGCATTCATATACAATTTCTATGCATCTGTATGGCATATTCTTTTGGAGAACTTCAACATGAACTTCACACTCAAGTGAACTTGGATACAAATGAGTGAAACAAGCAAACTATCAAAAAATTCAAAGCATGATATTTTAGGTTGTCAATTATACATAATATCCAAAGAATAATATATATCCGGACAGCATTGCAGAACCACAATATCACATTCATCCCCTCGCCTCCCCCCCTCCCACCCCAAAACAGGCACAAAGCAGCTACCGTCACATGATAATTGACAAATGTAGCATGTAGTAGGTACAAAAAAAACAGAAAAAGTGAACAATTAAGGAAGAGTGCTCAAGAATAAAGCTTTAACTTGATAAAAGTAAATCAGTCACATTGAAAAATATGGCAAACTCTTCATTTTTATGTCACATGCAAGAGGTCAGCATGAAGTTAATATAGGGTAAACCAGTCTGGAAAGATTGTATGGTTACAACAGTCATCCTAAGCTAAATAGAGAGGCTTAGAAATCATATATTGTAGTCCAAGAATGTGTAACAAAATTTTACTCAAAAACGGTATAATGGTATTATCAAAAGAGCCACATTGCATCAATATTTCCCATACACAAAGCACATGTTTAGTAGCAATAAGGAAAAAAACGAAAAACAGCACCATACATTGTAGTTCCCAGATTTCCCAAAAGGTCCCCAAAACTTATGTTGCGGACTCCTTTGGCAACAGCATTCTGGAAGACACCTACAGATAAAAATATAAGTGAAATAATTAGAAAATAGTTCCTAAATTATAAACTAAGCAGAAGACTGCCCAATTTGACAGATCCAACATTCCAGGCTCATCTGGACTTGAGAAGAAACCTGTTAGAGCTTTTGTAACGACACCCCTGTCTGCAGTTGGTGGAAGAAACCTGTGAATTAAAGGTAATTTAGCCCTGTAAACAATTAGGTATAGATAAGGAAGATAGAAAAAGTACCCAAGAGTAACAAAGTCTTTGGCCAGGGCATCAAAATCACGGTTCACAAGATGGAGACAAGCTTCAATAAAGCCATCCCGGAGTTCTTGTTTAAATTCACCCATCATACCGAAATCTGCTGGCAGAAGTTACTAAAAATTACTTTTGAGTCATAAGTAACTTCAAAGAATCATGACACATGGAGTATTGGTTCCCATGAAGCAGCAAAATGATGCTGAACCACAATCCAGGTAAAGCTATATGCTAGAGAGATTTCCAATGGAATTATATGAAGGAAGTATTAAGCAGATTCCATTACCAAACCAAGCAGCAGGACTAAAATCATCCACATCCCTTCAATGTTTTTGTAGAAACCAGATAACAATCTCCCATGTTTACATGGCTACCTCACAGCATTTAATGCAAGGTTACTGGAAATGAGATTTGCTGTTCAAAATTGATAGTTACAGATCTTGAACACAATGATGCCATATAGATCGTCACTATTATTACAAGGCAACAAGAGTCCACAGATGATCATGGGTCTTTACTTTGTTGGATAGTCAAATCCTGGTTATAACTCAGGCTCAGCTTAGGATCTTAGTGAAGGTTCTTTAATCCTTTAATCATGATGAGTCCAATAGCTTGCCGCAACTCTTTAGCTCTTGATTCAAGGTATGTCTAAGGAATGGAGGCAGTATCTCACCTAAGTAAGCCAGTTTTCCATCAAAAGTACGAAGAAGGTTTCCAGGGTGTGGATCAGCATGATAGAACCCATTTTCCAGAAGTTGATTGAATGAGCAGTAAACTCCTACCTAGCTTAGCATCAAGAAAAAGATACAATTCAACCATAAAAAAAGAGATAACTTTTCATAGATCAGTTGCTCAAAAATTAAAAAATTGCATTTAGTTTCCACAAATGACCTCAACCAAGTAAAGATCCTTCACTTCAGATAACTTTTGCCCCTACAAGACCAAAAAAAAAACAAACAGGTGAAAAAGAATTATGTGTGTGTATGTAGATACCTAAGGCCATGTAGAGAAGTATCTGACGTTTACTTGTAACTTAAATCTTTGAGAATTGAAATGAAAGTACCTCAATCCATTCCATTACAAGTACTCTACGCGTTGTGTGCTCCACATACATTTCTGGAACTAAGACATCTTGTATGCCACCATACAGCTTTCTGTTTAAGAACATAACATAAGTAATAAAAAAGGGGGCATCCTCATGCACAAGGATCCCACTTTGGAGGGTCTAGAGAAAGGTCAAATAAAGTCAATAAGAAAGCATAAGCAATAAACAAGTGAAATATCAATAAGAGAGCATGCTACGTCATCAGATCATAAAATCCATCTACACATGCAAGTGTATGCACTGTAAGCTATATAGTTGTTACAAAGATTTTGGAATTGATTCTCTCATATAATGAGCTTTTTCAGTTACAACTGTTGAGAGCAGCCTTCAACCATTTGAGAAAAATTAAATAGAGTAACAATAATGAATTGTTTTCCAAGTACTCCCCATTCCCCTATAAGAACACAAAGTCTGTTAGGTTCAGCCATTTTGATTTTGTAGTTCTTCGATCTATCGAGTCTTTAGTCATAGTACTTTTACATAAAGATCCATTTGTGATTATGCTCTTACCTAAACTTGAGCCCATTATTTGCTTCTTTCACATAGTCCATCTCCTGCATTCAATTGATTTACCTGTATTCAATATGAAGCTCTAAGAATATTCCTCAAATAAGATGAAAGCAAGATACCAAATAATGGATTTCAAACCCTAGCCTTTGCAAAATGCAACAATAGCAAACCAGTTTCTCTAACTAAACCTATCATCTAAGGAAGCAAGCCATTTTTTTTTTTCAAAAAAAAAAAAAACTATTTGAAACCAAAAACACCAAAGAGTTTTTCCTCTTTTAAGAGTAAAAACATTTTTCTTTTTAAAAATACAAAATGACCTACTGTGAAGACACGTATAAAGAGATGCTGAAAGAAATGCCAAATGCTCATATAAAGAAGTGTATAAATCAAACATATATACAATTTTGTTCACTTTGATTTGATTAATGGAATGCTGAATGCTTCAAAAGCATTATAAATGCAGAAGATGTGACCAAAGTTCATGTTGTTTGCCATGTTAAGTGGTCAACTAAAAAAAACCCAATGGATACAACAACACAAGATGTTGCAGCAACAGCAAGGAATTGTGCACTAGATCAAAAAAGAAAAATAGACGATCAATTTGGTTTACTGCAAAGAGGGTCTGTTGACAAGCCTTTGTGTTGAACAGTTATTAACAATTAAATTAGCTCCATCAAAAGCAAAATGCACAATCCAAATTATCAATTGTAGCTATAAAATCTAAAACAAAGGGCGTAATCCAAATTATCAATCGTAGCTATAAAATCTATATCCGTGTAGTTGACATTTGTTATTCCCAGCATTGAAGGATGCTTGTCTTTGAACAATCATAGAACCAACTCATATAAACTGCATTTATATCCTCTAAAAATCAATGTTTTACCTGCTCATGTACCTTTCTATCAGTTGGAGCACAAAGAAGCAATGCTATATAGAAAAACTTGAGTTTAATAACTAACACATTGAAAGATCAATATACCCGGAAAAGACTTGATGCCCATTCATCAACAACTGCCTGCATAAAAAGTTTGCTCTTGTAAGTCACTAAAACAACTGTCATCAAGACATAATAAAGTTCCAAATATGCCTTTTCTGAATTGAGGTGAAGCATGTACGACCTGAAGGTCAGAATTGAATTTGCCTGCCTTCTTTACCACTCCTGCCATGAAACGTAAGATTAGTATGTCTAGGGCAATTGCAGCTGCAACTCCAGGCCTCTGCACCTTAATAGCAACAACCTTTCCATTTCGGCACAGCCTTGCTTGATAGACCTAATTGAGGGAAAGTTTATGCGTGCACATGTTTGAGGGATTGGAGCAGCAGTCATTAACATACCAATGATATTTCCAAACAAATGGTTAAATGGAAAAAAGAAAAGAAAATCCTACTACCTAGAAATAACCAACAAATAAGTCATAAAGCATTCATCTAGTACATAACCACGCACCAACCTGCCCAAGAGATGCTGCAGCTACAGGCTCTAGTGATATTTCTGAGAAAAGCTTGTCTATTGGTAGTCCAAGTTCCTGTTCCACAGTATTCAGGGCAACTTCTGTGGAAAAGGGAGTTATTCGATCTTGCAACAGTGAAAGTTCATCAATATACGACGGTGGTATCAAGTCCTACAAAACATGATACCCTGATATTGAAATTTGGCCTTTTGTGAGTTGGTGACAGATGTTCTTTTTTCCACCTTATTCAAAGCAGCAACACTATAGTGCATATGATTTGTAAGCCATAGCATGCATTGCAGGAAGAAGCCCCATTTGATGTATGTCATCTTTCTAGGCCTTAATGTATATACTGGTAGTTGGAGAAGACTCTACGCAAAAGTAAACACAATTATGTACTTCCCTAGTCAAAGTTAAGCTTCTCTAAACTGATAAAATTCATCTTGGGTTGCTTATCCAAAAGCCTAAAAATGGAATCAAATAAAGAAATTACAGGATGCTTTCATCAGTTCAGAAAATTGTGTTATTTAGGAGCTTTCCTGTCAATGTTATGGAGTGTTACCATAAGAGGTGGTGGGATAACTATTTATGCTTGATAGATATCAGTTTGCAAAGCAAGGCAAACAGAACTATTTGAAGATATTAAGTTAATTTATATTACTTTCCCATCAATAAACAAAGTGACGAAATAAAAAATATGCATTTGCAGAACTTTTCAATTTCATGAAAGAAGAAGTTGCATAAAACACAAGTTTTGGCTGATTCTAATTTGGTATCATGAGAGAATGATGTGATTAGGCAAAACCATTGAGTCACTAGAAGTGAAGGAGTTAACATATAATGAAAAATGGTGCTTGAAAGACATGACAACGTACAGGTCGAGATGACACGGCCTGTGCAATTTTGATGTAAGCCTGAAAAAAGAAATCAAATCCCATCCGGTGCCATTCAACTCTACAGTTATTTATCATGCTAGTAACAAATTTTAAGCAATAGGAAGACATAAAAACCATTACTAGGAACTGGAAAACATAACTTACAGGGCCTAGTTCCAGTAATATTTTCCTAAGCTCTGCAGCTCTAATCTGCAAATCAGCAGGAAGAAAGATAACTTGCATGAACCAATCGAGTGCAGTCAGAAATCAACAATTAACATTGCTTTTCAGAAACAAAAGCAGAGTCTGAAACAATCATAGAGCTAGTCGCCTCTTTATTATTTGGTTCAAGAAAACTCCAAATTTATAGGTTTGCTAACTGTGTTTTTTTTTTTTCATGGCTATCCAAAATAATGCTCAAAACACCAAAAACGTGAATTTATTTTCCCGGCTTACGTTAGAAAGACTTAAAGATAAAGAATGAATGAAAACAGAAACATTAAAGAGAGAGAACAAATTAAAGAAAAAGGTTAAGAAAGAAGCAGAAAGAGAGATAAAGAAAGAGATATAAAGAAAGAAAGAAAGAAAGAATGAATGAATGAATGAAAGAGGGAAGGCTGGAAACCAAGAAAGAAAGCAAGAAACTCAACGGCCACCTCCAAACAAGGATTTATTAAATAAAAAATATAAAAAATAAAAAATAAAAATAAAAATAAAAAAGAAAATTTGTGAGTCGGCATATCTTTCTAGAACCTGGAACATTAGATCAGATTTCTCCGTGAGACTATCAATGTAGCGAGCCCCAAACCACCGGCCAAAAGCGGTGGCAGTCTGCAACAATCTCCGGAGCACAATCAACGGCTTCCGCATGTAAATCGCCGCAATCCTTACGATGTCATATTCGATCAGAGAGTCGGCTTCCCGGGAGCTCAGGTCGAACAAGTAACCGGACTTCTCCGTGAACGCATCCAAGTCCCGCCGGCGGCCTCCGCCGCCGCCGCCGACGGCTGCTCTCGGTAATTGTAGTCGGGATTTGCACGGATTTTTGCGCAAAGAGTCGGAATTGGAATTGGCGGGAAAAGGACACATAGACGGTGAAGGAAAAAGTAACATCTCTCCCTCTTTCTCCTTTTCTTGACGAGGGCAACGAGACTGACAAGTTTCTTGAGATTTTAATTTTGCAATCGTGAGTTCTATTTATAGAAGCAATTAATTGAAGTTAAGCCAGTTTAGGGTTTTTTCCTTTTTTTTTTTTTTGGAGTTTTTGGGGGGGTTGTCTTTTTTGTGTGAAGAGGAAGAACTGCTGAGTTGGGAGAGGCGCGGAGCGTGTGTGGTGCTCAAAGCCAACGTCTCTCTCTTCTCATCCATTTATGAGTTATCCTGGGCCTTTTCTTTTCTTTTTCTTTTTTTTTTAATTATTAAATATTTAATACCAAATATTTGTTATATATACCTATTTTTTAAAAAATATAATTTATTTATAATTTTATATTAAATAATTTTATTTAAAATTAATTCTACTTATCATATAATTAAAATTGTGAGTGAGTTATAATAAAAAATTTTAAAATAGTATTATTAAGAAAAATAAGTTTTATGAAAATAATTTTTTATTTTGATAAAATACAGGATATTTACCTTGAATAAGTGAAAAAAAATAACTGATAAGTAATTTTTTTTCTTTGTAATAATCAGCCAGTGAGTTTCTAACAATTCGCCAATGAGTGAAATGATCATTAACGTTGTAAACATGCCTTTTGATTTCTAGAGGATAGTGATTTAAAAATTACTGGGGCCTGTTTAATTGTAGAATCCTTTTTCATTCTTTGTTTCCTCTCGTTTCCATGTTCCCAAAAAAAGAAAGGAATTGCGTTTGTTTCATTGAAATAAGAAATCTTTTCTAATTTAGAAATCTCGAAAATATTATAAGGTGAAACTAAAAATATAAAAGCACTGTATATTTTTATAACAAAAATTTATTATTCAAGTATTATTTAGAATAAATAAATTTTGTTATATCTAATTTTAATATTAATAAATTTAAAATTTAATATCATATTTTTACATAAATCTTAATTTTTTTATAATAAATATCAATAAAACACTCAAATCTAAATTAATATATAAAAAAAATATATTGGATTAGCGACGGTTTACAATCTCAAGTGGTACAATATTTTGCCTTAAGTCTTAACAAAATTGTCTTTGTCTCGGCAATGGCCGACACTTAGATCAGGTTTACCTGATATTTTCTTTGACAAATTAGCATCCTTGTCATAATCATGTAAGCTTGTGATATAAAATCTTACTGGATATCACCAAATTTATGTCATATTTTCTTATATGATTTAATTAATTTTCTTAATTTAAATTCTACGTTGCGTACAAATACTAATAACTCGAGGGAATGGAATTTTTTCCATTTTACTACAAGACATTATACCATTTTACATCAAAATTTATAGGACTTTAACGGTATTTCTCACCCAACTAAAAAAAAAAAAGACTCTATATATTCAACACTTTCTCTCGTGTATTATGACATATTTTTTATATTTTGACATTAAAATTACTTAATAAAAACGTTTAATTCACACCATAATCAGCATATACCAATTTTCATTAAAATACCACTACCTAGTTACACGTAAAAAATAACATAATAACAACAGAAAAATAAAATAAAATAATATTTTTTATATTTAATTTTTTTATTTATCAAAATAAATAAGATACAATTAATTGATATTGTTGAATACTATCGTATAACTCTGTATAAGTGTTGCTTAATTTTTCTCATTTTATTACGTTTTCAAAGGTTTTAAAGTATTAAAATATTTCGGACAGAACCTATGGCATCGTAGACAGAGGCGGCGGACCCTGCCCAAGACATTTCAAAGTTCCCACCGCTCCAAGCAGCCGACGTCAGCTTAGGACTTTGGACAAAACAAACAAAACCGAACTTACTGGGATCGAAAATAAGAACCCCCTGACACACAATCAACCAAACCAACAGTCTGCAGGCTCCACAGTCAGCTCCCTTCTCTTCTCACCTTATCAAGATAGCGAAAACTGACATGGGGGAGACAACTATCCGATTCGGCATAATTGGATGCGCGGATATTGCCCGCAAGGTTTCCAGGGCGATCGCCCTAGCGCCCAACGCCCAGCTCTCCGCCCTCGCCAGCCGCACCCTGGAGAAAGCTCAGGCCTTTGCGAAGGCCAACAACGTCCCTCCAGACGCCAAGATCTACGGCTCCTACGAGTCCCTCCTGGACGACCCGGCAATCGACGCCGTTTACATTCCCCTGCCGACCGGTCTCCACATGAAATGGGCCTGCATGGCCGCCCAGAAGAAGAAGCACATCCTGCTGGAGAAGCCCGTTGCGATTACAGTCGGGGAACTCGATAGGATTATGGAGGCCTGCGAGGCCAACGGCGTGCAGCTTATGGATGGAACCATGTGGATGCATCATCCTAGAACTCAGATTATGCGCGACTTCTTGAGTGATAAGGAACGCTTCGGTGAGCTCAGAACGGTGCGTTTTGCTCTCCTCTCTCTCTCTCTCTCAGCATTTCCGCTTTCTGACTTTCTTTTATCATAAGAAAAAAAAAAGACTGATTTGAAGTAATTAGTGAAAATTTCATTGTTCAATTCATGAAAATTAAGAAATTTTCTTGATTAGTCGAGCTAGTCTTAATTCCTAGGCATAATTGCAGATAAATTTACAAATATACCTTTAAAATATAATAAAGAAGATTAAACAAATGAGAATAAACTGATTTAATTAAAATCTTCAATGATGAAAATTGCTAAAAACAACTCTTCTCGTGGGTTTATCAATTCTCTCCTAAACAGTCAAATGCCCTCTTGTTTTCTCTGACCCGAGAAAGCAAACAAGGGAAAAATTGATATAACAGCTGATTTTTTTTTATTTGTATCATATTTAATCTTAGCAGGCGGTACTTGCTAAATTGAGTTTTACTGTGACTTAGCCATATTCTGTTTTTATGAAATATATAAATTGCGCTGTGACTTGTGAGCGTTGCTCTTTTTCAGAGTGAAGTCTATAAAAATTGATATTGCATATCGTTGTGTGCACTTGCATTACCTGCTGAAGTAGGATTTCTCTTTGGTTCCAAATTCTTGCTGCCTTAAGACCCTAAATTTTGTCCTTGCAGATTCATAGCTGCTTTACGTTTAATGGTGACCAGAGTTTTTTCGGTCAAGGAGATGATTTTTTCAAGAGCAACGTTCGTGTAAAGCCAGACCTTGACGGACTTGGTGCTCTTGGTGATCTTGGGTGGTATGGCATTCGGGCAATTCTATGGGCTGCGGACTATGAACTGCCAAAGGCTGTACTAGCCATGCGAGGGCCTGTCCTTAATGATGATGGGGTAATTTTATCTTGTGGGGCTTCTCTACACTGGGAAGATGGGAAAGTAGCCACCTTTCATTGTTCTTTCTTATCGCATTTGACCACGTACATTACTGCCATTGGAACAAAGGGCTCTCTGCACCTCCATGATTTCGTTATTCCATTCGAAGAGAAGGAGGGCTCTTTCACGTCAGCTTCTAAATGTTGGTTCAGTGATCTTGTAACCGGTTGGGTACCGGTGCCAAGCCAGCACACTGTAACCACAGATCTTCCCCAGGAAGCCCGCTTGGTCAGGGAATTTGCCCGTCTGGTTGGAAATATTAAGGCAAATGGTGCAGAACCTGACCAGACGTGGCCAGCACGAAGTAGGAAGACACAGCTGATAATTGATGCGGTGAAGGCATCGATTGAGAAGGGTTTCGAGCCCGTTGAGGTTGTAAACTGATTGAAACGGTGTCTTTTAAAATTCTTGATCATTTACGTTTTATTTCGAAGTTTGATTGGCACAGGTTAAGGCTGATGGCGTTCTGTTCATTTATCATCTGTAATGGCTACGTATATTCTGCACTTGTGGTCCTAATAAAGACAGTACTTCTGGAATTTGGCTGTCTTTTTTTGCATCATCATTTTGAGGAATGCGATGCACAGTCTGAACTACCAATCACACAAGTTTCTTATGGAAAATCTCTAGCGACAGGACCATCAACAAGCGATACGAAATATGAATTATGATTTAGAACGGAGACTCTCGCGCGGGTTGGTGATGCATTCCGTTCTTAGAGCGGGATGAGAAGGGGGTGACCTGGCCCGAAGGTCTCGCATTTCAAAAAGAATTTCTTTGAATTGTTGTTAAAAAGATATACGATGTGCACAAATAAATTAAATAAAATATATAAATAAATATTTTATAATGTAAAAATAGTTATTAAAGAATAGCAGAGGTATATTGTATGATATTTGTTTAAATATTCTATTTTATTTGTTTACGTATCAAATATTTTTTTAAACATAGTTTTGTGAATAAAAAAAAGAATAAAATGATAACTAGAAATAAATTAACATATAAACTCACATATTAAAAAATAAAATTATTTAAAAATATATATAACTTGTTAAAAAAATAATTTTTATTTTATGAAATTTACATGTTAACTCAGTGAAACTCTCTTAAAACTCTTTTTCTCTACTTACTATTTTTAAAAAGAGAGATAGATAGAGAAAGCATGCGAAATTCACACAGCACTCACCTTGCATTGTCGCTACGCCAGGATCCGCCCAAAGGATCCAATCCGCGGACCGCGGCTCTTTAGCTAATCAGTTAATGAAGGAATAGTAATTACCTATCTAATTGATCATCTGGGCCCGAATGCTTAAAGGAATATTAATTACCTATTAAAGCCATACTTCACGAACAGTGATTTCGCCAAAACTTTATTCCATGATTTAATTAATTTTCCCAATTTACATTTTATGTTGCGTACAAATACTCTTAATTTGAGGGAATGGAATTTTTTACATTTTACTATGAAATATTATACAATAATATATTAATCATATGTTACAATTTATTAGATTTTAATAGTATTTTTCACTCTCTCAAAAAAAAAAAAGAAAACATATATTCAACACTTTGTTAGAAGGTCAAAAGTCATAATTATTCTTTTGATGCTTTTTAAATTAAAGATGCAATATTTTTTTAAGTTGGCTAATTGCATATTTTTTATTAATAATTTTAATTTTTTTTATTAATTTATGGTTAAACGTACTACATAGTAAGCGATGTCAAATTGCTTGGCTCTGGCTGCATGTAACGATGACATGGTATTTCAAAAAAATAAAAACTTGAAATTTTAAAAAAAATTTGAAATTTTTTTTTAAAAAATCATAAATTTATAAATTAAAAAAATGGAAAATATTTTAAATCTTAAGTTCTCAAAATAAAATTAAAAAATTAAAAAAATCAGAAATATTTAACTCGAGATTTTCCTATATTATGAATGTCTTTATTTTTTATATATATTTTTAAATGAGATTTTTATATTTGGTACGGAACCTATAGTAGCGTAGACGAAGGTCACGGCTTGTGCAACACATTTCAAAGTTCCGACCGGTGGAAGCACCCGGCGTCAAGCTAGGACATGGGACAAAACAAACAAACAGTAGCGAACCGAACCGAAGATAAAACCCACGTAACACACAATCAGCCAAAAAGCAACACTCCAGACTCCACGCACAGTGCCCTTCATCTTCTCACCTTATCAAGATAGCGAAAATTGACATGGCGGAGACCGCAGTCCGATTCGGCATACTTGGGTGCGCGGAAATTGCCCGCAAGGTTTCCAGGGCGATCAACCTAGCCCCCAACGCCCGGCTCTCCGCCCTCGCCAGCCGTTCCCTGGAGAAAGCTCAGGCCTTTGCGAAGGCCAACAATTTCCCTCCAGACACCAAGATCTACGGCTCCTACGAATCTCTCCTGGACGACCCAGAAATTGACGCCGTTTACATTCCTCTGCCGACCGGTCTCCACGTGGAATGGGCCTGCCTGGCCGCCCAGAAGAAGAAGCACATCCTACTGGAGAAGCCCGTTGCGATTACGGTCGGGGAGCTCGATAAGATTCTGGAGGCCTGCGAGGCCAACGGCGTGCAGCTTATGGATGGAACCATGTGGATGCATCATCCTAGAACTCAGATTATGCGCGACTTCATGAATGATAAGGAACGCTTCGGTGAGCTCAGAACGGTGCGTTTTACCCTTCTCTCTCTCTCTCAGCATTTCCGCTTTCTATCTTTCTTTTATCACGAGGAAAAAAAAAAAAAAAGCTGATTTGAAGTAATTAGTGACAATTTCATTGTCCAAATCGTGAAAATTAAGAAACTTTCTTGATTAGTCGAGCTAATCTTAATTCCTAGGCGTAATTGTAGATAAATTTACAAATATACCTTTAAAATATAATAAATAAGATTAAACAAATGAGAATAAACTGATTAGTTGAAATCTTCAATGAGGACATTTGTGAAAAACGACTCTCCTAGTGGGTAGTTGCTAAACTGAGTTGTATTGTGAAAATTAAGAAACTCTGATATTACGGTTGATTTTTACCCTATTTAAACACAGTAGGCGGTACTTGCTAAATTGAGTTGTATTGTGACTTAGCTATACTCTGTTTTTATGAAGTATATAAATTGCGCTGTGACATGTGAGCGTTCCTCTGTTTCAGAGTGAAGTCTATAAAAATTGATATTTCGTACCATTGTGTGCTTGTTTATTACCTGCTGAATTTGGGATTTCTCTTCGGTTCCAAATTCCTGGTGCTTTAAGACCCTAACGTGGGCTTGCAGATTCATGCCTGCTTTACATCGCTCGGTGATGAGGATTTTTTCAAGAACAACATTCGTGCAAAGCCAGACCTTGATGGACTTGGTTCTCTTGGTGATATTGGATGGTATTGCATTCGGTCAATTCTATGGGCTGCAGATTATGAACTGCCAAAGACTGTAACAGCCATGCGAGGGCCTGTCCTTAGTGATAATGGGGTTATTTTTTCTTGTGGGGCTTCCCTACACTGGGAAGATGAGAAAGTAGCCACCTTTCATTGTTCTTTTTTATCGCATTTGACCATGTACGTTACTGCCATCGGAACAAATGGCACTCTGCGCCTCGATGATTTTGTGGTTCCATTTGAAGAGAAGGAGGCCTCTTTCATGGCAGCTTCTAAATCTTGCTTCAATGAACTTTCAACTGGTTGGGCTCCGGTGCCAAGACAGCACACTGTAACCGTAGATCTTCCCCAGGAAGCCTGCATGGTGAAGGAATTTGCCCGTCTGGTCGGAAACATTAAGGCAAATGGTGCAAAACCTGATCAAACGTGGCCAACACGAAGTAGGAAGACACAGCTGATACTTGATGCGGTGAAGGCATCGATTGTGAAGGGTTTCGAGCCTCTCGAGGTTGTGAATTGAAAGAAACCGTGCCTTTTAAGATGTTTGAATCAAGTTAAGTCATCTTTATTAGTATCTAAAAAGTTAAATGTGTCAGTTAATTATATAACTAATAAGCAGGTTTGTGAGTCTTTGTTATTTCTATGTATTTTTCTCAATTATTATTATGTGGTATTTCTATATTAATAAAATAAAAAGTTTTTATATAATTATTTAATAACGTATTAGAATTATTAAATACTAACAATATCATTAAACACTAACAAATCATACTTTTTATTTCAAAATTTGATTGCCTCAGATTAAGCCTGATGGCGATCTGCTCATTTGTCATCTGAAATGTCTACCCATATTCTGCACATGTGATCCTAATAAAGACGGTACTTCTTGAATTTGGCTGTCTGTTTTTGCACTATCATTCTAACTTTCTGAGGGATGCGATGCTTGTATAGCCATCTCATGTACTGCCCTCACGGTCTAAACTGTCAAATACACATGTTTCGTAGGCTTGAGAGTTGAGAGTCGGCCGATAAGTGATATTATAATGGTTCCTTTTGGTAAGTGACTTAAATTTATGCCTTCAGGGGGAAAAAAAAAAAAAAAACTTGAAATTTATTATATGAAAAATCTCTAGCGATGGGACCATCAAAAAGCGTTAGGAAATATGAATTTTGATTTAGAGCGCATTGTCACGTGGACACTAAGTCCAGCCCATCTAGCAAGTGAGGAAACGGAAATTGGGGGCCAAATTAAGCCTCTGCGGGCTGCCAACATTGCCTAGCCCCCTTGGCAGCCCAAATCCAGCAAGAGGAAGGTCCTAGAAGAGTGTGGAAGTGCCCCGTCTAGAGACTTCCAGCAATGTCCAGCAAAGACACTCATTAGAACCTTCTTGAAGGATTTCCTTGGATGCTCTCTCTAGAACATTCATTGTAAATATTCTAGATAGTCATTTCTAGCCACACATTAAGGAGGTGGAGTAGCTATAAATAGACCCCTCCTCTCATTTGTAAACACACCTTTGCATACTCAATACAAGCTCACTTGCAAACTCTCTTGTGCTCTCTCTCTTTCTCTTGCAAGTTCAAGTCCTTACTTGCCACCCAACGCTTCCGCTCATTCGTTCAAACTCTCCAAGGCTTACTTAGCTCGTCTTCACACACAAGATCGACTAAGTGCCGCGCGGGTTAGCACGTCCGAAGCCTAACTCCGTGACAGGTGGTATCAGAGCCTAGTTCCAAACCTGTCCGTTCGTTGTTTGCTGAGATTGCAAGCATGGCAAGCGAAGAAGGATTTGCTGCAACCACTGTGGAGGAGCAACACGCGGGGGAACAATCTCGTGGGCATGAGGTGCAGCGTGCCCCTGCCAAGCGTAGCAAGTCCAAGGCTCCAGCGAAGGAAACCATGGACACTCGTGTTGCTGGCTTGGAACGGAGCGTCACCGATATAAGCTCCGTTATGGGCGACCTCAGCGATCAAGTCGACAACTTGATCCATGAGAATGCAGAGATCACGCGGGCTGCCAAAATCATGATCGAAGAGTTTGGTCGCTCGTTCAAGGGAGAACTACGCTCCCTCAATCAAGATCTGTCCAACTTACGCGAGTTCGTTGAAGGGGAGATTCACGACCTGCGTAGGGAGATGGATTCGCTGCGGCGAAACAACTCATACGCTAGTACGGCTGCAACGACTAGCGCCACGACAGTACGTGGCTTGAAGGTCCCGAAACCTGCCATGTACAACGGCACACGGAACGCCACTGTCGTGGAGAACTTTCTCTTCGGCCTTGAGCAGTATTTCGAGGCCATGGGGGTTGTCGACGACCTTGCCAAGGTGGGCAACGCCCCAATTTTCCTAAGAGATGCTGCCCAACTCTGGTGGAGACGTAAGCACTCCGAGAGGGAGAAGGGCTTGTGCATCATCGATACTTGGGAGCAATTCAAGGCTGAGGTACGTAGGTACTTCGTCCCTCACAATACAGACAGCGAAGCGAGGGGAAAGTTGCGTCGCTTATGCCAGACAGGTAGTATTTCCGACTACATCAAGGAATTTACTACACTTATACTTGAAATTGAGATGTCCGACAGGGAGCTTCTCTTCTACTTCAAAGACGGCTTGAAAGATTGGGCGAGAGTCGAGCTGGAAAGGCGTGATGTGCAGACCCTAGACGCTGCCATTGCCGCTGCTGAAACCTTCGTCGACTACTCTGCCCACTCCAAGAGCAAGAAGCCAAACTCTGGCAAAAGTGGGGGAGAGAAAACCGGGCAGAAGAAGCAGGATTCTGGCCGCAACGAGGGTGGACAGCAGAGACCCTCAGGTGGTCGTCCCAAGCATGAGAAGAAGTCTGCGGGTAAGCACAACTCAAGTGATCCTCCTAGACCCTGTTTTATTTGTGACGGACCACACTGGGTGAAGGACTGCCCCAAACGAAAAGCAATGAATGCTATGATGGCGGTATTCGATCCGGAGAAGGCCAACGAAGAGCCCCAAGCCGACATGGGATGTATCCAACGATTGGGTAATCTCTCTAAATCTACCTCACCAGCAGTCTTTAAGGAGAAGGGATTGCTGTACGCTAACATTGCCATCAATGGCAAGGCAGCCTCTGCAATGCTAGATACAGGGGCAACACACAACTTCATGGATGTGCAAGAGGCCAAACGTCTAGGCCTCCAACTAACAAAGGGCGTCGGCACCATCAAAGCAGTAAACTCGGAAGCAAAGCCTGTCCAAGGCATAGCACAAGGAGTAGCTGTCCAAATTGGCGAATGGACTGGTAAGTTAGACTTCACCGTCGTTCCCATGGATGACTTTAATGTGGTGTTAGGTCTTGCATTTTTCTGCGAAGCTTTGGCTTTTCCCGTTCCTGCCTCAAGATCTCTTGTGGTTGTCCACGATCACAAGATCCGCGTAGTCCCCTTGAAGCGTAAGGAGAAGTCTCAACCATCGATGATTTCTGCCTTGCAATTCAAGCGGGGTCTTAAGTCGGGTCCAAGTTACTTGGCTACCATAAGGGAGATGAGCGATGGGGAAGACGTAACAGCACCAACTCCCGCACTGCCGCATCCCATCCAGGCGGTCCTTAGCAAATTCAAGGACGTCATGCCTTCCGAGCTGCCGAAGAAGCTTCCACCAAAGCGAGATGTGGATCACCACATTGAGCTGGAACCTGGTGCCAAACCTCCTGCCATGGCCCCGTATCGCATGGCACCTCCGGAGCTTGCTGAATTGAGGAAGCAGCTCCATGATCTGATCGACTCGGGCTATATTCGACCGTCGAAAGCCCCTTTCGGTGCCCCTGTCCTCTTTCAGAAGAAGAAGGACGGATCGCTACGCATGTGCATTGACTACCGAGCCTTGAACAAGGTCACTATCAAGAACAAGTATCCGATACCCTTGATAGCTGATCTCTTCGACCAACTCGGAAAGGCGAGGTACTTCACCAAGCTGGATTTGCGATCGGGTTACTACCAAGTCCGTATTGCACAAGGTGATGAGCCAAAGACGACGTGCGTAACACGCTATGGAGCATTCGAGTTCCTAGTAATGCCCTTTGGCCTCACCAACGCGCCAGCCACTTTCTGCACACTCATGAACAAGGTACTACATCCATTCCTTGACAAATTCGTAGTAGTCTACTTGGACGATATCGTTGTATACAACAACACACTTGAGGAGCACGTGGAGCACCTCAAGCAAGTCTTCCAAGTCCTACGGGAGAACGAGTTGTTCGTCAAGAAGGAGAAGTGCTCGTTTGCCAAGCAAGAGGTGGACTTCCTTGGTCACCGGATCAAGGATGGCAAACTAATGATGGATCCAGCGAAGGTGCAAGCGATCCAGCAATGGGAACCCCCAACCAAGGTCCCGGAAATGCGATCTTTCCTGGGGCTTGTCAACTACTATCGTCGGTTTATCAAGGGATACTCTGCCATAGCCACACCCCTAACCGACCTACTGAAGAAGAACCGCACTTGGCATTGGACGAGTGAATGCCAAGCTTCCTTCGAGAGATTGAAGCAAGCAATCTCCGAAGAACCTGTTATGGTGCTGCCGGACTACGGAAAACCTTTCGAAGTCCACACCGATGCATCCGATTTTGCCATCGGTGGTGTCCTAATGCAAGATAGGCATCCCATTGCCTATGAAAGTCGCAAGCTCAATGACACGGAGAGGCGGTATACCATCCAAGACAAGGAGATGACTGCCGTCATCCATTGCTTGCGCACATGGAGACATTACCTCCTCGGAAGTAAGTTCGTGATCATGACCGACAATGTTGCAACGAGCTACTTCCAAACACAAAAGAAACTCAGCCCCAAACAAGCTCGTTGGCAAGACTTCTTGGCAGAATTCGACTACACTTTGCGGTATAAGCCGGGGCAAGCCAACGTTGTTGCTGATGCGCTGAGCAGAAAGGCGGAGCTAGCTGCCCTCTCGACTAGTACGCCTAAGAACAACCTCCTTGAACGAATCAAGGAAGGTACGGGACAAGACAACCTGGCCAACAACCTGCTGAGATTGGCCAGCGAAGGGAAGACTCGTCGATTTTGGGTAGACGACGGAGTTCTCATGACAATCGGAAACCGAGTCTTCGTGCCTAAGTGGGGAAACTTACGGAAGGAAATCCTCAAGGAATGCCATGATTCCCTATGGGCTGGTCACCCAGGTATGGCACGAACCCTTGCCCTTGTCCAACAACATTATTTTTGGCCGCATATGCATACAGATGTCGAGGCCTATGTGCGAACTTGCTTGGTTTGCCAACAAGACAAGGTAGAACAGCAGCAACCAGCAGGTCTACTTGAGCCACTGCCCATTCCTGAGAAGCCATGGGAAAGTGTCTCAATGGACTTCATCGTAGCTCTACCAAAGTCTGAGGGATCCGGAAGCATCATGGTGGTAGTGGATTGGTTCAGCAAATATGGCACCTTCATTCCAGCTCCTGCTGATTGTAAGGTGGACGAAGCTGCTCGCTTGTTCTTCAAGAACGTAGTGAAGCTATGGGGTGTACCAAAAAGCATCATCAGCGACAGAGACCCCCGCTTCACGGGCAAATTCTGGCGCGAGCTATTCAAGTTACTGGGAACCGACCTAAACTTTTCAACAAGCTTCCATCCCCAAAGTGACGGGCAGACCGAACGAGTGAATGCCTTGCTCGAACAATACCTAAGGCACTACGTTAGTGCTCACCAACGAGATTGGGCGAAGCTACTCGACGCTGCCCAATTCTCATACAACCTCCAGAGGAGCGAGGCCACGAACAAAAGCCCATTTGAGATTGTCATGGGACAACAGCCGCTCACGCCAAGTGCACTTGCCTCTCCCTACACTGGCAACAACCCGTCTGCCTTTAAGTTTGCGAGAGAATGGCACGAGGAAGCGGACATAACGAGGGCTTGCCTTGACAAAGCGGCCAAGAGAATGAAACGGTGGGCTGACACCAAACGACGCCCAAAGGACTACGCCGCGGGAGACATGGTGATGGTGAAGTTACTACCCAACCAATTTAAGTCTCTACGCAAAGTCCACAAAGGCTTGGTAAGGAAGTACGAAGGGCCGTTTCCTGTGATCAAACGTGTGGGAAAGGCCGCCTACCAAGTCCAACTCCCTCTGAAGCTGAAGATCCATAATGTCTTCCATGTAAGTCTTCTTAAGCCTTTTCATGGAGATGAGGAGGATCCAAGTCGAAGCGAGTCCAAGCGCGCTCCAACGGCTGTGGTCACCGAATTCAACAAGGAGGTAGAACAAATCCTTGCTGACCGAGTGATCCGGAGAAGAGGAGTTCCCAACTACCACGAGTATTTGGTGAAATGGAAAGATTTGCCGGACCAAGAGGCTAGTTGGGAACGAGAGGACCAGCTTTGGCAATTTGCCGATCACATTCGGCAATATAAGGCTGAGAATGCGACGAGGACGTCGCAGGATTAAGTGGGGGAGGGTGTCACGTGGACACTAAGTCCAGCCCATCTAGCAAGTGAGGAAACGGAAATTGGGGGCCAAATTAAGCCTCTGCGGGCTGCCAACATTGCCTAGCCCCCTTGGCAGCCCAAATCCAGCAAGAGGAAGGTCCTAGAAGAGTGTGGAAGTGCCCCGTCTAGAGACTTCCAGCAATGTCCAGCAAAGACACTCATTAGAACCTTCTTGAAGGATTTCCTTGGATGCTCTCTCTAGAACATTCATTGTAAATATTCTAGATAGTCATTTCTAGCCACACATTAAGGAGGTGGAGTAGCTATAAATAGACCCCTCCTCTCATTTGTAAACACACCTTTGCATACTCAATACAAGCTCACTTGCAAACTCTCTTGTGCTCTCTCTCTTTCTCTTGCAAGTTCAAGTCCTTACTTGCCACCCAACGCTTCCGCTCATTCGTTCAAACTCTCCAAGGCTTACTTAGCTCGTCTTCACACACAAGATCGACTAAGTGCCGCGCGGGTTAGCACGTCCGAAGCCTAACTCCGTGACAGCAGACTCTAATGCGGGTCGGTGATGCATTCCGTTTTCGGTAGTCATGAAGGAGTGTTTTTTTTTTTTTTTAAATCTTTCGAGTTAATTGACTCCACGATTAAAATTTCAGATATTTAATTTTAAAAATAATTTCAAATTTATAGGCACGGGCCATCAGAAAACAAGTCAAAAGCGCCGCGACGAAACAAAGAAAATGCGGGACAGGAACCCAGCGACTGTTTTGGACTCATCGTTTCTAACCGAGATATCGAGGCTCAGTAGAGCCCAAAACAAAGCACCCCTGAATGGGCCTACTTATTAGTTTGCCCATCCAACTTAATTCGCAAATCGTCTCCTCAAACGTTTTTTATTTTTTATTTTTCCTGAAAAATTAGCGAGAGACCATTCATGGTTAACATGGTTGTGAACTGTGTAATGCTAATGATTAGACTAGAATGACAACCATTCATGGTTAACATAGATTGTATGGAATAGATGCGATCATGTTTGTTTTGTATCATTTTAAGTGCTTCTCACGAAACAAGTAAAGGTCACATGAATCAATAGAATGACTGACAAAAGAAAGAGATGTCGTACACAAATCGCGTGCATATTCTTCTGATTTTTATTTATCCGTGGGATTAATTTGGAAAATTATTAGGGATATGCGAAAAAAATCCATTTTTATTAGAAATAATACCCTAATAAAATTTCTGAAAACTTCTACAAAATCTTGATTAATCGATTATTGAAGAGCCCCGACATCTATTACGGGTCAGAATTGGACCATAAGAGATATTCAATCTATACCGACAACCTAATGTCAGATTCGGGACTCATCAAGAATGATGGCCAGGGAAAGGAAAATCTTTTTTTATAAAAAAAAAAAAAAAAGAGACAAAAATGGAGGATCACACTTGGAAAGATTACCCACTTGCGTCGAACGTCGTCTTCTATGTATGTCTAAAACTTTTAAGTCCTCACAGGCTACACGGTCTTTCCATCTCATATCAGTAACCGCTTTTGTATCCAACCGTCTCTCAACTCGCAAGCAATAAAAGCTAGATGTCACGGTATTATTACCTTCTTCTTCTTCTAAGAGGAATCTACTATGCTTGAGATTTTTTTTTTTTATTCAATATAAGTTAGTAATTAAAAATTAACTTATTACTCTGATAAATTTATTTAACATATTCTCTCTTACTAAATTTATTAAAATTTTTGTTAAAAATTAAAATCTCATTTACTTACTCCTTTTATTTAAAGCATTTAGTGAGAAATACTAGAATCGAAATTAGGTTGATTATAATATTATTTATTATAAATATTTTTTTAAAAAAATAATTTATTAAAATATATAATAATTATATTTATATAATCTATTATTTTGATACACCGCTGCTGGGCTCCGAGCAAGTCGAAAACTTCCGGAGTTCAAGTTTTCGTTGAACTTTGACACGTAATTTAATTTGTTTTCTATTTTTTGTCCAGCCAAAATGAGCTTCAAAAGAGGGATAATTGAACCTACTACACATCTTAAAGGGTGTAACTTTTTCCTTTTTGAGGTCAACGTACAAGCAGTACGACTTTTTGAGGTCATGGTATGTCGGTTGATATCTAGAAATTTGGGAACCAGGTTTAGACGGAGAAGCGATTTATTAGACCAGTGCAGATTTCTCTAAGTACACATAACAATCTTATCGTTGAATAATCGTATATTTTTCATTTTTATTATAATTGAATAATTATAAATATACCCTCAATGATCAAATTGCCACATGATACCTTTTCGTTGATTCGCGTTATTTTGTCCTCGTGTGGCCTTAATAGATAGAAACAGCATCTCAAAACTTTTGTCAGGTTGCAAGGTAAATAGAGCTTGGAGTATGCAGGGATTTATTATTATTAGTAGTGATGATTTAATGATAATTTAGTATATTATTTTTATATATTAATTTAAATATAAATTTCTTTATTGAATCTCTTTTTAAAAAAATAAATAAAAAATTATGAGCATATATAATATTAAAATTTAAATTTATTAATATTAAAAACTAAATTTAATAAATTTTATTTTAATTTATAAATATAATAATTATTATATTTTTGAATTTTTTTATATTTCAAAAAAATTTCAGAAATTGCCATGTCATGGAATATAATTAATATTGGAAGTGGTCTGGATGCCAAAATCTGCTTCTTTCGTATGGATCTTCGCATGTCTACCTCTCTTTTGTCCTTTGGGCTCGAAAATCTTTCTCTCGCACGCGCAAACAAACTCACGGACTTGATCATGCACACACGAAGTGCTTGAAAAAGCCTACCAGTAGTGAGGCTTCTGGTGGCCTGTAAAAAGGGTCAACAGCTCATTCTTAATATTAGGGTTATCTCCAAAGTCCATACTTTTAGATATGTATGGATCGATCTTCAAAGGCACTGGCCGCTCATCTCCCCCTCAAAGGCTTCCCCTTTGCCACTGCCAGCAAAACAATCTTCTGATACTATATATATGCCACATCTGTACCAATTCAGCCAAGCTGGGAGGCCTTTGTTGGGGAACTGCGCAGGCTGTGCCTTTCCACAGAGAAAGCTTACGGTCCGAGAGTCGCGGCCGTTGTCTATTCCTCTTCAATGCTTGCTTCCACCACCTATATCCAGGTGAAACAGCGATGGTTGAGACCGTGCGAACTACTCGGGACTTGTCCTCATCATCCGAGATTTATGTGACTCTCGCAGAATTCTACCCTACAGAAGACAATGATATGTCTTTGTTAGGTGATTAATTTTGGGGTATTGTTTTTGTAGAGCGCAGAAAACTTAGTTTGCTTTCTTTGATTTTCCTTGTTCATGTTTAGTAGCTGCTGTTTGTGACATAGAGGAACTATAGTGGAAGGTGCTGTGTATATGTGGTTTGGTTGCCCTTTGAGTTGTGGGGATGCCATGGATAAAATTTCTTGCTGTTGTTCAAAAAATACAAAAGAATTGAAAGCAAGCCTTCATTAGGGTGCTCTCGTATGTATCATTACACTATTGAGTAATACAGTTCTATCGTTCTCTTTTCTGTATTATTCTTGTCATGTAGGTTTTCTTGGGAGGAGGGTGGTTGCTCGAGTGACCGAAAACTGCACGTATCAGCTGCAAAGCCTCTAGCGACAACAGGTATATACTATTTCATCTTGTGGAGCTCTAGATAATTTATATATTCCTTTTTTTTTTCCAGTTATTCCCTCTTTGTTAGTTTGCATAGCATATGAAATGTGAATATATATATATATGTAGACATGAAGGGTGGAAGGTTTCAATGGATGCAAGAGGTCCATTGCACATTCTAGAAGGCCCAATAACACAAGTTAGGACCATAAAGATTAAAGAAGTAATGAATGGGCTAATTCAGGATGCTCAGGCCAACCCAACTTCAAATGGTGTGAATTTAAACTTGGAAGAGAGTCCAGGCCTTATTAATATCATTAGAGTAATTAAAGTGTTAGGACTAATAATAGTAGTAACTCCAAATTAGCAGTTTATTTTCCATATAAGAATTTGTACCTAGATAGGAATTCCGCCTAAATAAGGAATTGTTTTAACAAGGAATTTATGCCTCTTTAGGATTGCTACCTAAGCCTATAAATAGGCACCCCTTGTAAGCTCTGGAATGCAGACAATCAAGAAATCAGACAACTTTGAGTGAAATAGAAAGTAAGAGTTTTTCTCCCACGGTTCTTTTAAGAACTAAAGAACTTATCAAGAGGTTTTCTTCTTGTGGCGTTCAAACCGACTTATCACTCCCAATTCCTTCCTCTTCTGGAGTGTGGCGTCCATATCCATCTTGAATACCCTAGGTTCGTGTTCCTTCGAATTTTGGGTCTAGGGTTTGTGTTATTAAATTTTGATTTAGCTTTCCTGGTTGTTCTTTGATTCATTGTGTACGTTGGGTCCCTAAGCCACGTCTTTTTGGGGTTTTCCGCATCAGTTGGTATCAGAGTCAGGTTCTAAATCAGAAAAAAAAAATAAAATAAAAAAATAATATGTCTTTGAAAGACAAAGGTGCTGCTCAGGAGGGAGCTGTTGACATGTCCTTCATGATCAAAGCTATGCAACAACAATTTGAGCACATGAATACCAGATTTGATGATATGAGAGAGATGATGGAGGAGCAAGCTAATACAATAGCAAAGTTGCAAAGGAGACACAAAGAATATGAGGCTTCTAAAGCAAGAAGGCAATTGAGACGTGCCTATGACCATGAAGATGATGATTCTGTGCCATCATCAGAGGGTGAAAGTGATGGAGAGAAGTATCCAGCTAATGGAGTAGCTCTCATCACAAGGCGAGCATTGAATGTGCAAGTGAAAGAAGAAAATGAGGGGCAACGAGATAACATCTTTCAGACAAGATGTCTCATCAAAGATAAGGTATGTAGTATGATTATTGATGGTGAGAGTTGCACTAATGTTGCTAGCACAACTATGGTAGAGAAGCTGAACTTACCTACTATGAAGCATCCTATGCCATATAAACTTCAATGGTTGAATGAGAATGGTGAAGTTAAGGTAGATAAACAAGTGCTCGTGTCATTTTCTATTGGAAGGTACCGTGATGAAGTTTTATGTGATGTTGTACCTATGCAAGTAGGTCATATTCTATTAGGAAGGCCATGGCAGTTTGATAGGCGAGTTATGCATGATGGCTTCAAGAACCGATATTCCTTCGTAATGAATGATAAACCCGTCACTCTTGTACCATTATCACCTCAACAAGCTTATGAGGATCAATTAAGGATAAAAACTGAGACTGAACAGAAAAGAGAGATGGAAAAAAGAGAAAACAGAGGAGAAACCGTGAGAACACAAGAGAAAGAGAAGAAAACAGAAAGTTCCTATGTAAAAGAAAGTGATGTACAAAGAGCAATTTTTGCCAAACAACCTATGATCATACTTCTGTACAATGAGGCTTATTTTAACACTAATAAGTTTGAGCCATCTTTGCCTAGTGGTGTTGTTGTTTTATTGCAGGAATTTGAAGGTGTATTCCATGACAATGACCCAAGTGGATTGCCACCCAAGAGAGGAATTGAGTATCAAATTGATTTCATCCTTGGTGCATCCATCCAAAATCGGCCAGCATATAAGAGTAATCCTAAGGAGACAAAGGAGCATAAAAGACAGGTAGAAGAACTTATTTTCAAAGGATATGTGAGGGAAAGTATGAGTCATTGTGTAGTTCCTATCCTACTTGTACGAGGAAAGTTGAACAGAAGGCATGCCAAGTGGATCAAATTCATTCAGACCTTTCCTTACGTCATCAAGTATAAATGAGGTGATGATTCGAGGACGAATCTTTTTGAGGAAAGGGGAAATGATGAGAACTGTAGACATGAAGGGTGGAAGGCTTCAATGGATGCAAGAGGTCCATTGCACATTCCAGAAGGCCCAATAACACAAGCTAGGGCCAGAAAGATTAAAGAAGTAATGAATGGGCTGATTCAGGATGCTCAGGCCAACCCAACTTCAAATGGTGCGAATTTAAACTTGGAAGAGAGTCCAGGTCTTATTAATATCATTAGAGTAATTAAAGTGTTATGACTAATAATAGTAGTAACTCCAAATTAGGAGTTTATTTTCCATATAAGAATTTGTACCTAAATAGGAATTCCGCCTAAATAAGGAATTGTCCTAACAAGGAATTTATGCCTCTTTAGGATTGCTACCTAAGCCTATAAATAGGCACCCCTTGTAAGCTCTGGAATGCAGACAATCAAGAAATCAGACAACTTTGAGTGAAATAGAAAGTAAGGGTTTTTCTCCCACGGTTCTTTTAAGAACTAAAGAACTTATCAAGAGGTTTTCTTCTTGTGGCGTTCAAACCGACTTATCACTCCCAATTCCTTCCTCTTCTGGAGTGTGGCGTCCATATCCATCTTGAATACCCTAGGTTCGTGTTCCTTCGAATTTTGGGTTTAGGGTTTGTGTTATTAAACTCTGATTTAGCTTTCCTGATTGTTCTTTGATTCATTGTGTGCGTTGAGTCACTAAGCCACGTCTTTTTGGGATTTTCCGCATCAATATATATATCCAAGAGAGCTGTTGTCCACAATCTTGGAATCCGCTGCGTGAATCAGCAGGATGCCTAATTCTATCAAGTATATATAGTCAAGTTGTAGCGGACCTTTTTGATACAACAAACACTCAGCAAAACCTTCAAATTAAATTAAGTTACGCTTTGTTGATGCTGGGTCTTTCAGAGCATGTCTTTTATGGAGAAAATATGGGAAGGGTGGAATTGATGTGTTAACAAAGTCAATGCTAGAACGATCCGGCAATTTTTTTCTTTTTCCCGGACATTGATGACAATAAAGACGAGAAAATGTTCTTGGTTTGGTGGAGTTTTGTTAGTTTTAGTTATAGATTTTTATTTTTAATTCTTTTTTTTTCTTTTTTGGCCGAGTGTTTTACACACCAAAATTTATGAGTGAAAATTAAGATGCTCTTGTTAACCTTTCCTAAAAGGAAAATATGTAGAGTTACACAAGCAAGTCTGTGGGGGAATCAATTGCAGACCAACACTGAGTTATCAATGCATATGATTTGATAATCCTTAATTATCTGGAAAATGAATCTCACCAGTAAATGTAGCTTTACACTTATATATATAAATACAGGTACTATACACACACACACATATATAAAAGTGCAGGGCATGGTTTCTCTCTTCTCCTCCCTTTTGTAAGTATGATATCTTTACTTGAACATGTAGATGTACAAGGATTGATCTGTTCTTGTGAGGAGGAGGAAGAAAGCTGTGTCGTGAAGCGATGGGGGCCTTTCTGGTTGAGTTGAGGTTGGATTTTGCTAGAGGTGCTTATAGTTTGATAAATTTAGCCATTTCCATCACCTTTCAGCCAAAGGATGGACCACCAGCAGCGCCGGAAACAACAGTCAGCTACCCACCGCTAAGTCCTCTTGGCTGTTTTCCAGAGAAGGCTTGACAATCTACCATCAATGTCTAACATTGGGCATTGGAGTTTTACTCCTCTCATGGTTTTAGTGAACCCTTTCAATTTTCCCCTTCCCTACCAACCCGAAAATTTGGATCCACCATTCATTAATCGGCACACAAATTTCTACTTCCTACAAATAATGCCTTTTCTTGGTTTCATGCTGTTGAGTAGTAAGAGAGCGTTTCTTTTATATGGAAAGCCAAAAAAAAAAAAAAAACAGCAATATATTTGTGTTTGCGTGTGGGGTTTAAAGATTTATGACTTAAGTCTAAGGTTTTGAGATAGAAATCCAAAGGCCCAATAGATATTATTGGCTCCTTGAAACAATTCTTGAAGAAGCAAAGTCTAATTAGATAGCTGTACAGTAAGACACATTAGGCTCCTGAACAAAGACTATTCAAACTATTTTGAATGTTCAATTACGCGTCCCAATCAAACTCATTACATAATTTCTGGAGACTTTGCAAGAATGAGAAATAAATGCGAGCAAAAAATTATATAATGAATACGGAACTGTAAATGAAGAAAATTGGAGATCTTTTAACACGGCGGCATATCGGCTGGCGGTGGCAGCAGCTTTTCTTCTGGGCCAGGACCATTCTTGATGATAAATGCCATCGCCATGCCCCATGATAGGTGACGGTCTAAATGACAGTGCATGAACCACACTCCTGTTACAAATAGAAGTTAGTGCAACCCATGTTATTAATTATTATGGGGGCTATAATAACAAAATTCCCGTAAAAGAAGAACGATTATTTCTGCGTCAGAAGTTATACCAGGGTTATTGGCCTTGAATCTTATGGCAGACCAGCCATTTTTGGGGACCGCAACGGTGTTTTGAAGAGGAGGGTCAACAAGATTATATCTCAAGGGATCCTTATCTTTGTCGAAATTCCCTAAACCCCATCCCACAACATAGAAGCTTGTTCCATGTATGTGCATTGGATGATCAGTGCCAGCGACCAAATTGGTTCCCTGAAATACAAGCTCCACCGTGGCATTGTACTCCAGAACTTTCACTTCGGTGGCTTTTCTTGGCGTCCTGTAAACCAGTGGGAGAGTATCTGCAGTGAAGTTAAAGAACAAAGGCGGTCTACTAGGGAATTGATCATTATAGACACCATTGATGTGATTATAGTAAGCTCTCAGTATGTCCATTGATGTTGGTGAATCAAAGCTTATGTTGTTCGCACTAGCGGCAAGTCTAGAACCATTAGGCCCCGCACAAGAATCGTCGACACATGGAAATGTGTTCATTGAAACCGTGAAAAATAATGGTGTAGTTACGGTTGATGGAACATGGATCGGATGATCAGCATCGGCTAAGCTTCTAAGACGACCGGTGAAATTAACCGATGCATTGGTGTCATTGAAAGACGGAAGATATGGCAACGAGGGAGATGACGAAGGAGTATAGTTGCCATTGTATTGAACAAAGGCTGTGGTGACGGTGGGATTATAGGCTGCACCATTGGCACTGGAGTAGGCTCTAGCAGCCATGTAGTAGTGGTCTAATGTCCTATTTGCTTCCAATAGAACATCTATGGTCTGTCCAGGTGATATTGAAATATAATCAACTTTCAATGGCTTAGTGTAGCTTCCATCTGTTCCAACGACGGTGAGTTGATGGTCGGCGATGGAGAAGAACAGAATGTCTTGAAGAGCCACATTGACCAGGCGAAGAAGGTAAGTCCTGCCATAATCCACCATTAGCTTGAAGGTATCTGTAATTAGAAAAGATTTTTGGTTAACTAAAAAGAAAACCGCAAAAATATACAATAAGGATAAAAGTGAGATATTGGCTCAAAACTAAAAGATTTTTAGCAAAGTGTTTCCATCATTGTGTTACAAGCCTTTAACCTTTGTTTGGTTTGTCAGGGAATGGTAGGAAACAAAATGGTGTGAAAGAAAAGTGGAGTTAGCGAGAAAGCGAAAGAAATAGGACATTTTGTTCGTAAAACTACCACATTGCCCTTAAATTTCGGCTGTTAAACCTGTAATATATAAGAATAAATAAGTAATTTTTAAAAAGAAAAACCTTTTTCAGTCCTATCCAAACAAAATATACACTTTATAATTCTTTTCTTTCTCACTATTTTCATCGTGTCCAAACAAGTTATAATAAGAAAGCCATTTTCTTTTTCTTTTTCCTTTTCTTTTTTAATAACTTGCTTTCTCATTATTTTCTTTCGCTCAGCTTTTGTTTCCACTGCACTTGGTATTCAAACAAAGTATTAGAAACATTTCTCCTATTTAATTTGTAATGGAAAGAGAGAGGGAGAGGGAGAGGGAGAAAGAATGGAACTATAGCTGCAGCGGTAGTGTGTCGGCGAATAATTAGTTTTAATATTATTATTAACAATCAATAATAACAAGTTTATTAGAGGAAAAATATTCTTTAATTCTAGATAACAACTAGTCCTAATGCATCTACTTATAACTTACACTTGACTGTAGACTCATGGTATGTTCTAATTGAAGAATCTAGATTAACTCAAACATAGTGTACCTGGCTTTGAGCAGTTATAAAGATCCCCAGGTTGACCATTAATGGTGTAAGCATCAGAGACATTAGGGTCTCCTCCTGACCGGAGAAATTCATCATATATTTCGTCTATATCTTTCTTCCACCACTCTCCTGCATTTTCGTAAGTTAGTGAAACACAGTCCTCTTGAACTAATTAAATATTAATATCGACCAGAATGACTTCAAAATTGATATGAAAATTATTGGAATTCCAAGCACGGTCAATTACTACACCTAAAATTATAGGTATATCTGCACGAGGTTTTGGGAAAGGGTAGTTGGTTCCTTTCTTGGGATAAATGACAATGGCACCATATACGGTGGCTCGCGACCAGTCGCTGTGAGCATGCCACCATAGAGTTCCTTCTTCATCGGAAAATATAACCTTCTGGCTGAATTTACTTCCTGGTTGAATTGGGCACTGCGTGATGTATTCTGGGCCGTCTGACCATGGATATCTGGGTTGTTTCACTCCATGCCTGCACCAATGCCATACTTGTTAATCACAAATATATAACTGGTTTCATTTCAACCACTCAAATCGAGCTGATTTATTGGAGAGATATGTAGCACGTGCCAATGGATGGTGATGTTATGAGGACTCTTGTTAATAACATCCACGATTATCGTGTCTCCCTTGTTGGCATAGAGTGTTGGTCCGGGGAATCGACCATTGACGGTCAAGATGTTGTTCGTGCTGCAAAGCCTAGTGTATGGAGCATTTCTGACCTGCAACGGATGATGTCAGTATATATCTATGAACAACACAGGCAGGGGCAAAACCAGAAGTAACGTTAAGTTGTGGGGCCAAAGTGGAAGATAATTAGGATGTAAATGAACGCGTGTATGAAGTTATGGGGGCTAGAGTTAAAATACAAGGTTCTTTTTTTTTGGTGGGTTGGGGGGGGGGGGAATAACTACAAAACTATGCTAAAAAAAATGAGAAAAAAACTTAGATAAGTGCAATCCGAAATTATCCACTAATTTAGAACCAAAAGAGCGGATCAACGAATGGACACGGGAGGAATGGCCCAAAAGCCAACCCCAATATCGAAAACGAAGAATGTATTGTTGAACCGAAAATTTCTGCAATGGCTGGAATGTTAGTAGACTGGTTCAATCCGTAATTGTGTTAGTAGACTGAAGCTTCTCCGAGATTGGCTTAATCAATTGTATTATTGACTTGGTTCCAGGCCTCAACAGATGAAATAGACATACACATATTGTAGGCATGCATCGATAGCCAAGGCTTACAAAACTTGTGTGTACGTACCATGAAAGTATGACGGCGAGCTAGAGACGCTTGGCAACACAGCAAACTACCAAACAAGAGCAACCCCACAACTTGTAAGACTCGAGCTCTCGTAATCGGCGACATTTCCCTGGCAGTAAATCAATGAAGGCCTCACTTGTTCAAATCTTAATGCTTTAGAAACCTGCTTGTTGTGGCATTTATATAGGCAAAACAAGAAAGAACAAGACAAAATTTGTGAATCTCGTCATTTGCCCATCTCTTTTAAATATTTGTCATCATTGATTTGAATTACGCTAAGTGCCTAACTACCTACCTTCAACAAGTCTACAAATGCTTGCCAATTGTTTGAACAAATTCTTTCTTCTTCGCAATATTATTTGGGCAGAACAGTCTCTCTTATAATTGATACATTAGCCGATTTTTTTTTTTTTTTTCTAAACCGTGTATTGAATTGTTTTTGGTTTAGGATATCTTTTTAAAGGGGAGACATATGTCTATACACTAACATTTTTTTATTGTATATATCTTAATACACCGCCTTGGTGTTCTTTATCAATGAAATTTATTACACTTATCAAAAAAAAAAAAAGAAAAAAAAAAAACAGTGCCTAGGTACCAACTTTTCAAACCCAATCCCTTGCACTGACATGGTGTTTTTGGACCTTTTGGCTGTAATTGATATACTCGTTAGATGGTATATAAATTGCTTTTCAAGCAAAAAATTCCTATTGTTATCGCTGATTGTAATTGAAATTTCAAGCGAAATTTTTAACATCTGCAATGTAATCATCGTATAGTTTAAATGGTAGACTTCGTTTATTTGTTGTCGTACCACAAGTCTTGAATTTGAATTTTTATTAAATTATTCGTTACGCTGACAAAATTTACACTTTTAATGGGCACACCACCCCTATTTTTTTTAATTTTCTATTAAAAAAAGAGACAAAATTAGTATTGTTTGCTCTTATTTGATTAAGATAACTAGCAATCGTAATCAATACTTCTCTTTCGTGCGAGCTAATGCAGTTCAATTGTTGATGTTGATTAATCAGATTTTGTCATTAACCCAAAAAAACAGAAATTCTCCTCCTCTTCTTGTGGTTTTTTTTTTTTTTTTTGGGGTTTGGGGAAAAATTCAACGGGGTGTCGCTCTAGTTTGATTGGTTACTTGAGGATGGAAATTTCAACAAGAAAAATGAACAAGAACGTTGCGTCACGAAATTAATTAGAACCTGCATGTCAGTCCATTAATTTAGGCGGGTTAATGCCACGGCTGGACCCTGGCAGTGGAGAACAAAGAATTTGACTTTTATATTCGAAATCTTTTTATAATTTTCAATGGCCAAAAACGAAGTGAAGATCAGCTTTAGGGATTTCCTAATTGAAAACTACTATCTACGTGCCTCTGAAGGCCACGAATTCTATGTGCCATTGGACAAAAATCCAGTGGTCAAATACCTGTCTTGGAACAGAAGATTGACTTGCTGTTGGAAGCCTCTTTCTCCCTGTTTCTTAATCTCTTCCCCACTTGAAAAAAAAAAAGAAAAAAAAAAACGATAACAATGACTTTTAATACAAATTAAGCCCCTGTGGGCTTAGAGAAGTTTTAGACTAAATCCTTGTTGAACAAGCATAGAGATATCTAGTTCACAGATTTATCAAGTTATAGAAATAGTCTATCTCTAAAAAATAGAAGATAAAATTGTATATATATGAATTATTTTTGTAGTATAAATAAGCCCCTCGAAACTGTTGACTCGACTTACTCAGGACACTCTAGGCGCATAAAATAATAATAATAAGAAGAAAAAGAAATAATTTAAGTGCCAACGTGTCATGAAAATTCAACTCTCTTGTTTTATAACATAGTGCGTAGCTTCTAAGAGTCTTCACACACGACGACAGAAAGTCTCACTTTTCGAAGAAAAAATCATTTTGGGTGCTCAAAAAAAAAAAAAACAAAAAAACAACAGGAAAAAGAAATCATGTTGAGTTTGTTGTCTCTCCTATTGGGCAACCTAATGCGTCACCGAAATATGTTTCTTGATTTTCTTCCCTTTTCCTGAAGAAACGAAAGGGCGGTGCTGCTCTAGAGTTTAATGGCTAGTATATGCAGTTTAATGCATTGTATTACGTTTCTTCACCAACCTAATCGTATGAGATCAGAATTCCCGAGATTAAGACATGCCTCGAGAAACGTATTCTCACAGGATCTTTCTTCATTCAATTTTTGTTTTCGTTTTTTTTTTTTTTTTTTTTTAGGGTCTGGTAGCTGTTTCTTTCCTCGTGCTTGCGTGATACAATTAGTAGTAAAGTTTTTACTTGCTTATGACGAAAGAGAAAAAAATATATACAAAACAAAAAAAAAAAAAAAAAAAAGAGTTTGAGTTTGCCATTGCGACAATGACAGTGCTCTGGTTAGTTCATTAATTTTTCAAAAACGTGTCCCAATGCCGCAATTGAAGTGTGTGACATAAACACTAATTCTTTTATGTTTTGCCCGTAGAGGATATGGTTAGGGGAGGTGGGGGACAGATTAGAGCCGTGTCTCCAACCGCTGTGTCCAAGCTGGAGAAGTGCATACGCGAAGTCTATGGGCTGTAGGCGGATATAATCAGCCTCGCCCATGTTTCTGCGTTCAAAATAGTGAAAGCGGAGTAGGCGGATGGTCGGAGTTTTATAAGAAATTAGAAATTAAAAATAAAATAATAATAATAATAAAGAAATTGATCTTTTTGGATAATCCAATTTCCAATCATCGCATTAAAAGAATCAACTTTCAATAAATTCAAAAAATTTAAGACATTATATCTATATGTACTTAAGAATATAACTTGATAATTAAGAAAATGTATATATTTAAAAATAATCTATCAATTATATTATTAGTAAGAAAAAATAAAAATTAATATGAAATAATAAAAAATAAATATTAAATAATATAATTATTAATAATATCTTAATTAAGATTATTTATATGATATATTTATCTCAATTCCCCCTACCAAGTGGGCTCAGGATTTTAAGCCGAACAGAACGGACACAATTGGAGAATCATTTTGGCCCAAGTCTACTAAAATCCACTAAATGCAGCAATTCATATATCTTGAAGCAAAAACTCGCCCAAAACTATCCTGCAATCAAGAAATATTTTAATTGTTAAAAAAAAAAAAAAAAAAATATATATATATATATATATATATATATATATCAAGATTTTAAATTCTAATTAAGAACAAAGCCGTCCACATGTATATAAAAAAACAGGGAAGGCATGTGAATAATAAATACCCATAATTAATTAGAGGGCACGTTGCTGGCCCCCAAAAACAAGCTTAGGATCGAAGCAAGGGTTTGCCAAGTTACTCTAGTCCCCGGGACAGGTATCATAGGTTGTCAGTTTTGGTTTAGTAGTAGTATATGGGAAGCATGCAAATAAAGAGACCAAGGAATGGCCTTCTTCCGCATGTCTAAAGTGGACAAAACATGTCCAATGAACAACTAGTTTTTTCCCAAAATTTCGCAGCCCTGAGAGCTTTCGTGTATTTGTCCTGCACGGTGAAACAACAGGTCGGGCTGCTTATTAATGGATAACAAAAAAGAAAAAAAAAAAAAACGAAGAGCAAGAAAGAAAAGGAAGAACCAACTGCCTTCTCGAACTCATGAACAACTAATTTTCCTCGAACCCTTTTTATTTGTCTTCCCTCCGAAGGTAACCCATCGTTTCAAGAGTATGCCAAGGAAAGAGAGAACATAACTGGCATTTGCAAATTTTTTGAAGCTTTACTTATTTATACTTTTATTTATTTATTTATTTAGATATAATAGATATATATTTTATACTTTTTATAACTTTATTATACTTTTATTTTTATTACATTTGATATTGAGTTAATTTAATTATAAGGAGCTAAATTAGCAAATCTCTTGCACCTATAATGTAGCTGACAACTTGACACACATAAGCTTGACTCCATATAAAAAGGGCTGCATGTGGGGCTATCTATAATTTTTCAAGATTATTGTAGTATAGATTCTGGTATCACCATCATAATGTTTCCCATTTACTCGTTTTAGTTTAGTGTTATCTACAGAAATGAAAAAAAAAACAAATATCTAAAAAATAAGATTAACAATGCATGGAAATGTTTTAGAAATCATGTTTTGAAATCATCAAAAACATACAATATTCATTCCAATCTACCATTGAAGCCGCTGTAACCCTGAATTGCTAACGGCAGGAAAATATGATATATATACACACACAAACACCCACACACACACACACACACACACACACCAGTTTTGATAGACGAACAAGAAATTTGCTTACCAATATATGAAAAACATGTTAACATGATGCGGCTATCCGTGTATTGAAAGAATTGAATATCATAACTCAAACAAGACCTCAAGTCACAAATCTTCTTCGAATTCCCATTATGAAGACTGTAAGCCATAGCTTGCCATCAGCATACAGCATAAGTATGGACCCTTCTTCCTGCTCATTTCGAATTATTCCCGGGATTACAATACTTGGACATGCAATTCTCATAGTATCTAAGTCCACACGATACCTCACGAACCACCCAGGATAATCGCTAGCCATCTCCAAAACATCGAATTGTAGAGGAGGACATGGGCGACCTGCTCCTACCACAAGATGCAGATGGCCTCGAGATTCCCCAAAATAGAGAATGCCCCAACACGCTAATTCACTAACAACTGGAGTCATTGATGTTTCCTTCAACCGTGCTGTCTCCACATTAAAAGAGAAACAAAAAAACCTAGCCTTGACAGCACCGGTGAATGCTGCCATGACAATAAGCCACGAATGAACCGCCATGGCAATAAGTTAGGCACATGGTTTTCTAATTCCTGCAGCAAAGTCCTCCCTTAATGCCTGCATTCGAAATCTAGCATCAGAGTAAAAACCATGTCTGGAATCTCCGGACACAGTGCAAAAGAGAAAATGACACAATATCCATAACCATATTTTGATGCACGAACAGAAAATTTTCTTACCAAGGTATTGCAGCATGTTCAGATGCTAATAATGGTCTCAATGTTTTGAAAGACTTGAAAAAGGAACCCCGAACAAATGTCCAAAACACTAATCTTCTTTGAGTTTCCATCATGAAGATTGTAAGCCATAGCCTTCTCATCCACATATAGCACAAGTATGGACCCTTCTTCCTCTTCAGCTCGGATTAGACCCAGGATTGTAAATTGTATCAGAATCGAACGCGTAATTCCAATCAGATTCACATGGTACCTCAAAAACCATCCGGAACAATCAATAGCCATCTCCCAAATATTGAATTCTGAATCAGGGGCATGTGTCCCAAGCATCAGATGTAAATGACCCTGAGACTCCCCAAAGTATTGAAGAACCTCACAAAGCTGTGATGGACCAACAACTGAAGGTAGGCATTGGCATTTCTTTCATTTGCCCTCCTTGATAGCAAAATACATTGACGTTTTACCTCGACGGAAGCATCAGTGTAGTAAACACTGCGACTAAATGCGAGGCTCTCGGATGCACAGAAAACAATTCCTGACATACTCCAAGAATTGGTCTCTGACATGTATAAATCGACCCGGTATCCATCCGTAGCTTTATCTACCAGGAAAACTGAAACGACCCCGTAATGAGGCCACTTCAGGTGATCAGACGCCAGTTCAAAATGGGAACGAGAATTCCCAAGCTCAGGGATGTTAGGAAAAGGGATCCTCTTGACTTGCTTAGTGGTTGGATGACAGACAAAGCACCGGAACCCCTCGGGAAGGCCGTCACTATTAGAAACAGAACGACACTTCCAAAAAGCGCCGTCGCAAGGAGACGTAATGGAGAATTCCCCAATCGGGGTCGAAAACGAAATCAGAAAAATAAAGAAGTTAAGCCATTGCAAGATTGACTTCATAAACATTGTCGATGTTCAGAAAAGCAAAGGCACGATCTGAAAACAGGGAGCAAATTGGACGGCGTCGTAGTCGATGAGAAGGGAAGGACGATATAGCTCTAAGTTTTTTCCTTTTTTTTCTTTTTTTGGTTGTGTTTTTTGTCTTTTTTTTCTTCGTTAATTTTAAATGTAAATTCCTCTTCTCTTATATTTTAATTAACTCTCAATTATCTCTTTCATCTTTTCTATTTTTTTACCTTCATTTCATTTTTAAATACTTAAACTTATTTCAGTAAAATTTAAATATTTTTTTTAATATTTCCTCCTGTTTCCTTCTTAAGTAATGAAATGAAATTACAAAATTCTCATTGAAATTAACAATAGAGTGCACAAATAGGTTGAAAGAGGGGCTTAAATGGCCGAGTTGTACCAAATTGGAGAAACTATATTGAGAAAAATACATATCTGCAAAAAGAAATTAAAAAAAAAAAGAGCTAAGTAACACAGTTACCGGGATGAATGAGTCGAAATGATAAAACATTTCCTCGTGGGAATCTCACTTAAATGTTTTATCTCCAAGGAAACTAAGACATTGCAAACAATTTTGAACTTATTTTCCAAGGCGGCTAGGATGATCCAGGGACCAGAGTACAATTAACCCAAATCCAAACCCAACCCAAAAGACCCAATCAGACCCCAAGATATGAACCTTACTTGGGTTAAATGTCATTACACCAAACAATTAGAAGCTAACCTATCGCTTAAAAAAAAAAACAACAAAAAAAGCACTAACACGTAGTAATAAAGAAGTAATAGGAAAATACTAAAAAAATATTATAATAAATTTGTTATATTATAAAATTAAATAAAATTTAATTGGTTCATATTTTTTTGTTGTTATTACATTATTTTGATTACTTAAATTTTTTATTTAAAAAAAAAAAAAGCAGAGAGGCTGGGAGTATTTGGGGAAATTAGGAGAGAGTGGAGATCCAATCCAAATGCGTTCGAAATTCAAAATGTTGTTGTCGGGGAATGGTTCAAATGAGACCACGTGGCGGCAGTAGAGAAATTTCAGGACAAAAATTAAATTTCAAGCATGCTAATTATGAAGTTCAACTTGATGGCATGTCTGGTGGCGGAGGCAGTAGCTTGGCTTGGTGAGCGACTCTTGCGATCCGCCACAACGAAAACAGTTGCCATGCCCCAAACTACATAACGCTGGAAATGGCAATGCAGGAACCAAACCCCGGTAAAATGCAATGTGAAAAACAATAATCAGATTGCTTGGAAAAAGGCAAAAATAAAAATGATAGAATGCTGTGGTTGGTCGCCTTAAATCTGACAGTGGTCCGACCATTTTTAGGCACAGTAACCGTGTTGCGTAGAGGAGGGTCGGTCAGGTCATAATTTTTGGGGTTCTTATCTTTGTTAAAAATTTCCAATCCAGCCCCAACAACGTAGAAGCTAAAGCCATGGAGACGCATTGGATGATCTAGCCCAGCAACCAAGTTTGTCCCTTGAAAGACAATTTCCACAGAGGAGTTATAATGCAGCAAGCCTGGTTCCATTTGGACCCTCACAAGTTGTGTTTCGTCGGCACGGGAGTGTGTTAATGGAAAGCGTAGATATAATCCGAGTGATGATCTTCGTGGGAACGTCAATGGGATGGTCTTTACCGGCTAAGCTCCTGAGGCAACTAAGCAACCTGAAAGCTGCATTGGTGTTATTGTAGTAAGGAAGTTTGGGCAAGTGAAGGGTTGAAAATGGCTTATAGTTTCCGTTGTATTGGACAACGGCTGTGGTGGTTGTTTCGTCGAAAGGAACATGATTGCCGCTAGAGTAAGCCCTGGCAGCCATGTAATAATGGTTGGGGCTTCGATCGACTTGTAACAAAGCATCCAGGGTTTGTCCAGGAGATACGACTACGTAACGTCTCGTCAATGGCTTGGGGTAGCTGCCATCTATTCCGACGATTGTGACCTTGTGTTTGGCAATGGAGACGAATAGAATGTCATCGAGTGCAGCATTTACCATGCGCAATAGATAGGTCTTGCCTTGGTCCACATTGGGTCTGTAAGTTTCTGCAATTGGAAAAGGGAAAGAGAATTCAAGGATGAGAACTAACAAGGATCCTAAAGAAACGTGTAGCTATCTTCAAATTAATTGTATTTCTCTTTGATTTGATCAGGTTATGAAGTACAAATTGTTGGTTGAAACAAGGTTTTGCCATGGATGTACATGTATAACTGGCTTTAAGCGTGGGGGTACAAGTCCCCAGGCTGACCATTAATGCTATAGTCATCAGACACATTTGGATCTCCACCCGTCTCTGTGAATCCCCTCGAAATGTAAGAAAAAACACTGACTTCAGCTACTTGTCTCCTTCGCCTCCCTGGTGAAATGAATTAAATTTGACCCTTGTGAGCTATATAAATGGAATTTAGGACTGCAAGACTTTTTACAGAATATATGCGTACGTACCAAAAATGATAGGCATCTTTGCGTGAGGTTTAGCAAAAGGGTAGCAATTCCCGTTGCCCGGATGGATGAGGACGAGCTCGTGACTTCACACCGTAATAACGTTAATTTGATCGAACACGGACAATTAAAATAATTAATTTGGGGAAAGAACGAGGGAAAGTGAAATGAGTTGGCATGCTCTCGGAATTTGCGTGTATAATTAATATGTTTTACTCTTTGTAATCAAAATAATCAGAGTTTCTCCGTACAATCAAATTAAGGATCACTCTGAGGAAATTGTACCTAAGGGAGAGGTGTTGTATGGATATTTTCGATATTAGAATATAATAATTATGGTGACTCTACCTTCTAAAAAAAAAATACAGTGACCCCACGGTGTGAAATTCGGAGAATGACTAATAAAGAGGTTGTTTTTGCATGTTTTAAGTTAATAGTAAAATTACTTGAAGCGCTGGTATAATTAGTAATTTAATATGTTTTTTAATATTATGTAAATTTATTTTTTTATTTATATTTATCTTTAAAAATTTAAGATTTATATTAAAACATGATATTAAATTTAAAATTCATTAATATTAAAGTTAATTATATAACAATATTTAATTTCTTTAATGAAAATATTAATATATGATATTTGATATTGACTCAAGTGCGACGACGGATATATCTTTGATTGTTTTTTTTTTTTTAATTGTTAAAAAAAAATAGTGCTAACTACAAAAAAAAAAGCATGTGAGATGGGCCACTTGCAACTTTCCATTTAGCCCAAACACTTAAAGATACAAAACCCAAATTTAACTAGGCCTAAATGAAACAGGAGAAGCAGAGCGCAAGCAATCTCAAAATCATCCATCACCTTCTCAAAAAAAATTAAAAAATATATATATATATACACACACACACACATCTCAAGTGGAATGCCCACCCCACATACCGCGCATCAACGCCACGTCACTTATCTTTTTCTGTTTTCCCTTTTTTATAATTCTAGACACGGCGTCGTATCATCGTTAAATAGAAGTTCGGGACATTTCCTTGAAAGGAGAAAAAGTTGGCAGGCGGAGGTGGGAAGCCAGGGGTAAACGCGGAACCAGAGTTGTACGTCCCCTTTTTTTTTAATAATATTTTTTAAAATTATGTAATATAAAATAAATATATAATTATCAAAAATATTTACTTGGCATAAAGCGCATTACATATATTGTATGCCTATTTATTTTATTTGTATGTACATTATATATATATATATATTTTTTAAGTATGCAGAATTCACATCTTTTTTTTGTACCTTGTATAGAAGGGCTTCCTCTTTATAACGGTCCATCCCCTGTAGCGGGATCCTTCATAAAATTAAAATGAATGTATAAATTACTCTTTTTTTTTTTTATCTCTCCATTGACTCGACCTCTTTTATTAAATTTCAACACCTTCCATGAGAGTGCCAAAGGATTCGAGATTTCATACAAAAATGTCTAATCTTGATTTTCTGAGGGCAAGAACTAAGAATACCTGCAATTTGTTTAGATCTCAAACTATAAAGCCGCACATTCATCAAAAGAATACTTTTTTTTTTTTTAACTGAATAAATTTTGTGTGTATTCTACCGATGAGTCGTACATAATTGATTTCTTTTCCAACCATGTAATCACCCTGAGACGCCCAGATTAAATGCAGAACCGGAGTGGATATGGGAGAATTGGAGGGGATTGAGGAACTGCGTTGGTCATTCATAAAACGCATATGCACTACAAAGAAATCAGAAGCTACGCATCACGGTACATTATTTTCTTTTTAAAGATCAACCTATTAAATCAAATTACATAATATTCACATTTATATAATTCAAAATTCTTCTATAAGAGTTGAGTTGTACTTAAAAATTAATTTATTTATTTTATGTATTTATTCATAATATTTTTTATTAAATTTATTAATATTTTCATTAAAAATTAATATCTCTCCATACTTAAAAATCAATTCATTGCGACAGGTTCCGCTTATCTCCAATGTACCTTTTGTTGACGTAAATCTATGGAACGTTCCTCCCCAATCAGCACATTGTTTGCAGTTTGCCCCGGTTGGGACTATGCTGGCATCAAATATTTATTTATTAGGTTCGCATTTACCATTATAAGTAGCAATTTAAGCAGGGAAACTTGTTCAACATATAGTTTTTTTTTTCTTAATTCATTGTTATAATACTGCAACTGTAGAAACTCATCAACTGCATATGAGTCCGGGTTTAGGAAATTCTTTCCATATGGATATGTATGGTCTTGCCATGGATGACGATATTAATTTAGACACAAACAAACAAGTGCCGCGACGCAATGTTTCTCTTTATTTAGGTCCCAGAAAGTAGAAGGGGACGAGAGATAGCCTCATCCATTTCGCAATATCAACTCGGTTCCTTTAATTTCTCTTGGCTCTTGGTACCCAAAGTATTTCTCTTTCACAAACCGAAACAATTGAGATTCATGTGAGATGGTGGGATTATCAATAATAAATGTTAAATGACATATTGTCCTTTTTTTTTCTTTTCTCTTGCATTTTGATCGAGTGCAAATACAGCTATCTCCAACTCCACCGGTCACCAACATTTATTTGCTATAGTTACACCTTCTGACTCGAGTTATTTCTTATTGTCTTATTAAAGCGATGGAGGTATAGTTAGTGGCCACCCAATTCCCCTGCAAAAATGGAAACTAATAGGAAACATGCCAGGCCTAGTCATTTGAGAGGAGAGGCTAGACTATGGCGCCTGGCTGAGGACAAACATCGCATTTGCCAGACAAAGACGTTTAGAGAGCTCCACTTATCGTTCCCCTCCCTTCTATAGCCAACGTCAGTACTCCTTTGGGTCTAACTAAAATTGCCAATGCATTGGAACTTGATTTATAAACTAACATGCTAATCTATGTGGTCTACAAAGCATGATCCTACAAATTATTCCAAAGGGTACCAACGAGAAGCTTTAAACTTTTTGACAAGTCTGCATATTATAGTTTAGATTCGTATAGATTCAGAAACATGATACGTATACCGGACCACACTGGCTGCAGGGAGAAGAGACTGTGGTAACCACACACCTTGACCCCGGTACAAAGCAAATGAACAATAAAAGGAAAGAAATTTCAGACAGTCGAAGACAACAAGAAGAGCAAAATAAACCCTGTAACCGTGGCAAGTTTTTGTCAACCGACAGAAAACTCTGAGCTGTGTTTCATCGAGAGATTAAAGAAGAACTTCGCTAGTTAATCTGCGGACCACTTCCGGTGCTAACTGGGGGCTGATTTGGTACACTTAAAACATTAAGTAATCCATTCGGAGCAGGATCATCCTGCAATTCAAAAAATAAAAACATAGACTAATATACGTTAACATACATCAACCGATCCAAATATAGGCTATATAATATACACGAACATACTTCTAGAACTTACAGTGGTGACTGTGGGAGGATCAGCCTCTAGGCTACTGGCTGTTGTTGCCGAAGGAGGTTCCTGGGTTCTCCATTCAAAACCCAAACACTTGATAAAAGCTTCAACGAAAAAGCAACGACTGGGGTGAGAGGTGTGACCACCATAAGTGGTACTAACACTACCTTCTTCTTCTTGAATCACCTCCCCTTCCGCCGACTTGTCCCCCATCTTAAATTTTTTGTATTCAGCCCTTTGCCAATCTCTTTTACTACTATTCTTCTTCTTCTTCTCCAATTCTCGTTTCTTCTTGTACAACTTTTTGGTTTTTTTCACTTGTCTAGCTCGTAAACCCCATCTTAGATAGCGATTTTAAATGCGCGTTTGGTCTGTCTACCCTTCTCCATCAGTGACACGTTCATACGAATTTATGATGTCAGTTTTGCCCAGTTCAGACTTAAATTCCCAAAATTATCCCTCCCCTTTCAACCTCCTATTTATGCAAGTTCATACACACAACAACACAATACACAAACCTCTGCTGTCTGCCCACATGACGGCGTGCAAAAATCCTGGGGCGTCATTGAAAATTTTTTCATTCGTCCAATTCATAGACAGTTTAGACCTTGTTTGCTAATGGGGAAAAAATTATTGTGAAATTAAATGAACCAAAAGGCATCAAGATTAAAAAGGAAAAATAAAAGAAGAGTTTCCCGAAAAGAAAAACCATGCAAATAACGATACTTCAATAGTAAATGTCTTTTAATGGAGGAAGTGGACGAGAATGTGTTGCAGATTTTACAAGTGGTGCACTTCCCAGCCGAAAATAAAAGACAGAATTACAAAGGTGGCGTGGTCGGTACAAATTGAAAATTTCATCTGTGAGCCTCACGTGTCAAATTTTAGAAAATTAATTGACTATTTCAAAACTACCGAATTAAATCCATCACTTACCAAAACGAGAATTTTTATTTAGATTCCTGTTCAACTTCGACCCGAAAGCATATAAGGAAATGTCAAAACGAGAATTTGTCGGGTGAAATTTGAGCTTTCGAAAGGAAATATTTCATTAATTCTTACTCCAACCACTAGTATTGTAAAATTTTTATAAATATATAATAATTAAAAATTTAAATATCGATCTCAAAAATTTAAGTTAAATATTTTATAATAGTAATTACAAATTTAGTTATTCATCTCAAAGCCTTAAATTAAATATTTTACTGGGATAAAAAAAATATATATATATATATATAACAGAAGGTTTTTTTTTTTTTGGCTTTAATTTGTTGAGAAGAAATATATAACTCGTGTTTAACTTCAAGGCCCGGATGAAAATACAAGGGCACTGTAGGGAATGGCAGCCACTATAATTAAAGAAGAGATGACAGGTCGGGAAAGTACCTAATCAGAGGACCATGTCAGATGAAAAGTATTAAATGTCATGTCGTTCTCTGCTTTGTCTTCAGTATTTTGAGCACCAAATCTCGTATTAAATACTTATTACACAAACATGTTCCCCTTCGAGTCTAAAATAATAATTGCATATCCATCTAATGAAAAATACCCAATGAAATTAACAGCGGAAAAGTCCACTCCGTCTGTCGGGTTCATTCTTAATTCTCGCCTCTGTCTTCCCCTCTGTAATGACGACTCCAGACTCACACAACAACTCGATGCTCTCACAACTTCTTGAGCGATTCATTCGTTTTACCCAAATAAAAAAAGATTAATTACATGTTTAATGTCATGGGCTTGTTGTGTTGCATTATTATAAATCTGAGTTAGTAAGATGATCGTGCTTGTTTTTGTTGGTCCTTTCTTTTGGTCAACCTCCCATCAAGCCTTCGCTCCAGACAGCTCTTTGACCAAAAGGAAACAAAACTTCAATTCTTCCTTCATTTTCCCTTTTTTTTTTTGGTTCTTTTTCATTGAAATAAGCCTAAAGTGCCACAGAGGATTCAATCAACAACTGATTGTAGACTCATATAGTCTTGCATGCCTCAAAGAAAGCTCCAAGTTTAATTTAAATTGTGGTTAGCTTTCTGTAATCAAATTTTCTTATCAAAAGCAAAAATGTACTCATGATCGTGGAGTGCGAATTCAGCACATAAATAAATAGTCTTCTGGTCTTATTGCGAATCTAATCATAGTTTATGCATTGGGCTTTGATGCATGCGAAGCAGAAGCATGTGCATGTTTTTGTTTTTTTTTTTTGGACAAAGATGAAGACTTTATTTATCTATAGTGAAAGATTGGATACATCTTTGTCAATTAAAGCAAAATCATGCAAACGACTAGAAATTCATAACGAATCACCCTGCTGCTGGCTGTAAAAGGGACTCTTTCGCTGGTACATGGGCAACTCCATTAACTTCCCACCTTACACGGTGGATACCAAAATGCCGAAACTGAGAAGACAGAGCTTTAATGTCGTCCGCCACGAGACCGCAGGCTGAATTGTTTGGTTGCTGGGATTGCACCGCTCTCACTGCTTCAAACACAATCAGATTCAACACATAGACTTTGTTATGGCCAAAGTCGAAGCTTTTTGCAGGGCCACTCTAATGGCCATAAGCTATAGGGGAGTAGCAGCAGGGAAAGCACCCTCAACCCTTCTGGAGAAGACGAGCAACGGCGCCTCCCATCCCTTACTGCTGCACGAGTATCAATTTTCACAAAATCCAGGTTCAGGTGATCGCCACAACGAGTGTCGAGATTGCAGTTGTGGTGGTTTTCTTGGTGTTTTAGTCTCCCGCTCAAAATTCAGATTCAGCTTCGTTGCCATATCTATAATGCGGGATGGCGAGAGCCCAAGGCAATCATTACCATTATCTCTGTTGCTTCAGAAGTATTGGCCTGCCGCAAAGACATCATCCACTCCCAAAGATCGAATTGCATGCGTGGCATCTTTTACTCTCAGACCCAATTGGACCCCCACCACCCGGGGGCATTGAAACAACGCATGAGAAGTTGTCTCCGCCGCCTCTCCACAGCGTGGCCACAAAGGATCAGCAACCAAGCCTCTACGCAAAAGGTTTGCATTTGCAGGTGTTTGATAATTATATATTTTATTAATACCGACATTCATAAAAAAAATAAAAAAAAAACGCATAATAATATAAATACTGATCTATCTAAATAATAAAATTTAATTAATTTTAAATTTAATAATTTTTTAATTCAAATTAACATCAATAGTAGTAGGTAGATACTCTCTTTACGCACTCTCCACACAAAGTGTTTGACTTTGCCAGGTACCTGCAAGTGCCATCAATATGTCCACCCACTAATCCCCCGCAACAGAACTTGACGTAGACGCAGGATGGGGATCGGGGAGGACGGTGCGTTGCTGGAGTTAGTGATAGGCACTCTCTCAACAGAATAAATACCGTTGCGGTTTGTCCTCCAAAAACTCTGAGGAATAGATAAAAATTTAAGAGCTCTCTCGGAGGAGGTAAATACGAGAGACAATTACCTTTAAACAAAATTGTAAAAATTTTTAAGTGATGTTCATCATTAGTAGAAAAACACTTTGTTTTTTTTTTTTTAATTTGGATGAAAAAGGAAAACTAGTTCGGAAAAGAGAGGAAAGGTTGGCTTTAAACAATTTTGAAAATTTTTTACAACCGTTGGCTCTCAAACGGTCATTTATGCATTGTAAACATTAATTTTATATATATATATATATATATATATATATATTTTTTTTTTAATTTTATAAAACTGTTGCTATTTCTTAAATTAAGTTCAGAAACATTCTAATTTGTGGACCCCGTACTATTTATTTCGGTCTATTTCGAAATCACGGGATCGATTTCATTCCAAAGTTGACTTGATTAGATGTTGGAATCGGGAAATACACGAGGGATTAATTGTCGGTAACTAGTAAATGAAGAGGACACACCAACCAGCCATCTGACGCCATGGGAGCCGAGCGTTTCGCACCCCACCTACATTTTGTTGAAAGGGAGGATACCATGCTTTGAGCCTTGCCCACCACACCTTCATAAACTTCCTAGTCTTTATGATAAATTAAGTGATTGATCTTACTAGTCAATTCAAAGATGTGAAAATTGGAATTAATGCGAACTGAATTAAAGATTCAATGCAAGTCTGTCTCGTCAAAAAATGCCAATGATTCCTCGGTAATTAATGTGACATTCAATGCGAGGTATACATTTTATTATTTTTATTATTATTATTTTATATCACAAGGGAATAAGTGAGTTGTATTGATCATGGTGATTCTCTAGCAAGTGGGCACGATTTATTAAAAGATAACAAGTTTGATTAGTCCATATTCATTCAAGATTAATTTGTGAACGTAGCAAATGACTGTTCATCAGTTGAAAACACTTTTACTTCTAAAAAAAAGAAAAAGAAAAATTCTTCAAGAGTTCCCTCTTGAATTGTTCTTATTTAGAAGAGGATGAACTAAAAATATATATATATTTTTTTTTTTTGAACCATTAAAGAGCCTATATATATTCTACAAGTGAAGATGTTTTGATCACTAGACACTTGTAACCCAACATGAGTTTGGTTGAGTTAATTTTTTATTTTTTATTTTTTATTTTTTTGAACCAATGTTTAGTTAAAACCGAACACTTTGTTTATGATGGTCAAAAATATAATTAACAAATGTGAAAGTCTTTGTTCCACAAACGCGAGCATTAATAAAGAACCAAGAAGTTGGCCCCACCCGACGCCAGTGGAAACGGAACGCACCACCGTCTTCACTTTCAACAGCATTCGAATTTTAACTAATCAAGTAATTAAATTTTAATTAAAACACCATCTAATACGACAACAACTTCTTGATTATCCTGTCTTCACACGCCTAACCTCTAATTTTCTCCAGTGCGCCTGTCCTTAAAAAATTGACCAATTTATGCAAAAATATTTCTTTAAATTCTACATTCATTAATTATTATAATTAAATATTTATATAAAAACTAAGAACGATTCTCAATTAGATAATAAGTCTAATAATCTTATCGTGTCTCTCTTTTTTTTTCTTTGTTTCAAAAATAAAAAAATTAATGAAATCTAAATTTAAACATGCGCGTCAATCAATCAATCTATCTATCTATCTTTCTAATCTATCTAAGAAGCATCATCGCTACCAGTTAGTGAGTCCAAGCTCTTATTCCGGGTGAAGTGACAATTAAATGCCATTATCACTTGTTGGACCGAATCTGAAGTGCGTTTTTGTGAGTGGGTGGGTCCCTTCTTTCTTTTCTTTTCTTTTCTTTTTTTTTATCCCTTTCTTTAAAACGGCCTAATTTTTTCTTTTTTGTTTTTTTTTTCCTATTTTCCTTGTTTTCATTGGTGGGTCATGTCATTTTACAATATATAGCAAGAATGCGTTTTTTTTTTTTTTTTTTCTGAGTCGGGCAGCGGTCAGCCCATTCGGGCATCCCCCACAAATGAACGCACGCTCTCTCTCTCTCTCTCTCTCTCTCACATTAATATTACCATCCGAAAAATAGAAAAAGATAATCATCTCTGTCTCTGTCTCTGTCTCTGTCTCTGTCTCTCAAAACGGACACACACTTCACTTAAAAATAATATGAAAGCTAAAAAGGTGGAAATTTATATCTTTTCTAGTTATGTGTATCATATATGGCAAAAGGGAAAGCAGTGGAAAAAATTGTCTTGGAAATTTTCTTCTCTTTCTAAGTGCTGTTTTTGTTAAAGGTTCTATTTTTTAGTTTTGCTTTTACTTGTTGCTTTGTGGGTTAAAGTTAATGAGAATGTGTGTATTTGTGTGTGTGTGTGTGTTTGTGTGAGTGTGTGTGTGTGTGCGAGAGAGAGAGAGAGAGAGAGAGAGAGAGCTGGAGAGTTCAGGATGGGTTGGTTGCTTTTGGGTTTGGTGTTAATGGGTGTTGATTTAGAAGATTAATGGTGGGGTTAGCTTAATGTTGTGAAGAAAGAAAAAAAAAAGCTTAGGCTTTGTGGGGTGTTTCTTCCTTTTTTTTTATTAATGTCATGGTGAGTTGGGCTTCTGGTTTGCTGTTTTTTGGATCTGAGGAGATTGAGTGGTTAAGAACAAGAAGCGTGTCTTTGTGTTTGTGTATGTTGGGGTAAGCGTGTGTTTGTGCTGGTGATGGAGAGGAAAGTTGTGGCCTTTGCTATTTTTTGGCCGATCTTGCTGCTGAATCCATTATGGCTGGTCGTTGGTAACATGGAAGGTGTGTTTTTCTTTCTTTCTATTTTTTTTTTATATATATAAAATAGTTGAAGAAAGCTTTGATCTTAGTTTTTTGGCTTTTTGTGTGGATTTGTAAAATTGCGTCTCTGTTTTTCTGTTCGTTATTTATGTTTTTCATTTTTGGTAGGGGAGAACGGGTACTTTCTTGCATTTGCTTTCGTATCAAAGGGTATTGTTGGTCTTGTTGAATCTTCCATTTTTTGTTCAATTTATTGCTCATATTGATAAATTTTTACGAAAAAATAATAAACATGATTCCATGGTTAGTTGATGGTCGAGCAGTGGGGATGGTGGTAGTTTCTACCATTTATGATTGAGGAACGTGGTTTTTCCTTTAAATGCTGTTTGAGGTATTAAGAATCCCTTCAAACATTGCACTCTTTTTTTTTTCCTAATCTCTTTGTTGTTTGTACCCCTCAAGGTTTTTTTTTTTTTTACTTATATCTAAGTGCTCCTGATATAATTATTTTATCGGTTTGCCTTTGGGGGTGAATGGGTACATTGTTGTATATCAAATAGTTATATGGGAGATTAATTGCGTATCTGTCTTGGTTTATGACTTACCTAACTACTTAAATATGCCTTAGCTATCTCAAGAAAATCTTAAAAGCATCTATCACTTCCTTGTTTTTCGCATTACTTCTCTAGGGCCTTGCCAGACTTGATTAGTTTACATAGAGAAAATTGCTAAAACGTTCGAACACATTGGTCATTTTACTTTGTCAAGCCTTTGGCAGATGGCTTCTTGGAGCTCTGGTATATAATTGGGTCATTCTTATCTTGTATTCATAAGTGATGTACTGTTCTTTGCTGTGAGCACCTAATTGTTTTTGCTTTGCTTTGAAATAGGTGATGCTTTGCACAGCCTGAGAGCCAACTTGAATGATCCCAATAATATCCTGCAGAGTTGGGATCCCACCCTTGTCAATCCCTGCACCTGGTTTCATGTTACTTGTAACAATGATAATAGTGTCATAAGAGTGTAAACTTCTTCCTAGTTCATGTTCTTCAAGCTGGCACCTATTCTGAAACTCATAAATGTCTGCTCACAACTTATGTAGGATGTCCAGAAGATAGCTTATGTGATGTTTCTTCTTCGTTTCTCCAGTGATCTCGGAAATGCTGCTTTGTCTGGTCGGCTTGTTCCACAACTTGGCCAGCTTAAGAATTTGCAGTACTTGTAAGTTATGTTTTGTGAATTGATATTTTTTCAGATTTTGTTTGTCAAGTTTATTCATCTAATGCTCTGGGAGATTGTACATTTGTGGTTCATCTGATTTCATTTTGAACCCTTTTTTTTGGGGCATGAATCATTGAGCTAAATTGTTAAATACAGGGAACTCTACAGTAATAACATAAGTGGACCAATTCCTAGTGATCTTGGGAATCTGACTAACCTCGTGAGCCTGGATCTTTACTTGAATAATTTTACCGGACCCATTCCAGACGCTTTGGGCAAGCTGTCAAAATTGAGATTTCTGTAAGTATTTGTACTTCTTCTTGCATTTTGAAAATTTAATATGCAGTACATGGTCAAATTAAGTGCCATAGTTTTTAGTTGGATCTTGGTTTTTGTGGATTATCATATTCTTTAATTTGTAGGCATCCAAAAGGGCTGGCAAATTTAAGGTTTGTAATTATTGCCTGCTAATAACTCACATTGGTGTGCAAACCCATTGCACCAAAACCAAGTCAAAAACCCCAAATGGATTAGGCATGTTCTGTCGTTCACCTTTTGGTTTTCTTTGACTCCGTTTACTTGTAGCCTACATTTGTTGCAGTCTCTATTCATGAAATTAATTTGAATGTCTACATTGATCTGTTTTGCATGTAACTGCTACTTATCTATTTTATGTTGGTGCAAGGATAGGAGGCTTAACAACAACAGCTTGACAGGTCCAATTCCTATCTCACTTATAAATATTACAGCACTTCAAGTATTGTGAGTGCCAACTTAACTGTAGTTTTTCATGACCCTCTCTCTCTCTCTCTCTCTCACACACACACACACATGCACACACACACACACACATGCAGCACTTCAAATTAGGACAAAATTAAAAGGTTCTTGGTGCATTTGGATTGCAGGGATCTTTCAAACAACCATCTCTCTGGAGAGGTTCCAGATAATGGTTCCTTCTCACTGTTCACTCCCATCAGGTTTGCTAATTATTGGAATTTTACCTGGCTTCATGTAACCATTCTGAAAATGTTTTGAAAGAGTTTGTTGTCAATCTGCAGTTTTGCCAACAACTTGGATCTTTGTGGGCCAGTTACTGGGCGTCCCTGCCCAGGGTCTCCTCCATTTTCTCCCCCTCCTCCATTTGTCCCTCCGCCATCAGTCTCTTCACCAGGTAATTTTTAATATTTTTCTTCCGTTAAATTAAGGTACTTCTGATGTTTATATTTTTTGTGGTCACACCTGGCCTATTGATCCTATTTTCTGAGCTCTGATTTGGCCTGGAACTTGGTGTCTGAGCTAATTGATGTGGCATTATGTACCTTTTGAATCTATGATTTCGTAGAATTTATACATGCTGGCTAATGCTCACTAACCTTTTCTTTGTGCACACCAAATTTCTCAGCATGATCCTCTAATGGGTTTTCCTGTTGCCTTTTGTGTCTAAGCAATTCTGAGTACATTACCATCTCTCTCTCTCTCTCTCTCTCCTCATACATTTGTGAAGTCATGCATTGAAGATCTTGCCCACGCATGTCACTGATTTATAAGTTTTGCGATTTTCTCTTTTTGATTTTGGTCCATTACGAGCCCCATTGAGCCGTGAGTTGTACGATAGAAATAACTCTCTCGTTCCCATATGCTCCATACTCCCTTTCTAGAGTTAGAATCTGAAACCTTGAAGATAAGGTCTAAGTTCTCAATTATTGGGTCTCCTCTGAGGGACTTTTGTGGTTTTCTTTATGAGAACAAAAAGGTTGTTTATTCTTGAAATTATTTGGAATTGAAGAGCAATTGCTTCCATCTGAATCATGAGTTTGTAGAGCACCTACATACCATGTTCAATAGACAAGGTCATCTTCAGTCCATATATGTTGAAATTTATGGTTGATTAGGTGTACTGTTGTCAAAATCATTTTATACCCTTTAAGAAACTGTTTTCTGCAATACCTTAAGTTGAAATAAATTTTATCTTTGTAAAAGTGATTTTTACCAGAAGTGATCTGTCCCATCGAGTTGACTGATCTTTATATCCTTCCTCTGCATGAGACCCCAGGGGGGAATAGTGCCACTGGAGCAATTGCTGGAGGAGTTGCTGCTGGTGCAGCCTTACTCTTTGCTGCTCCTGCAATGGCATTTGCTTGGTGGCGTCGGAGAAAACCTCAAGAGTTCTTCTTTGATGTGCCTGGTTGGTATTTCAGTTGATCCTTCTTTGATACTTGATGAACTGTTTCATTACCATGCCTTACTATGCCTTTGCAGCCGAAGAGGATCCTGAACTTCATCTAGGTCAGCTTAAGAGGTTTTCATTGCGAGAATTACAAGTTGCAACTGATAGTTTCAGCAACAAAAATATTCTTGGTAGAGGTGGATTTGGTAAGGTTTATAAAGGAAGATTAACTGATGGCTCACTGGTGGCTGTAAAACGTCTGAAAGAAGAGCGTACACCTGGAGGAGAGTTGCAGTTTCAAACTGAAGTGGAGATGATTAGCATGGCCGTGCATCGGAATCTCCTACGATTGCGTGGATTCTGCATGACACCAACCGAAAGACTGCTTGTCTATCCCTACATGGCTAAAGGAAGTGTTGCATCTTGTTTAAGAGGTAGAGCTTCTTGTACCTTTTGATGTGTTTGAGGCTGATATTCTAACTCCCCTTAAACAGCTTCTGATTTGATTGGTTTGCTTCTTTCGTTTACATCTACTGCTGATCCTCTTTGTCTTTCTAATGAATATCATGATCTATTGATGGTTATGTCTAGAACGCCCACCCTCGCAGCCTCCTCTTGATTGGCCAACACGGAAGCGGATTGCATTAGGATCTGCTAGGGGTCTATCCTATCTGCATGATCATTGTGACCCAAAGATTATTCATCGCGATGTTAAAGCTGCAAACATTTTGTTGGATGAGGAATTTGAGGCTGTTGTTGGGGACTTTGGTTTGGCTAAGTTAATGGACTATAAGGATACTCATGTGACTACTGCTGTCCGTGGTACAATAGGACATATAGCCCCAGAGTACCTCTCTACTGGTAAATCATCAGAGAAAACTGATGTTTTCGGGTATGGGATCATGCTTCTGGAGCTAATTACGGGACAGAGGGCATTCGACCTTGCTCGGCTTGCAAACGATGATGATGTCATGTTGCTAGACTGGGTACGCTCACTTCCTCAGTGTGTCTGTTTAACTCTGCTTGCTGCCTTATAATGTCTTGAGCATTGTTAGAAGCTGTGTCTGTGTTCTTAGTGGGCAGGGTTCTTCTTGTGGTTACTAATAGGATAATCAGCTTTGTCCACATGTCCAATGTTTAGGCATGAGCTACAAAGTCTCCAGGCATATGTTTTGGGGCTATAGGAAAAAAAAAAAGAAGAAGAAAATAGCAAAATAAGTTATAGTTGAATCAGAAATGGTATGTGTTTTGTCTGTTTATATTGTTGCCTTGACTACTTTCTGGCCAAAACATTCTTTTTCTAGTTTTTCAACCACCATGGTTTGGGCTGTTATAATTTACCGTGTTTGTGAAGTCATCTTATTCTCATGATGTGAATTAAATCCTCGCAATTATAATTATGAAGTTCGGGATGCATGCATGTGATTTTCTGACTTGGACGAGATTGGGCATAAAAGGGGTTGGAACAATTTATGTCATCTGTATGTCTGAATGGTATGTACTTTTGAGGCAACTAGTTGGAATTTTCAAGTGATAAAAATGATCAAATGAAATCATGGGCTTCTGTAGTGAGAGTCTAGGATCATTTGGTCGTTATGTTTTATGCCTTTTGCAGCTTATCCGGGACGACGGTATAATAAGTGGATGAATGATGCTGCTTCCATCTTTGACCTTTTTATTCCCTTGTATGAAAATGCTCTGAAACCACAAACATTTGTTAATCTCTGCTGCCACTGGGCGTTTTCTCAGGTGAAAGGACTGTTGAAGGAGAAAAAGTTAGAAATGCTCGTCGATCCTGATCTACAAACTAACTACGTGGAAGCTGAGGTAGAGCAGCTAATCCAGGTTGCGCTACTCTGTACACAAGGCTCCCCAATGGAACGGCCTAAGATGTCGGAGGTGGTGAGGATGCTTGAGGGCGATGGTTTGGCGGAGAGATGGGATGAGTGGCAGAAGGTGGAAGTTCTCCGGCAGGAGGTGGACCAAGCCCCTCATGCTAATTCTGATTGGATAGTTGACTCAACAGAAAATTTGCATGCAGTCGAGTTATCTGGTCCAAGGTGACTCCGGCACTCCTACAAGTAAAAATAGGAAATCATATCTCACTACATATTTTCAACGATTGTTAAAGTCTTTTTACCCCTGTTTTTTTTTTAAAAAAAATTATTTAATTAAAATCTCCTTTTGGTTGGGATGAGCGCTCCAATTCAAATCTTCATTAAAAAGCCCATTTTGCATTGTATTCATTACGTTTGTGCATATGAGTTGCGTTTTGTAACATGTGGACTCTAATTTCCATTTATCTGAATAGCACTTTGGGCAATTCAGAACCCAAATGTTTAAAGGACAATTGCCAGAATATTCGAAGATATGTCCAAAACTAGATAAAAAGGTACAGTGCGGAAACCAACTAACCAAGCAGCAAAGGCACAAACTCAATGGACGACGATGATGTTTTTTAAGAAACTACTTACAGATGAAAGGCACCCCGGACCATCCTGTCTACTGGATGCTAGGGTATATTATTTAAACCCTCAATTTAGATCATTAATTGCAACACTTAATCCGGGCTCTTCTAGAATCTCCGAACAGAACAAGACTAAGTAACGCAGGAACCATTATTTTATGATTAAAGGAAAAAGATGAAGAAGAGGTGCAAAAAGCCATCCCTTGGATGGACTGGGTCTTCGACATTAACGGGTTGGTTGACGGGACGGGATGGGACGAGCCGGAGTATAATTTAAAACGAAAATGTACGGGGGATGCGTCATTCAAAAGGATTCGGCGTAGTCAACACACTAAAATACAAACCGATCTCGTAGACCTTGACTGCTAACTTTGACGGCCTCTTTTTTTTTTTAATCTTGAATTTTGAATACATAAATTATTGAAAATGCTACAGAAAACATTTCTGGCATTTGAAAATTTTAAGTGGGGCCGCTAAAAAAAAAGAAAAGAGGAAAAATCAACAATTATGCTTTCTTGGGCGATTTAATTCGGCAATGAGCCCTCGTTAGTTACGGTTGGTTGTTTATTTGAAAGAACGCTTTGACTTTTGAAATTGAAGCGCGTGACGCTAATTGTTGGGAGGAAAATTATTGCCTTGCGTCCAAGGCACGGACAACCCTTCTCGCAGTGGTCACGAGTCTGCCAAGTCAGCGTACGCCCAACAAGGGCAGATTAGTCATTCCGAAGTGATCGTCCGGACAAAAACCCCCCGCCCTGCCACGTGGTCGCATGAATACCGGGCACCTCGGCTCGCGTCCAACAAATGAATTAACGTCTGCTCGGCCGGTGGGCACGCTGACAACTGATATGCTTACGCGTCTAGCAATGGGACAGATGTCAATCTCCTAGTGGTTCTGTACGGTTTTCCCTCCTGCCACGGCCTGCAGTTGTTTACTTTTTTTTTTTTTTTTCTTTTTCTTCGTTACCGACTTTCATTCGAAGTGCCAGATAAGTCCGTGAAAATGACGGTTTTTGAAGACAACAATGCCCTTGTAGCCACGGTCTATGTCCTTTGTCTGATCAGGACCATGGCGTCTGATGTCTTTTTTTCCGGACCGGTTGGGAAACACCCGATTTCTGGGCCCGTTGATGTTTGACCCAACCCCCTTTTTTCTTTAACCTTGTTTTTTTTTTTTTCAAATTGGTGCTAACATGCCATGTCGATCCCCCTCGTTGTATGATAAAGTCGACCACGTCTCGACGACTTCCTCCGTGCATGCCGACCCTCGAGCAGATCATTTTGATGCTGCTTCTTTTTTTTTTCCTTTTTTTCCAAAAAAAAAAAGGTAGGAGAAATGTCTCCTAATTCTGTCCAATCAAAAAGATTGTGCTAAATTTATACTATATAATAAATATATTATATTATTACATTAATTTTATGAAAAAAATTATGATAAAAATTATTTGTTATTCTTAAAATTGTACATGACAAATATATGTTTAGTTTTATTAAATATTGTAAAAAAATTTAAAATTACATGACATAAATAAAATTTTTAATTTTTAGGCCAGTGATAATTCTATTATTATACTAGGATGTATTTAGAATCAATCAAACCAAAATTGACTCTTGCAAGCTGGTTGTAGATTCGTTTGGAAATGTATTGGCCTTCCTAAAGCATCGTGATATTCTCCACAAGAAAAACAAAAAAAAAAAAAGAAAAAAAAAGAAAGGGAAGAAAATAAAAAAGAAGGAAAAGAAAAGGCATGGACCCGTTGTTGCTGCTATCAGTCCTCAAGCCTCCATCTTAGGAAGGTGGTGAGGCATTAACTTTTTTTTTTTTTTTTTTTGCACTTAAAAAAATGATATTGTAAAAATATTACTGTTAAAATTACAGATATAAAATTAATAATTATAATAATACTATTTGATCTATATTTATTTATGTAATAAAATATGATATATGAATAATTCTTTGATTATATTATAAATTATTATTAGGTACTATTCCTTTAGATTTTTAAACACTACTGAGTCTAAAAATAGTTAAAACGAAAAAGAGGCATCTAGAGGCGTTCTTGTTCATGAGCTTTCTTTAACCTAGTTCATCAATTCAATAATGCGGGAACATGCACGTACACGACTTTAACATGGAATTCAAATTTCACTAGTATGGTTCACATTCAATCATGGTATTAAATATGTTGCTAGTAATAATTGTCTTTAATTGTCGTTGATTCACTTACTTCACATTACGATGGGCACCAGGGCCTATGATTTTTTTTTCTTCTGAATTATACCAAACCAAAATAATAATAATAATAATAATAATAATAACAACAACAAATACCCCATGTTGCTTATCGGCTTCCCCAAATTAATGCCATTAAATAATTCTGATATCTTTTGGATCACAAAACAGAGGGGTAGACGCATGCATGCATGCATGCATTCTCCATAAATATGCAATCAAGCATTTACTGTTGTAATAATTTCATTGCGTAGTAAAAAAGGAAAAAAAAAAAATCGCCGACCTAATACCAAGAGGACTTTGAATTGAAATTCCCATCAAATGACCGTGTCAGACCAATTTTCCTTTTTTTTTTTTTTGGTAGACGCAAATTTACCTGATAACTATTTGGATTATTTTTTCTTTTTTGATAACAACTATTTAGATTATTATTAAAGCAGACTTGAAATTGAAAAAAAAAAAATTACATTCAGCCGTGTTTAGACAAATGGATCTACTCCCCCATCAAATTAATTTTAATAAATTTCAGCAATAAATGGAAAACAAAGAAATTAAAAAAGACAGTAGAAAATGTAATATTGGCATGGACGGTGTGGACTATGGAGTGGAACCCACCTCTAATTATCTTTCTTCTCATTTTTTCTATTTCTCCTCTCTCTCTCTCTCTCTCTCTCTCTCTCTCTGCCATTTTTTTCTCCCTTTGAGACTCCTTTTTGCGCTTCAACGACAAAATTCTTTTCTTTTTCAGTATAGAAATAAGTAAAGAAAACAAGAAATTGTGGCTTCAAGGAACAAATTCCTCTATAGTTTTTTCTTGTCAAGGATTTCAAGTGACGGGTTGGATTGCTTTAACAGTAAGTGATATTCTTTACTTCTTTTAATTAACTGTTTCATCTTTGGGTGTGTAACCTTTTCTTCTTTTTTTTGGTTGTGGGGTTGACAAAGATGGCAACTTTATATGAAATCTTGGTTCTTTACTGTTTAAAAGTCTTCAATAGTTTACTCAGTTTGCCTAGCTTTGGGTTTTCAAGATTGGTTTGGAATACCTCATCCTTCCAACGGGTAGATAATTTTGTACGTGAGTTTAACAGTTCTTTTTTTCTCTTAGCTTTTTTTCTATCCAAGCTAAGTCGATCAGTTTGTTGTTGTCTTTTTAGAATTTTCAGATTTAAGATTTGGGTTTTTATTTTAATGAGTTTTTAGTTCGTTTGGGCCTGTATATTCATCAAGATTCAAGGGGCATTTGATGTTGCCCGTTTCAAGTTGCAACTCAGGTTCACAGATGGATGATAGACCTGAATTCTGGATCTTTTTTTCTGTCCTGCGGATTTTGTAGTTGTTTCCCAGCAAGATTTTTGATAAATTTCGTTGAGAGTCTGGGAAATATACGCTTGTATTTCTTTTCTGTTTGATCTCGGATTATAAGGGCCTCTTTCTTCCTTTGTTTCTCTGTTTCCCTCCGTCAGGCTGCAAATTTTCATTGGTAAATAAGTTTGTTGATTATCAGGAAATACGAAGGATACTTTAATTGAGATTTTGTTGCGCGTAAATATATGTCAACTTCGGTTCAGGTAGAACTTCGAGATTTCATTGTGGTTATGTAGGATGTCTAGTCTGTTCGTCCCATTCTGGTGGCAGTTTGTTTGAAAGAAGTGATTGATTATTGCTGGCTATTCTTTGATGTCCTTATTTGATAACAGCCGACAAAGATGAATGAAAATCCTATAATTTCTATCCTATGTTCCCTTTCTTTGAAATTTCATTTGCTTACCACCCATTCAGTTGCTTTGGTGGCTAGACATGTGCACTTGAACGTATCAAGTCATGTGTTCAAGGGATGGTGAAGAGGTAAGAAACAGGAAAGTCCATTTGCTTGTAATCTCAGAATAACATATCCTGTGTTTGTGGCAATTGAGCTATTGAGTTGGCATCTAAAAGGAACCCAAAAAATTCCTAAAACTTTCCAATTATGATGCAACTAAGTGTGACCCATATTATATCTTTTTTTTTTTAATCTATGATTTGCTTCTTATTTGGGGACTTGAAAGCTCTTCACAAATGATATTCATTATTTAGATGCATATGGTTATCAATAATTTGACCTCTTTACCTTAAACCAACAGGTGATTCAGGGTGGACACAATAACTAGTTGCTGTACTATTTTGGATCTGGATGTTAGCATGTGTCACTATTGTGGTGCACAAGTGAGAGGATCAAATGATGAAAAGACGCTAGAGAACAAGAATTCTGTAGAATCAAACGGTGAGGGACCCATTTGGTTTTGTAGGTTTTGTCAGGAAAAAAGGGAACAAGAATTTATTAAGCAGGATGGTTTTACTCCATCTGTATCACTGATGACTGGTTCAGCAACTTCTTTGTCAAGCAGTGACCGTTCTGTCTCAATCTGCAGTAAATTTCGGCCTCTTCTTGTTATGCATATGAATTTACCAGCATAGAAGCTTGCATTGTATAATAATTCTTATGCTTTCTTTTATTATTTCCCCTGTCAGGTGCTCTTTCCATTGATGTTAACTCGTCCGATCGGTATTTATCACTACCTGGAATTACAGTGCTGTTAGATGTTCATCTTACTCTTGGGGCTGTTTAGTCCATTAATGATGGTTGCTCTGTTTGTTTTCATTAGGATTAATCAAGAGGAAGTTGTAGCAGACAATGCTCAGGATATAGGTTATGGGTTTAATGGGCACCTGCACCAATCAAGATCGGATGGTGCTTTAAATGCTGTTGATAGATTGTGTAAGGGGACAGAAAACAACTTTAATGAAGAACCTAATGGATGTGATAGAGGCATTGTGAGAAATGTGGAAATCTTGCGAACTGCCAACAGCCAAGAAACAAAAGACGGCTGCTCTGAAAATGCAGTTGGACTGAATGGTCAAAAAGAAAATGTTTATTCTGTTGATGAAGAAATTGAAGCTCAATTATGGAAGCCCCCTGAAGCAGAAGACCCAGAGGATGAATTGGAAGTTAGTGTGGCTTTTAGTGATGATGATGACGAGTATGGTGATGGCACAAAATGGGGTAAACCTAGTTCTTTGAGTAGCTCTGGAGATGAAGGCAGGGGAAGCCGCCATTTCAAAGAAGAAAAACAAAAAGCAATGGATGAAGTGTTACATGGGAAATTCAAGACTGTTGTCAGTCAGCTTCTAAAAACAGAAGGTGTAGCCTCTTCAGGGAACGATGGTGCAAATTGGGTAGATATAGTTACCTTTTTATCATGGGAAGCTGCTTTGTTTTTGAAACCTGATGCAGTTAACGGGAAAGCAATGGATCCCAACAGCTGTGTGAAAGTCAAATGCATAGCAAGTGGTTCTAGGAATGAAAGGTGATATGACCTTGCCATGTCAGAAAACACTGGAACTTGTCATTCGGCAAATGTTTGAGCAATGTTTTTATTTTTTCCCCTTAACCCACTCTATTCATTTGTTTTTTCCTCAGTTTTTTTTTTTTAAATTTTTGCAGTCAAGTGATTAAAGGATTGGTCTTCAAAAAGCGTGCTGCTCACAAGCACATGCCCATAAAGTATGAGAACCCAAGGTTGTTGCTGATTCGAGGCATGCTTGGTCAGTCTTCAAGTGGGTTGTCATCATTCAAAACAATAGAGCAGGTAACATCATCAGGATTCTTTCTCTCTCCCTCTCCCTCCCTCTCTCCCTCTCTCTCTTCCCTCTCTCCCTCTCTCTCTTCCCTCTCTCCTCCCTCTTTCCTGTGCTCTCTTAATACTGCTATGGAGCTTTAATCATTCTAGTCATTTGCTCACAAACAGGAAAATGATAATGTAAAGTCTATTGTTGAGATGATAGACATCTGTCATCCAAATGTAGTTTTGGTAGAAAAATCTGTTTCTCGTGATGTCCAAGAGTTCATGCTTGCAAAAGGAATGACACTGATCTATGACATGAAGCTCCATCGGCTGGAAAGGGTTGCTCACTGTACTGACTCACCAATTTTGTCATCTGATGCATTATTGAGTCAGAAGCTGAAGCATTGTGATTCTTTTCATATTGAAAAATTCGTAGAAGAGCATGCAGTGTTAGTTGAAGGTGGGAAAAGACCTAGTAAGACCTTGATGTTCATTGAGGGATGTCCTACACGATTGGGTTGCACAGTGAGTGATACAACTCTCTCTGCCCCTCCCTATTGTGCTCTGTCTTTCCTCTGTTTATCCTCCTGTTACTTTATTTTGTTTTATTTATTTCAAGCTGGTGCAATGTGACCGGAAAGAAACATTCAGGAAATGTGCATTTTCATTTTCATTTTGTGTACTGTTTTATACTGATCACATTCAGGCATACAAGCATGCACACACACAGTTACATTCTGCCTGGTCTACGTGAATCCAATGCATTATGAACTTTACATATGATATGTGAATATGTAAATGTTATCCTTGCAGTGTTCTTATATTCATTTTATCAGCATTATGATGTTTAGAGCCGTCTCTTTTTTTAAGTATCGGTTGAATGCTCTTTACGAGAAATCACATGGATAATACTTCCCTGACTTGCCTGCTGTCCTTGGTGGCAACAACATTGGCTGCCACATGGCAGCATGCACCCAACTATATTGCTCTATCTCTCTGCATGTGTGTATGTCTGTGTGCACGTCCTATTTGTTGTTTTTTTCAAAGAATTCATTTACATGCTTCCTTGACTGCTTGTTCATGTCATTTTTACAGGTTTTGTTAAAAGGAAGCCATAGTGAGGAATTGAAAAGGATCAAATGTGTGGTGCAGATTGCTGTTATTGTGGCATATCATATGATTCTTGAGACTTCATACCTTGTTGATCGGAATGTAATGTTCTCCACTGTTCTTTTTGCTGGAGCGCTTGACATCCTACCAAGAGATCAGGAATCTTCTGCTTTAGTAATGAGTGATTCTATTATGCCATTTGTTGAAGAGTATATCGCTGAAACTGGACCATCCGCAATCGAGGTTCCTATATATAGTGGATTGAATGAAGCAGACTCCGACGATTTAAATATTGGCTCAGAAGGAAATGACACATTTTCTTATGTCCCATACAATCCTGCCATTTTTTCTGGGTTTTCCTCTCTTTCAGCTTCTCTAAAGAAAGTTATAGGGGAAAATTTCCCTCGTGCTTCTGTTCCATATCAATCTCTGTCTAATTACTTTGGCTTTGGTAGAAAAGAAACTAATGGTCAAGTAACAGAAGATATTCCCTTTTCAAAGTCTTTGGAAGCTTTTGGACCCAATTTGGAAGCTGAAGTTGGCATTGAGCAATGGAAATCACTTGATGATGGAAAATCTCAGTCTCTATTGTTGCGTTCAAATGTTCCCTTGGATGGGGGAATTGATGCTGACAATAAAGAAGACCAGGTACAATCCAACGATGACATCAATGCAGTATTGAACTCTCAGAGTATTCTGGTTTTGATGTCTAGCCAGAATGCCTTAAGAGGGACCATGTGTGAGCAGAGCCACTTTTCACATATCATGTTCTACAGGAATTTTGATGTTCCTCTTGGAAAGTTTCTTCGGGAAAATTTACTTAATCAGGTTTTGAAATTCTCCTTTTAGAGCACTTATATATTTAAATGTTTCTGTGACTTTTTATGTCATGCAACTTTGTCTAGATTTGTTTGAGTTCAATAGCTCCTGTACTTTTGAGTGGAAGAATTTTTGTTTCAATGGTGCATTCTTGAGCCTCAAGGATGAGTATTTAGAAGGCTACATTAATGGACTGCTGAATTTTGCAGAGAAGCCAGTGCACCATTTGTGGGGAACTGCCAGAAGCTCACTTCTACTATTATGCACATCATGATAAGCAGCTCACAATAAGGGTTAAACAGCTTCTGAAGCCTTTGCCTGGAGAAGCAGAGGGAAAATTTTGGATGTGGAGTTGCTGTGGTAAATGTAAACATGAAAATGGAATCCCAAGATCTACCAAAAGAGTGACAATTTCCACTGCAGCACGTAATCTTTCCTTTGGAAAATTCTTGGAGCTGAGCTTGGGTCACCACTTTTCATTTGATAGACTATCTAGATGTGGCCATTTATTGGAAAGAGACTTTGTCTACTTTTTGGGTATGGAACAAAACTAAAGTTTCTTTTATTTGCTTCTTTCTTGACATGGTAACAAAAGGAAAGAAAAAAAAGAAAGGATAAAGAAGGCAGTGTAGTTGCTTTAAGCATAAGAAATGCAACTTTAACGAGGGAAGAGGATTTCCCTAAGCAACAGCATACACTTGTCCCCAACTCTAAAAGTCATTGTACTTGGATGGAAAATATTCGTTCTGTTTAGAAAATTAAGATTTTGGCTCTTTTGCACTGTAGTTACCTTTACACTTGGTAATTGGGACTTTGGCCCGATATTAAGCATACATTTCTGTTCTCTTACCTGTCCTATATCAGCTTTATGAAATCCCATCTTCTCCGTCCTTATAGTGCTTATGGGTCTTGCAGATTAGGCCCCCTGGCAGCAATGTTCAAATACTCTCCAGTTACAACATACTTTGTGTCTTTGCCGCCTCTGAAGCTGGAGTTCAGCAATTCAGTTAGGCATGAAGCACTCATGAAGGATTTTGAAAAAGTGTGCTTTTTTTTTTTTATCATAAAAAATCTTGATTTCTGATGATTTGTTGATGTTGTTTTGTCAGTGGGGGACGAAACTTTTATGTTCTTGCCTTTTTTTATGATCTTGAAGTTGGGGAAATGCAATTAATATTTTGTTTTGTTTTGTTCAAGGTGCGCTTGAAAGGGTCGTTAATTTTCCATGGGGTTGCAGATGCTTTGGAGAAGCTGAGATCTCAGTTTTCAGGCTCAACTCTGAACCTACAAGGCTTGTTTAGAGAATTTTCTGATATCGAAAATATGCTGAAGCTGGAAGGATCTGAGTTTGAGGTTAGTCTTTTTTCAGCATTACATGTTTGATCTTACCATTATGCATTTTGACTGCATGTGGCCTGCTCAGCAGAATAATAGAATATTCCAGAATAGTAGTACTAACATTGATAATAAGTTTCTCGGTCAAGAGAATGGGGATAACTGTGCTTGCTTCACTTGTTGGGCCTCTAAATTTCCTTTGCCTCATGAGGAAGTTTCATTGCACTCATACATATACCAGCATGTCTCAAAATTGTTTTGTTGCACCTCTTGGCTTTTATGTTTTGTTTTACAGTTTCCTTCACATGCGTTGTAATAAGTGTGTCCTCTCGATTTATGTTTGCTTGGTTGAAATTACCAGGCAAGCATACAAAATGCTGTTGCTGATGATGGGAATACTGGCAAGGCTGTCTGCAAGCTTCTTAGCTTAAACCGGTTGCTGTGGGAGCTTCTTCTCGTATCATATGTTTGGGAACAACGTTTGCATTCGCTTCTGTTGCCAGATCCTTCAGTGATTGCAACTAGTGCCACTGAGAATGTGATGCCAGACCAATTGAAGTCAAAGTTTAATGCCACTACTGATGGAGGAAATCAGGGAACCAGAACTTCATTTCAAAATGGAAATAAACTTGCCAACAACAATGGCGATGTGAGAAATATATTAGATACATCTTTTGAAGCCGATGAATTTTATTCCAAAGACATTCCAGTTGATGGCCCTCTTCAAGAGGCTGCTGAACAAGATAATATATATGGCTCATTTTATGTGCAACCTTATGGCTCTATCCACCATCAGGATCACACTGGTGATGGTAATTGCCAAGCAGACAACTTGGTTCTGTCTGGCCATATGCAAGTCAAGAGGACCATCTCAATTGACACAGACATTGGGAACAGTGATTCTATCATTGTTCCAGACACATCTAGTAGGGGCATGCATCCGCTTTCACTAATATCAAGTTTGGAAATCTCACGTCGGTGGTTCTGGATGCCACTGCCAGAAATTCGACAGATATACATGAAGGACCTTCAGAGCGGTTTCATGCCCAAATTTAAGTCAATCAGTGGGTACCTCCAGGAACATGTGTCTGCAGCCTATCAGCTGATCAGTGAGGAAGGCCCAAGGCTGCACATCCCTCTAGGAAACAATGGTTATATTGTAAGAGACTATGATGGGGAGCTTTCTAGCATAATTGCTTGTGCTCTGGCATTTTTGGAAGGTCTACCTGTTTCAACAGAGACTTTCAATGAAGAAGGCAAACAAGACAGTAGCATATCAGCTAAATCAACTGATGGTACACATTTACTCACTCGGGTCCCTACCAATATTTCACCTCATTGGTCTTCTAATGGTTCTTCTGATTTGGATTCACTCTACTCTACTCTTAGTGTTTCTTCAGAAGAGTCACCCTTCTCCAGCTTTGATGGATTGAATTTGTTGGAATCTCTGGTTCCTCCAGAAAACTTCAGCCCCGAAGTTTACCTTGGTGTTGCAAAATCACCTGGAAGGGGAAAATATTCTGTAATTTGTCTTTATGCAAAGCAGTTCCATGATCTCCGGAATCGATGCTGCCATTCTGAGCTTGATTATATTGCTTCCCTGAGTCGTTGCAGGAATTGGGATGCTAAGGGTGGAAAGAGTAAATCCTTTTTTGCTAAGACACTGGATGATAGGTTCATTATAAAAGAAATTAAGAAGACAGAATTTGAATCATTTGTGAAGTTTGCGCCGCATTATTTCAAGTACATGAGTGAGTCATTTGAGTTGGGGAACCAAACTTGTCTCGCTAAAGTTTTTGGAATTTATCAGGTCTGATTTGGTGGATTTTCCTTTTGATTATCTTGTGACTGTATCTCCTGTTTTCTAAATGTTTTGATACTTGTAGGTAATAATTCGTCAGACCAAAAGTGGGAAGGAAATGAGGCATGATCTGATGGTTATGGAGAACCTCAATTTCAGTTGGAATATTACTCGCCAGTATGACCTTAAAGGTGCTCTGCACGCTCGATTTACTTCAGCTACCAATGGTTCTGATGAGGTTCTTTTGGATCAGAACTTTGTCAATGACATGAACTCATCTCCACTATATGTTAGTAATAAAGCAAAGCGTCTCTTCGAACGTGCTGTTTGGAACGACACAACCTTCCTTAATGTGAGCCTTTCCTTCATCCTTTCTACGACTGGACTTTGCCCATATAAAGAATCTGTGTGTCTGATTCAAATATATATTGAAATGAATGAATGAATCATATTGATTGATATTGTATGCAGAACTTCGAATGATCCAAGTGAGGATAATTCTGCATCTCTTCCCTTTGATGCACTGCACTTTTTGCGCTCTCCCTTGGATTTTTCTTCTATTTCACGCTTAGTATTTTTCTTTGCTCATAGAAACAATTGTTCATCTTTCTCTATTAAAATTTGTGGAAAATGCAAAATGGGTTGTGCTGCCTAACCAACTTGTTCTCGTTGATGCAGTCAATCAATGTGATGGATTATTCTTTGCTTGTTGGGGTAGATACTAAACAGCGGGTGCTTGTATGCGGGATTATTGATTATCTTCGACAGTATACATGGGACAAGCAACTGGAAACCTGGGTTAAGTCTTCCCTTGTTGTTCCCAAGAATGTGTTGCCGACCGTCATCTCTCCAAGAGAATACAAGAAGAGGTTCAGAAAGTTCATGTCTACTCACTTCCTAAGTGTCCCAGATCATTGGTGCTTGCAGAAATCCTCTAATCCTTGCGAACTCTGTGGCATGAGAGATGGCAATTCTTCTCATCTCGGGTGCCAAAGGTAGAAGGGCTAAATGGGTTTCTCGCAAGTTTTTGCCTTTTTTTATCATTTTTTTTCGGCAGTTATATGATAGTGTATATCCACCATGATCACAGTAATATGGCCGCCCCATTATTTGGCAATTTTTAGCAAAATACGTGGGGATAGTTTTGTTTCAAGAGGTCTGCTAATATCAATCATTAAGCGCACGTAATTTTATTTATTTATTTTGTGTAAAGTGCCTTGAGAAAGGTGTAGAGCAATGTACTGGAGTCATCTCCATGTAATTCTCGAGTTCTCGAGTTTCGGCTGTAACCAATTAACCAAAAAAGTGTAGAACCAGCTGGTTTCTAATCAATGAAAAGATTCTGCCATTATCAATAAAACTCTTGTACGTTTATTTATGTAATCTACTCTGTTGGATTCCCGTTACTGATAATCTGCTATTATCAGTCGTGATGTAAGCCAAACTGTCCGGTTAATTTTTGTTGATTATGAAGTAATATCCTTACTTGTGTTAGCCTGTATTAAACTTGGCCTATGAAAGCATTTGAAATTGGACAGTAGCATCGAGGTTCATCAACTTTTGCAGCCCATTCGTGGCATGAGGCCTGAGTTGCCTTCGGGGATTATGCACATTTTACGGTCCCTCCCCCATGACTGTTTCACTCTTTCGTTGTGACATATGAGTTCGCTACATTTTTTGCTCTAGGACAATATGGTCGTCTTCTTTCTTTTTGTGACCTAGAGAGGTCAGTAGTTTGAGTTGTAAAAATAATTTCTCTATAAGGTTGTGCAGATCCCTCCAATGTCAGAGCTTTGTATACTGGAATGACCTTCAAGTTATATGGTCATTGTCTACGAGCCTGAATTTATATGGGAAAGGATGCCAATCTTTTCAGATAGTTAAGCTCGAGTTTTAGTTTTGACGACTTTTGTCTTTCGGTTCAATACAAAGCACGCACAAGTAGTACCATTGAAATAGAGATTCCTTGTGGCATTCGAAAGGGTGAAACCAAATTCATTTTGTGATTTATCAAACCACCAACCAGCCAATGCCAAAACTCACAAGGAGGGAAGGGAAACTTCCGCATATGATATCCAAGATTACAAAGGCAAGAAAAGCACAGAATTGCTTGCCCCCCTCCCACCAAGCAAGCGTTCGGCCCCGTTTGTTGCGAACAAAAGCATACATAAAATCCTCTCCCATTCATGTTTTTGCATTTAGCCTCATTGAAAGCACACATAATGCTTGTCAAAGACATGAATAGCTCAATCCAGCAAGACCTCATTGAAAGCAGCGAGCTCGGTGATGACTACTCCTCTCTGAAAGACGAAGATGCACCTGACGAGTCTCATTATCTATACCTTATCAATGCAATCCTGAGTGGCACTGCCAGGCTCAACGTTCTCTTGCCCACCGCTACCATCCTTGCCTTCACCATTTTCGCTCCTCTTTTAACTAACAACGGAGTATGCACTTCCTTGAACCGCTGGATCATGGGTGTCTTCTGGGCTTTTCTAGCTGCCTCTTGCATGATTTTCGCGGTCACCGATAGCTTTCGAACATCGACCAAAAGATTGTATTATGGGGTGGCTACATTCAGAGGGATATGGACTTTCAATGGAGGCAGGACGAAGCCAAACGTGCCATCGGATTATAAGCTGAGATGGGCGGATCTCTTCCATGCATCGCTTTCGTTGATTGCATTTCTTACTTTTGCCGGATCACACAGTGACGTGGTGCGCTGTTACTATCCGGGAATGCCTAGGAAGGTGATTAACACTGTCCCTCTTGTGATTGGCTTCGTGATTAGTGTTGTTTTTGTGTTGTTTCCCTCCAACAGAAGAGGTATTGGGTACCCTTTTCTGCTGCAAAGGGATGCTTTGCGTTCTAGATACTAATCTACCTATGTAATCATGTGTTTAAAATTCAAATCCAGTGATTAGTACAGGAATTTGAAGGCCGCTTGATTAGCAATTCAGTTTCCCAAAGGGGAAGACAGACTCCACTCGGAATCCAGTATATCATAATTGACCACAATTGTGTACCATGCATCCTAAAAACCTCCATTGCACTGGAAAAACTGACCGTGCTTCGATACACGATCCATGACGGTAGACTGGAAAGGATTATAAACAACGTTACACTTTGAATTTCCTGAGATGGTCACAAATGCTCGAAGTCTTCAATTTGAAAAGCAAGTTCAATCGCACCCAAATTAAAGATAAAAACAAAAATATAGACAGACAGCAAGCTGCAAACTGATACTGTCACTTGAAAAGAGACCTGCATATTTTTCCTTTCTAGCTAACGTTCCATTTCAACCTCGTCAAAATTCCAATCCCTCACAAGGTCCCTTCTAACAGCATGGCTCCGGACCAGACGTGGTGGTCCTGTCATTCTGTGATTTGTTGGATCAGCTGGCTGCGGTGTCACCTTGGAGGATGATGCGATAGAGGAGTGTCCTCTTGGAGGAGGAAAAGATGTTTTCCTGGCTATGCAGTTAGCAATGGCAGCACATCTTCCTTCGTTGTCTGAACTCGAGACTGAATAGCTTCTAAAAGATTGCGAAGGACTCTCACTATGGCATACAAGACATGCTAGACTCATATCTGGTACGTTGACTATTTTCAGAAAAAGAGCACCTTCTCTGCTGCAACAGATACTTATAGATCAAAACAAAAAACACGAGTATCTAATGATTAGAGTCATTAGACATGTCATGTGAGAAAAAAAAAAAAGTTTATATTTGTTGTACAACAAAGTGTATGCTAACAAGTGTCTGATGGAGAAAATGCAAATCTATCCCCCGAGACCCCAATTTGTAAGGATAAGCTGATTAACACTTTCTCCTCTTTCCCATTCCCTGTTCTCACTATTTTCCTTTTTGGGGAGGGGCATATGGATGCATTCAATGCAATACGTATAACACAGACAAGTGAATTGCAGATCAAAGTGACATCTTAAAAAGTATCCTCAAGCTGCAGTGCATCGTGGATTCACCCATTCATCAAAAGGCACAAACAATGTATAATGCTTCCAAGGTGACTGACATTCAAACTACAAGTATGCCATTGGAGTTGTCAAGCCAATAGACTAGGTCTAGGCTGATAGGACAGTATCTCATGCATCTAGAGTTTCTACCTCGGGTATTTAGACAACCTTAAATTGCTAACTCTCAACTGAACATTGGTTCAGCATCCTTTGTAGCATCATTAGCAAAGGTATTTGACTTTTGAATAATGATCACAACTAGTTTAGCATTCTTTCTGGGAAGTTACTAAGAATTAAGAGATCAGAGATAAAAATCAAGCTAATAAGAACAGAGATATGTTGGGAATGATCAAGGAAAAGAGGATTCACTCCACACATGCACTCAGATAATATTTTCTCCAGTGGCACAGTTCTTTGCACCAAGAAGTTCGTCAAATTAACAGCAAGTACACTAGAAATTGGAAAACAATACTAAAGAAGCAAACACATGCAGGTGCGCGCCCGCGCGCGCACGCACACACAAAGTCCACTGGCCATCGACATCGTTGGAATCTGAAAGTAATTAACATAAACCCTAATCCAACACTGCCCACGAAACACTTGACAAAAGATTTAAAACTTCACATTCCATCCTGAATTACTCTTTAATCAGAGAAAGGGGAACTCAGGGGGAAAAAAAAAAAAAAAAAGCCCATCCCTTAAACTTGAGTCAAATTATTCTGTATTGAGACGATAAGGAGAAAAGTAATGATCCCACCCATCAACAAACAAAACAAGAATTAAAAGAATTCATGCACGAGAATACCCAACAGGCCAACACCCAACTGCGCACAACGACATATATAACCAGACAGACAGACACACACACATACAAACACAAAGACAAGAGATCTGGGAAGAGAATTACATGAAACAAAAAAAAAAAAAAAAGGGGACATGAACATGGAGTAAAGTGATGGAGATCCCAGAAACATACCTCGAACTGGCGGCTGTCGATTGTCTGTGCAATTGTGTTGTGGGAGATTAACACCAGAGAGAGAGTCAATGCGGAGTAGACCCACTCTCGTTGGGTATATACCCGCCAAGTCAATACCCAAAAACAGTGAGTGGCAGCTGCAACAGTTACAGATGCTGTCGGGAGACTTAACCGGAGCGTCTACTAGACGCTCCAAGCTGCGCGTTCAGGATGAATTTGATTTTATTGTTTTTATTAACATCGACTTAAAACTCTGAGATTTTCAACTTTAGAAAGATTGCCGCTGTGATTAAAGTAAAGTTCATTGATTGTTGGGTTGAAGTTTTGTAATCTCGATTTTATTAATTATCAATAATAGAGAGGGCCCCCACAAATTGTTCCCTGTTCGGCCGGGGGGTTGAATCCGGACCAGGTGACAATTTTTATTGTTCTTTTTGTTTTCCCTTTTTTTCTTTTTTTTTTTTTTGGTGGGTTTTAACTTTTTACATGCGTAGAATAGTTTGGTAAGGTAGCGACTTCTATTAATTTCATAATTTGAGAAGCATTGAGGAAATGCATTAATTACAATGATTATCTTAAACTCGGAGATGGGGTCAAAGGAACCAACTGAAATGATTACCCTAATCCCCATGATATCTTCTTCATACGAGTAAAAATAGTCAAGAATTCGGTAATTCCCCCCCCCCCAACACACACCCCACATTGACTTTTCTTTAAATATAGTTAAATTAGGAAAGATTAACGACACAGTCTAATATTTTAGGGTCTCAGTACCTGAATCTAGACAGAACGAGTCTCGGTCGGTCCAAATACCTTACCATTTTTATGGTTAAAAGGAAGCAGTGAGCGTGGAGATTTCAACGGAGGCTTTCAATTCTACTCTTCAAAGTCATGTGTGCCTCTTTAGTCGAACTCAGCTTTTATCCGTTTGAATGAAAATGGAAGTAGCCCAACCCAATTATGACTTTTTGGATCCTCCCAAATGGCAAAGGGAACCAAAATCTTCTACAATAATGATAATATTAATGACTTGCCAAGAAGCAAGGGCCGGGTTTGCCCGGATAGAAGTCAGGTGTAACTTACAAGAGCCTCCGCCGGATTAGATTAGAGGGCGGCGGACTGAGAATCCGAGTTTGTCCGACTGGCAAAAAACATGTCCCTCTTGGAGTTCCAACTTCTGACAGTGTGTTATCCTGTTTCCACGCGGCCAAGCCACTGCCATTACAGACCACCCCCCCAAAAAAAAAGAAAAACAAAAAAAAGTCGTGAATTCATTCCATCTAATTGATGAACCCCGACCCCATACGCCAGATATACATTAAAGTCCGTGGTGGTCATCCAACCTAATCGCTTTCTCTTCCCAAAATAAAAATTGAAGAAAAAAAAAGAAACCCCCCCTCCCCTTTAGTCGCTTTCTTTAGATTAATTCAAAGTTTATATTGCTTTTATGAGTTTTTTGTTTCTTTTTTTAACATGGTTACTTTTTAGGTTTTAAATATTAGGCTTTTCAAGTTCTGTATCTCATTTCTATCTATGTTTTGAAAACCCAATCTGAATCGGGGATCGGAAAAATCATAAGTTGATCCGAACTCCGGTTTCATTCAACTATAAAAGCGGAAAAATTCAAAAGCGATCAAACTCGAATTGAATTGGAAAAAAGGGGTTAAAAACCGCAATCAATCGTGCCTAACTGCCTACTTTGTCAAAATTCATTATTTTCAGATTGGCTCAACTATGTCCAGTCTTCAATTCGATTTCTATGTCAAGTAATCTTACACACCCTGTAGCCCCATTCACGCAGCAGTCCACTGGCGTCGTCTACAATTGTAAAAGTGAGAAAAAAATGGCCCAACAAACATCGATTTAATTGCGACCCATATGCACTTGTGCTTTCCGAATGATCCCAGCAATCAGGTTCAGATGGGCCCCAAAATGCTATAGATTTGCGAATTCCCCTGAGTTATCGGTATGTGGACGAAAACCCAACTGGGTTACTAGGTCTAGATGGCCATGGCAAGGAGAAGTTGCCAGTCTTCGAATTTCTGTTCACATTTTCTTGAACATCTTTAGCCATTGTTTTGTTAAGCGGACCCACTTGATACAGCATGCATTCAAATTTCAACAGAATAATCTCCATTACATTAAATTAAGACGTGCTCTTTCAGAAATAAAATTCTAAACTCACTTAATTCGAGTAAGCTCATTTTGGTTATGGGGTTCACTTTGGTTTGTTCCTAGCAATGCAGAAGATGCCCTCTCCACATTCTTCCCAGAAGCTAATGGTGAAATACCTTGGAATGACGAAGATGAAGAGGAGACTGGATCAGTCGAAGCTCCTCCAACAGTAAAGGTGGTGCTATCCTTGCTGATCAGATTGATGCCTGTTCCACCAGCAGATCCTTCGTTCATGGCCTTTGGTGCTGGCGGCCTCGGAATATTTATAACGCCTTCCAGCATTTGCACTATTTTCCCCATTGTTGGCCTCTGAGATGGATTCTCCTGGATGCACCAGAAACTAACCTGAATTGCCCTGATCACTTGGTCCATAAAAGCAGCCTGATCAGCAAGCCTTTTGTCAACAATTGCCTCCAAGTTACCTTTCTCAAAGTTTTCATAAGCCCACAATGAGAACTTTGTCCGATTGGTTTCTGCTGCGACTTCGAAGTTCCTTCGGCCACTCACGATTTCTAACAAAACCATGCCATAACTATAAACATCTGATTTTGATGTTATGGGAAGATTTGATAGCCACTCCGGCGCCAAATATCCTCTTGTCCCTCTAACACTCTTCAGGGAATGGTTTCTATGGTCCTTTGCGTTTATGAGTTTTGCAAGTCCAAAATCAGACACCTTGGCATTGTAATTCTCGTCCAGTAGAATGTTTTCTGGCTTGATGTCACAATGGACAATGCACTCGCGACATTCCTCATGAAGATATGTGATTCCCCTGGCTGTTCCAAGGGCAATGTTAAACCTGTCCAGCCAATTCAACAAGGATCCAGGCTCCTCCTCTGTAGGGTACAGAAAATTCTGAAGAGACCCATTTTTCATGAACTCGTAGACTAGAAGCCTGCGGCGCCCTTCAGAGCAAAAACCAACCAATCTCACCAGATTCAAATGGTGAGTACTACTTATAGTTGCAACCTCCATTCGAAACTGTCTCTCTCCTTGCTCAATGCCCTCAAGTTGCTTCACTGCAACCACTGTACCATTTTCGAGAACCCCTTTATAGACAGCACCAAACCCTCCTACACCAAGTTTCTCCTTAAATCCTTTTGTAGCACGCTGCAGCTCCTTATATGAGAACTGCACTGGCGCACCAGATGCATAGTCAACAAGTGTATACTGAGCCCACATACCATCACCTCTGGGACCCTTTTGGTACGACCACCACCAACACCCTCCAACTACAGCAACCAAACTAATTAGGATACTCATCATTATACTACCAACAACCCAAACCTGCCTCCGGCAGTTTCTGTTACCACTAATCTGCATTGAAGTTGAAGGATTTGGTTGCGCTGGTGCACAAACCTTGACAAAGGAAGTACTTAGAAGCACCGGACTCTGGTACCCACTAACAAAATCCGGAATTTTCAAGTAACAATATCCTGTTCCATCTGCCAAAGACGAAGATGCAATGCAAGAATCACTTGCTAGGCAATTGGATCTGCATGCTGTTATCCCTACAATCACCATCTGCTCAGCCTGGAAGGTCAAGAACTTGGCATTCTTCAATTCCAACATCGCTGTGTTGCCTGCGCAATCCCCAAGCTCCACCTTTCTTTTACACCCCTTTTTTCCGTCATTCATATCAATAGGCTCAAAGTTCTCTGATGGGCATCCACAAACTGGATTGGAACCAAGATAGCTACAAATCCCCATGTTACCACAATATCCATAGACTTGACAACTATCAGCCAATGCAGCCCAAGTCATGGCTTTAGTTCCATTACCTCTACTGGAACTATACATTCTCAAATTCCCATCAGTGTCCAATTTCAATAACCTCAATACATCAGTCCCTTCTCCGTAATCATTACTATAAGCCACAATTTGTGACCCTGTTGAATTAGAGTCGGAAAGAGAGAGAATACCATTCGTTTGCAACTGTAAGATAGGAGAGGTGAATTTTGAAGAATTAGAAATAAAACCTCGATTCCAGAACACTACACTGGCATTCCAGGTGAGTGTGAGATTTCCAGAGCTGAGAAGGCGGAAAGTGTAAACCCCAGAACTCAGAACTTGATTCACTCCAAACTTTTGGGAGGGAACAATTGTATCTGTCAGGTTCTGAAAAGTGGACCAGACAGAAACATTGCCACTCCTGAGGACAAGATTGCCAGAGTCATCAAGGGAGGCAGAATTGACGCCAAGATGGGCAGTGTCAGAGTTCCAGACTGTGAAACCAGAGCCGTTGACAAGCTGCAAATTGCCAGCAGACAGGAAGTGAAATGCTCCTCCGGCATCTACTGCTGCAGAGGGGCCACCAGCCGTCCAGATGGGGACTCCACCAACATAATAGATGGCAGCTGTGTAGGAAAGATGACCAGCTGGGATAAAACCAAGAAAGAAAGTGCTGTTGTCGGAAGACCATGTCTGGTTTGGATTGGAAGCATAGAGAGATGAACCAGGTGATATGTTTGCTGCTAAAGCAGTGGCGATCAAGGTGTGGAACATAAGACAGGTGAAGATAAGAGGAGAGTGGATGATTATCATGTTTCCCCGCCAATAGCTTTCTGCCGAGGCAGCAATAAATAAATTTTGCGAGTGGCTATACACTTGTAAGGAGATATTTTTCGTTTTAGCCATGATTCAAGCCCATGAAGCCGCAAGATACGTGCTTGACGCTATGAAGTGGCTGCTCAAGGGGCAGTGAAGGACAATGAATATTATTAGAAGAGATTTCAATTTTCCCTGGGACTCTGAAACATGAAACCGAGAAGGATTTTTCCAGATTAGTGAAATAATCCCAGGGTTAAGAAGCGAAAAGTGTGTTATGACTGTAATACTGTGAAAGAGAAGGTTGATGTCAATTGGGTTATTCTGGAAGGTAGACCTGACATATAATTGACAGAGGAGAAGGACCCCATTATTTGCATCGCTTTGTACATACGCGTTACAAGTGCTGGAATTTTGTAAAATCTGGTAGTTAAGAAGGACTGGAAACTGGAAAGCTATTCTGAATTGCTTTCAGACAATGCGGTAAAACTAATTCCAGGCAGTCAATTTTGACAAACCTAAAGAGACCTAAGCTTTCTAAAACAAAGGAATTGACAAATGGGTAATTCCAGGCAGTCCATTTTGACAAACCTAAAGAGACCTAAGCTTTCTAAAACAACGGAATTGACAACTGACCCCATTCGCTTTTCTCTATCTGGACTTCTTGTATCGAAAAGAAGGAATATTCCGACTTCCTCGCAAGGCAAATGCATATACTGTTGCGGTGGGTATTGGAGTTTTAGGTGGCGGTGCGTAATATGTTAGTAATTAAGTAATATATAAAGAGAAGGATTTATAAATTTAATATTTTAAATTAAAATATAATATTAAATTAATAAATAAATGCCTGATTATACGTTAAAAATTTTATATTAAAATAATTTATAAATTTAATGCATTAAAATTATACAATATTAAATTTATTATTTTTATTTTACTTAAATCTTATTTTTTGACATTTTTTTTTTTTTATCATTTGATTGCGCCTGCAAGTATTTTGGCCTGTGGTGCCATTTCGCAGCTTTTGTCCTATATTTTATTGGGTTTTTTTTTTTTTTTTTGTGAATGAATGTCGTGTGTGTTTCGTTCAATTTTTTTTTAAAATTTTTAAAAAGTATTCTTTTATTTTAAATTACATCGTCTGTGAATGAACTGTCTGTTAGACTGAGACCTTATTGATGGAGTAATTATTAATTTTCATCACATAAATTGTAACCTAGTAGAGATATCTAATACCTTATCAATTAATAAAAATATCCGAGTGAGATTGAAGTCAATAAAAAATGAACTGAGAAAAAATGTATCAAATCATCGAAATTTTTCTGGGTGAATTATAAAAAAGAAAATTTCAAGCCAAAGTTTACCGATCAATAAATTACATGTACTGAGTCACGTATTTCTAAAATAATTAGTTGAGAATTTCATGCTTAAACCCTAGTGATTCCATTCTGATTTTTTAATCTTTCAGTCTTTTTTGAGATTAAAAAAAAAAACAAAAAAACATAAAAAGACACTTTACTCAAGAAAAAAAAGGTAAAAGGTATGCCGACACGAAGCCCCAAAAACTATTCAAACGGGCAAATAAGTAATTACGAGACCATGAGCACCCCGGCGCTCGTCGTCTCACGCAAATTAAAATAAAACTGAATTGTGAAATTTGTTTAATATATATATATCAAATTTAAATTTATTTTATTTTATTTTATATTTAATATTTGTATATTTATGAGTGTGCCCACTTACGTTTTATGATTTTTTTTTTTTTTTTTTGCAATGATGCGTTGTTGGAATATGCATGGATCGTGACGATGGATTTCACCAAGAACGTTTGTCAAACACCGAATATTATCTCTGGAAAATACATGCCATAAACAACCGAACCGCATTTTTAGGTAAGAATCCTGAAAGAATAAATTGAAGTTTAGAAACAACAATCTCTTCTTGACAAGGGTGTTATTTGTAGGACTAGTCAAACTACAGGGGGTGGTTCGTAATTGCGGAATTGTACGAATTGGAAGCCGCGTGAAAACGCGTGGCCGGACGACGACAAAACTATAATTTTTCAAAGATCGGATTGGAAAGAACCCCAGAGTTTGGGGCCGAAAATACGTATCTATATGCACTTTGAAAGTGGCAAAAAGAAGACAGACGTCGGACGACCGGTTGTTGTTGTTGCTGTCGTTGTAGACTATCGAATTATAGCGCAAATGTCAGGGTATTTGGTAAGATATTTAGTGTTGGCGTTAGTTATACGTTTTTTTCAACCTTATACAAAATTTAAAAAGAATTAGTAATATATATATATATATATATATATATATATATATATTGTTTTTGTTAATTATTATAAAAGTTATTATTATTTTTTAATGAATTTAATATAATAATTCAATATTTTTACATAAATTTTTTATAACGATTCAATCAACACGAATGAGACGAGACTGTGTCACCCTCACTGCCACTCCTCATTTTCTCTCGCCCCAAAAAGAAAAAAAAAAAAAATCAAGATGTTGACCTTTGACCCATTCAACCAGACGACGGAAACAGGAAGGACCCAAAAGACACGCACAAATGTAAGAAAGGTGGATGTGAGCTTGCTCTTCCAGTTCAACCTGCGACCACCGAGAGCAGCACAGGACGCTGAAAAGCAGAACAAAAATTCAAAGTCTTCTTAGCGTGCTCACCAGAAGTTGATTCCATTTACAGTTGAGTTCGCACTCACGGCCTGTCTGTTTTATGGATCAAAACGACGGCTCAAAATTCGGACAAGGAAAGAGGGAGAGGGACCAAGAAATGAAAATCCGGTGTCTTTATTTTCTTTGTCTAACTCTCGTTCTTCCTTTTCTGTTCGGTATCTCCAGTGCCCAGATATCGCTGGGCTCCTCTCTCTCGGCTTCCGACGTCAACCGGACTTGGAATTCTCCCCAAAACACCTTTGCCGTTGGGTTTACTAAGGTGGGTCCCTCCTCTTATCTCGCCGCCGTGCTCTATTCTGGCGGAGTTCCCATCTGGAGCGCCGGCTGGCCCTCCCTCACCGTTGACTCTGCTGGGTCCTTCCGCTTGACCTCCCAAGGCTCTCTCCAGCTGGTCAACGGCTCCGGCGCCGTCGTCTGGGACACCAACACTACTAGTCTCGCCGTCACCTCCGCCTCGATTGAAGATTCTGGCAATCTGGTCCTCAGAAATAGCACCGCTACTGTCTGGTCCAGTTTCCAGAACCCGACCGACGCGATTGTTCCCAATCAGAATTTGACAGCTAATCACGTTTTAACAAACGGGGATTACTCTTTTCGGTTTCTTCCTTCTGGGAATCTAACACTGACGTGGAATAAGAGCATTACTTATTGGAATCAGGGCTTGAATTCATCCACAGATTCTAACTTGACTTCCCCAACCTTGGGATTGCAGTCTACCGGGATATTGTCAATCTTTGATGCTACTTTGCCTGGTGGTTATATTGTGGCATATAGTAATGATTATGCGGAAGGGAGTGACGTATTGAGGTTTTTGAAGTTGGACAATGATGGGAATTTGAAGATTTATAGCTCTGCTTCAGGGAGTGGAACTACGACTATGAGATGGGCAGCTTTGACTGATCAGTGTCTGGTGTTTGGGTATTGTGGGAACAATGGGATCTGTAGTTACAACGATACTGGTTCTAACCCCATCTGTGGGTGTCCGTCTCAGAATTTTGAGCCTGTCGATGTGAATGATGGCAGAAAGGGGTGTAGAAGAAAGGCGGAAATTGCGAATTGTTCAGGTAGTGCTGCCATGTTGCAGTTGGATCATTCCCTGTTTTTGACTTACCCGCCTGAGCTGTCCTCTGAGGTTTTCTTTGTGGGAATATCGGGTTGCAGGTTGAATTGTCTGGTGAGCAGTTCTTGTGTTGCTTCAACATCTTTGTCTGATGGGACGGGTGTGTGTTATTTGAAAACACCAACACCGGAATTTGTTAGTGGATATCAGAATCCTTCACTTCCTAGTACTTCATTTGTCAAGGTGTGTGGGCCAGTGCAACCAAATCCTTCAGGAGGTGCACAGACTAGAGGGAGCAACATGCGTTGGAGAGCGCCTGCCTGGGTTGTTTTGGTTATTGTTATTGCTACCCTTATCGGGTTGGTTGCAGTAGAGGGTGGTTTGTGGTGGTGGTGTTGTGGAAATACCTCCAAGTTTAGAAGTTTGTCAGCACAGTATGCTCTTCTTGAGTATGCATCTGGTGCACCAGTGCAATTCTCATATAAGGATCTGCAGCACTCGACGAAGGGTTTCAAGGAGAAGCTTGGTGCAGGAGGATTTGGAGCTGTTTATAGAGGAGTTCTAGATAATAGGATGGTAGTTGCAGTGAAGCAACTTGAAGGAATTGAGCAGGGCGAAAAACAGTTCAGGATGGAAGTTGCAACTATAAGTAGCACTCATCATTTGAATTTGGTGCGATTAATTGGTTTCTGCTCTGAGGGCCGCCATAGGCTTTTGGTTTATGAGTTCATGCAGAATGGATCTCTTGATAATTTCCTTTTCATTACAGAAGCCCAGTCAGGGAAGTTTCTGGATTGGGAGCACAGGTTCAATGTTGCCCTTGGAACTGCAAGAGGAATCACATACCTTCATGAGGAATGTCGGGACTGCATTGTTCACTGCGATATCAAGCCAGAAAACATTCTCTTGGATGAGAATTTCATTGCCAAGGTCTCAGATTTTGGTCTTGCAAAGCTCTTAAGTCCCAAGGATCATAGGCATAGAACCTTGACTAGTGTTAGAGGGACACGAGGTTATTTGGCGCCAGAATGGCTTGCAAATCTTCCAATAACTTCCAACTCTGATGTTTACAGTTATGGCATGGTTTTATTGGAAATAGTGAGTGGGAGAAGGAATTTTGAAGTGTCTGAAGAAACAAACAAGAAGAAGTTTTCTGTGTGGGCCTATGAAGAATTCGAGAAGGATAATGTTTATGCAATTTTGGATAGAAGGCTTTCTGATCAAAATGTGGATATGGAGCAAGTGACAAGGGCACTCCAGGTGAGCTTCTGGTGCATCCAGGAGCAACCCTCTCAAAGGCCAATGATGGGTAAAGTGGTGCAGATGCTAGAGGGAATCACAGCAATTGAGAAACCACCAGCACCTACAGCCATAATTGAAGGTTCTGTGAGTGGAGCCAGTATAAATTTGAGCAGTAATTTCTCAACTTCTGCACCTTCAGCTCGAGTTCCTTTGTCTTCTTCGTCGCATCAAACTCTTGAAGCTTCTCCTCTTTCTTCAAAAACGCATACAGAGAAGGCATCTTCCTCACTTCTATTTTCAGATCCCAACTGAAGCTTTTACCCCCAGAATCACCCGACGGAGTGGGAAAGCTGGAGCAGTCAAATACCATAGATGACTTTTATATCATGTCTTATGCCGTTCTTTTTCATCCGAATAGTATAAATTTGTCAAGAGTAGGCTTTGCCACCATTGTGTATAGGATTCAAGATCACGAACGGGTGTATACACTTATGAGTGTTCAGAAGTAATGTACGTTATATGTGTGTTTTCCTCTAAAACACCCAAGTAAGGATAATGGGTTAGCGAGCACGGCAAGCGCGGCAAGCGCTGCAGATGAAGGCTAGGGTCATGTGCCTTTTGTAATCAATTGAAAGATAATGGTCTAAACTCATTTCATAATGGCAGATCGATATTCACAATAAGAACATACAATCATTATGCTGGCCAGAGATGTTGAAAACATGTGCATATTTAATGTTTTTTATTTTTAAAGATTCTGTCCTTGTTCAAGGTTGCCAGTCTTGATTTTTCCTTCTCTTGTTCATTCCTTCTTCTCCTTTCTTTAATTCTCAATCTGCCTTGTTTCCCAGTCCTTCACGTCTCATGCATTTGTATTGCTTCCTTCAAATTTGTCACCAGCATGTCACGACATCTACGCAACTATTCCTTTTCGTTACAAGGGTGAGAAAGCAATGGGAAATTAGAATAATAATCGGGCAACTTCATGTTCCCATAAAAAAAGGGATAAATATTGCTTTGAAAATGATGGAATGAGAAAATAAATTATTAAATTTTAATAATTTAAACTAGGAACTTTGTAAGAGCAACCTACAATAATGTCTCAGAAACCCGAATGAGAGTGACGGAAGTAGAAATTTAAGTGATTGGAAAATTAAAATATGGGTCAGGAAAGTGAAAGTGAGGACCATTGATATTAAAGACATGACGTATGAATGATCAGAAACCAATCGCAAGCAGGTGGTATATGGTTTTGCGGCCATCCCTGTCTCCTGCTCGAATAGAATCTCCTACTTTGAAAGCAATGGCGACGATGAAAACACGACAAACTTGAGATGCAGCTTCAAATCAGATCACATCTATAGGCAACCTATGGGCACTCAAATGTTACAGTCTGGCCTTGAGTGAGATAAAAGGAGACAAAGAGAAGTGAAGTTCCCTTCAAACTGTTGCCCACAACCTGACTGTTACCTGCAAGGACTAGCAGCACATTCTCAGAAGCTGTCAAATCCAAGAATTACTGTACTCTGCTACCGCCAGCAGGTTGTCGACTATGAGAATCATCATATTCTGGGACCAAAAAGGGGCCAGTTTTGATGGTCAAGATTTGTAGCAATTATGTGATACGCCGTCTTTCTTATAGCATCGCCTAATTTGAACCTTGTATATCTGCATATTTATCATCTATAGAATGTAATCACTTGAACTTGCGTAGCTTCCATCTAAGCATATTCAAAACATGAGCGTCTTAAGTATGCGAAACTCCCACGTTGTGGGCTTTGAGAAGGAATCATATGCACACAGTTTTTATCTCTGTTTTTATAGGAAACAATTGTTTCCGCAACTTGAACTTTTGACTTCAGAATAACCTTATTGTTATGACTCGCACTTCCCATCAAAGTATATTCAAAAAATTATATTCTTCCTGTATATGTCCATCCATTGAGGTGAAACTAATGCTTCATGGACAATTCTTGTTGCTTTTTGTTGATTATACTGAGATTAGACAAAAACAATATAGGTTCGTCTTCCATGTTTCCATGAAGTAAAAATGCTCATCTCTAAGTTACATAATACAAGCTCGGAACAGTCTAACCAGGAAAGGTAAAATTGACTTGAAGGAACATAACAAAAACACAAGTACAATAATAAGGATACCTGCAATTTTTGTTGCAACAGGTAAAAATATTTCTTAACTAGCCATCACTTTTCTGTTAATAGTTTCTTCTTGCTCTTAGGGGAAGCTGACCTATCTAATGAGCTTGCTTGTAATCTATTCCTTTTGCGCATTTCTGTTCTGAAGGAATCTTTTGTTGGAAACTTATCCTTGGCCTTACCATATTGTTTCTCAGCCGACCTTCCTCGTCCAGCATTCCTTGAAGTCATCCTCACATCTAAATTACTTTTCCTACGTGCTCTTCCCACACTAGCTGGGAAATTTCTACGAGCACCTGTTTTATGCTTGGTCCCCTCACCCTCATCATTATCATAATCATATTCTTGATCTTCATCACTATCGTCCTCAAAGTCAGAGCCTGATTGGTGTACCTCTGCATCATTCTCATCATTATCTTTTTCTTCTTGTTCTTTAGAATCATGACTCTTCTTCTGTTCTTGTGGTTTGGTTCCACCTGGAAGAGCAACTACTTTATGTTGAATCACCATATGCATAAGATGAAGATACTGATTCCGAATATTCATCATGGGATTATTCTCAATTAACAATCCCCTCTTATGAGCCTCCCGCAAAACCACTGTATAAGTACCCATCTTACTAGACAAGTAAAATATCCCTGGATGGTGAAGCAATGCTCTCTTGAATCTAGATCGAATACCCAACCACTCTCCTAGACACAACAAAGTATCCCTGTCCACCTTCTTTGAAACAAAAAGATTAAGAATCTCATGCAAAATCCCCGCAGCCCACTTATCCGATTCATCACTGCTAGGACCAAGGTGTAGTGCATTCTCATATGGAGAAATGTAAGGCAACTTCTGCCATTCATCATACCACTTCTTCAACTTCTTATTAACTTCAAAACCCCTCGAAAACTGCAGTGGAAAGGAGATTGGCTTCCCTTTTTCATAGCCCAATTCTGCACATTTAGTCTTGTTTTCCATAACTGAAACAGCCAACTCATTGCTCCAGCAAACCAACTCCAATTCCAATTCTGAATTCAATCCAGATGACAGACCGTTTTTTCCAATAACCCGAAAATAATCAGGAAACTCAGGGACAATGCGTTTCACATAATCTGGAGATAAACCCAGGTCCCAATTCACAGTATCAAGAATCTTCAATGGTATTTTATCAATTCTGGAAATCATCAACAGTTTTAAAAGTCTATCAGCGACACCCTGCTTATAATTCTCACTCTGATAAACTAACTGCTCCTCAGCATCAAGATCGATTACCTGAGAAGAAAGCTTGATGTGGGGTTGGATTCCTATGCCTCCAGGTAGAAATTCCTCAAAGACTGAAGGGTATTTCCGGATGAACTCGATGGGGCGAGAGGGGATCTTGAGGGAGTCCTTTTGTTGCGATATGATGGATAAAGGAAGAGACTTCGATGGCTCTGATCTTATGAGGTTCTTTATGTTGAGCATTGGTCTCAGGTGCTTTTCTCGCTCCACGGCATGGTCAAGTCCCCTGTCGCGCACGTGCTTGACGGCTGCCGAGTCGACGAAGCTCCGCTGCTGCGGCCGCAGGCGACGGTGGCAGGGCTTCGGCAGCGAACGGTAGAGGAATTGCATGCTTCTGACACTTTTCTTTAGTTTGGCGTATTCTGTTTCTCCTTCATAGTTCTTGAAAAGAAATGCTTTAGGGCTCAGTGAGGGTTTTGCCAGTCTCTTTCCTCTGCTTTTATTATTATTATTATTATTATTATTTTAATTTATAAATCCTTCCTATTTTAAGTTGTTTTGTTTTTGCAATTTGCAATTTTATTTTTAAATTTTATATTCGGTAGCACTTTAATTTTGCATCCTATAAAATCAAATTATTCAAAAATAAAAATTTTAATGGTACATTTTCTTTATAAAATTTAAAAACATCCTCATTTTCAATTATCATGAACAATAATAACAAATTATTAACATTACTCTAATTATATATATATATATATATTAAATATAGTTAATATTAAACATTTATTAAAATTATGTAAATATTTAATATATATTATAATATTAATTTTTATAACTACAAAATATTATTTATGGAACATAAAATCTTAATTTTTCATATAATATATTTATATTTATGTCAGAATTAACAAATTAATAAAGCTCTAAAATTTATGATTTTTTTTCTCAATTTAATTTCTCTTTTTGTGCAGTTAATTTTTTTTCTTTTTTTTTCTGTGTCCATTAAATTGACTAATTGAGTCCTAAATTTAAAGGGCATTCTTGTAATTGTACTGAAACGAAGTGAGCGGCGCAAACTACATTTACCGAAACAATTCTCCAATCTTGAAGTTTTAAAAAGGCTTAAAGCCCGCCGTCTACGGAGGTCGGCCATGGCCGCCCTCTTCGGCCGACATTTCACCTCCCGCCACTGCTCCTAAGCGTTTTGAATTCTCCCCCGGTCCGTCTCCGAGACAGTCTCTTATTACTCCCGATCAGTACAAGTACTGCTCGGACGGTATCGGTTTCTCTAAAGAGAAGCTCCGGACTCCGAGAAAGTCGCTGAAGAGTTCGCTCATTAGCAGGTCCGATTAGAAGCTCCGGACGCTGTCGGTTTATTAACTACTTGGTGTTCATTAGCAGGTCTCTTGAAATTTTAGCGTTTTTAGGTTTTAGGGATGCATATATTTTTTTTCCTTTTCTTGAAGTGATAGAAAGCGACATGCTTGATTTTGTGGATGTCTGTAGACTATCATTATCTTTTCTTTTCTTTTCTTGCTTTCTTTATTTCTTCCATTCTTGATTATGTTTGAAAATCAATTTCCTTTTCAAATTTCTGTTATCAACGTCTTTTCATTAATGGAAATAGAGTGCCAGTTATCAGAAGAGTAAGAATCGCATGCTGTTCCACACAGTATCTGGGAAAATGGTAAAGAGCCGCCAGGTGGTTTCATACCATGCGAGTAAATTTGCAATGGTATGAAGCATTATTATTAATCCTTGAAGATGAACACTTTGACTCGTTGATCTTTAAATGATTTCAGTTGATAAAAATAGGGTTATTTTGAATCCATCCCAGGGCTGTAGACCATCTGGGAGGGGATACATCAATGGAAGCTTCATTATGGTAGAATTTTACTGACCTTCTGAATTTTTTATTTTTATTTGCCTCAGTATGATCACTTAGGTGTTACTCATTTCTGCAGAATGCTCCATCTGAAAGCATCTCTCTGTTTATAGCCACACATACCCTGGAGGATTTTTAGGAGATGGTAGTGCAAAACCATTCCCCTGTACTTGTGATGCTTACTCGGTTAGTTGACAACTACAAGGTGCTTCACTGTGATAGCTGATATTGATTTTTACTCACAGATGGTTACTTTAAAAGCAGTTGGTAGAATATAACCTACATCAGTTATGTAGATGCTGCAGGCAGGCCATACTATTTAGCTGTTAAAATATTGAGACATTTTACTCCATATTACATAAGGCTCATGCTAGGTGCCCGTGTTTTTGGCTGCCCTAAAACTAAATCTTTTTATTGTCCTAATTAGCTCCTTTTCAGATGCTGAATGCACTTGGTAAACACTGGGAGACGTCATTTAGAAAATGAATATGTGGGACTAGTTAAAAGGCATATCTTATGTCATTTAGAAGATTGTTGCTTTTGTATTTAGCTAAAAGTCATGTTTTCTTTTTTTTATTTTTTGGTTGAAAAGAACCAAGCATAAAATTTGCGAAGAAAATAAAGCCAAAATTGAAACCCCAAAAACCCCAATTCTCCTACATGGAGTCGTTTTCACTCCTTTGTGCTTTGCACTCTCTGTGCTCTATGATCACATTTTATGTATTCACCGTCATAGTTGCCATCTCAACTGGGGGCAGCAATGCAGTATCAGTTGCTAGCTGCCATTTATGTCTGCCGTCTCATAGCAATATCCATTTTTGGGTACGGAACCATCCTTTTCATTTAGACTTCTACACCTATTCCAGATAGTTGTTGGAGAAGGTCGGTCCCTGATTGGCCCTTCATTTGAAGACATTTTGAATCTCTGCTTTAAAATCTAATAAGTTGGGGATTCCTGGATGGAAAGTGAAAAAGAGAGAAGAAAGCCCGGGAAGTCCAACATTTGGCCATACTGCTACTTATCTATTAGATAACTATTATTAGGGTGTTTGAACAACTTGGCGCAAGCAGAGGTACATGAATCTAATCTTCACTTGAGTTAAGCTGTAGAACATATAGAGTTGGAGACCTTTCTGGAATGTACAATTATTGGCCTATGCATTTGATGGTGAATTAAAACGGGAGAACTGAATCTATTCTCAGGCTTTTGCTTTGGAGAAATACACAGTCTGGCATCTATCCATGGGTTTTGCTGCTGCGGCAGCCCGGCGATTCTGCATTCTCGCACAAACTGATAGAACGGTTGGCATACCGCTGCATGGTGAATCCAGCATTCCCAGATCTTTTGATTCCCTTTGTCAGTCGAGAAGGTGGTGTGAGGATATATGTCTTTCTAACTCTATTTGCATTAATGTGGACGCCTGCATCTTATTGCTGCGTGGGCAAAATTGTAGTTCTACTTCAGTTCCTGATGGTTCAAATTGATGCTAAATGATGTCAAGTTTTGCAATTCAATGCCCAGCATTTTGGATGATTGCGGGTGGCGTGGAGATAGACATCGACCATGTCTATTGCTATCACGCATCAAATTCCTGACCATCGCCCCATCATTGACGTAAGTAACTCCTCCGCTTATTAATTATTTTTCCTGGACGGAAAAGTTTTATGGTTAGAATCCATTAGACCTATTTTAAAATATGAATTTATTTATTTTATTATTATTATTTTAAATTAAATATTTTTAAATTTTAATATATAATTGTAGTCAATTGTTAATATTATAAATATATATTTAATAATTTCGATAATGATGTGATCGTTGACTATGTTCCGAATCATTTTTCGAGGCACAAACGCATGGGGCTTGCAAGGTGCGGTTGGGTCCGGAGGCACACAATGAGAGGGGAGGTGGCTGGCGAGGAACGTTGAAAGTTGAAACTGGAAACTTTGAATTGTTTAAATCAATGAATTTTAGTTTCCAATTAAAAAAATAAAAATAATAAAAAAAAATCACTGTGTGAAGGATGTCCGAGTCCCTCGGGCTGCGGCCTAATTGGTCAATCGGGGCTAAGCAGTCAACGGTGCTGGACTTAGACCATAGTTAAACTTGAAGAGGGGAAAGAAGAAGAAGAAGAAGAAGAAAAAGAAGGAAGAATTTGTGGGAAACTTAGAACGGATTAAAAAATATCCGCCAACTTTGAAATGTGAACCCCATCGGAGCCATCTGCCATTTTTGATGGTGTGAAAGCAGATTCGGATTAATTTGACCCAAAAGGAAAAAAAAAAAGAAAGAAAGAAGAAACCCATTGCAATTTGCAATTTTAACTACTAACCTGATTTTGCTATGCAGCATCATGCAATGGGTGAGTCACATTTACGAGTTTAGAAAGCTCTGCTTCATTTGGTTCTGCCCACTTCAAGCCTAGTTAACATTTGGGTTTATCTTGAATTTGTAACTTTTATTATGTCCAATCCGAATCTTAAGTAAAATAATCTATGAGCAACTGCTTTTTCAGTGAACTGAATGGATTCGGCGGTGGCTAATGAGCAGGTGAACCTCAGAAAACATCGGTGGGCCGGGCCTTTAGTTATTTCGGAAACAAGAACAAGAAAATAATAATAATAATAAAGAAAAAATACGAACGTGACAAGAAAATGGTGTTGTGAAGAGGTGTGGAAAACGCGCCAAGAATTGGAAGTGGGTATGGAAGAAAATCAAAGTGTAAACAAACCATGGTTAAGGAGCAGGAGCGAAGTGGGTTTGGGATTTTGACTCTCTCGCTCTTGCCTGCGTCCGGGGTCTCCCTTTCTTTTGCTGTGCTAAGTCGCCAAAGAGGTTTAATGACTTGTCTTCGACAGTGCTGGAGAGGCTGACAGCAGGCTAAAGTCTCCTCCTTTTTCAATTTCTCGCCCTCAGCTCCTAACCCTGTAGTGGACCATCTGGGCGGCCTCTCCCTCTCTCTCTCTCTCTCTTTCTCGTTTGTTTGCACTTAATAATATGATACCATCGGCCTCCCCTCTCTAGCCGTCTCTTGTTCTTACCAGAAGCCAACACAGGACAGACCCACAACACAATCCCTTCTATCTTCTTGCAGATCTCTCCCTCTTTCTCTCTCTTGCTGGTAAAAATTTACTTTTTGTTTCTTTGTTTTGTTATCTCTCTCTCTCTCTTGTGCCAAAGTTACATTATATTCTCTTGTCGGTTTGTTTATTGACTAAAGATTTGTTCTTTTACGCTCGATTGTGGGTTTTGCGTTCTCTTTGTCTTTGCCAGCTATTGAACTAAGTTTTGTGCTTTTTCGTTTTGTTTCTTTCACCATTCTTGAATTCCTACCGATTCTTGTTAATTTCGAGCTCGGTTTTCTTATATTGATTCTGGATCATTTTTCCTTCCTTTTGGATGGATTTTGGAAAATTTTGTGGTTTGTCTTTGCAGTTTTGGCTTGGGGTTAATGGGTTGGAGCTCAAGTGGTGACCAAAATTGGTACTGCCTTCATCTTGATTTAGCACGCGATCGCAATTTCGAAGAAAAATTGGTATATGTAAATCCTGGGATCGATTTATAAGGGGCTTATATTTGATTTGCAACCAATAAAGCTAAGCTCATGAGTCCCTGAAAGTTATTCGATAGAAAGGTCTGCTTATGTGTTGTGAAGAAGTTAACTTCTTGAATTTTTGCATGGAAATTTTGGATAAAAACTGAAGTTTTCAATTTGGGGTCGATCAATGCCATGGGAGGGCTTTGCTCGAGGAGTTCTTCTGTAGATAATGCTCCCAGTGGAGGCTTTCCGCACTTGAATGGTCATAATAATGATGCTCCTGGTTCGGTTCGTGAACTGAAAATAAATAGCAATTCAAGTCCATCTCTTGTTCCGGAGAATGTGGCCGATAAGCCAATAAGAGAACCCTTTTCTTTTCCAGAGGTAAATGTGGTTTCATTTGGGACAAGGCCAGAGGATATTGATGATGGTATTCCTCGTTTGCCAAGGGCTCTATCAAATAAATCTAGATCAACCAGATCTAAGCAGGCAGCTGTTGCAAAGGTAAAGACTATTGTTAATGCTTTATTAAATTATCACTCTGTTTAAGTTATAATTTCCTTCCACTTTTTGAGCATGTATTTTTTCATGTAGCAACAGGTGAAGAATGTGCTATCTGTATACAACTAGCGCTATAGTCACTTGATATGCATTCCTGGTTATTTTGCTTGCTTCTGACAGCCTTTGAAGTTGAGACTAACACCTTAAATGAGCCATTGGCCTGCACAATGATTGCATTCTTGGAACAAGGATAGTTGAAAATGCAATCATGTGAATTGACGATCAGATTTTTTGTATACAAGAGATTCTGTGAGTGAACATAAAATTAAATGTTTATGTATGTATAAACATTCTTGAAATAGGAAGTTGGGTGGGCATTTCACATTTAGCTGTCATTGCAGACAAGGAAGTAGTTTGTTGTGATGATAGAAGAAAGAATGAGGTTCCCGCATTCTTCAGGGTTAAAAATGAGGTGAGTCTTATTAGAGCATGGAGAGTGCATGAAATGACATTAATGTGATGTGTCCTCTATCTTGAGCATCAGACATTACTCCAAAATTGCAAATCAGAATTGGCCTGCACAATGATTGCATTCTTGGAACAAGGATAGTTGAAAATGCAATCATGTGAATTGATGATCAGATTTTTTGTATACAAGAGATTCTGTGAGTGAACATAAAATTAAATGTTTATGTATGTATAAACATTCTTGAAATAGGAAGTTGGGTGGGCATTTCACATTTAGCTGTCATTGCAGACAAGGAAGTAGTTTGTTGTGATGATAGAAGAAAGAATGAGGTTCCCGCATTCTTCAGGGTTAAAAATGAGGTGAGTCTTATTAGAGCATGGAGAGTGCATGAAATGACATTAATGTGATGTGTCCTCTATCTTGAGCATCAGACATTACTCCAAAATTGCAAATCAGAATTGCTAGGGGCTTCTGATTTCATTTGTGGGTTGCACTTCTTACCGTTGAGGCCAGAATTTGTTCTTCTGTGGTTCAAGTTCCTATCTTTTTAAAGTTCAGTTGAGGAAGAATCCTGCCCTGGGAAAAAAACTACCCTATTTTGCAGCTTGCACTGAATGGGCTTGTTGGTGATTTGACTCTCTTCCTGTTGGATGTCCATGCCGAAACCTTTTCTATTCTTTAAGTGATAACTGAACTAGGGATATTCTTGTATAGCAATTGACCTTCCTCTGATGTCTTTGTTTGACTACAGGTGGCTGTTTTTAATGTTATTAATAGTAGAACTTCTTTTGGGTACTCCTGAATATTAGGAATTTGATGGAAATGGAACTTTTCCATAACTTGCCATTTGCTGGGTCCAAACAGATGCCTAATAAGTTGCTAGAGTTGTTGGTAGTTCCAGAAAGGTTGAAGATGGGTGCAAAAATCCATCCTCGTGTCCATAAACAATAGCAGGAGAAAGTTATAGCGGTTTGCAAATATAGAGACCTTCGTGGGTTTCTAATTGTGCACTTATTGTTAACCTAATGCCAGGATTTCCAATTGTTACTGTGGTTTGAGGATACGGGTTCTGCTCATGATGCACTAGTAACTGAGGTGTACATTTCATGTCTTTATTATTCTAATTGATTCTTTACAGGTCTCAGAAGTTAGTTCGCTTCTGGGCAGAGCTGGTACTGCTGGGCTTGGGAAAGCAGTTGATGTATTGGACACACTTGGTAGTAGCATGACAAGTTTAAATCTCAGTGGCGGTTTTACTTCAGGAGTGACAACAAAAGGGAATAAAATTTCAATTTTAGCTTTTGAAGTAGCAAACACAATTGTTAAGGGCGCCAGTCTGATGCAAGCTCTTTCAAAAGAGAACATCAAATATCTAAAAGAGGTGGTGTTACTATCAGAAGGAGTGCAAAATTTAATATCTAGAGATATGGATGAACTCTTGAGGATTGCTGCAGCTGATAAGAGGTATGACATGTGTATAAAACTTTACTAAATTATAATATGATGTGCTGTTTCCATATTATATGGTATCATTTTGTACAATTCCTTGCATAATGTGTTAAGGAAGACATTAATTATGTTATATAATTTCAACAGGGAAGAACTGAAAGTTTTTTCTGGAGAAGTGGTGCGTTTTGGCAATCGATGCAAAGATCCTCAGTGGCACAACTTGGAACGCTACTTTGAAAAGTAATAATGATACCATCCTGTTGCTGTTCCTTATGTTTCACTGTATTGTGCTTCAGCTTTTCATGTTTTCTATGCTTTATTTTTTATGATCTTTAGGTTGGGAACAGAGCTGACCCCTGAAAAGCAAGTGAAAGAAGAAGCGGAGATGGTCATGCAACAATTAATGAGTTTGGTTCAGTATACAGCAGTTCGTATCTATTGGAACTATCATACAGATATAGCTGCTCCTAAGTTTTCTGTTTTTATTGCAATGTGTGGTTGAAACCATATTAGAAAGTGCTTTAAGGTTTCTCTGTCTTTCTTTATCTGAAGGGCAGTGTTTATTTTATGAATGGCCTCAAAAGAACTAAAGGTATCCTAATTCAGAGGGAGTTTTGTCAGTAATCTTAACAATTCATTCTCCTTCACCACACTCTCTTGTGAGTTGGTGGTTGCTGATATCATATTTATCGTAGGAAGAAAGGAAATATGGTGCTGCTTACATGTGAATGATTATGTTGCAGAAACTTAGGTTACAATGCTTATGCACCAATAGTGAGGGAATGCATTACATACGTGTCTAGCACTTCTAATATGTTATTGTTATAGGTTTCCATCAAAAAGAGACAAAGCATGTTTCCTTTTCTCTCTTTTCTGGTTGCAGGAATTATATCATGAGATGCATGCTTTGGACAGATTTGAACAAGACTACAAACGTAAGCTTCAGGAAGATGATAATTCAATTGCAACTCAAAGGGGTAACTTGAGTTTTACATGTGCTTCTCTTTTGATGGGCAGAATGATTAGAAAAACAGATTTTCCTGGTTTTTTTCTGTAGATGGATGCATGGTTGCTGGCTCAAATATTTTTTTGGGTGAATATTGCCAGAGTAGAAGAAGAAGCATGATTTATTGTTGTAGAATGCATAACAACAGACAAAACTCATTTGTAAACGTTAAGATGAGTGTGGTCTGGTTTTCAAGTTCACGAAATGTATTTACTTCTTGTACTTTGTACCAACTTATTCTTCATGAGGATAGCTAAAGAAAGTGCATTATGTGCAGCAGTCCTTACTATTGGATATAAAAAGAGCTGAGCTGAGATTATCTAGGTCAGAAAGATCAAGTTTGCCTATGTAATGCCAAATGAACTATTAGTCGGTAATTGCTCTATGTTATAGCAATGAACAAGATTCATTAGTAAGTGCTAGATTCATTAGTAAGTGCTAGAAGATCTTCTACATTAGAACCCAATGTTTGTGGAGTGGACCAACCTCAACCAGGGTGAACATTTTCTTTCCAATGTGAGATATGAAAGGCTTAAAAAAGTACCTTTGTTGTTGTGAATTAAGAAGCCATTGTGCTCAAAGCTTGTATTTGATATATGTTGCAACTATTATAATGTGAATAATTTTCTTCCTCTCTTAATAGAGCCTTTGGTTTCAAAATCACACTTTAGTGGCTGGGCTCTAGCTAGCTTTTAATGCCTAACTTCTGTGTTGGCCTTGTCTGGGTCCAACATTCAGGCAACCCCGAAGATAGTCCTTCCTATTTCTAACTTTCAGATGCTTTTTCAGTTTTTTTTTTTTTTTGCCTTTGTGTTAATGGATAATTATCACTCAGTAACTTTTTTTTCGGTCTCTTTGTTTAATTGGCATGTAGGAGACAGCCTTACAATTTTGAGGGCAGAATTAAAGAGTCAAAGAAAGCATGTGAAAACTTTGAATAAAAAATCACTTTGGTCCAGGATTTTGGAGGAGGTATTTGAGCTACTATTGTGATAGCTGGCCTTTCTTTGGTGTCTGCTTGATATTCATCTGATCTTTAGATTTTCTTACTGAAAATGCATCTTCTGTTCTCAGAGATTAATCTAAAATTTTATGCTCATAGGTGATGGAGAAGCTAGTAGATATTGTCCATTTTTTGCATTTGGAAATTCATGAAGCCTTTGGGACAGCTGGTAATAATTTCTTGGTGGCCTTACAATGCACAAGTCTGTTTTTGTCTTTTTTGTGGCTCTTGCTACTGCTTGAGTCTTTGCATCCCATATAGATTTCTAAAAATATTTAGTTTGTATGCTTAATTTTACCTCATTAACTTGTGAGGAAAGAGAGAGGCTGAGGAAGGTATTTATTTGGCGTTTTTTCTTTTTCCATGTTTGATTTCTACACCATCAAAATCAAACTGTGCATTATGCTAGAAGAACAAATGTAAAATTACACCTTAGAGGATTTACTTAATGGATTAAACGTGAATGATCTCAAATAGTTGTGACTAAAGCTTACCTGAGTTGATAAGAGTATGGGAGATCTTTTGTCGGGATACTAGTGGTGCCAAAAGTGTACAATCTTCGGCAATGATTGCTAACAAAGTAAGTGCAACTCTTTGAAAAATAAAAAGGATGCTGACATGAAATCTTGCCTGCAATTTTTTTAATTCCCACATATGATGGCATGTCAGTGCTCCAATTTTATTTTATTTTAAGTTGCCTAATTTCTCTTGTTGGAGTATGTGTTACTGTTTTTGTTTAATTTTTGTTAATCACTTTTTTTCTAACAGTAAAATTGTTGCATTCTGCCCTATTCTTATGTGTTCCTGATTGGACCAATTATATGATTGGGAATTTCATGTCCGAGTTATTCCCCGGATCAACAGCACAATGGAGTGCTTTTTGATGCTTTAGCTTGTGTGACTTGCAGATGGTGATGCACCAGTCAGGAGTTCTCTCAGCAATAATAAAAAGTTGGGGTCCGCTGGTCTTGCTCTACATTATGCAAATATTATAACTCAAATCGATACTCTTGTGAGTTAATGATCCAATTTCTAACGGATATCCTTTACATTATTCTTGGAGGTTTTTGCTCTGATATTTGTAGTTTGTCTCAACATTTTAGGTGTTGTTTACTGTTAATTAGTGAACATTTATAAGATACTTTTCAAGTGATTAGCTAACATCTGGATATAATCAGGTGTCAAGATCAAGTTCTATGCCTCCAAACACACGGGATGCTTTATACCAAGGGCTACCGCCTAGTATTAAATCAGCTTTGCGCTCCAAAGTTCAATCATTCCAGGTTAAGGAGGAGGTATGTCGTGTTCTTACTTGAGTTAAATAAAGGACTCACTGGGCCACTTGGCATAAATTCCTCTCCGTCCATTCTAAGTTTATTATTATCTACTTGTTTACTATTAACCAGTAGTATTGCTTTTGAATGGTGTTGTTGCAGCTAACTGTCCCACAGATTAAAGCTGAAATGGAGAAAACACTGCAGTGGCTTGTTCCTATTGCAAACAACACAACCAAGTAAAATTTTCTGCCTTTCAAATTATAATTCTTTACCCTGTGCTAGCGGCAAGATCTAGTTCTCGTAGCAATGGTACTTAACACTTGTGTAGAACAACTAGGAGAGTAGCAGAAGTGGGAAGGCCTCTCATTTCCTTCTCTGTCATTTGATCATAATTTCATTTTATAAACTGTCTAGTTGCTGTCTCGTCACTTTATTTCCTATCACTTTCATTGTTTTATTGTTTTTGCAAATTTCAATGTACCATCAGAGCTCATCATGGATTTGGTTGGGTTGGAGAATGGGCAAATACGGGGTGAGTTACGAAAATTGAATTGCTTTTTCATTTTTTCCTGTAGCATTGTGCAATATGTTTGTTGAGCGGTTCTTGATAAGCTCTTCAGGTCCGAGGTAAACCGGAAACCTGCTGGACAGACAGACTTACTCAGGATTGAGACGCTACACCATGCAGATAAGGAGAAGACCGAAGCTTATATTCTTGATTTGGTGGTTTGGCTTCACCATCTTGCCAAGCAAGCAAGGGCTGGCAACGGTGGCATCAGATCTCCTGTTAAATCTCCAATTCGGTCCCCCAACCAGAAGACGGTCCAGTCATCTGCCGACAAGCAATTCTCTTCATCCCCCATATTGACTGTTGAAGATCAAGAGATGCTTCGAGGTGTATGCAAGAGGAAAAAAACCCCTGGGATAAGTAAAAGCCAGGAATTTGATACTGTAAAAACCAGGCTAAGCAAGCATCACAGGCTTACTAAGAGTAGTAGCCACTTGCCAATGAGTGAAAGCAGGAAAGATCCCTTCCCAATAAGGAGGCCATCTTCCGTTCCAGTCATTGACTTCAACATAGACCGGATCAAGGCGTTGGATGTTATCGATCGAGTGGACAGCATCGGAGGTTTCTAGTTATCTGTACGGTAAGATCGCGATGTAGAGGCAAAAGTGGTAGTGTGTGAAAGAGTTCCAACATCTTATGTTACTTTTTCTCGTTTCTTTTTTGTATGCTGATTATTGACACGATAATGTATTTCCTCGAGGGTAATCTCTTTAATTTTAGTGAATCCCAGGCTAGAATTATTTAGTCTTATGTGTACAGAATTCGCCATGAATCAGTCGATAATATAAACGGCGGCATTTCTCTTTTCTACGCTGAGTATTGACACCCACATGGATAAACAGATCGGGTGACCAGTTTAGCTCCACCATTAACGCCTCGTGCCTCTCTCTCTTTCATCTTTGTTTATAGGGGTTCGTATTTCGTCATTCTTATGTGGTTAGATCTAAATATATGATTTGAGTGATTTTAAGACCTTAATTAGCACATTCAATCAAGTCTAATAATTGAGTATATCTCAGTCAAAAGAGACTGCCTAGAGCCTTTTCTCTGATAAGGTAAGACTCCGTTTGAAGCTCCTTGTCCATATGTCCACATATAATACACGGGGTTTGAGCAGTCCCATAATACGAAAACTCGGGAGCTCAAACCTTCATTCATAAACTAAAAACGATTCGCATGTTAAAATCAAACGGTTTTGGCTCGGCTAGTCTGATGTCTCGGTATAAAAAGTACTTTACAACTGCAATTACCACCTGAATATTAAACCCCTTTTTCAGATTTTACATTGCAAAAGTGTTTCTTTCACTGAAAACACGCAGTTACAGCCAAATATACTGTAACTACAATTGTCTTAGATGTAACTGCACCTTTTTTTCATGTTTTGGTTGTGGTGGCAGTGAAAGTCATTCCAATTATGGCGATTGCAACATAAATAACTGTAACCATAAAATCCTCCGCAACCTGCAATTTAAAAAGACATTTGATGATCATTTAAGATAATAATTTAATTGATAATTAAGTATATTTTTTATATTAATTTAAGTTTAAATTTTTTTGTCAATTACTTATTTTTTTATTAAATGTAAATTTATGTTGAGAGTATGATATTGAATTTTAAATTTATTAATATTAAAATTACTTAATTAAAGAGACTTATATAAATTTAATAATATATTTTTTTGATTAAATAAAAAATATCAGTGGTAATCTCTAACTTCAACCCATAAGTATCAGTGATAATAAACATGCACGACAGCAATGCATATGGTTTATTGTCAAAACAAAATAAATGAATGCTTTTTCTATGCTCAAGAGTTGACCCAAAAAAAAAAAATTAAAAGGCTGTCGTGCCCATGGCTAATAATTTTTGTAGCTGCTGGGACAGAGTTGGCGAGGATGATGACTTCCCGTCAAATGTCCCTCTCAAAAGGTGGCAAGCACATTACTTAGGGGCCCAAGGTGGGTGCCATGGATGGAGACAACGGTCCAACCTCTGTGGGGTAGACCAAAAGATGGCAATATATGGTAGGAGCATGATTTGACCTTAGTGCCCGTGACTGCTCTCGGGTCATAAGGCCTCAATCTCTCCCCAGCTTCTTTTTTTTTCTTTTTTTTTTTGAGGCTAGCTGGGACAGGTACTTCCCCAGAAAGTTTGAGCACAAGGCCTTTGAAAAAAAAAAAAAGAAAGAGTAATAATAAATTATTAGACATTTGAATATTAGAAAAGGAGGAGTAAGAAATCCGAAAATATCGTAGAAATGCACGGTACTCTATCTAAGGGGGCAACCCCCCCCCCAATCTCCCATGTCGTGGGTATTTTAAGAGGAGGTCAGGGCACGTTGGGGGAATTCTTATTCTCACGCACACAGAATTTCTACACACGCACAAATGGAAAGGGAAAATGGGTTGCACATGACTCTTTTAGCCGTGTATAGAGCAGTGTTTTTAAGGTTGGGCCAGGCCTAATGGGACTAATTCAACCGTAAATCAATCGATCAAGGTATTGACCCTAATAATTGAGAGGAATCTAAACTGGTTAAACATCGGTTAAAACAGGCTGAAAAATCGGAAAAATCGGTTCGGTTTGTCGTCGGAGTAGTTTGAGCCGTAATTATCAAAAATTATAAGTTAATCTCAAAACTTTATTTAAATTGCAATAGAGCCTTTTATTCAATTCAAATTCCCAATTGAATAATAAATTTTATCTAAACTACTAATTTAGTCATTAAAATTAAGAAATTAACATATAATCAAATCTTTTCATAATTTTTTTGTGTTAAAAATATTTGAATTTAATTATTAAAAATAATTTTGAGTGAAAACATATCATATATATATATATATATAATTATATTTTTTTTCAATTACTTTTACAAATATATATTTATTATCAAACACTAATTTATTAATTTAAATTCGACTTTAACTGGTTGAATCGGTTAAAATTTAAATTACTAAATTTTTTGATTTGATTTTTAAAACATTGATATAAAATTACTTTTGCGTGGATATAGTCCCTCCCGCATGGTAACCAGTAAGTAGGGGTGGCTAGTAAAAAGCGTTTCAAAAAACAAAAGATGATGCATTCACAGAAAAATTCAAATCGGTGGGGTGCAGGCTTACTGTTGCAGCGTTTTATATACACACGCTTATCTTTTACGGTGGGAGCCATTGCCGCAAGCGCAAGCGGAATCCTGGCACTAACTGGGCTCCCGTCTCCGCCACAAGACCTGCCCCAAAATCAATCTTCACCGGCTGCCACTGGTGCCTTTCTTTGATAACGTCCTCCCAAATCAATCAGGCACTTGGGACGAAAACCTGCTGGGCGGATTGACTTTCTCAGAATCAACGGGCCACACAACGCAGATCATTGACAAAAATGCTGGAGCTTTTATTCTTGATTGGGATGTTTTGGCCAATGCAAGGGCTGGCAATGCACATGTAGCTATAACCATATCAAATCTGTAAAAATCTGTAATGCCTGTGATCGACCCCATATCAGAGAACTCGGTCATCACCACGCTTTCCAGTCCATCCATCCATCCATCCTTTTCACTCCTTGTCCAATAACTAGCTATATATATTAATAGGATGTCTTGCAAAGACGCGTTGCCGGTGCCGAGTGCGTTCATTGTGCTTTCCATAATTAACATGCCACAAGAACGCGGAATTTCCTTTTTTCGCATTCTTCTCAACGGTGCATAACGAGATTCTTTTGAATGGTTGCATAAGGTAATATTAGTTTTAATTTTTTTTAAAAATTTTAAAATATTATAATTATTTTTTTTTCTCAACTTAAATTTAATAAATTATAAAAATAATTAAAATTTGTATATCTGATGTTTTTTATTTAACAAAAATAATAATAATAAGGCCACACCCACCTAGTCAATGTATTCACATATTTGTATATATATATATATATATATTCACATAGATGGGTACGTTATATATCTATGCAATCATCAAAACTTTGAATCGTCAAAAGGAAACCAAATAGCAATCAATCAGAAGTGAAGAGAATAATGGAGGTGGAAGTGCCTCGGTTGCAAGAAGGGCAGAAGCCGCCGCGCTGGTGCTTATATTGGAACATCATATCGGTGGCCTCCATTGCAGCTCTCTCTGCTGACACCGTACGTCCAGCTTTTGGGCGTCCCTCGCCAATGGACAGCCTTTATTTGGCTCTGTGGTCCAGTCTCTGGCATGCTTGTTCAACCCACCGTCGGCTACTTTAGCGACCGTCGCACCTCCCGCTTCGGCCGCCGACCCCCGTTCATCGCGGCGGGTGCTTTGTTTGTTGTCGTCGCCGTCTTTCTAATTGGCTTCGCCGCGGACATTGGACACCGCTGTGGCGACTCCTTGGACGACGCCGTAAAGCGTCGCGCCGTATTTGTGTTCGTTGTTGGCTTCTGGGTGCTTGACGTGGCTAACAACGTGCTCCAAGGCCCCTGCCGCGCTTTCCTTGCTGATCTCGTCAGAGGCAACTCGTCGATGACTACTGCTTGAGTCTTTGCATCCCATATAGATTTCTAAAATATTTAGTTTGTATGCTTAATTTTACCTCATTAACTTGTGAGGAAAGAGAGAGGCTGAAGAAGGTATTTATTTGGCGTTTTTTCGTTTTCCATGTTTGATTTCCACACCATCAAAATCAACTGTGCATTATGCTAGAAGAACAAATGTAAAATTACACCTTGGAGGATGTACTTAATGGATTAAACGCGAATGATCTCAAATAGTTGTGACTAAAGCTTCCCTGAGTTGATAAGAGTATGGGAGACCTGTTGTCGGGGATACTAGTGGTGCCAAAAGTGTACAATCTTCGGCAATGGTTGCTAACAAAGTAAGTGCAACTCTTTGAAAAATAAAAAGGATGCTTACATGAAATCTTGCCTGCAATTTTTTTAATTCCCACATATGATGGCATGTCAGTGCTCCAATTTTATTTTATTTTAAGCTGCCTAATATCTCTTGTTGGAGTATGTGTTACTGTAATTGTTTCACATCTTATATGTATATTTTATGTTAATCACTTTTTTCCAACGGCAAAATTGTTGCATTCTGTCCTATTCTTATGTGTTCTTGATTGGACCAATTAAATGATTGGCAATTTCATGTCCGAGTTATTCCCCGGATCAAAAGCACAATGGAGTGTTTTTTGAAGCTTTTGCTTGTGTGACTTGCAGATGGTGATGCACCAGTCAAGGGTTCTCTGAGCAAACATAAAAAGAACTCACCGCCAGAGGAATACCCAAGAGGTTAACAATAGCCAAAGCGCCAGTCTTAATGCCGGCAGATGGCAGCGGCGGAAGGTTGCGCCACCTGCAAGAGCATTGTGCCTGTAGCGTTCAGCTAATTTGGTGACCAAGACAGTGGAAGACAGGCCAGCTGCCAAGATCATGTTCACATAACCCCAAAGCTTATGGACACCCAGGGCCAACCGGTTCAATTAATAGAGAGAAGAACCCCAAAACCACCGAGTTGAGCAGAAGCCCGAGTGCACCCGAGCGAACACCATGATCATACTGCTCCTTCGATTGATCGTTTCCTTTTGGATCATCGCCGTACACTTCTCTCCCAACCCAATCAGTGACGTACAACAAGAAAGCGAACCACGCAACCCAGTTGAGGCAAGTCACCATGAAGAGAAGCCACATGGGCTTTTTCAGATTCTTGAAAGCACTCTATAACTCTCCAAAGAATGGGGAACTTGCAGGCTTGTCATCCTCGCTGGATCTCCACCACGGTTGTTCTTTTACAAACAGAAGGGCTATAGTGGTCATGGTTAGAAACAACAAAGCAGAAATAAAGAAGCAAGACTTAAGATTTGCACAAAAAACATCGCAGGCATCGGTCTTTGTGAATGAGAAAGATTCGTATAGTTTCTTGTAGGAACCCGCCACATAGCCCCCGACGTTCCCCACGCCCATGAAGAATGAGAACAATGCATTGGCAATGCGCATCACCGACGAGTAGCCTCTGGCGAGATCAGCAAGGAAAGCGCGGCAGGGGCCTTGGAGCATGTTGTTAGCCACGTCAAGCACCCAGAAGCCAACAACGAACACAAATACGGCGCCATCATGTTGATGCTTTAGCTTGTGACTTGATGGGGATGCAACGGTCAAGAATTCTCTGAGCAATCGTAAAAAGTTGGGGTCTGCTGGTCTTGCTCTACATTATGTGAGTTAATGATACAATTTCAAAGGATATCCATCTTCCAATCAGCCATCATGTATTTTAATTTATTTTTGACCAAGTGAAAAAATTGAAAGGAGTTAATAAGTTCAATAAAGAATTAAAAATATCTACAAAAAATAAATTAAAATTTAATATTAAAAAAATACAAATTTAAGGTGTTTAAAAAATATGTAGATGTTATATTTATTTTTTGATAAATTCTTTAATTATAAAAAAATTGAAAAAAAAAATCTTACTTTTTATTTTATTTAAAATTATTTAATTTATTATTTGATCTATTTATAAATTAAAATAATAATTTTAAAAATATACGATAATTTTTATTTAGGAGAAATTTCTAACTTAACAATATCTTATAAACTTACCAAATTGCTATATAAGATTACATTCAAATCGACGGATTGCAGCAGGGCATTCATTGTGCATTTGGTTTCCATAATTAACATAACGCGGAATAATCGATAGGAAGATTTTTTATGACGCGAAATAGTTTCCATAATTAACGTGCCAAAAAAATAAATGATGATTGGATTAGAAGAGACCTTTCCTTTTCGGTGCATAACGAGATTCTTTTGATGACGGAAGTTGATGTAAGAACAGCTTTCCATTGAGCCAACAACATTTACCACTAAGCCAATGATAGATTTAAGTACATAAATATGTAACCTTACTATATATCTATAATGAATGAGAGAATGGAGATCCAAATGAGAATCACTGTTATTGCTAATGCTAAATGATCAATATCAATTTCAACATTCAATATGAATAGGGTCCCCTCTATATGACTTATAAGTAGGCCAAAAAGGAGAAAAATAGAATAATATCTAACCTATGAGATAATCAAATAAAATCTCTCATTAAAATATAATATCATATTTAATAGTAAAAAAAAAAATACTCGTAAATTATTATAAATATAAAATATCAATAAAACCTTAAATAATAAATAGAAAAAATTACTTCAACCCTATCATATACAACTTTTATTTCAAAATATATGTTTTAAGAATTTACGGACGTTCAGATTATAGTAATTCCTTCATTTATGACGTGCAAGGTTGTCCCGCCTTTTACAAATGGAGGAGGGCGTCGATTATTGCTAATGATTTTTGTGAACTTTTATTTTTGAAATAAAGGGATACGCAAAAAAAAAAAAAAAGTTCTAAATTTTTATAATTAAGTTTTAAATTTTTTTATATGTTTATCTAAATCATATATTTTTTAAATTTATCTTAAATTCATCTCTTTTTTAATAATTAAAAAAACAATCTAATTATTAGAAATTATAAATTAATTAAATAAAAATTATTAATAATTTGATTATTGTTTGTGAAAAAACAATGTATTCAAAATGAATTAAAAAAATGTAAATTTCAAATAAAAATATAAAAAAATTAACACTTAATTATCATAATTTAAAATTAATTTTGAAATTTTGGATAAGGCCATCCTCTTAGAAGTAATTGGATGTATTATACATTAAATGCATCTACGTCATTAGACAGTGGCACTTTGAATACAATTTTGGATACATTGTACACATTTATCCAAATAATAACTGCTAAAAACGAAAATTGAAATGCCATTTAAAGGCGCTGACTGTCCTTATGTGTCTCTTTCTGACAAGAAAATATTCTGCTTACGCGTAGGTGGATATATGGTAAATATTAAAAATATAGATTAATTATATTTTTTTAACTAAAACAAATGATGAAATTAAAAATAAAAAACTATTTTAATATCTTTTTTAGTTATTATGAATCTATATATCAGATAAAATTTTATAGCATTATTATACTATTGAAATTATTTAGGTGATGTTAGTTTTACTTTTTTTAAAAAATTAAAATATTATAATTATATTTTTTTCTCTTTATAATGTGATAATTTTTAAATTATTATTAACTATAATAAGAACATAAAATTAACAAATTATAAAAATAATTAAAGCTTTTCGTGCATTAATATAAATAAAAAATATATATCTCTTATATTTTATTATAAAATATCATATAATTTATTAAGATAATATTTTTAAAAATAATTATTAAATATTTTTTAAAAATATAATTATAATTATTTATTTTTATTTTTATTTTTTTAAAAAAATTAAAATTAAAATTATATTAGTAATTATTATTATATGATAATAATATAAAATTATACTTATCATACGATGCATAGATAATTGTTGCATATTATTATTTGACAAAATTTTTAATATGATTTAAATTTAATTAATTGAGTTAATAAATTAGATTAATAAATATTTTAATATTGTAGGTGAAATTATTCTTTTTTTCCTTCTTTTTTTAAATTTAAAAGATACTCTCTTAACTGTTATTCCTCATAATATCATCATCCAATTTCGAGGTTTAACTAAAAAGGAAGTTTAGACAAAGGGGAAATTAAGATTGTGTACAAAAAGAAATTAAAGAAAAAAACTAAAAAAAAAACCACTGTTGTAACGAGGAAACGGATATCGCTATGGAAGGATATTAAAGTATTTTTATTATTTTTAATTTCATTTATCTATTTGTTTTAATAAAAAAATTCTGAATTGTCTATATTTTTGTATACCATTTAAATATTTATCTAGGTCTATATATCTAATGTTTTTCATTTAACACAAAAAAAAGGCAAAAAGATAATAAGGCCACACCCACCTTGTCAATGTATTTATATATATATATATATATATATATATATATATAAAAGGTCTGTACGCTAAATATTTATGCGGACATCATCAGAACTTTGAATTGTCGAAAGGAAATCCGCATTGGAACCAAATAGCAATCAATCAGAAGTGAAGAGAATGATGGAAGTAGAAGTGCCTAGGCTGCAAGAAGAGCAGAAGCCGCTACGCTCGTGCTCGAATTGGAAGATCATATCGGTGGCCTCCATTGCAGCTGGGATTCAGTTTGGCTGGGCCCTGCAGCTCTCTCTGCTGACACCGTACGTCCAGCTTTTGGGCGTCCCTCACCAATGGGCAGCCTTTATTTGGCTCTGTGGTCCAGTCTCTGGCATGCTTGTTCAACCCACCGTCGGCTACTTTAGCGACCGTTGCACCTCCCGCTTCGGCCGCCGACGCCCGTTCATCGCGGCGGGCACGTTGTTTGTTGTCGTCGCCGTCTTTCTCATTGGCTTCGCCGCCGACATTGGACACCGCTGTGGCGACTCCTTGAACGACGCCGTAAAGCGTCGCGCCGTATTTGTGTTCGTTGTTGGCTTCTGGGTGCTTGACGTGTCTAACAACATGCTCCAAGGCCCCTGCCGGGCTTTCCTTGCTGATCTCGCCAGAGGCAACTCGTCGGCAACGCGCATTGCCAATGCATTGTTCTCATTCTTTATGGGCGTGGGGAACGTCGGGGGCTATGCGGCGGGTTCCTACACGAAACTATACGAATCTTTCTCATTCACAAAGACCGACGCCTGCGATGTTTTTTGTGCAAATCTTAAGTCTTGCTTTTTTATTTCTGCTTTGTTGCTTCTAACCGTAACTACTATAGCCCTCATTTTCGTAAAAGAACAACCATGGTCGAGATCCAGTGAAGATGACAAGCCTGCAAGTTCCCCATTCTTTGGAGAGTTATCGGGTGCTTTCAAGAATCTGAAAAAGCCCATGTGGCTTCTCTTCCTGGTGACTTGCCTCAACTGGGTCGCGTGGTTCGCTTTCTTGTTGTACGACACTGATTGGGTCGGGAGAGAAGTGTACGGCGGTGATCCAAAAGGAAACGATCAATCGAAGAAGCGGTATGATCATGGGGTGCGCTCGGGTGCACTCGGGCTTCTGCTCAACTCGGTGGTTTTGGGGTTCTTCTCTCTGTTAATTGAACCGGTTGGCCGTGGCGTTGGAGGTGTTCACAAGCTTTGGGGTTATGTGAACATGATCTTGGCAGCTGGCCTGTCTTCCACCGTCTTGGTCACCAAACTAGCCGAACGCTACAGGCACAAAGCTCTTGCAGGTGGCGCAACCGTCCCGCCGCTGCCATCCGCCGGCATTAAGAGTGGCACTTTGGCTATTTTTAGCCTCTTGGGCATTCCCCTGGCGGTGAGTTCTTGGTTACCATTGCGTCCTGAACTTCTCGTTTCATTAATTTCATTGTCCGTAACTAATTTAATAATTAATCTCTTTATTATGTTTGTTTTGTCCTGTGGTTATGAATGTGAATGCTCTCTCTCACACTAGGCGTTAGTAAAGTTAAACATATATAAATCTGCCTTGTACAATTTTTTATAATGGTATGAATTTTACCAAATACTAAGAAATTTACTCATTCATATTCAATATAACAATTCTAGTGTAAATTTAGAGCAACTTTCCTTGGTAAATTTTTCTTATTATCTTAATTTTACGGCCTTATTTTGTAATTTTGTTATCAAACGCTAATAGCGACTTTTAAAATTAAAAAGAGAGAGAGAGAGAGAGCAGAAGAAGAAGGGGAAGACTAAATGGGGATTTTATAATGTGATCATTAACTCTCTTGATCACGTTTAATTATAGCGGTGTCTCCGTTGATTCTTGTTTGGGTTCGGTCATTAATTTGGATTATTATCTCTTCCAATTTCCCAGATAACGTTCAGCGTTCCTTTCGCATTGGCTTCGATATTTTCAAACGTTTCTGGTGCTGGTCAAGGTAATTAAGCAATCTTTCAATCACTTTTCTGGAAACAAATGAAAGGATAAAATGCACGTATACTCGGTAATTATTACCCTATGTCCTCCCTGCTAAATTTTTAATGTTTTTCCATTCTTTTCAGCGCTTTCTTTGGGAGTCTTGAATCTATCCATTGTTCTTCCCCAGGTAACAGTTAAATTTCGTGTCTACTCGAAATAAAATTATGCCCTTTCTGTGGATCTCCATGCACTAACAAGTACCCTTCACATTTTCGTACAATTCCATGCTTGTTTGTTATCGCACACAGTAGGATAAAATTTATGAACACTGAAGGATACAGGGATTAAATTCGACATAACAAAACTGATATTCAATTGCTGTGCAGATATCATAATTCAATTATATCCGTCAAATGGAAGATAATTAATTCAATTATTTTTTATTTTTTTAATTCTTTTAACTAGTAATGCTCTTTTATATATATATATATTTTATAACATTTTATTCTTTTTTTTTTTTCTATTCTGCGTCTGCGTGTTCAATTTATACAGAATAACGTTCCAAAACAAAAGCGTTCTAACATTGCAACTAAATTAATCGGAAAAAAAAAAAAAGTCTGTTTTACATTCTTTTACAGAACATGAATCATACGCTGGACCTCAAATAAATCAAGAAAATGTTTGTGTGCCAATTACAGTACTTGCTTGGTATAAACATTATCTGGTGCAGATGTTCGTGTCGGTAACAAGTGGACCGTGGGATGCTCTGTTCGGTGGAGGCAATCTGCCAGCCTTCGTGGTGGGTGCCGTCGCTGCAGCAGTGAGCGGCTTGTTGGCAATGTTCATCCTCCCATCTCCAGACCCAGGCGTCAGACCTTCAACTGCCACTGTTGCCTTTCATTGAGTTGCATGCATTGGAGTGATCGCTGAAGTTCTCGCCGTCAAATTCTCTTTATTGTCTTTCCAATTTTCTTCACGGTGCAATTATTAGTATCATCCCTTCCGTTTACATATAGCTGCACTGGGAAATCAATATGGAAAATTGGTCTTCTACTCGCGTGTATTCGTGCTTTCACCTTGACTTGTAGCCCCTAATTGTAAACCAAACAAATAAAAAAGAAAGAAAGAGAATCAAAGGCTTGAAGAGCATATAAAAACGTGTGCGTGTAAAATTTTGAAAAAAAAAAATTATATTTTTTAAATATATTTTTTTAATTTTTTTTAAAAAAATTAAAATTAATATTAATAATCTCAATTACATGGATGTATGCCACTATTACGTAATAATATTTAATAAAATTTGTTAATATAAATTAAATTTAACTAATAAAATTAGTTTTTTTTTTAACAAAATATCTGGATGGATGAACTTGGGCTCACGTTCGAATTACCATGGAGTCCTGCCCGGCTGGCCCGAATCCACCTAATCCATTTAAAGTCCAAGTCAGGATAACTATGGAAAAGTAATTTCAGCCATCATGTATTTTAATTTATTTTTGACCTAGTGAAAAAATGTACTTGTATTTTCAAAATATATTTTTTTTGTAAATTTCCCATAACACCCTCTATGCAGTTTTCGGTCTAATTTGACACTAGATATCCTCCATGCTTATAGAAAAAGAAAAATAACCAGTTCTTTGGTGCCAACTCCAAATGCGTCTTATAATCTTGATTTCCTTTTTTTTGGCTGGGCACAACTGTTAAAAGATAGCCAAAAAAAATAAAAAGTTTAACACTAGAGTATACTAAATTAATACAGACGACTGGTGTGTTTCTTCTTTTTTCTTTTTTCTTTTTTTTCTAGGACTTACCAGGGAATTGATAAGTGGAGCTTAGGCGAACAGCAAAGACCCATGTTTTTTTTTTCCCCAACTTCCATCATTCAGGGGGGCTAAGCAAGCTAATTCAGAAGGTGGCGATGGCCCATCCATTTTCTGAGTGCGAATTCAAGTGGAAAAAGATTGTGAGGAACCCACAGTGAGTACTAAAACACGTCCTCTCTCAAAAGTAGGAGCGATTTTGAGTCTCCTACCATCTGAATCACCGTTAGTATGGTAATAAAAAGGAAGAATTAATTCTTGGCCGCCATGATTATTTCTGAGCATCTTCCAGAAGTTTATGACTTGGTGGGTAAAGTGGGTTCTTCGTTTAAAGGGTCCAGGTGGGGTTTGCACAAGTCTTCCACGGTCCAGCAAAAGAAAAGTATGCTGTCACTTCTCACGCACTCTCTAATAAATAACTATAATTTAAACAATTGTGAATAATAATAACGTATCAATGATGGAGTTGCTCAAAAAAAAAAACAAAAAAGATGTTCGAAAATTTCGTATAAAGCACCTAAAAAACCGTATTAAAAGTTGGGAAAACATCACTGCACCGAAAAAATTGAATGGGAATGATGAGACGTTATGAGTCTTAAGTTTTGAATTTTATTTTAAAATTTTTAAAATATTTTCTTAAAACATATGTCATATACAAAAAAAAAAAAATATACAATAAATATGATAATATATCTAACAAATTTATTTAAAAGTGAATTTTATATTCATTATAAATTTTATTATATTTATTATAATTTTTATTATATATTCAATATTTTTATGTGAGAATTTAAAATTTTTAATAAAAAATAATATTTTTATAAAAAATAAAGCTCACTCGGACCACGTAATGTAACTCTTAAAAGATTTGCAAACGGCGAGAAAGGTTATTGAAATTTCTATCTTTAATTTTTTAATTACTACGAACAATGCGGGGTGGATAGGAAATGGGGAAAAGAGGGCGAAATCATTGCAAAAGAAGGACAAAAAAAAAAAAAAAAGTAATGCATTAAAAGGGTGCCACATCACTGATAAAATAGTTTAACATTGATTGTAGAGAAAAAGGGAGCGAATTTGGCTAAATTATCCACTCGAATGTCACTGTTAGCAGCACTCAATGAAAAAGGGCATATGCTCGAATGCAATGCCAACTGCGAATTTTGATGTAATTGATGAGAAGACGGAAAATTCTTGGTGAATTTGACTGTTGTCAGAAGTGGGAATATGTGGCCAATTTGATGAACAAAGTCACGATCTAGATCACTGCCACGTTGTAGCAAAGGACAGTTTAATTTTGAAATACAGAGAAAAGAAAAGAGAAAGAAAGGAAAAAAAAAAGAAAAAAAGAAAAAAGGATGTGGATGGGCTAGATTCTATGTTGTAATGATACAGTTAGCACCCAACGGATGACATATTGCAATGCTAAATGCAAATTTACTTAATTGATGAAAAGATGGAACATTTTTTTCCCGAAATATTCGGTTGTGACAAGTGGATTACACGATTAATTTTTCACTGTTGACCTAAAATATAGCACAATTAGAGTGCCCGAAGCTCGGTTTTGCACGCTTGCTTCAAGCACATCTGGTCGGATTTATCATTTCTGTTCTCTATTTTTAATTCGTTGTTAGAGTTTTGTAACTGTTGACCCTTAACGATAGTTTTTTAATTCTCTGTTTTTTCTTTTTTTATTTTTCCTTCTCTTTGTGCCTGCCTATGGGATTTAAGGAATTATGATAAAGAGATTATTAATTTTAACTTTATAGCCCGTGATTCCCCAAAATTTCTAATCCACGGAAAAAGAAAACATTATCCGGGAATTACGGTTAAGTAACGATGGGCTGTGGGAAGGCAAACTTTGGAAGTTATAGATAAATTCCACGGTCAAAATCACAACGTTTATTTATTTATTTATTTATTTTTCTATTATCAACTTTAACTTCGTGTCCGAGTTATAGATAAATCAAGTCTTAATTTTTCACGTCTTGATTTAACTCAAAGAAAGATTTATTAATTAAGTATTAAGTCCGTGTAGTCTCATCCACAATTGAAAAACATGTAATCAAAAACTTTTATCCAATACGAATCATATTTTTTTCTTAAACTGTATTATGAAAACATCTTAAAATAGATACAATATTTTTTTTTTGTAATTAATACAGTCTTTTATACATAATAATTAACTATAAATATATAATTAATAATTATAATAAAATTATATTTAACTATAAAATTATTTCACACATATTTTTATTTTTATTTTTCACCGCAGAGGAGAGTTAATGGGGTTGCGGGGATTTGAGTTCTAGCTTTAGCTGCACTCGGCAATAATGACATCTGATAGCATCTCCTCAATGCCTACGGACAAAAACAACGCCGAGATCGCGTACACAATACGCGGTAGGATAAGCTCCTGCCGTGATACTCTCAACTACTTTGAGAACCACAAAGCTGTATTTTTGGTCTACATTGGGAGGGGCTCGGCCACAGAGTTGTGTAATCAAGCAAATGAAGACAGCCAAAATGTTGGCGCTTTTGCCTTGGTTCTTTCGAAGAATGCTTAGTTACTTTGGACATGACCGAAAACTATCCATTCCGGAATCTCCCCTAATTCTAAAAAGCGTGTTACTGAAATCCAGGGACTTCCAAGCGAGCATCATCATGGTTTTGAATTTGGACGGCAAGCCAGCACGAAAGCTCTAGCCACCCATGATCTTTTTAGCTTTTTTCTGCGTTTCCACGGTGATATTTGCAAAAAAGCATTAGCGTCCAAACTTCTGTTCTGGGGCTAGTAGTGGATTGGAGGTAGAGCAAATGGTGTAATAAAAACAATGAAACAATAGCGCGTTTTCCAATGGGGGCATAGGTGTAAAGTTCGAGACCCCGATGGGTTTTTAGTAAGCGGGTCTTCGCTCCCTCATCTCTTGCGTTGAATTGATCCTCGCTCCGCCGCCTGGAAAGTCAATGAGATTTCTGAGCCCCTTTGTTTTGCTCTCTTCAGTTTTAATTGCCTTTTTGGGGTGTGCGAAACTCATCCTCAGGATAATGTTAAACGATTCCGCCACCCCAACTCTTTCCATCTGATTCTTTGCAATCCGCTCCGGGAAGATAGATCATGCATTAATGCGTGGCAATTTTTCTCTTTCTCTTTTGTTTTTTTCTTTCTCTTATTAAATGTGACTAGTGGTGGTAAATGTGCTTGAATGGATAAACCCTTTCATCTCTTGATATGAATTTACTGCTGCACACCTTTTGATCCGTAATTTTAAAGAGGAGATATATTTAAAAGATTAATTTTAAATTTGTATAATTAAATTTTAAATTTTTTAATTAAATCTTATACTTTTAAAATTTATTTTAAATTAATTTTTCAAAATAGAAAAACAGTTAAAATTATTAAAAACTATACATAAATTAAATAAAATTTATCTACTGTTTTGATATTTTTTATTTAAAAAATAATTTATTAGAAATAAATTTAAAACATATTAATTTTAAACAAAAATATAAAAAAATTAACAACTCAATCGTAAAAATTTAAAACTAACTTTTTATATACCTTTTTTGAAAAACATTGGGAATAAAGGTAGCCGTGTGGATATGGCAGGACGGCTTAATTGATGCTCGTAATTAAGTTTTTTTTTTTTTTATGTACATATTTTGCAGAATCTGGTTTTAAAAAAATAATAATAAAAAAAAAAGAAATAAAGCAAAGGAGAACCAATTGGTATGGCAGATCTGGTACCCCTAAAAATGTCATCTGCAATCTTCTTGCAATTTTCACTTCGAATCAGACGACAAGGAAATCTTCAAGTCGAGAGGTTCTTTACGTTGATATTTAGGAATAATTTTTCCCTGCATGCGTCAGGATTCGATGTCGTGAAAATAGACTAACAATGTTCAAAATATCATTTACATTATGTAGGTGATAACAAAAATTATATTGTCAAGACTCTGTGTAATGCACAAATAATTAGTGCTAAATTGGGAGATTTATGAGAAAGTTGACCATGGCAACTACACTCCCACTAAGTTGAGTGGGGTGACATAGCTGACTCAGAAGATCGAGACTTGATTCTCTCCTCCTGATCTCAACCATCTATGAAGAGGTTACGAGTTATGAGAAATAACTTTACATAAAAATAACTTTCACGAACATATTGTTACATGTGATTATGAGAATGATCGAGGAGTTTTGTTGATGGGAATATCGTAATTGTTAGGTGCACAAGGAGAGATATGGAGTGGAAGACATATACGGTGAGAAGAATAAACTGAAGGCGACAGACAACTCGACCCAGAACTTCAAAGCAAGAGAATGTGCCTGGTTAGCACCACACCTTGTCTGGGACAACCAAAGTTCTGATACGGCACAAGGCCTTCAAGCAAAGTGAGTGGTTGAGAAACAATGAGAGCAATTGGAGTTCTTGTCTCATAAAACAACCCAGTTAGAATCATAATCCTAATTTTCGCATCTGTTTAGTGTTGCACACTACAGACAGCAGTGGTTGGCTTATGAAACTAATCCTTTGTATTTATCTATACACGTCAGGGTCAATAATTGTTGTAAATATCACTACTGTCAGAGAAGTCCATCTGAATTCAAATATATATCGTGAATATTGTCTTATATATCTGTATGATAATTACTTAAATCTTGATTTATTAACGAAATAAAATTATCTAAATTCAGTCGCTTATAAATTGTGTGTGAGATTGTTATTGAGTTTGAAAAACTGTATTTTGAGTCGCATGTGGTTTAAATCTCTAATTTTTGGAAATGTAATAACAGACTTTCAGTTTAGCAATCCTAACAACAGAACTCAACGCCTAGTTGCCGATGTAATGAAAAAGGGTTATCTTGATTGTGATAGACCTTGGTTACGTTGATTCCAAATTCTCTGTAAAAAGGGTTATAACATTACCTCCTTTTCTTCCGTTGAAAGATCCCGTTCCAAAATGTCTTGTAAGGGCACAAAGTTGTCAGGCTTTCCTTCGTAACTCAAGAATGGGGTCACACAGTCGGGTCAACTCAGATTAACCAGCAGCTGCAAGTGCTCGAAGAGATGCCAAAGCGGCATGTCTATGCTCATTCTCTCTCTCTCTCTCTCTCTCTGTTTTTTTTTTCCTTCGCCACAAAGAAATTCAATATGCTCGCATTCTCAAACAGACAAATGGAAAAGATTCTTGGTTCCCAGTTCCTAGATCACTATCCGGTCGAGAATATAACGAGAGTTTTACACATGGCAGCAACAAAGTCGCGCTGTAAAAGTTATCGGATTGAAAGTGGATAAGGCCACCGCCACCCTTGTGTGGTCCTCTTACACGCCCCAAAAACCAAACTAATGTATTTATAGAAGTCTTAATGAAATCTTAAAAGTAATAATTCTAATTAAGATACAAATGGGACTTAACTAAGTACTTCATCCAATCCCATTAGGATTCCTCAAACTCCCGGTCCAAACCATTCAGACACCGCTATAAATTCCCATGCAAACCTCACCCATTTTACTCGTCAATACACTTTCTTCTCTTCTTCTCCTCCTCCTCCTCCTCCTTCATTGAAAAGAGGAAACAGCAACCAAAAACAGAAGGACCTAGAAACTAGTGAGGCTATGAAAGAAAATAATAGTAAGCTAACCACTTCCCAGGTGGAAGAACAGCAACAGTCACTGAAACCCAGCCCATTGAAAAAGATTATATTGGTGGCTTCCATAGCAGCCGGGGTTCAGTTCGGCTGGGCTCTACAGCTCTCCTTGCTAACCCCGTACGTCCAGCTTTTGGGCATCTCTCACACCTGGGCTTCCTTCATATGGCTCTGCGGCCCAATCTCTGGGTTGCTCGTACAGCCCTCCGTTGGCTATTACAGCGATCGCTGCACCTCTCGTTTTGGCCGCCGCCGCCCTTATATTGCTGCCGGCGCCGCATTCGTCGCTTTTGCCGTTTTCCTTATCGGCTACGCTGCTGACCTTGGCTGCGCAACCGGAGACGACCCCACCAAAAGTCCAAAACGTCGAGCCATTGCAGTATTCGTGGTCGGCTTCTGGGTTCTGGATGTGGCCAACAACATGCTCCAAGGACCCTGCCGCGCGCTCTTGGCCGATCTTTCTGCGGGAAACCAGAAAAAGACACGCACTGCCAATGCATTCTTTTCGTTCTTCATGGCCATAGGAAATATTCTTGGCTTTGCAGCTGGCTCTTATACCCACTTGTTCAAAGTATTCCCTTTCACAAAAACAAAGGCTTGTGACGTTTATTGCGCAAATCTCAAGTCTTGTTTCTTCATCTCCATTGTCTTGCTTATGACCCTAACCGTCATGGCTCTCGTTCTGGTCAAGGAGGAGCCTTGGTCTGGGGAATCTCAGAGAAAGGCTAATAATCAGGAAGATGGGGACGAGACATCGGAGTCGTCCGGCCATCTCCCTTTTTTCGGAGAAATGATGGCTGCTCTGAAGAATTTAAAAAGACCCATGTGGATTCTACTCCTGGTGACATGCCTCAACTGGATTGCATGGTTTCCCTTCTTGCTATTCGATACTGATTGGATGGGCCGAGAGGTGTACGGCGGTGACTCGCAGGGGAACGCTTACCAGGTGAAGCTCTACGACCGTGGCGTGCGCGCTGGCTCATTGGGGCTGATGTTGAACTCGGTGTTCTTGGGGGTCATGTCGCTTACTATTGAACCGGTTTCTCGCTGGCTTGGAGGTGCCAAGAGGCTTTGGGGTGCAGTAAACGTGATCTTGGCAGTCTGTCTTGCCATGACTGTCTTGATCACCAAGTTGGCTGAATCGCATCGGCGGTCGACCACCATAGGTGCCGACGGCAGCCATCATCTGGGTTTGCCACCCTCCGGTGTCCAAGCTGGCGCCTTGATTCTTTTCTCTGTGATGGGCGTACCTCTGGCTGTAAGTATCTATTTCTGTTAAATTTACAAACAGAACCTTAGCGTAAAAATAAAAATTTGCCTGTTTTACCAAATAGGAGCACAAAATTTTTATATATATGCCAATCCATCTAATTGAAAAAATTCCATGAAATTCATAATATAATTTCTCATAACTTGTTTGGACTTCGGCTCCAAAAATACATATGTTTTGCCCAGCGAATGTTGCCGGTTGCATGACACTTCATAATATCATGCAAGTGGATTTTTGTGATAACCACTTTGTCAATTAAATTCGCTCCCTTAGAAAAAGAAAAAAAAAAAACTTTAAATATTAAAAAAGGGTGTCTTCTTTATCAAGATTGAAATATGGGCCACTCAACAAATTCCATCAAGTCAGCCTGTAAATTTGTTCTCAATAATATAATAGAAGTTCTGTGGCTGTGCCTAGAATAGTTTTAGGGTCTTAGCCCCGGAATAGGATAGTTTTTTGTTTTTTTTTTTTTTTCTACAGGACACTTTGGATCTTGTTTCTCAAACTGGGTGTTCTTTTCTTCTCATCTCTTTTGTTTGTCTCGGGTATCGGGTCGGGTAACCTTCCCTGGCCCAGAAGTTGTCTAGCGGAAGATCATTGAATGCAAGAGCACAAGCACCCAAAACTGTCCGGAAAAGGATTTTGTGGAAATTACTGTATCGATTGAATGTTGGTCTCACGTGCATTTAATGGATGCTGCCTTTTAGTTGTTAACCGTTTGTAAACTACATAAAACAACCAAAATTTTTTGCTCGTTTTGTGCAGATAACTTACAGTGTTCCTTATGCTTTGGCATCAATATTTTCCAACACCAGTGGTGCAGGCCAAGGTAAACCTTTAGCTTTTAATCTTTTCCCACGCAACAAAGAGGCAGGTAAAGTAAAAGATGATATGTATTTTTGGACTGTCGATTCATCCTTCTAATGCATTTAAATGATCTGATCTGGCAGGGCTTTCTTTGGGGGTTCTGAATCTTGCAATAGTTGTACCACAGGTATGATTACGCTATTTTCTGTTAATTATGCATTAGCGGTCCACGTAGACAGGAATCTTGACCAGTTAATTCATGGGGAGTTTTTCTCGGTTCCATTCATGCTTTTTTTGAACAAGAATTTATCTGCCTTCGCGACCATGTGAATTGGATATTGATGCCTTGTGGTCCAAGAACGGAAAAATATTAATATATAACTGTGGCCATGTGCCGAGGGCTGTTGCAGCATTTTTGTTTTTTCCCGGTAAGGGCGGGCCTAACACAGGGGGACACGTGGACAATACTCGTTCGAGAAGCGCGTGTGAAACAATGTGTTATGGGGTCCATTGCTTGCTTCGTGAAATTATTGCAGTATGGTGCCAAGACTTTACACTAAGATTAGTCCGGCACCCCTCACAGTAAAGTGTGTGAATACCATGCAAAGTATGGAATTCATCAGAATATCGTGTGGCATAGTTTAGTCCCAATTCTTCCGCACGCGAGGCCTTTGATATTATTAGAAAAGTTTGCTTGTTCTTTTTCGAAAAGGGTTAGTTTGAATATTTGTTCTTTCCCTGGTTCATTCGATTGACTACGCGAGTGATGGGATTGTCTTGTAGTCAACCTGATGACCCCATCATCGGTACAATAATTTGGATTGGTTGAGAGATGGACAATGCAATATGCCATCCAAAATTGACTTTGTGCCAGCAAAGCCTACAAAACTGGAAAAGACCCCCAAGCAAATGTCATGCTCGTACGTGGGCTAAAGATTACGGACTCTATTGATGATTCGATACAATGAATGTGATTATCTGATTTAAACCGATCTTATGTTACAGATGATAATATCTGTAGTGAGTGGACCTTGGGACGCTTTATTTGGAGGTGGCAATCTACCAGCTTTTGTGGTGGGAGCAATTTCAGCTGCAGTGAGCGGAGTATTAGCACTTACCCTGCTACCATCTCCATCCCCTGACGCCGCTTCTTCTAAAACTTCAATGGCTGCCGCTGCTGCGTTTCATTAATAGATTTGCAGGGCGCGGTAGGATATCTGCTACTGCCCGCTTCTACCTTTTATTTTGTTCCATTTTCTGCTTAAGATGTACCCCCTGGCTAAGGTCTGCCATGTACCTTCTAGTAGAATCACAGGTCAAAATGGCCCGTTCAATAACAATCTATATATATATATATATATATATATAGTTAGTGTTCGATGTCCGTCTGTCTGTACGCCGCACCAAGTGTGCAGTCGTGGTCGTTTTGTAAACTTCAGCTAATTGTATGAACAAGAAAGATGTTTCCTTCGGATTTCAATGATCCGAGTCTAGTTTAAACAATAGTTAATCTGGCAAGATGGCTCGATCGAACATAAACAATACCAATTTAGTTTGAATCTTCCGCCAATCTTGCTTAAAATCATTGTCGATTTTTGATTGGCACGTGACGCATTTCTTCCGACTGCTGTTGATTGCTGTTGCAATCGTTGTTACTGTCAAGCAGATAAATACTGTAATATTTAGCATTGTCAATTCTCCAGTTACAGATATTATCGGTATTGTTTATTGTTGATGACTGTTAATTACTAATTGTATTGTTGATGAGTGAAAAACAATATATTGAAACGTCTTACCACAGTCCTATAGTCACAAGCTACCCGACCAAACCTGCGCCTCCAACATCAACTAATCCCCCAACCAACCATCCGAAAGCTTCGGCGACATAGGAAACGTCGTAATTCGTAAATAAAGAAAAATAAAAAAACTAATAAAAAAGAAACAAACTCACCATTCTGATCTGCAATAATCCTGCATTTCTCATTCAACCTCCCTGGGATGGAATGCTTGGACTCTGCCCCTCCCTATGCTCTCCTTCTCATCGCTCTCTCTCGAATACCCATTTCCCACTACCTATTGGCCTCTGCCGCTATCGCTCTCGTGTCTCTTTACAATTTCCTGGAGCTTCATTTCTTTCGAGATGCCTTCACTAGTTTTCGAGGCTGTTCCATTAGCCTTACCCACAGCCCCTCTTCTCCTATTTATAAGGGGGTTGTCTCCAAGTGCAAAGTTCTTCACGGCAGGTCGCAATACAAGGGCTTTTTAAATTTGTTTTGTTTCAATTCTCTTGACAAGCTCTACATGGGTTTCTCCTCTTTCAATTTTATTAATTCATTCTATTTGTTCTGTTTCAATTTTCGTTTGTTCACATGTTATGCGATTGAAACCGTGCAGGTATTGGGCAACGCCGTGGCTTTCCAGTCCTCATTTGCAAACATGTTTTCTGAATTTCTTTGGGAGGCCTCCAGTTTTAAGCTATAGGAGGTGATTGTTAGTTTTCTTGTATCTTTCGTTTGGACTTTCTCTTGCTAGTTGTCGAGCGGCCTATTCTTCCTGCCGTGTTAATTTCCATTTTGGTGATATTAGTTTATCTGATTAAAGACGGACTCAGGGATGAGGTATCCAAAGGTCTTTCCATTATGTCAGGATGGCCATTGGGATACATTGGTTTACATTGAGCAGTCTGTATTGAGGATTTGAAACGGTAAACAACCAGTTACAATATATATAGTTTTTGAAAGTTGCAGAGTCAAGAAATATGAAAGAGGCATGAGTTGGAGAGATTAGTGATAATGTTGGCGCTTAGATTGGTGGCCAGACATTGAAGGTAGGAGATGTCTGAAGAACAAAACTTTTTTAATAAGCAAGCAAAGTCAAGGGTAATTTTAGTCGAAAAATTCATGCATTATACCTGAAATTATTGTTTTCCCATTTGTCATTCCACATGGATCCATTTTCCTTACATTAAAATCTTTTATTCATTGTCAATTTGCATTCATTTTTTAGAAACATAATTTGTTCTTTCTTGCTATATGAGATACCTTCCAGGAGAGCGTTTGCATACCATTTAATTTTTCTGTTTTGTATTGAGATTGAGAGTCATTTACCTTCCTTAATAACTGCATAAGTAGTTTGGCCAATGTCTCATGCCTGGTTTGCTGGAAAGCAATTTATGCATGAATTGCATTGTCTTGTATTTGCAATCATCCTACCATCCTTTTTGAAAGTGGCTATGGCCCTGCCATTACAATTGGTTCTACTTAGTTGTGCCTGCATTTTTGCTGCTAAAAAACCTTTCAGACAACTATTTCATGCTTCTGATGGTGGAACTATTGCTTTGGATTGGCTTATGAAATCTGACGGTATGTACAAAATTTTTCACCTTGATGAATCTCTCTCTCTCTCTCTCTCTCTCACACTCTGTGTGTGTGTGTGCGCGTGTGCATGTGTGTGAAGGAGTTGGGCTTGTGCATACTCCCCTCGACAGGATGCCATGATATTTACTTAATGCCCCTTGCACTTCTGGTACAGAATTTGCTGCCCACATTCCATAGGCAACTGAATATTATTAGCAGATGCCCTCTGTTTATTAGGCAGGAAAAGATGGCATTATTGTACAACAATAAACCAATGCTTCAAAGTATTATCATTGGTTGAGCGATATGTAAAATCATATTCGTTCTGAACTGGGAATACATAAGTATAGGGGCCTGCAAATTTGTGGATCAAGCCAAGAACATTTTCTCTTCGAGAGCCCTTTGAAACCCTTAAGGCCTTGAAGATGTTTCTTTTGTTGTGAGAGATGCTGCTTGGCTGAGTTTATTAACATTAGATAAATTTAACAAGAAAGTGAGATTCTTGGTAAATAAATGCTCTCCATGCACACGCCGGGAAGAGGCAATTGATCCTTCTCCATTGTGATTCCAAAGGACAGCATTTGGCGTGCTTCATTTGGGGAATTGTGAGTTGTTGCAGATAATGTTGAGAAGGAAATTTGGACTTGGACATGGAGTGTTTATAAAGCAAGAATGAGGATTAGTTAGATGTCAACATCATTCTTTTGGCAGTGTGGTTGTTGATATGAAGGGAAAGGGATTTAAGAGCTTTTGAATGTGATCAAAATTCTTGGAGTTTTTTATAGCAGGTGTTAAAGGTTTGGGTTCCAGGCACATGTTCACTTGATTGAGTGTGCTGCAGAGCATAACAAATCATAACTCATTCCATGCTTGCAAATGCTTTGGAGATATCAAATTCAGTGACTATTTTCAGTTTTCATTGTCGTGTTGTTTACCTTACTCCCTTTGTTGTTGAAACCTGTCCAATTAATGAAGTTGAAGCATTCTACAGTTGTAGCAGGTGCTCAGCATATGCATAACTCCATTTCTAAAGATGACACAACTCCCATTGTGATTGTGATTCCTGGCTTAACAAGTGACTCTGCCTCAGCCGTAAGTTCAGAAGTGCTCTAATCTCTTTACATATTCCATAATTTGGCAATTTCCCTTAATGCTTTTGGGAATATCTGTCTTGATACTGACAATCCTTGGTTTGGGAATAAAGTTCAACTCGTCTTGCGTCTCCGTGTACAATACAATTTGATGTTTGGTTCTCTTTATTCTGACGGTAGTATTTAAAGCATCTTGCCTTCCATATGGCAAAATCTGGATGGAATGTTGTTGTCAGCAATCACCGAGGATTAGGCGGGGTTTCAATAACTGTAAGTCGATTTCTTTTGGTTTCGATGAATATATTCAATTTGCACATCACAGGTTGAATACTTATCCTGAGAAATATAGTTTCTATAAAGCTAAACCTATTCGTGTGCTTTGGTTTCAATCATGTGATTAAGCTGCCTCTCTGTTTTAGAATCTCTTGTTGCACATAGCTATCACTGTGAATATTGATGAGTGTTCAATGTCATTGGATAAAAAGAGGCCGTCCAAGGTACAAGACTCCGAGGTTGTAAGATCAGAGTTAACCTTATCCTTATTTTCACCAAGAGTTCGAGATTCTTTGTAATCTGTCAACTGTCTACAAGCAGATCATTTCAAAAAAATACACATAAAAGAGAATAATTGAAAATTCACATCGATTCACCCTTAACATACCGAGGGTGCCAGATCCTGAACATGTTTGACTGCCAGGAACAAAGATTGCCTGCTGTTGGAGAATAAACTGTAAGTTCGGGGTGCTAAGTGAAAACCGTGAAAAGTTTGTAATACCGGGCGGAAGTAACTGGGGCGAAATTTTCCTAAAACAACGTCGTTTGCGGTTTTGACTCTCTTTATTTTCTCAGCACTTTTGACCGCGACTCTGTCTCTCAGTCATTGCCCGTCTCTCGCTTTCACTTTAATTTCTCCCAATCGCTCCTCTTCCCGGCGTCAGAGGATGTTGCCAGCTGGCCGCCGTCGTCGGTCACCAGCGGCGATAAAGGGACGGAGAAATTTTATTTTCTTTTTCTTTTTTTTTCTTCCTTAAAATTTCCAAATGTTAACTTTTCCCTCTTCAATGTTCTCTAACCATATGTATATGTGTATATAAGCGTGGGCACGTGCCCTGCACGTGCTTACTACTATAACTAGTAATAAAATGGTGGCTTGGGCATGGATTTAACTGACTGGGCCTTTCGGGCTTTGATGCGGCTCAAGACAACGGCTAGCTATTTTGAATGTAATCGTCGCATGCATGCGGTGTGAAGATCTTTCCCTTTTTGGTAATAAATATGGTTTGGTGATGATGATCATTGCAGTCAGATTGCTTCTACAATGCTGGGTGGACAGAAGACTTACGTGTAGTCATTGGTTATCTTCGTAACGAGTACCCTAAAGCTCCTTTGTTTGCTGTCGGAACTAGCATTGGCGCCAATGTCCTGGTACTTGTATTGAAGCCGCTACCTTTCAATGTCCTGAGTTATCTGAGTGATTGTCGGGACCAGGCAATCCAACTATCACTGTTGACCACATGACGTTTGCATTTCAGGTGAAATATCTTGGGGAAGAGGAAGACAGGACTCCTCTTGCAGGAGCCGTGGCTGTGTGCAATCCATGGGATCTCTTGGTTAGAGTGCAGCTTAAAGAACATTTGACTTAAGGAGTTCAAATTTCTTTTGGGACTGCTTGTTTGACATGTAATAGAATGTATGTCTGCTTTTATAGATTGGCGATAGATTCATATGCCGTAGGCTGGTGCAGAGGTTTTATGACAGAGCTCTTGCAATTGGCCTTCAAGGTTATGCGCAATTGTATGTGTATCTCTACCTGTTGAAGTTATGCTTTCGCTTTGTTAGATTTTAGGACACTAAAATTACAGTGCTTGGGGTTATGTTAACTACAAGATTGATTTTCTTGTTGAGCAACTAGAGATAAAGGATTTCATTTGTTTCATCGCGTGACAAGTTTTCAAATGGCCACTGCAGACATGAGCCTCGCTATTCTCGGCTTGCTAATTGGGAAGGCATCAAGAAGGTATGTTTCTCTCCAATTTTCAAGGATCTTTTGTGCTTAGGGAGTCCGTGTATACTTCTTGAGAGTTGAGTCTTTTAAACAAAGTAAGCAGTCTTTGCAAAACTTTTCCCGTTCCAGAATAACAAATTTTTCCAATGCCACATATTTCTTCTTGATCTGAAAAAAACTAGCTCTTACATTTCCCATTTTTAAGCACAATTTCAAGATTCATTTTAGAGCATTTCCATCAGTTGTCATTCATGGATGTTATCTAGCCAAAAGATTATAATCAACATGGATTCTATTTAACCGTGTGGGTCAATGCCATGTTCATAGCTATGTTTGTGGCCATTTCCTGTACTTAAATTTTAAGAATGCCCAAGGATTTGATATGGGTTTATTTTATATCGCTTTCATTATAGTATTTCACATTCCAGAAGGTGGGTTTTATGTCCTTGGATTTTTTTTCGCTTTGGACATATCTCATATTGAAATCTTTTTTTGTGTTTTTTTTGCAAAAATATTAATAAGAACTTTTTGGCTGGATAAAAGAAGATTAAACGTGATTTTTTTTGGTTCTAGTAATATTGTGGATTATATTACATGTCCCCTAACCATAGTGTTTGTCTGTTCATACTCTTGTGCCTTCAAAGTCTCGTTCTATTAGAGATTTCGACAACCACGCAACCTGCCTTGTTGGGAAATTTGAGGTATTAGTATTTCGCATTTTCCTGTTTTTGCTTTTGACTTTCCTTTCAATGTCTAAGCAAAAAGATCATATTGTTTTGTCAGACTGTGGACACATACTACAGGTGGTGTAGCAGTTCCTGTTATGTTGGGACTGTCTCTGTGCCACTACTCTGCATCAGTGCTCTGGATGATCCAGTCTGTACTGCTGAAGCTATCCCTTGGGATGAATGCAGGTGGAGCAGTTCTATTATTTGCTGCATACTTACATCTGGGTTACCTGTATAACTAATTCTCATGTTATTTTGAGGATCTGTCCTGTTTAAATGGGTGTATGTTATGATAAATGGTTTTTGTGTTTTGTTCATCTGTAGAGCAAATCCAAATATTGTTTTGGCTACAGCACAACACGGAGGACACCTGGCATTTTTTGAAGGATTGACTGCCTCCAACTTGTGGTACTTTTCATGATTATGATACTATGCCCTGTGCTTTGAACACTGAGTTGCGGTTGTGCTTGTAAATTGTTGCATTATTTCGTCCTAAGAGGTTTACTGATCTTCAGAGTCAAGTACCATCTTGTTTTTGCTGTTTTTTCTTTCTGTTTCATTTCGTTTCTTATCTTTTGTGGTAATGAGTTTTTATTGGCACATGGTGGCAAAGTACTGAAACTGTCACCAAAAGATACGTAATTGTTTTAGGAAGGCAGATGAGCAGACTTTTATGTTTTAACATGATTGATCATTTTGCCTCCTTTTCATCTCTCTCTCTCCCCTCCCCAACTTTACAGGTGGGTGAGAGCTGTTAATGAATATCTTGGTGTCCTACACTCCAGCCATTACATGCATGTGGAAAAGGTGCAGTCTGCGATTACTACCTTTAATTTGCTTATCATAGTGATGGGGCACAGTTATTGGTAGACAAAAGTAGAGATTGTCATATATATATATATTTGTTACATTGGAATTAAAACCCACATTTTGTGGGAATTGAGGGAACTGGGATTAGAAACCCCATTATCTCCTGATTGTTTTGCTCTTGTGGCCGATCTGACTAGATTGTAAAATAATTTGTTTGGGATCATATGCACTTGCAGAAGCAGCAGAATTCCAGCCAGCATTCACCACGGAAATCTTCAATTGATCAGGGGCCCTATCTTAACGTTGCAGAAGATGGACTTGTTGCTCCAGTGGGCAGCGAGCATGTGGAAGCTACTACAGTTGAGGACTTCAAAGTTTTGCAGAAGCTTCAAGAGGAAAGTAATAACAATACGATTCCAGGTCCTGAGCCAGTGGAGCACCATACAGACGGAACGTCCAGCTTTGTGACCGAGAATGCTCAAACCTCTGAACAGACTGCTAGCTTTCAGGATATAAAAGGTCCTTTAGAAAGACACATGAGTCAGATCTCGAGACAAAATAAAACATCAATATGGTTGCTTGCTCTCATAGCCATCATAACAAGCTGGCCATTACTAGAATCAGCTCTCAGTATTTTCCTTGGAAAGAAGCTAAGGAAGGCCCTGCGGGCAACTGGATTTAGAAGATAGGTCTGTGGTGGTCAAGCTTATTTCTCCGCCATTTAATGCAGTGACTAGGATTGTGCCACAGAATTGTGGTGATTGTTATTACAAAGAATTTCCCAAACGAAAGACAAAAAAAAAGGTAAATAAATGATGACGTTTTGCAGACGATAGAATGACTCATTGACTCACGCTGTGCTTTCAAAGAATCTTATCGTTGCAATAAAAAAACAAAAAAGGGACAAAAATTTCTTAGTCTAAAAGTCCTTTTCATATACAATGCGAATCAAATTACTGGAAGACAAACGTGATACCCTTTTGTGCTGAACTTGGATTGGAGAAATAGAACTTTCCATTTTTCTCTGATAATTTTAAGGCCTTTTAATTCTTTACTCACCATTTTAGGATGGGAGAGATTTAACATAAAACAATTATAAATTTATAATATAAGACTGTAGAGTATCTAGAGAAAATAAATTTAAAAAAAATCTGTATAACAGTGCATCTGAATGAATTTTATTTTATTTTATTTTTGTTTTTTGATGTGCTAGAAAAAATTGTGATATATTTAAAAAGTTATATGTTATTCTCTTTTCGAGCCAGCTGTGGAGGCCACTAGGCTATAGCTATGGCTGCAATATTTTATTTTCTTGCTTAAAGATTAAGGTCGAAAATTGTGAAACTGAATCACTTGTATAGGATGGAATGACGATATATCATTGAAACGGACCTCAGTTCTTTTGAGCAAATGGTTATTCACATGTAACAATAACAAAAGGTATAAAACAGAAGAAAGACCAATTCCCAATTTCTTTACAATCTCAGCCTATACGATGTACTCTCGTCTACTTTAGCAGATTTCGTTCAGATAATTTTATTTTTCCATATAGAATAATTTTTTTAATTATGAACATTTCACATGGTATAGTGCAATATTAAGTTATGCTGAGAATATTTATACATGGGATATTTGGTCTTGAATAAAATTAACCAATAGTGGGGTAACAGATAAATCATTCCTAGTTAATGATTTTAAACGAGTAATTATTTTGGATATATATATATATATCTAAGTAATTAAGAAAGAAATATTAAAAAGAAAAAAGGAAGGAGCGAGGAAGAAGGCAGGTGATAATATGGAATCTAGTTGTTGGGTCCGCCTAATCTTCGGACTTCGTCTTTTCTCTGACATCAAACTGCCTTCTTATTGTCAAAGGTTAAATTGCGTCAAAGTTCCATAAAAAATGTCAAAGCCATGCATATATTTTGTTTCTTCTTCAAAGCATAGATGATAAGATAGATTGTTTCCACACTTCCAAGGATTGTGAACATTGACATGGAGAGTTTTCGCAGAAAGTCATTCCCAAAATATGACCGACTGTGCATGGTAAAAAAGTGCAAACGCGCCGAAGAAAAACAGGTTAAGAAAGGAAGAAAGGCTCGTTTGTGAGAAACAAAACTATGTTCACACTGATTTTAAGTGTAATTTATCAGACATGACAAAGTTAACAACTCCCATTGAATCGATTTTCTTTTCCCGGAAAAAGGTAATCAAAAACTACGAGCAGTGAAGGAGATTTATCGATAGGAACAAAAATATCCAGACATGCTTCTGTCGCAGAGTTCTGTTCATTTACTGTTGTCTTTTAAGATACATAAAAATTCATGGACGTGGAAAATGATGATGAAAAATCCGGAAATTGGTCTATATTTTTTGATGTACCGAATGCTGCCATCCCCATGCGGGACCTTTTTTTAACGGCTCCTGCCCAAAATATTTTATTCTCAAGAGGGGTTTTTTCCTCCAACTAAATATGTTCTGTGTGTAGAGTATCTGGGAATTTGACACGATCTATAAAGACCCATATTCGTAGAGTTTGAGAGGAAAAAAAAAAAAAAAAACGCCAACAATCTTAATATTGTTTTCACTACGTTGAAGCTAGATCTCAGGGTAGCTGTAGTCTGACCGCTAAAGCAATGAATTGTCGGCACAAGGCACATTAGCTGTGGTCTCCGCGTGCTTTCCAGACCCCAAGCAAGACAAACACGTATAACTAAGGACTAAGACCACAACTGAGCATCCATGTCTCCGTGTTTTTTGTCATTTTTTGAGGTTTAAAATAAGCTCTCAAGACACATTCAAACGGTTGTTTCAATGCAAATAAGTTTAGATTTAAGTATTCCGTTCGGCAACTAATAATTCAAACCTAATATACCGTATCTATGTGTCAGCCAATATCCACACATGGAATGTAGCTGAAAACAAGAAGCCGCATCTAGAATCGTATAGTAACCGGATATATATATATATAGATAAGCATTCAGCAGCGAACATGTACAAAGCATATTCAAGTGACGAAACAAACAAGAAACCATTATGGATCTTTCCGGATATATTTCTTAACGTAAACAACAAATGAAAGAGAGAATTTTACTACATTTGGTTATGTTGGTTACAACGAATCTTAAAAATATTTTGTAAGTATTCTATTAAATGAATCCAAAATCCTTCAGTTACTTGTGCATAATTGTCAAACTTAGGTTCTTTAATTTTTTGCCGAAGTGTGTACAATGTACGCGAAAATAGCAGTTGTTAACTAGCTATTTACGAAAAGTAAATTAGCAGAATAGATTGATTAATGTGTTTGACAACTTGGAATTGATGCAACTTAACTGTAAGTCCAAACTACCATGAACAAAGAAGATTGTCCGAAGTTATCATTAACACAGATTATGTACAGACTGAATGTTGACCTGGACCGAAGCACATACGATCCAAATTAATCAAGGTGGAAAGATATCTAGTTTTGTTCGCTAGGAGACCCAGTTAGACTTCCTCTTCTTCAATTAATTAATTTCTGAAGACTTCTTTACAAGCTACTTACAGTTCGTTGATAAAAACATATTATAAACGTAATACAGTGTGAATAGATGAACAAATATTGGTCCTTGAGGACGGTAGGTTGGATTCTCCATTTTCCCAGCTGTATTTGGTCGACTCCGTGCCTGTTGTTATTATTCAACAACCGAACTAACCAAAGACACCAAACAAATAGTTCCCATTTTCTTCTTTTTTTTTAAAGCATTCGTTTGAATAAACGAAAGTCTTGGATATGTCTTCTTGACAAGCGGCAACTTTTTTTTTTGGTTTTTTTGGTATAATTGACGAGTGACAACTTTAAGGGAAGAATAAAACGATACCCCTCAATCTTATGTCCCTCTTTCGGCAGTGGAATATTGATCACTAGGAAAATATACATTTCCAATCTCTGTAGATTATCTTATTTGTTCGTCTTATTCACATGTAGCGACAGCTTGGAATTTTTATGAATTATTCCCTTCCCACGCTTCTTCCATAAAACCTCAGAACCATGAGCTTATGTTATCTCATGAGTCGTACCCTATTAATTAACTAACTATAACTACAATCTTTACCCTCCCCCAGATTCCCACAAGATGGTGGAAGATGTAGATGATGAGGAGGAGCATTTGAATCTCAGTCTAGCAATTGTGACGGATTCGAATGGCGATCCGAAGAGGAAAAGAAACAGAAGGACTCCTTTGAGCCCTATGAATTCTTATAATGAAGGTTGTGAAGAGAAAATATTTAGGCTACTCCAAACGAGGGAACAAATGATGAAGCAAGAGCACAAGAGGAAAGGAGTGGTGGAAGATGGGAAGGGACTCTATTTGATCCATCTGCTTCTCCTGACCGCCACCGCGGTCGACGAGAACAACTTGCGATCGGCCCTGGATAATCTATCCGAGCTCTTCCAGAGTGTTTCGTTAACCGGAGACTCGGTGCAAAGGGTTGTCGCTTATTTTGCCGACGGCTTGGCAGGAAGGCTTTTCACACGGAAGTCTCCTTTCTACGACATGATCATGAAGGAACCGACGAGTGAAGAAGAATTCTTGGCGTTCACGAACCTCTACCGCGTCTCCCCATGTTACCAGTTTGCTCATTTCACGGCCAATCAGGCCATAATTGAGGCGTTTGAGAAGGAAGAAGAGGTCAACAACCGTGCACTGCACGTTATCGATTTTGATGTCTCCTATGGTTTTCAATGGCCTTCTCTAATGCAATCTCTATCAGAAAAGGCAACCAGCAGCAGCCGGATTTCCCTCCGAATAACTGGATTCGGAAGGAGCCTGGAAGAATTGCAAGAAACTGAGACTAGATTAGTTAGCTTCTCAGAGGGTTTCCGAAATCTAGTCTTTGAATTCCAAGGGTTGTTAAGATGGTCCAAGCTCATCAACCTGAGGAAAAAGAAAAATGAAACCGTTGCTACCAATTTAGTCTTCCATCTAAACACTTTAAACGATTATGCACAGATATCTGACACATTAAACACGGTACATTCTCTAAACCCTTCCATCGTTATCTTGGTGGAGCAAGAAGGCAGCAGAAGCCCGCGGAACTTCTTACCAAGATTCATGGAGTCCTTGCACTATTTTGCAGCCATGTTTGATTCTTTAGACGATTGTCTTCCTCCAGAAAGCTCGCAGAGGTTGATCATAGAGAAGAACCACCTTGGAAAAGAGATCAAATTCATGCTCAACTATGACAGAGATGATGCGAATTGTCCAAAATATGAGAAGATGGAGACATGGAAAGCAAGGATGGAGAGCCATGGATTTGCAGGCATCAAAATGAGCTCCAGGTCTGTGATGCAGGCTAAGCTTCTCTTGAAAATTAGGACCCATTATTGTCCTCGACAAATTGATGAAGAGAATAGTAATGGTGGGTTTAAAGTGCTTGAAAGAGATGATGGGAGGGCCATCTCTGTTTGCTGGCAAGACAGGTGCTTGCTCACAGCTTCTGCATGGCATTGTTTATGATCGATATAGAGATTTACATTCTTCTATTTCTGACACATTCACCATTCTTTTTCTTCTTCTTTTTTTTTTTTCCAATTTGAATCAAATAAAAAACTTTGACCCAAGTCTTTGATTTTAAAGATGTATGCTAATTAAGCATGATTAGGCGATAATCGTCGATTTCAAAAGTTGTATGAAATGAAATTAGAGCATTGATCCGATGCTTGTGCAAAAATTGTGATTGGGAAGTTAATTTGAACAAGATAATTCACCTGGAAATATTTAAGCTGTTCACTTGTCATACATATAAGGCTGTTGTTGGCTTTCAAAGTCTAATAGATCTTAGATGGAGACCCTTCCATAGAATTTTTAGTGCATGAAGTGATAAATTTGTATGGCAAAGGATAAGGAAACAAAATTTTGGATATAAATCAATTTTTAAGATATCAAATTTATACTTTTTTTAATTTTTAAGTTATTTATTATTTATTATTTTTAATTTAAAAATTTTTTAATTAAACAATTCACGTTTAAAATTTTAATAAATATAATACATTGAAAATTTTTTATTAAAGTTCGGAAAAAACGTAGTTGTATATAAAATTATAAGTGGGGCAATTGTAATAAAAAACAAAATTGGGTTAGTACTCTAAGCTTTGCAAGAATCCAGAGATAGAGGGAAATGTAAAAAGAAAACGACCCAAAAAAAAAACAAAACTCGTCGGTCCTACGCCGTCGTATTGACAGAAACGAATTAGAGTAGGCACATGGAAACGCGGGAACTCTGTCTGCCTCTTCTCCAGAAGTCGCAGTTCAATTTTGTATACGGAGCAAAAGAAAAGACCCGAATATCAGAAAGTTAAATTTGCAGCCATTCTGGGTAGCTTTTTTTTGGACCCAGATTCTCTAGAAATCGCAAGAATGGACGAGATGAGATCGGCAATGGAAGATTACACGAACCAAATGGCGGATCTGGTCCAGAAACTCTCCACGGAGCTCCGCTCCGGTATCCGACCCGCTTACGATGACTTCATCGGTTTCTTCCACGCCATTGACCGGACGGTACCCACTTCCTCTTTGTAGGCCTATTAGCCCCATTATATATATATATATATATAATTATGGGTTTTTCTTTTTTCAATGGAAGCATGTCGTACGAGATTCAGTTGTTGTCTTTTGCAGGAAACTTGGTTAATGGGGTTAATGGGGTTTCATGTTTTGTTTCTTGTAATAGTGATACTCACAAGAAAGCGTGTCAACTTCCAAATGTGTTTGTTCCTTCTTGCATGTAAGTCCCGGGTTTTCTTTCCCTTGAATTTTTGGTTATATATATATATATATATATATAGATCAGTGTCATATATGTTGCTTGCAAGTTAAAATTTAAAGAAAGAAAGAAAGAAAAAACTTGGGATTTCAGCATTGAGGCGTTATGTTCAGGTCAGACTGGATTTATGTGATGAAAGATAGTTTAAGAATGTGGATTTTAGTTCTTCCATTTGAAACTAACGACTTTTTTTTTTTGTTTTTTGCTTACAATTTAAGGGAATTTGCAAAGTGCAGCAAAAACTTTGAAACTAGTGGCCTGTATTTGTGTTGGTTTCTCTTGTTCTTCTTAAAATCTAGAAACCCCTTGCCTATGAAAAAAAGAAACACTTTATCTCACCTTTTGCTCATACTGTCACATCAAATGAGGTTTGAGCTATGGTCTTGTGTTAAACTTGTTCCTTTTATCTTGTCTGTTTCCTGTGTCCACGCAGAATTTGTCTTTTAGGGCTTTTGAAGACTTATGTTTTCCTCTTTTATTTTCTGTTTTTTTTTTTCCTTATAAATGTTTTAAATGTTTGGGTTGTGAATTTCTCGCTTTTTTCTACTTGATGTTTTTAATCTTCAAATGCAAACAAAGGCGCTAAAGCTTGTCTCACAAGTCTCCTTAGTCTTTCATCCAAAGGGTGAGGAGGGGTTGGAATGAATAAAAGAGGTGGGGATTACTTTATGATTGATAATCATCCTTGGGGTGGTCTCCCAAATAATGGCAGAATCTAACATTGTTTTGCAGTTGCAAAATGTTATTTTCCTCTAGGAGATAGTTTATATGCTTGCAAATAATAAATTAGAACTTACATCTCGGAATGTCTTGTGTTCCAAGCTATATGCAACTTACAATTGCAAAATAGTTTCTTAATTCTGAGATATGGCCATTGAACTTTTTATTCCTGCTCTCTGTTGTCTATATCAGTTTTATATGTTGGATACCAATTGACTGACTTCTTTCGGCTTTCACTTTCTAAACGATTTAATTTACAATGTCCTTTGTTATTAGACTCGTATGCCTTTGATTGAAAGGTTAATGCCTATTTCAGAATCTGAGCTCCTGCCTGTATGTCTGGTGTATTTTTATGTGCTGATTTCTTGCACTTGCCTAGTGTATTCTTCCACTCTGCTTTTTTCTTACAAATTTAATTTTGAATCCTCTGAATGAAATCTCACTTAATCAGAACATGTCATATGTATATATATAGTGTCTGGTGTTTACTTTGCGGAGAATCTTAATAGAGTCCTGTGTGACAATTGGAGGACCTTTGCAAGCCAGAACTATTTCGACCCACATGGACTTTTTCTTTCAGCACTCTGGTCTGGACCTCTTCTCGTACTTGCAATGATCATTTTGGTCAGACTCCAGTTACCTATGTATTTAATCCCATTTTCCTTCCTCTCCCCTCGTTGAATCCTTGTTATTCATTCTGTCCATCTTAATCGTCTTTTGCAGATAAACACCCTCTTTTCCTTGTGCTACCTGGTTGTTAGATGGAAAAGAGCTGAGCTGAGACAACAGGCAAGGCTGTCCCGCAACAAGCAAGATTGAAGTATCATTTTTGACGTATTAAGAGCTACTTCCTCCCTCCAAATCAATTTTGCGGTGCACAAGTTAAGATTGTGGATTGAGTTTTCCTCTCCCAAACTCTTCCTTTTCCTTTAACAGTTAGTCTATCAGTTTATATATCTACTCGGTTCTACAGTCCACTCATGGTTTGTATACTATTGGACTTGTTGTCATGTGAAATTCTAGCAGCAACTAATAACTATTCAACCTTGAGAACATTCGGCCATTCTTTGAAGGCATTTTTCGTGTTTCCTTTTTGGTTTGATATGAATTCTTCAAGGCAAAATTAAACTAAACTACAAAAAATAGGGAAAAAAAAACGAAGCGGTAAACTATGATTAACAATTTCAAAATCTATTTGGCATGTCGACTTCTGCGTGCATTTTTATACTTCATATCTTCCAACGTACACAGCTCAGGCCCAACATGCCCCCATTACGTAAGCTTAGCATTGTCTCTTCCTCCAAATTACCATTAACGTGCTCGTCCTTTAAAGGACATTTTTGCCCCCGCTCTTCCAACGTGTAGACTCCTGATTGGGATTCCATCAAATCTTCCATTAGTCGTCACTTTTTCGAAATAAATCACGCCAACGGTCACCTTTTTCAAAAAACAGATTTCAAAATAAAGTCCCCCAGAAACGCCTCTCCGAAAGAATCAGAATCAGCAGAGCAAAGCCTCTCTCTCTCTCTCTCTCTCTCTCTCTCTCTCTCTCTCAATTCCAAGGAAGAAGGAGAAATTGCTTTGAGTCTCCACAATTTGCAATGGAAATCAAAAAAGAGAAAAGACCTGAAGAAAGAGAAGACAGAAAGATCCCAGTCTTTACTGTACTAAAGAACGGTGCCATTCTCAAGAACATTTTTGTGATCAACAAGCCCCCATCCCCGTCGCCGGTGGTATCGGCAGGTTCTGGGCCTGAATCAATCACGTCCATTGAGAATGCAGAGAACCCAGATCAAGAAACCGAAGAGATCTTGATCGTTGGTCGCCACCCAGATTGCAACATCGTTTTAATGCATCCCAGCATCAGCAGATTCCACCTTCAAATCAATTCCAAAGCCTCTTCTCAGCAGCTCTTTGTCACTGATCTTTCCTCTGGTATGTCTCTTTTCTCACTTTCTTTATCTATATTCTCATTGGACTGTTTCTGGGTCTTCAGAAAGTTTCTGTCTTTAGGGCTTTCACAGTTTGGACTTCTGTGGGTTTTCTGGTTGACTTTCTGGTCTTTTCTCTCGGTTCTGATCGCTTAGATATACCTTTTAGGAACTCAATTTTGCTGTTCTTTAGGTTCTTGATGAGTTATTGAGTTTCTTTTATTTTGGGGGGTTTTATTATTTTCTGTTCTTGCCCAGTTTTAGCTTCTTGTCTCCCAAATTTCGGTATCATAGGCTTTTCCTGATGGGATTTTGGGTAGTCCACGGAACTTGGGTTTCAGGGAATAAGATTGAACCAGGCATACGTGTGAAGCTCCATGACGGTGATACGATAAGGGTTGGTGGCTCAACCAGGCTCTATAAGCTGCACTGGGTTCCCTTGAGCAGCGCACATGATATGGAAAACCCATTTTTATTACCTCCAGATGTGTCAATGATTGAAGAAATTGAAGAGGAATATGAATTCCTTGAAGAAGGAATTGAAGCAAAAATGTGTCAGGTGCGGAACTTCATACCTTGGTTGCTTTACAATTTAGGCTACGTTGAGGGCTTATGCTAAATGTTCTTGATGTTTCTTTTCTTAATCCACTTTTGGATATTATTTAGGATGAGAATCTTTTGCCTGCTGGAAGTATACGAGTTAATGAGAAAGATGCAGCCATAGTAGAAATAGATAGTGCACACATATGTCAGGTGAAAATAGCTTTTGAGGCAATTCGAAAATGCTGGATTATGGTGTTTGTTTCAGTGTTCTTGAATCTTTATTTTGTTCTTTTCTTTTGTGCTGAATCATGTAGGGTAACGACTTAATGGCAACTGAAGTAAAACCTGTTGAGGAGAGTGTTCCATTGGAAGTGGCAGGAATAGAACAAAGGGCATATCATGTGAGAATTTTTGGTTTAAGTATTTGAGATGTGATAATAGAAGCTTCAAGAAATGTTTATTGATTTTTTTTGTGCTGTGCTTTATGTATCTTGCACAGGAAATGAACTCCATAGAAAATGGTGAAATTCAAGATCCGAAGTCTGTTTTGGATGGTATAATTCCCTTGTTTTCTGATGAGAATTGTGGGTTCATTGCAAGAGAAGATGTGCCAGTGGCTTCCTTAATGCCTGAAAACAAGAATTCCTCACTTTCTGATGACAAAGAAGAGATTGAAGGCCAATCTGGAAATGACAATGAACTGAGGGAAATCTTGAACTCCATTATTACTAGGGAAGTTTCTTTCGTAGCCAAGACTCAGCAAATCAACGAACACAGCAATCTCCCAGCATTTCATTTTGTTAAAGAAGCAATACCTGAGAATGGAAGCATAAAGGGTTCTTTAAGATCAGAGAAAGAATCAAACTGCTTGGTGAACTTGGATTCTTCATTATCCATTGCAACACTGGAAGTGCCTTCAGCTATTGATGTAGCAGAACAAACCATGAATCAAGGCTTGCTGCAGACACCTAATGAGCAGCTGATTGTTCATCCGCTTGTGACAGAGAATGTGAATTTGTCTTTGCTGGTTGGAGATGATGTGCTGGAGACTAGTAAAAAAATTAACGAAGGAGACCAGACTCAAGAGCTTCATTATGCTTTACAGCCTCTATACGAAAAAGAAAAAAGGCACAATTCAACACCACACTGTGCAACACTTGAATTCCTTGAAGAGGCTGAAAACCAGATTCTTTCAGAAAAGTACAATCGCCCGACTGAACTTACAAATCTCTGCTCTCTGCTTACAGCAGAATCTGTGAACTCATCTTTTCCTGTAGAGGTTGTTCTCTCTGAAATTGTAGAGAACGAAGAAGCCCAAACCCCAAAATCGGTGTTTGCTGCAACTGAAAACAAAGAGAACTCAAATGACAACCTTGAAGATTCCCAGAGTAGCTCAGAAAAAGAATTGAGATCATGTAATATTTGGTCAACAAGAGGTACACCTCCTGCTGCTTTACATCTTCAAACAAGTATTGGAAAGAACGAAGGGTCTGCTGAGGTTGAAGGGGAAAATCAGGAAGATGGTGATAATAAATTGACCACAATGGCCCTTTACTCGGCTTCAGAAGTGATGGAAGAAAGCTTTACTCCAGAAAAGGAGAAGTGCAGGCCAACCTCTCTTCTGCTGAAGTCCTTAAGAAGGAAGGGTATGCCTGACGAAATTCAAAGTCCTGAGTCATGCAGAAGATCTTCCTCAAATGTGGCTTTCAGCCCCAGTATCCATCTAGAAAATGCAATTATCCTTTCTGACAAAGAGAACCAGACACCCAAATGTCTCAAAGAAAGGAAATCAACTAAACAAAACTCAAATTGTCAAAGGAAGTCAGATCAAGATATGGTGCTAAGGGAGAGAAGAGCAGAAAGGTTGCCTTTAAAGTCTCTGCTTGCGAATTCCCCATGGAGGAGCATATCTGAAGTTCCTATGTGTAGTACTGCCACAAGTAGCATCTTTGTCCAAAACCAAAATCCCACTTCTGTAAGTTGAATAATTAGTGTCCAAAATCTCCTCATACCTCATTCCCTTTAGTTATGTTTGCCAACAATAACTTACTGAGCACATGCAGATTAACTCTGTTCTAGATGGGAAAAGGAGATGGACTATGGTAGCAGACACTTCAACTCTTTTAGACAAGAAGTCCAGGATGTCATTGCAACTTTTACAAGGTCTCAAGAGGACTCAACTGGTCATTCCAAGAATGGGTAATCTAATTTAGAAAAATTTTATGATGTCAACACGTTTCTCTTCCTATAAAATCTTGCAGATGATAGTTCATCAAGTAATTTGTTTTCTGACAAATACCCTCGCCTATCCTAAAAATCAGTCATTAGGGAACTGGATTGTTTGAAGCGGCGTGGTAGCCTATTCAGAAGAACATCGGAGGCATCATTGGTGCTAGAATGGATAGAAGAGTGTATGTCAAAAACAAAATGGTGGATTCATATCCAGAGCTCGGTGGATGACAGAAGGCTAACTGTGCCGACCCCTCCTGCTTCTCCCCAGTCTCGATTCAGTCAAGGAAGTGGGGGCTTCCCATGTGGAACAAAAAGCTCAGCTCCATTTTCAGCTTGTGTGAGTTTGTTGGAAATTGCTTCACCAACCGCAGAAGACCATATCATTGACTATGCTCTTTCCTATAGGAGAATGAATTACAATGGACAACTTGTCCTAATTAGCAACGATGTCACTTTGAAGATCAAAGCCATGGCAGAGGTATCACACTTGCTCCTAATACACACTTTCACTCCCCAACTCTCCCCTGAATCTGCCAACCTTGTATTGCTTATTGCTGCAGGGTTTGAGCTGTGAGACAGCCAAGGAGTTCCGAGACAGTCTGGTAAATCCCTTCTCCGAGAGGTTCTTGTGGGCAGACAGCTCTCCTAGAGGACAGACTTGGTCTGTCTTGGACGATGTAGTTTTGAAGGAGAGGTATTATCCGAGCCCTTCAAAGAAATCATCCAAGGGAGAAGCTGCAAAGGGACTGAGGCTCATTCTGCTTCTTAATTCTCATTATGGGCGGATCAGTGACACAATTAACGCAGTGTAGCACATACAAACTCTACAAAGTGTAGCACATGCATGTTGTTGTCATGCATGGTGATTCAAAATTTAGTTGCTTTGGGCCTGGGTTCCCGTGAATGTATAAAGCTCTTTTTCGAAAGGAATAGAGAGTCCAATGGGATCAGTATTCTGACTCCACTGTATCTGCATCTACCACCCCTTGAGAATGCAAAACTCTCTGCTCTCTGTTGTCTTTTTCCTTCTTTCGCCAATGTTTTGCGGAAGAATTTATTCCTTTTAAAGATGGCAAAATGGGTTTGATTTGGGGTGTAATGTAACTATGCAAGTGATGTCGTCCGACTCACTTAATTAGTTGGTGGAGACAACTATGGAGGTTGACTTTTCGGAGTATGAATTTCAACAATAAAATGAGTAGTTATCGTGCAATTTGAATTCCATAAAGAACAGCATCTAATTAACAGGCCACCCACCCACGTCTCTGCCCATCTCTTGGACAATCGTAGACATTAGGATCACCCCAAAAGAAAAAAGAAAAAAAATCCTTATTGTTATTATCTTTTTATTGAAAAAGTCCTTTTGTTTTTATTATGGCAATAATTAGCTATATTTGATGGGCATGTCGCAATATAAAATGCATTTTCAAGAAACTTTTTCTCTAATCACGAAGAGTGAGTATTGTTGTAAAAGTAAGATATTTTATTATAACCCAAAAAATATTACGTATTTATGGTCTTTCCTTATATTCTATGGCATGGCAACAAACACTTTTTTGTTTCTCTGATGATGTTGATACAATTCTAATATAATAAAGAGACGTGCTATCCTAAAATTCTTCACTCCTGACAGGTTCAAACGTTCAATAAACCAAAAACAGAATAAAGAAACGAAGTTCATTTTGATTTCATATTCTTGTTCCGTTATCAGGACAATAGACTACGAACCCATCTGCATAGATGGTATCCATAGCATCCAACGCATAAAATGAATCGTTTAGCCTGCATTCTATTATTCGTTTTCAACCTTTTTTTTGAGTTATTTTTTTCTTCTTCTTTTGTCAGATTAAATATTCTCCAACTTTATTGAAAAAGAAGCATGAGCCTCCGAAACCCCGTAAAGAAAAACTTTTCACCCTCGCTGCCGGCCACGGCGTCAAGACTGTCTATACAAAATCTCTCTCCTCAGACCTACGGATAAAAAGTAACAAGAAAAGAATTGTTTGTCTATAATGTATGAATCAAACTTTTAACAAAGCTACATACTACGCTGATAAGAAGAAAATGGATACGTAATGCAAAACATTTATATAAACTCATGAACTCACAGTACAGATGCGATCAACTCAGATCCTGGGATCCTATAGCAAGTAAGTACCCATATACATCAGTGAAGATTATTATTAGAGCCAAAGTCCCCTCCATTTTTCTGATTGAAGTCACAGGAACCAGATATTAGAAAAGAGAATGAACTCTCAGAATCATCGAATGGGGGTCGAGGGAACTCATGGAACCCTCCTAAAGTACAGGTATCAAAGTTAAATGGCAAGGTATAGGTGGCAGGTTCATCATCCCCTCCTTTTCCATCCACAACGATTTCAGCACTACTTCCACTGCCAGCGTTAGAGCCAAAGTTGAAGGTTAAGTTTCCAACCTGATTTCCTTCTTCCTTTTCATCAGCTTTATCGGATAGCCCAGCTTGTCCTTTAGTTTCATCAGGAGGAATAGCTGGGGTGTGACCTTGGAACAATGCAATGTGTCCAAAAAGCTTGTCTTTCCTTGAGAAGGTTGTGCCACATGAGCAAAGCCATTTGTCTTTGCCACAATGCTTCTCATGAGTTTTCAAGTCTGCAATAACTGAGAATTTCTTGGTGTTGCATCTGCTGCAAGTGTAGCTTTTGTCACAATGCGTCCTCTTGTAATGGTTTTTGACACACAATATAGTCTTCAGGGGCTGAAACTTTTTGTGATCCTTGTTTCGCTTGCAACCAGCAAAAGGGCAGGAATACCTCTTAATAAGCACTGGCTCAGAGCTGGATTCCTTGGGTGGTTTTGCAAGTGCAGCAGGAGTTTTGTACTTGTCACCATGTCCTCTCATGTGCATCCTTAAGTTTGCATCCCTCTTGAACCCCTTCCCACATATTGTGCAGAAGTGTGTGTGTGGTGCAAGGATTTCTTCTTTTTCCAATTGTAAGATCTCATATGAACCAGGTGGAAGATTCTCACCTTCGTCAGCATCTTCTTCATCCTTTAACTCATGCTCATCTATAGAGTAATTCTGTTTGGTCCCACCATTACCAGTAGCATCCATCTGGTTTGACTGATCAGAGGCATTACTCACACCACCATATCGCAGGACTTCTTGCTGTACACCACTGTTCACGCTTGCCCCTGAAGATAAGAGAATCCCACCAAGCTGTCCAATAGGAGGAGTGGCTGTAGAAAAAGAATGCTTCACAGATGGGAGAAGACTACCTGCAGTCGAGATCAATTGAACAATTACTGAAGTGAGTTCAGCGGTGACGAGCTGCTGCCACTGAACTACAAGTTCATCTGGCTGTCCCAGTGCCTGGCCTCTCCGGCCAGCAATTGAATTCACCAAATCTTGGAGTTGATGGATCTTTTGCTCTAAAAATGTGAGATTGTTAAGCATGGCTCTTGGATCCCAATCTTGGATTTTGTTGGCTTGAAGTGTTGTGTTAATCTGTCGATCTTCTTGATCCTGCACCTTGATTTGATTGTTGGGATTGAGGTTGGGAGGATGTGAAGGATGGGTTCCAGATGGCGGACTAAATTCTTGGAAAGGTAATTCGGTCCTAATGTCATAATCTAACATGGAGGTATCTTCCCACTTCTGCTGACGCTGCTGCAAATTGAAATTTGTAAAGGATGAATTCTCTGGGGAGATCATTTTCCCTAATTTCTTATCAGAGGTAGTCAATTCTGCCCATGTGTCTCCAAGAAGCCTCTCCTTGGGATCCATTATCAAGTCCTTTATATATCAAGATCCAGTGCTGATCAAAGCTGGGATTTGCCAAGGAATTAGAAAATTTACAATCCTGAAAAGATTTAAGAGAAAATTGGAAATTACATAGGAGATGGCCTCAGAAAATTCACCAAAAATCCTGGAAGAAAAGTTTATAGAAAGCCATAGCACAATGAAACAAATTAACAAATTGAAGAGTTTATTCTGAGATGATTTGCTCAACATTTCATACCTAAAAAATCTAATTCAAACAACACCACACCCTAAGAAAACGCACGCACACACACCCACACATGCATGGCTGTCATTCATTTAGACAAGAAATCAACAGCCCCAACTTAAAAGCCATGGCGATAGTAGCTGCCTTTTGTCCATCTAAGGTCAAACCCTGTATTCAATCAAAATATACCTCCCATGTGTTGTAGATTCCTTTTTAGTACACTATCCAGCTCAACACAAAATCCATTTTCTCAAAGCTCATATAAGCAAATTTCGCTAGTTCCTTAAAAAACCAGGATGTCAAGTTAAAACTCCACAAGTTACAATCAAACTCATATATCATTAACGCCTAAATCACCACAAAAATTTTCATCTTTTATTGATTTGATGACTAAACTCAAACTTCCCAGATATCTTTTCAATACTGTTAGCTCGTTCAAGCAAGCTAACATCAAAAGATCCCAACATTTTCCTAAACCAACAAAGCAGAAAGAAAAACAACAGAAACATAAGATTCAGACGGCTGCAATCTGTGTAAAAGCATAAAAGGAACACGAAATTCTCTGAAGAACCCAATAACAGAACAGATGAGTAACAGACTCTCACCACATTCAAGATTGACTAGACATGGGAACACCTTGCTTCATCTGAGTTGGCCGCTTCATGTATTGAAAGAGAGAGTGAGGGAGAAAGAGAGAGAGGATGAAAAGGGTTATAGGAGTTCAACTACTGAATCAATATCTTGGTAAACTCTGGTATCAAGAAAAACCGGAATCACCGTAACAGGCCAATCCCATCAATCACAACCGCTAAATCTGCCACCTTGATGAAGAAGATGCCATCTACGGATCAGAACCATTTGTGGGTCAATCATCAGTCGATCAACCTTTGTTGTGTGGCACTAGTTCTGTCTAAGCGGATGGTAACGTGACCCAAAAAAGACAGAAAACTTGAGAAGCTTGATTGCAGATGTGGTAGGTCCCACGCAAACCCGCATTATTCTCTCTCGTCGGGTCCCTCTCTCTCTCTCTCTCTCTCTCTCTATCTCTCTCTCCACACGTGCATGTGCCCGTGTAAAACGCGTATGTGTTTCTGCGAAGCATGCGCGTTTCGCTGCTGACCATCGAATTTTGTAGTGTTTTAAGACCTTAAACAACTGAAGTGTCGCTGCGCAAATGGTAAACAATAAGCGTGTATGTTGTGTCAAATAAAGGCAAGAGCTCGATGTTCTTGGGGAGGGTGAAACTGGGGGAGCCTCGAAGTCACCCATCGCCAGGAAACTGCGCCACGGCCAGCGCCGGGTCAAAGATAAATACAAGTCAACACTTTCTTTTCTGCAAATGGGGGCTCCCGGGATAGAAAGGTCAAAGCCAAACCCCTTAAAAGCACAATTTTATAAGGATATATCAAAAACAAAAATAAAAAAGTATATATATATATATATAATACAAATTTTAAATATTTTTATATTTTTATTTAAATTTAATATTTTTTAAATTAGTATTTATGATTCGATTATAAAGATTTAATTTATGACTGATTTTATGCCTATTCCAAATTTTATATGGACATACATGCGTGGATGTAACAACAATGGTTTTGACGGAACAGGTTTCATTTCTTTGAGCACAGGATGATAAATTGGGCTGGAATTTTAATCTAAAATCCATCAAAAATGAATAACCGTTCGTGCAAAGTTTGAAACTTTTTTAATAAAAGTTTTTGTTGAGGTTACTATTTTATCCTGGAATTAGACTTCCATGGGAAACAAAAAAGAACCATTGATTTTTCTGGTGCGCAAAAATATCCACTGGGCACAGGAGTGCTGATTGTAATTTCCACGTCGAAAAAGAAGAAGTAAAGTTGAGTGAAAAAATAAATACAAATGAACCCGCAACATATGATATCATCCAATGACGCATGGAATGGAAATGGTGGGGTGTTATCTTTTTTATCTTATGGCGAAATCCGAGGTGGACCAGGCTGGTGAAACGTTAGAAATGATTCAAGGTAGTGGCTAATGGTGGGGCTACCTTTCGGTAAAAAGAGCAGAAGGAATGGTCACATACTTGAACATTGAAGGCACAACTTGCACGTCTTTCTTTTCGTTTTGCAAGACATGGTTGGTCCCAACTTTTATACCTTGAGATAACAAGAAGTCTACTTTGCTAAATAGAAGAACTGCCCAACTTTAAGTTTCCTTCCTTCCCTTTTTTTTTCTTTTTTTTTTCTTTTCTTTTTTTTTGGTTTTCGGGTTCATGGGAATAAAGAAGACCAGGAGGGGTGACCTCAATAATTCTACAGTTTCCCCTCCTCAACAAATATGGTAGTCTGGAAGCCTCAAAATCTCCCTCGTTGATTTACTTCAACTGTCCAAAGATAAAGAAGCATTATTGAGTTCCGTGATATGCAATTTTAACATATATTGCAATTAAAGGGCCAAACAAAGGATGACGACATGATCAGAAGTAAGGGTCTTTCTTTAGGCCAAGAAGAAGAAAATCAGAAGAAAAAAAAATCTGTTCTAGACAAGCAAAGTCACCTTTCCTTTGATTTAACCGGAACTCCCTTGTACGTTTGTACACGATCCTTCAATTGATCTCGTCTAGGCCGCGCAATCTTATTGTTAGGATCAAAAAGCAGTACTTCCTCGAATGCCTTGAGAGCAGATTTCAAGTCTTTCTTCTGCTCATAGGCGTCACCAAGGTTGTTCCAAGCGGTGACATAGCCTGGTTGAAGTTTTACAGCAGTTTCAAACTGAGCAATGCCTTTGTCCAGCTTCCCGTCTCGAACATAACTGACACCAAGGGCGTTGTAAACCTGCTCAAAATATTTGACATGTATATGTTACATAAGATAAAAGTTGTGATGGAAAGAACTACGAAGGTGATGCAAAAGCAGGGCATTCATCGTGTCATGTCTATTCTCATCTTTCTTAACAATATGCCAATTGATTATCCACAGTACATTCATTAATGCACACAATCAGCTATAATTCAATATTGCAGTATTGAGTAAAAGGTTATCCCTTCATTAGTGCACACAATCAGTTATAATTCCCTTTCTGTAACTATAGGTGCTTAAAAGAAAGTGAATCCACACGGTTAACAATTAGCTGCCTTGGGCAAACAATAAGTTAAACTTTGGTCGGTAATCAAGACTGACAGAAGCCAAGAAATTATCTCATTAAGACGATCTTGGTAGGTAGATCATTGAGCCAGAGGTGAAAACCTATTATGCAGTGGGCAACAAAAGAAAAGGCTGCTGAGGAATCCCTTATTGCAGTATAAGAACCAACAACTAGTGATTTTGTTAGACTATATCTGCAAAATGATTTGCCCCCATTAGTGATCTCAAAGAGGCAAAGACCCTTTTTCCATTATGACACATAGGAATTAACATAAAGTTCCTTTTTCCATAATAGCAAAAGAATTGGGTTCTTGGCATTTTGCAAGGCATTAGTTCATATTCAGAGTAAAAAGAACTTCATTCCTTATGTATTAAATATGTGACAAGTCAGATCCATCTGATACCTGGGCAAGGTCTTGATCATCACCATCCCATTTCTCAATAGCCTGAAGCAAATATTTATTTGCAGCTGGGTAAAATTTCCTCCTCAGCATTACAGCACCAAGTTCAAAAAGCTCAGTCGCACTGGCATCACCGCTTCTTACTTGCTCCTGAATTACACAGGAAGAAACATCAAGGATGAAAAGATTTGGTAACCAACAAATTGCCATGGCCACTGTACAGTTTTCAACCATAAGTATAATCTGTTGAGGGTGTTGGTTTAGTGAGAGAGAGAGGAGAGGATCCTTCATTTACACAACAATCCAAAAAAGGAACATGCAAATAGTATCTTTCTAAAGCAAAGAGGAACTTTACCTGTAGTTCTTTAGCAGAAAGGTCCAGTTCTCTACGTACAAGGACTTGACGAATGACAAAAAAGGTTCCAACCCCCAGTAAAGCTAGCAATAAAAGCAGATAAGATAGCTGAATTCCCAGCTCAAATAACTCTCCAACATGATAAAGCTCATCTGCTTTGATAGTTTCGCCTGCATGTGCCTCTTGTGCAGAAATCAATAACCAAATTTGTCCCGTTGAGAATGCAGATGCCCCAGATATTAGCTTCTCCACTAGTGAGTCATCCTCAATATGGGAAAGGTTACTGAAGAATTCTGCAAGGCATTAACAATATTTGGTAGCTACCGCAAATCAAAATGAAACCGGGAATGATTTGGAATAATCAGGATTAAAAACTAGGCAGAACAGATAAATGTTAAAGATGATAAAGATTGACAACTTCAGGATCTTAAACTTCACGGAATGTCATATAGTTTTCTTATGTTATGTTCAATAGTGGCTCCCCTGGCATATATGCTTGCACATACATCCATTCTCCGGGGAAGAAGATTGTGGCAAACAGAAAGCAAATGTGAGAGGAGCTTACTCTCATAACTTTTGGAACTATGTGAACCTTTTGCCAAGTCCATTCCACGTGTCTACCTTCAGCCGCAATATAATGAAAAAAAATAAAATAAAATTGATGAAACATACATAACCACGTACGTCAAAGAAATTTCTATTAATAGAAATAGCCAATTCATAAAGAAATTTCTAGTAACAGAAATATAGTATGTAAAGGCAAAGAACGCTGCTTTATAGAGCCAACAAGTAGGAGTGAACTAATTGCATGACTAGACCTTCCAACTTGCGTTTTGCTTAACACAGAGAGTGAGAAATTATTGCTGGAAAACTTAAATAATTCTCAGGAAAAGCAACCCATTCATTGCTTCTTCTCTTCAAGCAGAGTTGCTGTCAACCAAGTCTAAGAATAGCCGTAGAATCAAAAGGATGGAGCTTCCAGTTAGGACTACTAGACAACAAGTTATCAAATTGGTCCTAAAATTACAAATCAAGCCGTTAAACGACTCAAAAGTCTTGGCAGAAAAGTACACGCTGAAGTCTATTTAGGATTTCAATGAAGCAAATAACATGAGATGACAGAATTAGACATAGAAATCCAAAGAACCGCCAGAGCACATACCTGCAGATAAGGACATCTTATGATACTCAATCTAAGGCCTGCTCTTGACATTGTCAGCTCTGGTAGATTGCAGAGCCGAAAGAGGGCCTGGGTTTCGAGTACGAAGATTATGACTTTCCAGAAGAAAAGAAAAGAAATATTGAAGAACAAAAGTATAAAAGATTTATGCAGGCAGTTGCCAAGCTACTTTCCCGTCAATTCTAGAAGCCCCATAGAATATGATTGATTCTACTGGTAAACCGACTATGAAGGGTTCAGAATTTAAACTCGAAAGCATGTCTTCAGGGTGACAAGTTATGTTTGAACATGAAAAAGAAGCTTAACCGACCGAAAAAAAAAAAAAACTGGGATTTGACCTGAAAAGAGTGCTTGTGGGGCCTGAACTTGAGAGACCCCAATGAGAGGAGAGTGTGAGAGTGAGAGAAGGGGAGCTGCTGACGATCATGGCAGTTGGGCTGCTGCAGAAGTGGAGCAGATAAGGTTGTTTGAAGAAGCATCTTTCTTTTTCGACTTACTTTGTGGGTTTTCTTGAAATTAAGACTCTGTGCGTGCGTGCGTGTATAGAAGCTTCTCCAAGCTTAAACTGGTTTGCTCAACACTGTACACTGTTGTGTGAATTTTAGGGTTCTCGAGTTGGGCATACAATATTTCTGGAGAGTGGCTGAGCGAGTTTATGGCTTGGAGATGAAAGTTTGACACTTGGGCTTCCAGGCCCAGACAAACAGATAAAACAGAAGTTTGCTAAGGCCGCGTTTGGCTTCCTTTTCCTGGTTCTTAGTCCGTAAGTTTGTTTGTTTACATAGTATATATATTTAATTATTCATTCTTTTGCCGTTTTGAGTGAAAGGCAAAAAATTATGAATGTATCCATTTTCAGTTACACCCTGATTAGTTGAGCATGCTCAACCACTTGGATGGGCTATCACCAAAACAAAATTCCCAAAATCATGCCTAAATTTACTTTAGGCAAAGCTTGAAATTTGGAAACATATACAGGTATTTCTGAAACATGCATTTTTATCCAAAGTTGGTCAGGCGCGAAGAAAATTGACAACAATATTTTGCACAACAGGTGGAATAGTGATGGAGGCCGAATGCAAGCTCAGACACAGCAGCGAAAACCGCTGTGCTAAACTGACAGCATGCCAAAGTTAAAGCTGCAGTGTTCTGAAACTGACATCAGAACTCTTGGATGGCCGTAGCCATGGCCACTTGTTGCAGTACAAGGTTGCACACAGCATTCCAACCCCATAAATGTTTACTTCTAGATCCATTCCAGATTACACTTGTAGGCTCCATTGTGTTATATAAATTATACATTATCCTTCACTAACGCAAGTTGAGGTCATGTATCCCCTATTGACCATTGTAGAATCTGTCGCCCGTACAAGTAAGAATTCTTAGTCTCGGCTATTTTTCAGTCAACAATTTCTTTTGTGTCAATGATAGCTCACACACAGTCTCTTCTCCACCAGAAGAAGCTGATATTACTGCTTGCCATTGAGAGACAGGTGAGAGAGAAAGCACGACAAAAACGTCTTGAACATCTAACACGTACCTTGCAGTAGAGCCACAGAAATTTAAAACAGGTTTCTGTTTCTTCATTGATTATAGTGAAGCTGAAACTCTATTAGAATGAAGCAAAGTCCTCATCACCTCATTCTCAACCCTCTGAGTCCTTTGGAATGACTTTTAACCACCTGGAGATATTAAAACCAAGGATTTTAAGATTTGGGATAGTTTAAGCTGTTTGAGCATTTGAAATGTGCTAGTAGCAGGAAAAAAAGCTCTTTTTGTATTCCTTTATGTTCTAAATTTACATCTTAGATACATAATCTGCATGGTTATAGCTACTATCACCACTGAAAAAAGAGGCAAGAGAATCCCATTTCATAAGAAGAAGTTCACAACAATCCATGGTTATGCTGCTCAATGTTCTCATAGAAATATATTTTGGTAGCGAGATTTTGATGCTGTCCAAATCAACAAGATGCATACTGGGGCAAGTACCTGACACTAACTCACAAATTGAAGATATTCTTTCTATTTATGGCTGATTTGGACATTTCACTGATTTTGTTTATGTTGTAAAGTCAAAATATCTTCTTACCTATGAGGCCTTAGCCATTTAAAGAATGCAATTTATGTTGGGGCACGGTCCGTTTCCGTTCTTCCAAAATATTGAATAAGTAATCCAAACAAATGGCATCATTGCCTCTATCTCTTTCAACCAGCCATTCCTCTAGAAGACAAACATTGACATCCCTGTGCAGTAGTGCAATCTAGGAACATCAGGAACCAAAAACAATAAAAGACCAGGGGATGTGAAAAGGGGAAAGTTCACTGTAGCCTTTTCAGCACTAGAGGCTCCAATGGTATGTAACATTTTGTCCGAAAAAGAAGGGTATAAGATTAACTTTTTGGAGAACTGAAAGGAAAAAAGGAATCACAAACCTCCTCAGGGCAAGAGCTTCATAATTCCTTCGCAGGTAATCAGCATGCTTTGTGAGAGCATCTTGTGCATACTGTCTGCCCACAGTTCTTACAGCTGCAGCATTCAGCAAATTTTCCAGTGAACCATGTTTTTTCACAAGTTTTAGAGCAGTCTTTCGACCGAATTCAGGAACCACATGTTGTATTCCAGGAACACCATCAATCTCATCACCAATAATACATCCTGCAAAGGTTCAACATCCATTGGAGAAGTTAGTTCCCCCAAAGGTACATTAGAGCTAGTGGTTCATGAGGAGAAAATGAGAACTAACTGAATAACAGCTGAAAAAACGGATTCAATTGTGCCATGATTTAGGTGATTGTTGATTTGAGTATGCATGCATATATGAAATTACTGGACAAAATAAGATGGTATGCTATCCACAATGCTAATACAACAACAATTCATCTCATACTTACTAAGGCTCAGATCAGAGCATGGATCACAGTTGTATTGAGCAATGTAGTGCCTCAGGGTGTAAAAGGACCATCTGTTTAACTCTGTAATAGGCAAAACAAGCTGGACATCCTCAGAAATCAACTGCTTGAAATCTTTATCAGGTGAGGCAACAACCATTTTGTATCCTCTTTCTAAAGCCTGCCCCACAAGTGTAGCCACAACATCATCTGCTTCATGGCCTTCAACTTTTACAACCTGCATTCTTTACATTTGTCAATAAGCAAGCATCATAAAAGGTGGATCTCTGAAAAGGCTATGATCAATACCTTCCTTTGATTCTTAGAAAATCATTATTCAGAAGTTCCTCAGAGTCCTTAAACCAACATATTGAAACTTAAGCTCTAATGTTTACAATCATGGCGGTCATGAAACCAATGGTGTTTCTTAATATAACATATAGATTATGCACCTAAACCAATGCCTGTCGGTGGATTCCAAGTTGAAATTCAACCATACCTATCAATAAAAAAAATAGGTGTCCAGTGCACAAGGCTCCCTCTGGGGATTACCTGTGACCTCCTATGCATATCAACAAAAAGATTGAAAAAAGAAAAAACATGAAAATAACATCAGTTTATTTTCCATTTGGCTGTAAAAGATTGACTACCAGGAAATTAAAAAGAGAGTGCACAAAATTAGTTGAGATTGGCTTGAAATAAATCTAATATTCTATCTTTTTGTTACAACAGCTGTCTTTTCCCAATCTAAACAGCAAATGTAGAACACTGACTATGGTTGTTAAAAATCATAGCCTAGACAATTTTCCAAAAACATAAACTGCAGATAAGTTGCTACAGAAGTCATGAGTCTTTATGACTTAGGACCACAGCAAATATAATCTAGAAACATTTCATAAATTCATCATTTACCAAAAAGAGGCAGACAAGGAGTCAAGTGATTATATGACATAGAAAAGGATGTCCTAGTGCATGAAACTCTTGCATTGTGGGGTGGGAAGTATACAAAACCTCTCCCATGGTCTCACAGAATACCTATTTCTACGACTTGAATTCATGAACTCTAAGTCAGGAGAAAGCAATCATGCAGCTGCCCCAACGTTCGCCCTCATATGAACTTGGGACTCAACAATATAAAATCATCTTTCACTAGGTAAATACAAAGATTGAAAGAGATAATACATCAAAGATGGTTTACCCACTGGTACATTGCATTTTGTAAGGACATCTATGATAACTTGAGACCTGCCACCGTAATCATTCAGAGATTTCTGCGAAGCTGATGATTGATTTAAAAATTTCATCCTATGTGCCTTATAAGTAGGTAACAACCGTCTGCGACGCTCGCTAGCACCTTCCCCATCAAGAACCTGGAAACAAAACGATCATTTGTTGGTGCAACCAATGCGATGAATGCAGATATGTACAATGGTTCCAAGGCAATGCAAAAATGCCAAATTCATGAACTTTTTGCTGTTTTGTCTGCAGTAAAACCAAACCCAAATGCAAGGCTACAAATTAAATTGAGTAGGAAAGAAAAGAAAGGGGCTTACAGCAATAACGGGGTCAGAAAGGCTGACTTGGGAGAAAAACAGAGAAACCCAGTAGCCAAAACAGTGCAAACTTGGCTTGCTTCCATCATAACAAAGCGGATTAACGTCCAAGAAGAATACCCTTTTCTTGGCTGTGCTCTTGTCCTTATCATCTCCGCCAATTTCACTTCTTGGCGACCACTGCCCACCCACTGCTTGACTAAAAGACCCAGAAGGTCTCCTCCCCTTTTTGGTGCTTCTTGCTTTTGATTCCATAGGTATTTTTCTCGGATTCTCAGTTGAAAGGAAGATGGAAGGGCAATAAGCGAATGAGGGCTTTACGTTAACATGGTTGGGCACGAAAACTTGGACAGTCTTCAACGATGCCATTGGCGTCAATCCGGCTTTTAGTATTTTTCTGCTGTGCGTCCCGATTGATATATCCCCGCTATCTACACCTGCTCTGCTCCTGCTCGCTATAAAATTTTTTTTTTTAAAAAAAAAAAATTACTGTCTTTCTAAAACAAAGAAACAAAAATATCCAAATTTTTTAAAGAAAAAAAACACAGAAAAATTGACATGAATATACACGTTGACATTTGAATATATAATTACAATTATTAATTATAATTAAAAAATTAATTATAAATATTATGGTTATATATTTGAGATGCTCATATCTAATTTTACATTTATTTCTACGAATAAAAAACATCAAAACACAGCAATCCATCGATTCCTTCCATCTCCAATTTAAAAAAATAATAATAATTTATATATATATATATATAATAGAGACAAGTGTCCAAGAACTCCAAACCAAACACATGCTTCAGTGACCGATGAGTTGGTTGAGACCTCCGTCCTTTGGTTTCGATGTTTCCAAGAAGAACAACTCCTCTGCTCCTCTAACAAATTATTGAACGGAAACCCCCTCGAGCTCCACTTCCACGCACTCACTCTTCTTGCACATCTCCTCCTCTCTTCTGCCCTGTTTCTCTGTCTTGGTGTTCAGTTAGATTGAAATGGCCCACCTTCTCCGAACGACCTTCTTGCCCTCCTCCGCCTCCCCCCGGCGGAACCCCAATGGCAATGCGTACGCATCGATCCACGTTCCGGGTAATCGGGTCAGGCCCCGCCCCGCCCAGGTGCAGGCCAAGATCCGAGAGATCTTCATGCCCGCTCTCAGCTCCACCATGACCGAAGGAAAGATCGTCTCTTGGGCCAAATCCGAGGGCGACAAGCTCTCCAAAGGGGAAAGCGTCGTCGTTGTCGAGTCCGACAAGGCCGACATGGACGTCGAGACTTTCTATGATGGCTACCTGGCCGCCATCATGGTCGATGAAGGCGGCGTCGCTGCCGTCGGCTCCGCCATCGCCTTGTTGGCCGAGACTGAGGAGGAGATGGCCGAGGCCAAGTCCAAAGCCACATCTTCGTCCGCAGCACCGTCTGCTTCCGCTTCTACTGGTGGTGCAGAAAAGCCGCAGCCGGAGAAAATTGCTGAGACCTCAGTTGCGGCTCCTTCTCCTCCTAAGCCGGTGGTGGCGGCGTCTGCCGTGCATCCGGCGTCCGAGGGAGGGAAAAGAGTGGTGGCGTCGCCTTACGCCAAGAAGCTTGCGAAGGAGTTGAAGGTGGAGTTGCACACAGTGGTAGGGAGTGGGCCTATGGGAAGAATTGTGGCCAAGGACGTTGAGGCAGCTGCCGCTAGCTCAGCTTCTGCTGCCAAACAGCTGGGACCTGCGATGGCTACCACCGCTGCTGGTATTCAATTGGGAAGCGTGGTGCCATTTACGACAATGCAGGGTGCAGTTAGTAGGAACATGGTGGAGAGTTTGGCAGTGCCAACTTTTAGAGTTGGATATACCATTATCACTGATGCTCTAGATACCCTCTACAAGAAGGTAAGAGTAATATAGTGACTGAAAATCCAAATTTTCTTCATAATTGGGATAAACTGTTAGTCCATTTCTAGAGACATTGATGATCATCATCTAGAGATGATGATTCACAGCAATGAAGTTAACAATTGCCGATTATTGATTGTTCTCCCTGCCTTAATTATTCTGGTGGTTCATCCTTAATGTGGGTTTTTTTTTTTTGGCCTTTTATACCTTGCTGTACGTGTTTAGATCAAATCAAAGGGAGTGACTATGACAGCATTGCTTGCAAAGGCAACAGCACTTGCGTTGGTTAAGCATCCTGTCGTAAATGCTAGTTGTAGAGATGGTAACAGCTTTACATATAATAGTAGTATCAACATTGCAGTTGCCGTGGCCATGGATGGCGGGTTGATTACACCAGTGCTTCAGGATGCTGATAAGGTTTTGTTTGATCAGCTTCTGGTTGTCGATTAGCTTTAATAAGAGTATAAATTGTCATGGAACTCTAATGATGGTTTTCTATGATTTATATTTTAGGTTGACATTTATTCATTGTCAAGAAAGTGGAAGGAGTTAGTTGACAAGGCCAGAGCCAAGCAGTTACATCCTCAGGAATACAATACGGGTACCATTATTTTACACCTGCACTTGTTAAACCATGCACGTGATTGAGTTGGAAAACCTTTTGGACAGGTATCTTATATCTGAATTGTAATATTGGAAATCTTGGCAAGAAAATTTACATGTGCAAATCATTTAAGTGCCCTATGGTTGTGGACTTACATGGGCAATCTTTTAACACCATTCCTGGGAAGTTGAAAAATTGGAAAAATATAAAGACACTGTAAAATCGTGCAACCAAAATAACAGAAAGGTAATTACATTGGAAGAAGCTTAGAAGGAGAAAGTAGAAAATGGATCCTGATTCACCGATTGGTTAAATAATAGTAATGGCACAACCAAGAACATTTGTGTACCTTGGTTGCATTGACTGATTAACTATGATGTCAGAAACATCTTCTAGCCAATGCTGCAACTTGTGAGATATCCTCCATGGTGTTTTTTATGCCAACCAATTTTATGATACGCTTTTCAAGAGCCATATTTTAGGGTGGTTGATCCCAAGTAATGATCAGTTTGCCTTTTTTTCTCTGCTATGAAATTCATAGCCATGGCTATTTCATTGGTTTTTGCTCTGATACACAGGTGGGTAACATGCTCAGGGTCGTGTGTGTGGTGTTTCATCATTCTTTTCTTTTTTTCTTTCAACTCTTTATACTTTTCATCCTACTCCTTGCAGGCACTTTCACACTTTCTAACCTCGGAATGTTTGGGGTGGATCGGTTTGATGCCATTTTGCCACCTGGAACTGTGAGTGTCTTCACTTCCTGCCCGCCATATTTTCTGCACGTTTCTACATACTTGTGCATAGATTTTTTATAATTATGGTTCTTACTTTATTTATCTGGATGGATGCAGGGAGCAATCATGGCTGTTGGAGCATCTCAGCCAACTGTTGTGGCTACCAAGGATGGTCGGATTGGTATGAAGAACCAGATGCAGGTAAATAACATGTTAAATTTATGATATTTCTCTTTTTTATTTTCAAGGTTAAGTTTATAATACTTTCAGAAAGGGAATTTCTGTATTGCATGTTCTGGATTAAGTTGATATAACCTTTTGCCTGGAAAACGCACTGTCCACAGGTGAATGTTACTGCAGATCATCGTATAATTTATGGTGCTGATCTTGCTTCCTTCTTGCAAACATTGGCAAAGATTATCGAAGACCCCAAGGACCTTACCTTCTAATGGGTATCCATGTCATCGCAAGAGACCTGGTCTTTGGATCTGTGGGATTTTCTTTTTCTTGTTTGATCACAAAGCATATTTTACAGTGTTTGTCAATACTTGATCGTGATTGAAATGATTCGTGCAAAGAAATGTAGCAGCTATTCAGGGTCTGTTTGAAGTTCTGCAAAGAGGGGAAAACAGAATTTTGAAGCGAAATTTTCAATTGGTTTTCAAATGTTACAATTTTTTTTCTTCTAATGTTGCCTGTGAAATTGGCAGTTGACCATCTTGTTTTCAATAATTTTTTGCTAATCGTTCATATTGTGCCGATCTTACTTTCACCTGTTGACGATTTTTTGGAAAAACAATGATCAGACAGAATCAATGCTTTTGATATACTTAAAGTAGGGTCTAGAATGATGAGCAAAAACAGTGTCACCGATGAGATAGACCATCCAAAATCGGTTATAGATGTTATAGACTGCTGAGGTACAACAGGCACACGTAGGTTGGCATGTATTGGTATTATTTTCTGGAGCAGGGAAGCTTTTCCTGTGTCTATAGTTTTAAAGGAGCAAAATCTAAAGGATTATCTTACACAGAATGACAAATTATCGAGTCGAAACATTTAGCGTGCATTAAGGAGCATCCTTAACACAGTCTTCACCTTTGGCCTCGCTTCTGGTGAAACATCTACACACCTAAGAGCAATCCTTAGGACTGCAAGCATCTGTGCTCTAACATTAAGTGAAGTTCTGCTAACAGTATAATCGAGGATGTGATCCCATCTATCTTGCTTGGCCGAGTTACTTAAGACCCATTTGGCCAATTCAGCTCCCTCACAAACTGCTGGCTTTCCTGTCAGAAGTTCCAGTAGGACAACTCCAAAGCTATATACATTGCCAGCCATGGTTACCCTCATTGTGTAAGCATACTCTACAGAAAACAATATTCATTATTCAAATCAATAGAGAAAGTAAATTATTGATGGAGCACTGCAAAGCTATCTTCATTATGATTAATCAAAGATAACATTCCAGGAATGATATAAGCAATTGCAACTTCAAGCAACGTGGAACTCAGATGCCACTAGATTACTGAGAAACGATTAAAGAGTTGCTCACCTGGGGGGATATAGCCAACAGAGCCAGCAACTGTTGAAAGGCTACCGGGGTTCTTTGAGGGATCAATCACTTTGCAGAGTTCAATGTCTCCGACTACTGGCTCCTTAAGGGAATTTAGCAAAATGTTTCTGCTTGAAAGGTCAAGAAGGAGAATTGGAGAAGAGGTAAATCCATGCAAAAAAGAAAGACCCTGGGCTACTCCAACTGCTATGCTGTAACGGCTACCCCAGTCCAATGCATTTCCCAATTTACTGTGAAGAACATCAAAAAGTGTCCCCTTTCGAGCATAGTCGTAAAAGAGATAAGCACCATCCACAGTCAGTACATAGGCCAAAGGAACCATTACATTCAAATTGCTAAGCTTCCCCAGAACTTCCAGCTCTTGCACAAATTTTTCATGGCTGCCCAATTTGAATATCTTGTCACTCCAGTTAAGCTTCTTGACAAAGTACATTGCTCCAGAAGGCATGGTTGCTTTGTAGTATGTAGAAAATCTAGTCTTCAGCACAATATTCCGCAGATCAGTAAATGCAAGTATGGCTTTGGCAAAATCAATATTTGACCCGTGCATCCCATTTGCCGTCAACAGACTGCTTTGGATGACTTGAGGAAGCAGATCTTCCCCTGCTTGTGACTGATGATCATTGACCTTGGAAAAGCATCTGTAGTATGATAACATAAGAAATGACATCAACCCACCAGCAAGAAAAGCGCCTACAACTGCAGGGATGACAGCCACAGCAACTGATTTCCTCTTCTTTGTGGATTCTGGCAAAGTCGTCTGCTTTGTAGCATTAGTAAGACCAGGATTTCCACTTACGTTGACAGAAACCCATGATTTGAAATCAGGGGTTATTCCAGAAAGCTGATTGTTTGAGAGTATCAACTGTGTTAAGGATGGAAGTTGAACAAGAAAATCTGGAATCTCACCTGAGAATCTGTTATTTGACAGATCCAACACCTCTAGATCATTCAGTGAGGAAAGAGTGCGAGGAATAGGCCCTTGAAAGAGGTTGGAGCTGAGATTCATAGAAATCTGCAGCTTGCTTGGCATCTCTGGGATCCTGCCATTTAGCTGATTGTGTCCCAGCTGGAGTTCCAAAAGCGAATAGATGCTACTAATAGTAGTGGGGATTGAGCCATTAAGATTGTTACCTTGCAAGTTTAAATGACTAAGACTCTGCAGATTTGATATTGTGGAAGGAATTGCACCAGCAAGATGATTCCAGCTGACATTCAAAATTAACAGCTTAGGTAGCTGGGTAATTTCTAAGGGAATTTCCCCATCCAACTTGTTTAGTTGAAGTTTCAAAACTTCAAGCTCGCGAAGATTGCCCAGTGTTTTGGGCAAGGGACCTGTCAGCTTATTCTGAGCCAAACTCAAGAGAGCCAAACTTTGGCAAGAACCCAACTCCACAGGTATCAAATCCGTCAAGTTATTGTTATCCAACTCCAAGTAAGTCAATGTCTTAAGTTCTGCGAATGCAGGGATTGTGCCATTGAGATTATTGTTTCCCAATCTCAACCTCATCAAGCTTGCAGATATATTTGCTGGTATTGAACCGTCCAACATATTACAAGACAAATCCACACTTTGCAATTTTGGCTGAGATAAAAAGTTTGAAGGAATAGACCCTTGTAACCTATTGTAACTAAGATCTATGAAGCTAAGATATTTTGTAATCCCACTGGGAATTGTACCATTGATCATATTCTGGTTCGCTGCAAATCGGAACAGTGTTGGGATTTTTGAAATGGTGGTAGGGATTTCCCCACTCAAATTGTTGAGAGACAGGACCAAAGTCTTCAACTTGACGAGGTTACCGATTGCATCCGGGATAGACCCATAGAGATTATTTGCACTAAGATCAATCAGGTTTAAGTTCTGGTAGTTTCCGAGTTCTGACGGGATTATACCCTGGAAATGATTAGCCGAAAGCTGAAGTTGCTCCAACACCACGTAATTTCCAAGCTTTACGGGAACAGTCCCATTGAACTGATTGTCATGAAGATTCAACCTTTTGAGGGCAACAAAACCATCCAATTGTGAATTAACATTGCCGAACATAGCATTGGAAGACAAGTCCAAGGCTTCTAACCCAACAAAACCACGAAAAGAAGGCAAAAGACCAACCAACTTATTATTGCTAAAATTGAGTAGATTCAATCCACCAATCCCTCCACAACCATTGAGGAACTCGTCTGGGATTGAGGTCAAATGGTTAAAAGAAACATCAAGGGACTGCAAAGATTGAATCTGGCAAATAACAGGTAGAAAATCAGATGTGGAAAGACCAAACCCACGTAGAGAAAGATGGGTTATAGTTGAATTGTTGGAGCTGCATGTAACCCCTTTCCACAAACATGGGTTTGGCTCTTTGCTAGCATTCCACGGGGAAGCAGAGATATCGAGGCGCTCAGAGAGGACGATCATGGTGCTGGTTTGGCTTGAAGACAATTGAGAGAACACCATAGGCAACAACAAGGACAAGAAAAACACAAGCGAAGGCAAGAACAGAGAAGTTCTAGACTCATACCTACTCATTTTAGCTGCTGGTACTGAGGATTTTCTTGAACTTTGTTATTCTATTCTCAATCAATGAATGTGCATATGGTATGTACTTATATTTATTTTGGCTGATTTCAGGTGGGGAGGAATCAGAACAGAAAGGAACAGCAAAATAAATAAAAATAGCTCACAAGTTTAGCACATGGAGAGAGAGAGAGAGAGAGAGAGAGAGAGAGAGAGAGAGAGATTTTAGTGGTTGATCTGGGGTGCTCAGGATCCGAATTCCTAGAATGTGCTCTGTGTCTCTGTGGGAAGACAAGTGAATAAGGCAATATGTTTTACAGTAAATGGATTATTATTGTATACCTTGTTGGGGACGCAGTTGACTCTGAATCTTTGACACTTTCTGCAAAGACTGGACTCGACAGACTTTGGTAGTGTCACTTAAATGTGCTTGTGCGTGAGTGGGGTAAGTGTTTTGTTTTGGGAATGCTTTTTTTTTTTAATTTTAATTTTTTCTCATCTTCAAACTTCGGCTTTTTGACCTTTGACATATGTACTGGTTACACCTTGATCCTTCCTTGGAAGTTCCGCGCTTCTGCTGATAGGAAGGAGCATTGGAAAGTGGCTCTAAGGTATGGTTTTTTCTTCGTAGAAAATGACACCCCTGCAGGCCTCCCTAGTCAAGGTCATTGGCCCCTGCAGGCCTCCTTAGTCAAGGTCATTGGCGTAGGGTCTGGGTTTGGAGGGCTAAATTGAATGGTGTGATTGAGACCATTATAGCCATAAAAACGCGTTTTTGACAATATGACTATAGTTCATTTGTCATTATTGTCTTTTTGTGAAGGCTGGACCAAAGAGATGAGTCAATAGCCAGATGAAGTCTGAGTTTGGTGTTCATTTTGTGTAGTCTTTACGCAATAAGTCTAATTCGAATCTTATCAACAGCATTCTCTTATTGAAAATTTAGGATATGTGATAAAGGTACATCGTTGTGCTTTAAATTTATCAATTAATTATAATTAATTGTGTAAATACCCACTAAAAATTATTATTATTTCAATAAAACATTGTTTTTATGAATAAAGTTAAATCATAATTTGAATGAAAGATCTCAATTTAGATTTATATGAATGAAAGCTAATATCTCTTCAATGTCTTTCAACAAAGGGCTCTCCTAGCTTGAACCTTAAAATAAAAAAAAAATAAATAATAATAAAAAAGAGGATGAACCAACAAAATATCAAATTGTGGGGATATTTTTGTTTGCGGTCAAGTCATAATTAAGGGCAGGTTTGGGGTTCTTCAAGCCGTCCAACTCGATTGAACTAATTCGGTACAAATTGATCGCTGGGAGTTCGCGTTTATGTAGTGGCAAAGTGGTTAATTTGTTAAATTTTTTAGTGTAATTTTTTTTGTCTAATAAATGAATAACAAATGTGGTCCTGCTTTTTTTTTATTTTTTTTTTAAGTTATGTCAATCGTTTTTCTTTTTTCAAATTATTATTCTTTTAAGATGCAAGCGGTCAATAGAATTCAAAACCTCGGTTCATATTTTATGAATATATATAAACCAAAGAAATAGACAAAATTAATTAAGGATTTTTTTATTTTAAATTGGGTCTCCTTTATAATCTCCCAATTTGCCACATGTCAAATCAGGGATGGATCCAGGATGCTTTCATTTGGGGGGCCAATTTAAAGAAAAATTTTGTTTGAGAAAAATTTAATTTATTAAGTGGAATTCCTTAGGTAAAGATATGTGAATTTCAAAAATTGTAGAAAGTTTAAGATATTAAGCATATTCAAAAAAAAAAAAAAAAAAGGGAGAGAATATGAGATTTAAGGATTTTTGGAGGGCCAAGAGAAACTTTCGTGAAGAATATACGAAACTGCTCAGAGCAATAAGTTTCTTGCAGCGTGAAGAAGGTGCTATGGTTATATAACTCAACATCAAAGTCGCTCTGGATTTACTAAATCATTAGACATTCATGCCGCCATACGACCATTAAAGAAAGCATAGGACTTCATGTTTTGTGTTTTTTATAATATACAATCAAATGAACTAATTAATTAGATATATGGGTCTGTATCGTTTTAACTTTCAAATGAATTCGGATACTGAGGCTATGAACTACGGGGAGTCACCCCCTTATTATTATAAGAGGTTTTTTCATTTTGATTGGGATCATACTGTCCAACTTTTATCGAACTTAGTGGTAGTTTGATATTTTACATGACAGCAGGGTTTACTTTGAAGAAGATTAGAAGACTGCTACTGTTTTTCAAATTAAAGCACGTTTGCCAACACAAGGTACGTACGGAGGTACTCTGCAAAGCACCATAGAGGTGGAAAAATTATACATAAAGAAACCGACCGTTCCTCCCATCACTCCGACGAGAGTTGTGATGTCTCCGGCTCCCTCTGGATGGTTTGGCTCCATCCATATTCCTTTTTCTTGGATTAGGAAAATACTTTATGTTTGTACATCTTTTATAAATATGTATGCCATATTTAACAAATTTCACCACGTAAATCTCTTCAGTTTATTGATGCTTACATAGTTTTCTTTCTTTCTTTTTTTTTTTTCGTATAATTTGTTGATAACAACAGCGGCATGCTTTCAGTTTATTGATGCTTCAAGTGCTCATATACTTATATATATACTTTAATTATCATTTTATCTCTTTTTTCTGAACAAAATTATCATTTATCTAATTAACGTGCGCAAATTAAAGTAGCTATTCTATGATAACACACTCATGTTTTTAATTATCGGTATTTAGGGATTAGGAGAGTTATAATGTAGTTTCATAATATCGTTTTACTTCATCAAAATAGTTTTGACACTAGAAATTCGCCACTTAATCAATGGAAGCATGCTTTAAATCGCAAGGGGTTGGAAGATGAACATGCCTTGTAAGGTAATGGCCTGCGTATAAACATGTCAACGAGACTTCAGTTTAAAATTAAAGTTGTAATGGGATCAAAATGGCTGGCTTGAATTCATCTCTTTTATTTATCGAGAGAAAAAAAAAAGGTGTATATAAATGCTACGAAGTAGGACAGCAGGCTACAGTTAACTGACGTGAGACCATACTCATAAATGCTACGAAGTAGGACAGCAGGTTACAGTTAAGTGACGTGAGACCATACTCGATATTATTTATTTGCGATTAGTGTACCATCTGTCTACCATATATTATATATCAAATGAATGGCCCGCTTGGGCCAAATCCACAAGAAAGAAGCAATCCATTAGGTGGGCACACTAAGCTAGATCCTTTGTTATCAAAAATGCCAATAATTGTTAAATTCTTGTAGCAGTTGAACTAATATGTGTCCAGGAGCCACCTACACCAAATGTCCTACCCCAACCCAGACCTTAACTCTCTCTCGTATCAACCTCTTATTTTACATACAGAACCCCATCAGCCAAGCGACCATGGCCACTGAAGACTTCAGCTTTCCAACCACCACCGATACTTTCTCTTGCAGCATTGATTCGCCACCTTTATGGTGCTTATCGCCCTCAGCCTCACCACCTTGCCATGATGAAACATCAAATGAATGCACAGAAAACAATGATCAAGAAAAAGAAGAAGAAGAAAAAGAAGAAGAAGGGTATTATTCAGAATGTGTTGCCGCAGAGCCAAATGCCAAGTTGACTCAAAGAAGCTTTTCAAGTGTGGACAAAAGCACAAAATTGACGAGAAGAAACTATAATGTTCGCGGTGAAGATCATGATAAAGAGGAAAAGATGGACTTGTTATGGGAGGATTTCAATGAAGAACTGTTTAAAATTAGTCACAAAACTTCATCAAGAGTGGACTCTGAGAGAATGGTAGACATGGGATGCGTTCATCAAACGTTGAGATTATCCAAGGGCAAAGGTTCTGTGATTTCGCCTGGGAGGAAGCCAGGTCTAGTGTCGTTTATGAGAGTCTTGAAAAAGCTTTTTCTGCTTCACAATTCTCATAGGCCTGGTAAAAGTGACTCTTCTCATAAGCCAATTAGAAATCGTTGACTTGCCGCTCAATAATAATGTGACCTCCAAGTTTTAAAGGATGGAAGAATCGTAATTCTAGCAGCTTTCATGGCCATTGCTCGAGTGGATGATACAAGTATAGTAGTTTTTTCTCAGTTAATTTTTTTTGGGTGTTTTTTTTTTTTTTATTCTTTTGACTGGGAAAAAGGTCTCAGCTACTGTTGGGCACACACTAACAACAGTGTTTGAAATGCAAGATATAAGAACCCTCTTTGCCAAGTGTAAATCACCAATTATACTGGTGTTCTTTTTATTTAATTTTTTATTGCTTTTCTTATTCTGTTCCCGTCTTGTACCGGTGAAAATATTAGCAGAAGCAATCGGAAAGTTTCGAATTGGATCAATCCTACTGATGTCCACAAGCTCCAGAGACACACGTACAAGACGGAAACAAAGGCTAGGAAATCCGGACGGTGGTTAATGTATTAGCATTGTGACGCTCAAATTAGATAGGATTGTAATAGAGTAATAGCAACGGAGAGGAATGCCAGAGAAGGAACAAGATGAATCAAGTTGTGTCTGGGTAGTCTGTCCCGGCTGTCTCAGAGGCATGGGAAGCCGGCCAATATTGGCAGGGGCCACCGGGAACAGGCTGGTCCTGCTCTATGGGCTTCAGATATCAAATGGGCTCCTACAAGAATTGATCTGCTGAACAGAAAAATCAACTATTTCAGGATTTTTTTTTTCTTAAGAAAATTGGATGTTAGTTCTCACCCTTATAAACCCAAATTAGAGTCATTGTTGATGCTTGATTTAATCTCTATTATAAAAATATATATATATATATATATATATATAATTTAAATAATAATAACTTTTTTATAAATTTCTTTCACATATAACAACAATGATTGTCGAACTTAAATTCTAACAACAAACTTCAATCACTCACCTTACATTTTTAAGAGGAAAAATAGAAGGCAGGAAGCATTTTAAGCTGGCCTCATCAAGCATCCACATTGAATGGTAACTTTTTCAGGAAAGCATTAAATTATATACTCAATTGTCCATTCTAGTCAGGAGATTCCTGTTTATATATTAGTATAATTTATTTATTATTTTAATTTTTAAATAGAACTCACTGATAGGAATATCTGAAACTTGGTGATAAGAGGAAGTAATAAATGCAAGAATCCATTACATAAAAAGAAGACAACTATTAATTAGGAAGATACGATAATATAACCCAAATGTCAACTATTATAAATGCAGAATCTCTTTCGATCTTCGGACACGGGCGCGCGCGCGCATATATATATCACCCAAATCCAGGTTGTAGTTGAACTATCAGGGAAGGAAAGAAAGCAAGGGAAAGAGATGGCGGAGCTTCAAAATGGCAATGGAGCCCACGTCCTGGTAATACCATTTCCAGGATTCGGCCACCTTCTGCCACATCTGGATTTGGCGAACCAACTAGCCCTCCGAGGCCTAAAAGTCACCGTTTTAGTCACACCCAAGAACCTTCCCTATCTGAATCCTCTTCTTTCTCTTCATCCTAATTCCGTCCAGACCCTCGTCCTTCCTTTCCCGCTGCAGCCTTCCCTTCCGCCCGGCGTCGAAAGCTTGCATGAAGTTCCGGCCGTCGTCTCTTTTCCACTCATAGCATCATCCATGAGCCAACTTTATGATTCTATTTTTCAATGGATTAAAAATCATCCTTCGCCACCCGTGGCCATCATTCCTGATATTTATCTTAGTTCTTGGACTCGTCGTTTGGCCGCCGACTTTGGCATCAAACTCGTAGGATATTCTGCCGTTAATGCCAATTCAGTGCTTTCATTCTGTGCTAGGCAAAAAATGCCGGAATTCTTCGAACAGGAGTATCTTGAAGCCCGCGAGTCATGGGGTCTCATTTTCAATTCTTTTGTCGAGTTCGAGAGCGAAAGGTTAGACGAGGTTAAAACAGATTTCTTGGGACGCGAGAGGGTTTGGGCTGTGGGGCCCTTGCTACCAATGAAATCGGGCTCGTCAGAGAGAGGTGGACCCAGTTCTGTTCCTGTCGGGGATGTGCTGGGCTGGCTTGATTCATGGGGCCAGGACCAGGCTGAGAGATCTTCAGTTGCGTTTGTGGGTTTTGGGAGTCAGATAACGTTGAGCACAGGACAAATGGAAGCGGTGGCTCGAGCGTTGGAAGACAGCCGAGTACGTTTCATTTGGGCCGTGAAGGATCCGATGAAGACAGTGTCAGGGCAAGATGGACCAGGAGAGGGTGATCAAAGCGTTGTCCCCGCAGGGTTCGAAGATCGTGTGGCGGGGAGAGGCCTAGTCATCAAAGGCTGGGCACCACAGGTGAAGATCCTCAACCATCCAGCCGTCGGCTCCTACTTGACCCACTGCGGATGGAACTCGGCGCTTGAGGGGCTCCTTGGAGGGGTATTGCTGCTTGCTTGGCCCATGCAAGTCGACCATTATTACAACGCCAACATGCTAGTCGACAAGTTTGGTGCCGCTATTCGGGTGTGTGAAGGTATTGAGACAATCCCGGACTCTGGAAAACTAGCCCGAATCTTAAGAGAGTCCGTTAACGGTAACCTGTCAGAAAGGGTTCAAGCGATTAAATTACGGCAAAAAGCCTTGGATGCCATCGCAAAAGGTGGAACTTCTCATGATGCTTTGGATGGTTTGGTGGAAGAAATCTCTAAGCTCCAATTCAAAGCTGGAAACCAAGATGGAAAATGAGATAGGACAGTGAAGAACCGTGCCTGTAGGAAAATGATAGCCTTGACTGGGTCCGTTTCGTGGGATATCCAAACGTCAAACCTTGCCAATAAGGCATTTGCGCTGCTAGTCCTGTAATTTTTTTCGTTTCAAATTAATTTGCAGAAGGAAAAAAATTAAAAAATAAAATAAAATTGTGATACATTATATTATAGCTTCACATTGAAGATTACCTTTGAATTGTGATGATGTAACAGCGACTGTATCTATCATCAAATTAGCCAACTACGGATCCGCGAGATTAACGCTTCCAAATTTGAAAAGTTCGAAGCTTAGGTTACAGGTGCAAAACCTTGTGCAGCAAAAGGATCGTTTAATCTATCTACCAGAACCCATCTCGTGTACTTAATATGTCTTTGGTTATTTGAGCGGTATAGACAATTTCATTTTTGAATATTACTTACTCGGCATACTTATATATATATATATATATATATAGAGAGAGAGAGAGAGAGAGAGAGAGAGAGAGAGAGAGAGAGAACAAGAAAAGATACCAATTGTCTTACCGAAGGGTAATCAGATGTTTAAGTCTTAAAATTGAAAATTCGGAATACGGACCCGCCAGTTTTTCTTTTCAAAATTTTTGCGTGGGTTCATATGAAAGAATTTCTCTATGTAAAATTAAAACATGAAAATTCCAAGAATATCTGAGAAATTGCTTGCAACTTTTAAGTGCAGATATTTAATGGAACCGAAGCTCCATGTCTTTCATTTCTCGATCTAGATTTTAAGTTCATTAAATCTTCTGTGAAACTCAAAATGGAAACTCGTATCCCATGTGGCGTGGGGAGGCCTCGTGATCGAAGGCTGGGCCCCACAGGAGCCGATCCTCAACCATCCAGCCTTTGGTTCCTACTCGACCCATTGCGGGTGGGTGGAAATTGGAAGTCGGTGCTCGAGGGGCTGCTTGGACGGGTTTTGCTGCTTGCGGGGAGGCCCATGCAAATTGACCGTTTTTGCAATGCCGAATTGCTGGCGAACTTGGGGGGGGGGTGATGCGTTCAGGATTTGTGAGGATTTATATGCCATACCTGATTCCGAGGAACTTGCAAAAACCTCGAAGCAATCTGTGAATGGTGAACTCCCCCCAAGAGGATCCAAGCACTGAAGTTACGCCCAAAAAGGCTTGGATGCCATCAAATAAGGTGGAACTTCCTCCAAATCTTTGGATGGTCTGGCAGCCAGAAATATCCAACTTGAATCGATCCGAAAGACTGCATCGTAGATGAGTAATTGTGAGAATAAAGATAAAATGTTATTCGTAGGCTTGTCTATGGGGAATTAAGGAAGTGTTAATAAAGGGAAAATAGTCATCGTACTAGATGTATGTCTAAATAGTCATCAGAGAGTGTGAGAGAGCTAGGGAAACAGATGGCGGGGGTTCCAAATGGCAACAGAGCACACGTCCTGGTAATCCCATTTCCAGGATTCTGTCACACATGGATTTGGCGAACCAACTAGCCCTCCGAGGCTTAGAAATCACAATTTTAGTGACCCCCAAGAGCCTTCCCTGTCTGAAGCCTCTTCTTTCTCTCCATCCTGATTTCGTCCAGCCCCTGGTGCTTCCTTTCCCGCCGCAGCCTTCCCTTACTCCTAACGTCGAGAACATGGAAGACGTTCCGGACCTCTTCTCCAATCCACACATACCGTCAGCCTTTAGCCAACTTTATGGTTCTGTTTTTGAATGGATTAAAAACTATTGTTAAACAAGGCGGAGAGGGAAGCACACAGAGGATGGCAGAAAGAGAGATTGAAGTATCAAACTTTTTTGGACATTAGAATTCAATCTTTTCTGTATTTCATAATGCTCCCTATAAGGAGACTTGTACAATGTCGAGTATATATAATGATCAAAGAAGGACATGCTTTCTATTCTTATTTGTTTACTAGCTTAAGCAAGCTGATCATCGCAGCTTTACTTACTTAATCTCACTAACAAGTTGTTTAACATTGCACATTACAGCAACAGGCACTTACAAGAAAGACTAACTAGCATGTCCTTTATGGATCACCATAATTAAACATAAATTGCAATCTAACCAAAGCATTTCAAGGTAACTAAGGGTTGACAACAACAAAAGGAACATTTGAACTGCTTCCAACTTCTTCTTCCTTTGCAGACCTCCTCTTCCTCTATACACAAACTTTGCTTCCTCTCCAAGGCATCAAGGTTGAGCTTGAATAGGGATGAAACTAGGTTCTTTGACAAAAACCATCGTTCGCCACCCGTGGCCCTCATTCCTGATATTTAACTTAGTTCTTGGACTCCACCGACTTTGGCATCAAACTTGTAGGATATTCTGCCTTTAATGCTAATTCACTGCTTTCATTTTAGACTAGCCAAAACATTCCGGAATTCTTCAAGCAGGAGTAGGCCTCGAGTCGTGAGGTCTCATTTTCAATTTTCTTGTGACATGCAGGCTCTTCTCTTCTCTTTCTGTCCCTGCCCTCTCCCCCCCACCTCCCCTCTCTCTCTCTCTCTCCCTTAATGCAGTGTCTCTCCTTAACTTGCTTTTTGTTTGCTCAACTTTCATTAATATCAATCTAATTGTCTGATTTCAGTATATTGGACTTGTATCTTTCTCTCTGCTTGGCATCTCGAATTATTATGTTCTCGGTTTCCAGGTTATAGATTTAGGACTTTATAATTTTTTAAAAAAAAAACTAAGAAAATAAATCACAGTTTTAAAAATTGGGTCATAAAATTAAATAGTGTCAAAATTTATTAATTTTAGGCCATCAATTATTAAAAATTTAAGAAAATTTTAATTTTACTCTAATTTTAAATGAATAAAATTTATTCAATGTTAAATATAAATAAATATAAAAAAATTTAAATGAGACCTAATTGAATTTCACTGATGAATTAAATTTTATATTATATCTTTTAAATATTTATTATAATTATTTATTTTTTATAAATATAAAAATTATTATTTTAAATTAAATATACTTTATTTTAATCAAGAGTATTATTTAAATTTTTTATTTTTTACATATAATAAAATAATTACATTATTTTTTAGAAAAATTAAATTAAAATTTTACTTAAACTATATTTTACTACACGTAAGTAACGTACTGTAAAAAAGAATTAAGAAGAGAGAGAGGGAGAGAGAGGGAGAGACACTAAAAAACCTTTATAGAGAAGACATATAGATTACAAGGCATGGGCAAACGTGGAAAACTCTTGTACTGTTGTTAGGAACTTATAGCCACTTGTCTATAAAAGCGATCGATACGTGGCGAGAAGAGACTGCTCTGGGGACACAAACGAGGAGGCTTCGATAGAAATTCAGAGCGAGAGAGAAATAAAGACGGTGGGTTTAGGTCCGGTTGGCGGCGGCGGTGCCGTGCCCTTCTCCCGGTATTCCCATTTCCAGCTTGCAGCCACATTCTAGCACATTTGGACCTAACCAACCAGCTGGCCCTCCACGCCCTCAGAATGGAGACTTTAGTCCTTCCTTTTCCTCCTCGCGACTCTCTCCCCGCCGGCGTCGAGAATCTGCGGGAGCCCACGTCCTGGTAATCCCATTTCCAGGAGTCGGCCACCTTCTGCCGCGTATGGATTTGGCGAGCCAACTAGCCCTCCGAGGCCTAAAAATCACCATTTTAGTCACACCCAAGAACCTCCCCTGTCTGAATCCTCTACTTTCTCTTCGTCCTAATTCCGTCCAGACCCTCGTGCTTCTCTTCCCGTTGCAGCCTTCCCTTCCGCCCGGCGTCGAAAGCTTGCATGAAGTTCCGGCCGTTGTCTCTTTTCCACTCATTGCATACGCCATGAGCCAACATTATGATTGTTATTTTCAATGGATTAAAAATCATCCTTCGCCATCCGTGGCCATCGTTCCTGATATTTATCTTAGTTCTTGGACTCGTCGGTTGGCCACCGACTTTGGCATCAAACTTGTAGGATATTCTGCCATTAATGCCAATTCAGTTCTTTCACTTTGTGCTAGGCAAGAAGTGCCGGAATTCTTCAAACAGGAGTATCTTTGGTTGGTCTAGTGGCAGAAATATCGAACTTTACTCCCAAAAACTGCATCTTAGATGAGGATTTGTGAAAATAAAGATCAAATGTTATTCGTAGACTTCTCTTACTAGATGTATGTCAAATATTCAAATTAAAAAAAAAAAAAAACATTTTGTTCTTTGAATTGGCTAGTTACATGACAGAGTAATTCCTTTATATTTAGCTCTTTCTTGACAGCGAAGAGAAGGACAGAGAAAGAGGAAGGGGGGAGGGATATGGGGAAGCATGGGAGTGGGGAAGAGAGATTTTGACGCGTGTGAAAACCCCCAGTGCTAAATCAAATTTTCTCCTGATATCATACAGGCCTGTCACCCAAAAATTGTTACAAACCATCACCACCTTTGATACAATCCAATCGAATAAAAAATTATGAGAAAAAGTGTAATTTCGATTGACAGATGAGATGGGGGCCAGGAACTAACAGTACAAGAGGCGTTGGCTGCAGCTTGCTGGTCCTAAAAATGACATAATGAATGCAGAACAAAATCGGTATAATGAAAGATATTTCAAGTATCTCACAAATTTCTTTTCCACAGGAACGTATTTAATTGAGATCAGTCGGAAAGTAAGAATCCTATGCGTCCCCACTGCCGGCAAATTTGCAATTGCTATGTACTTCAGGTGCATCAAATCGTGACATTCAAAGAACTGTCCACAACCAACACTTCTGCAACATGTTTGGGGGCATCGCAGGACGTACCATCACCAGCACTAAGTTGGGTGTTGTCAATAACCCAGTATTAATGTACACAAACAGGCTTCTACTGAAGAATTGTGCATGCATTTCATTCTGTTGCTTGTCGGAGATTAGCGCGCTTCTCCTCTGATCTGTGACGAAACAACTTACCTATGGCCCTCCTCTCACAATCCTGCAATTCCAAAAAAACGGAAAGGAAAAATAAAATGAGAAATGGAAAACTGTAACAACTGGTTTTTTCAAAAACATTTGATGCTATTTTGGTTGTTGTTCACTTTGTGGGAGTAGGATAAATGTTACTTTACCTTAAACATATTGAGACGAAATGATTTGCCGGGATTCATCCTTCTCAATTTCTGGTATGTATAGCCAAAGCTCAGCTGATCACGAGAAGTAAAGCGATCAACCTCATTAAACCAGAGACAAGAGAATAGGTTCGACATCGGAGTATGTGCTCTCAAGATTAAAGAACCTTCGGGCACATCTGAAAAGCAGAGAACACACTTGTGATTGGAAATTAGCGGACCAGAACAATTTAGGCAAGATTAATTGAGCCACAAAATATTTACTGAGGCAGGTCTTACTGCTGGGGAGAAGCTTTTTTGGATCAGAGGCATTAAATCTTTTCAGCCCATCTGCCTGGTAGAAAGAAAATTGCTGATCAATGATGGTATGATTGTACTTGTTCAGTCTCTTATTTTGTGCAACCTCTTCCCATACACAGTGGCGGTCATAGTGATTAGAAATGGCGTACTCATGACCTTTTCTCCACAAGAAGTATTCAAGAATTATAAGAGGGTCACGTTGCAGACGTAGTTTGCTATCCAACCAGATGGAGTACCTGAGAGCATATTTATAAACAAAAGATTTACACACAAGTGAAACAGCCTGATTACGTAGAATTTAAACCTTCCCAAAGATATTCACCAAATTCAATGAGAACAGATGCTCAAAATCGAGTCTCTGCATGTGTCAAAGAAATAACTTTTAAATGGACCTGTATGCATGGTGCACAGATGCATGCTTGCACACTTGTATGCGAAAATATGTGGGCAGAGGAGGTAAATAAGGCAGGAAAAAAAAAAAAAAAACAAGAATCTACAAGAATCCTAGACAGTTTTTTAGTAGAAATATTATTGGCCAGTGATAAAATAATTGTTATTTAATATCCACCAGAATTCCCTAAGTAAACGAATCATCCCACTGCATGGGTTCATTGGTTTTTCATGTGTCTTGAGAACCCTTGAAAATGCATTCAGCAATGAGGATTTTTCACATAATAGCCCTGTGGATGAAGAAAAAGAAAAGATACAGGAGTCTGACACAAGGTTTATAGGTACTCAATTAACCCTCCAGAAGCCTCTACTAAAGGATGACCCCAACATTCATTTTGTTAACTGCATGTCTATCATAGTATATTTGTAGATTTTCTTCCTACCTTGCAGAAGGGAAAAGCCGGTGAGGCAGCAATTTTGGTATTTTGCCCACCCTCCGCATATCCTCATAAGGCAGATTCTTCACGACCACAATCTTCCACAAGCCAATAAAACCTTCTCTATCTGGCATTTGGCCATCTGAAGAGAGCGTTTGAAAAGTTACCTCATCCACAAACATTACAAAGCAGACATTTTTCCTTGATAAACGAGTCACCTGAATAGAGAACAAAATTTACAGTCAAAATCTGTGCTGTATGCATCCAAAATGTTAAAATCCACATTTTAAGATTGTTCAACCTTGTGAGCAGGTGGGAGGAAAAGAAAAACATGGCGAGCTTCATGCATGACATAAGATGATCATAAAGGACAAGCTTAAATGATCAGCAACCTACCAAAGACCTTACATGCCTCAAAACCCTTGAAATTAGAAAATAGCCCTAATCTCTTATTTCTTTATTAACTTGCTGAACTATTGGGAACTATTTTGTAGTAGCTGATATTTAGTGAAAAGTGACAGAAACATGTCTACAGGCTAAACGTTTATTTACACAAGAGCCACTTACCATTTTACCCACTGGCGATCTCAAGCGATCTGAATTTCCAAAGATGCAAGAGATCACAGCAATGTGGCATCTACTAATAAAATTTACATCGTCTTCTGCCAAATCAAATCCTGTACTAGGAGTTCCTTCAGGACCTCTGACAAAGCCACAATGTATTTTCTGGTCGTGTACCAAAAATGATTCCTCCCGTTCTTGCAGGCTTTGGTGCCCAGCAAATCTGGGATTCCATTCTTCTTGTGCATTGGGCTTCTCCATTTCAATATATTGCAATGAAAATCTCACAAATTTTCGATTTTCAATAGGCTCTACAATTTGTGTGGTAGAATTTAAAAACTTCATCTCACAAGAGGAGCCTGAAGAATTTCCACATGAAATGTAAGGTGAAATAACAAGGAAAAGGTAGAAAAAAGAATAGATATACAAACCAAGAGGCCACAAAAATTTTCTAAATTCTGGTAATGTCACAAGAAACAACTGCATCAAAATAACATAATGAAATAACCACAAGTATGCAATTAGTACATTACGATGTGTGTGGTCATCTAATCATTGAGAACTGACAAGAAAGGATAGAGAGGCTCAAATCTCACATTTTCTCTTAGTAATTGAATTCCCATCATAAGGAACCCAAGAAAAGAGACAAGGAAATGCATGCAAAAAGCAAGCACATGGACTAGCAAATGCACCTAGTCCACAATATCATTTTGTAAGATTATTTAAGATTTTTGGAAGCATAACTTATTAAAGCAGATGGTGCACAACCTTGAAATTTTTGAAACAGGGGGCTTCACCTCCAATCTAAGGAGCAATAATATATTGAAACTTTGGGTATTTCCTTAGCATCCCAAAAATGATGCATGTAATGCAACATATGTTAATGTCACTTACAAATGAGCTACAAAGCCACCATTTTTCATTTAACTATATGATGTTGTCTTCTCTAAACTTATGATGTCTCTAGGAAGGTATTATAACAAAAGATAGTGTCATACTTTTCAAGAAATCATTCAATCCAAAAACTTAATCTCTTTGATATTATGTCAAGAATGAATCATATATTAATGTCTAACACATCTCTTTTTCTAATGGATCCTATATTAAACTCTAACAAACCTCCTCACATGATAGATCATATATTAAATTTTAACACGCCTCTTTACACAAAAACCTAACAAAAGCTTAAGTTTTTGGGTTAAGTGGTTTTTTGACATTGACTGGTACCTTGACAATGGTGATGATCACTTTCTCAAAATCCTTACAATAAAATAGAAAACTTAAACAAAAGGAAAAGTTCTCTTAACTCCATTCGAGAACCCCAGAAAATTATCATCAATTAATGGAAAGCTAACTTTGATTGAAAAGGCATAAATGCAAGTTGTATGAAAAGGAAAAGAGAAAATTACCAGAAAATTTCCGACGACTTGGCTTTCTTCTAGACTCTGACTTTAATTTACCTGAGGAATGACTGCCAATAGCACGGGAATGCTTAGAGTCACTGTCCACAATACCTGAATTTTGGGAACTGAAAGAACCTGCTCCCTTTATTTGATCCTTGGATTTAGAAAAAGGAAAATTAGACGAGACACTACTGTCATCATCATCACCATCATGCAAAGTCTGCATATCAGAGTGTTCAACCTTATCAGGTTCAGAATCATGATATTTGTCCGTGCGAGAATCATGAGAACCTATAGCATCATCATACTCATTATCACTATCCCATGCCTCACTTTGCACCCCTGGGTTTTCATTGTCAATTACCCTATCTTCAATCTCATTTTCCTTTCTTGATTCACCTGAATTATGTACAGAAGCCTCATACTCTGATTCATACTTTTTCAATTCTTTAAGTCCATCTTCATTGTACAATCTAAAACCTCTTTGACCATCTTGAAAGCTCTCCACGCCACTCTTAACTTTAACCCGATTATGGCCTCTCTTAGAGGATTCATCCCTATCGACCTTGCTAAGGTGGTCCACATCGTCCTCATTATAATCTTCATCCCTCCTCCTATCATCCCTATCCCAATACCTAGAATCCCTCCCATGAACAGCCGAGCCACCTCGGCCGAATCCAAAGACTTTAAAGGTTTCCGTCCGCGTCACATTTGCAAGAAAATCAAGGTCATTCTTCATCTCATCATCTTCAACATGGTTTTCATCTCTTCCTGCACCAGCACATTAACTCTCAATAACATTACAATCACGCGCACGCATGCACAAACCCACAAAATACAGCTCGTACTTGAGTGATTTTAATTTTCATTTTAAACCGTATTCACTTTCATTCGTTTTCCCGCAGCCTCTCAGCAACCAGGAAGCAAAAGAAGAATAAAATTAATATATATATATATATAGATAAAGTAGAAATTCAAAGACTGAATCTAAAAATAATTTTTTATAATTTAAAAAAAAAAAATCGACTGGGCGCTTGCTTACTGTTATCCGTAGACAAGTAATAGTAAGCCAGCAGAGTGACAAAGAGCACGAAACAGAGAACAACAATGACGGCACCGATCGGGAACCCGAGGCGGCCCCTTTCGGATCGACCCGATCGGCGGAACCGACCCGGCTTCTGCTGCTGCTGCTGAATGTGGTTGACGTGGGACGACGAAGGCGCCCGAATCCCTACTGAGATGTGATCCGGCGCGCCGTTCGACGAGTAAGAGTGTCCCGATTGCCTGTACTGAGCCATTGTTCTACTCTCGCCTCTCCGTTTTTGACATCAATCCGTAATATGCCTCACCGCCTGCGACTCCTAATTTTTCTACCCCCACTATTATTATTTTTATTTATTATTATTATTATTATATTCGTATAAATATAGATATTTGAGTGTAGGATAAGTAATGGAGTTTGATTTTCGGTGGAATTTTGTATTTTCGGTTGGTTTCGTTTTCAATTTTAACACTTTTATAATTCAATTTCCGGATTGAAATAATTTTAGGAAGCGAAAATCCCTGTCGAAAGTGGCCGACCGTTGGCGGAATCGCGTTTTAAAGGTAGCCGGCGGAGGAGTGCGAAATTACCGGAATAGCCCCCCCTCCCCACTCTTAGCTCTCTGGCCCTTGTGGTGGTTGTGAGTCGCGTGGGAGCAAAACACGTGGTAATCTATTAACTATTTAGTCCCAGTTAGACTAAAATTACTTGGGTTGATAGCCAGCTTATCATTTAATCAAGCTTATCACTCTGTAAAAAGATGTCAGTGGAGTGGATTAATGACTAAGAAGAGCCTCTCTACTTACAAAATTTTCACCTTACCCAGTCTGAAAAAGGGGATTAATATAACTTCTCAAAATAAAAAGATTAACATGAAGTTTCTTTTTTTTTTTTTTTGAGCAAGAATTACTATAAGTTGTCTTATCATTACTTTTAATAAAAAAAAAATTCTTATTTGGATTTGAACATATAAAGCCAATCACCAAGGCCAATTGGATGGCATGTAGGTTATCTGATTTTCTGAATTAGCATTAAGGTATTTCTGTCTTTTTTTGTTTTTTTCTTTAAACATAATGATAATTAATAATTAATCCATTAAATGTTAATAAAGAAAGAAAGAAAAAAAGAAAAAAAAAAGTAGAAAGCAAACTCCTGTCTCCCCCAAAAGCAAGCCTTGGGCTTTAAGGTCCTATTGTCTACTTTGACAGGATCAATGTCAAATGTTGCTGACGGCATTCCTGTGCTGTGCGCAAGACTAATACAAGTGGCCGAAAAGCATCAAAGGAAATTCAGTAGTCTATTAATCTTAAATCATTGCGACGTGACTTCTAATTATAAAAAAGTGAGACGAGTTTTAGAATTCGAAATAAGCCTTCTCTTATAATAATAATAATTTTTTTTTAATCTAAAGTCAACTATTATTAAAATGCCTATTAATTTGTATTTTGTATGTTTATAACTAACACCACAATTTTTCTCAAGCAAAAATAATGAATTTGAAAAAAGTAAGTGGAAGGAAAGCAAAACATGGGTTTTTTTTTTTTTTCCCCCTTCAGCTATGCTCCAAAAATCTTATCATTCAAAATTAAAATAATAATTTGGTAGATAATATGAATAATTTTTTTTCTTTTCTTTTGGTTAAGTCTATGAGTATTAAATTTATACGCGCAACCACTGTGCTAATGAAATATTAAAAAGAAAAAAAAAATCAGGATACTTAAAAAAACGCGGACCAAGAATGCCAGCAAACAAATACCAGATAATTAGTTAAAAATATATATATAATAATAAAAAACAGATAATAAAGATTGCCATTTGGTCGAGTAGCCGTTGCATATTGGGTACGCCGTTGAATCCTAGGGTCGGTGGCTACACGGCGCAGCTGCTCAGGTACATTTTCTCTCTCTATCTCTATCTCTTCTGGGTGTCTTTTGTTATTTCGATAAGTTCTTTGTTGGTGTCTTGTCGTTGGCGGCACTTAAATCAGTTTCTGTAGGGTTCAAGGTTGCTGTTTTAGGATTGATGTGTTCATTTCATGATTGCTTAGCTTAATCCAATGAAGACTCTGTGTGAAGACATCGTTAGAATTGTTCGTGTTTGGGGAATTGGGAGTGGCTGATGGATGGGAAAGATGGGTGGTTTAAGTATATCTGGGTTTTGGCATTTCTGTTTTCTTGATGGTAGAAACTGTGCTTTCCACTGGTGAATTATGTGTTTTGTTGAGTCCAATTTGAGTTACATGGATACCCATTTGGCAATTTCTGACCCTTGCGCTGCAATTCCTCGATTTGTTGGATCCCAGGGTACAGTTTCCTGCTGAAATTTACTATCGATTAAGACTAATGGGCTCTCAGGTCTCATCCTTTTTTGTTGTCAGAGAAGAGAAGATGCTGGCAAATGTTTTCTTTCTTCATTAAGCGATCTGAGTTCTTTTTTTTTTTTTTTTTCCTGTGTTTCTTTTTTCATTCTGACAGTACAGGGATGCTAGTAAGAACATTGGCTTTTCCTCTGTTATCGAATGATTACGTAACGCGCTCAAGCTTTTGTACTGTAAGTGCAACCCCCCCAAATTCATTTCTAAAGAGATTAGTGAGCACTCAACTTTTCCAATGATGTTGGATAGATGAAACCATCGCACTGCTGCATCTTATGATTGAAAGATAAAGGAAAAGGTGAAATCAGAACTTTTGAAAGCTCCTCTCATGCTAAGAAATAGGTTTCTCTGTCAACCAAATTTTGATTATTTTTCTAAGAATAATAGGTTGCTCTGTCTGATACATTAGTTCAGTTTTTGAAATAGATTGCAAACGTTCTCTGAAAATGGTAATAGTTTGTAAGTTGGTTATGAATTGCTCAAAGAAAACTTTTAAGGTAAAGAGGACAATGCTTTCAAACAGGGTATATGCTAATTTCTTTCTTGTTGACTTGAGGTAGGGCCACTAAAAGTAACGGCCATGTGTAACAATTTTTCTTGTAATGTCCAGTTTATTTCTGGTTTGGTGCTCCCTTTTTCTCAAAGACTCACAATTTACACTGCAATCGCTGATTGCAGTCTAATCTTACAGTAGCAGTGCCCAGTGTTGGTAGTTTCAATGTGAGCCCCAATTCTTTTCCATCAAATGTAACAAGAGGATCCTGTAGCTCCTTATTTTCTCCTAAGAAGTGGGAAAGACGATCTACTGAACAGATTCAAGATATAACTTTGAGTGATGAAGATAAGAAGGAATGGGAAGCATGCAGAGAATCTCTGTCTGCATTTGACTTCAGTGTCGAGGAGAAAGACAAGATACTCGCAAAAGCATTCGGCCATGTCCAATCACCCTATTGGAGTGAAGAACGAAAACAGGAAGTGCCAAAATTTGGAATCGCAAGCGAAATATTAGATTATCTGAGGAGTCTTGGCCTTTCCAACGATGATCTCTACAAGCTGCTCAAGAAGTTTCCTGAGGTTCTTGGTTGCAATCTGGAAGAAGAATTGAGGAATAATGTGAAGATCTTGGACAGAGATTGGGGGATTAATGGGAAATCGCTACGAAATCTTCTCCTTAGGAATCCAAAAGTGTTGGGCTACAATGTTGATTGTAGGGGAGATTGTATGGCCAAATGCACACGGTGCTGGGTTCGGTTTTAGCAGCCAACCCATTTTGTTTCTGAAAACTAAACTATTACTTGTTAAAATACAATTTACGTTCACACGGCAAATCCTGCGCATTGCCGCCAGCTGAGAGCAATGTGCATGTTGTGTGCCTATCGCCTGTGTAAGTTGTTATTTGTTAAATTAATGCGCACGTAATGCCTCTTTTGCTGAAGCATGAAAAGCATGGTTACCTGTAAACCCGCAAGCTCCTAATAGGTGAAGTTGAATATCTTGATTAGCACGGAATGGCTACGAATTTTAAAGATTAAAATATATAAATTATAAAATAAAAAAAAAAAAAAAAACTATGAATTGCTCCAAATGCCGAGTAACTGTACAGCCTTTGGTGCGTGCGTGTGTGTGTGTGTGTGTGTGTGTGTCAACATGCTTGTGTCAGAGTAATTAGTTCTTTTAACTAGCGGGCTTTCAATGTGGTTATCACGCAACATAGATTATTTATTAATTACTTGGTCATTCCAGGCTTAAATTCGTTTGCAAGGGTGCATTGGAAGAGGACACCCCTTTTTTTTTTTTTGAGAGATCCCATTAATTATTAAAGAGACACGTAAAGGAAACTTCATCAACATTATAAAGGCAATCGGGAAGTTTGTTCTAGCTAGGAATATTGGAATGGCTACTAGTTCTAAGACCAATCTTTTGTTGGCAATACTCTGCCTTCTCCTTATCAATGAGGTACGTGCGTTCTCTAGATTAATCATTTATCTAAAGATTCTTTACAATATAAAACATAAACAGCAATAGATTTTCTTGCATCGTTTTCGCCCGTCGTATTGCTTTGAGTGCTGCTCCTAATTCACGGAAGAAAAAAAAAAAAAAGTCCTCACTCCTCTCCAGAAGATCCCAACTTTAAATTTTGCGTCTTTATATATATAAATATATATATATATATATATAGTTCTTCGTTCTATCAACAATTTCATGCAATTTATGAAAGAGAGTTGCTTTCCCAGAGAACTTTGATAAGTAAAGTTTCCTAGACTAATAGGTCATATATATATATATATATATATATATATATATATATATATATATATATATATATAAACCCTAGCAAAATATCTCTAGCAATAGCAAATTTTCTATCCTTTTTGTTAAGATCGGGCAAGAAATATCCAAAAGTATTGCCATATCAGTGCTAATCTCTTTTATCCTGAAATTTTCAGCTCGAGATCCATGCTGTCGGAGCTCAAAAGATTGGTATGTTTTGTACAATTTCATCCTTCAATTTTATGATCCAGTCAATTAGATTGGATAATTTTAGTTGTTGTCTTTTTCTCCACTAACAAGAGTAAGTAGAGAAGATTAAAGAAATTGGCAATCTCTTGGTGGCTAACTAAATGGGTTGTGTGTATCGTGACGGTCCGTCCAGATTGCAGGTCCAAATGTAATTACAGATGCAGCAAGGCATCGAGGCACAAAATGTGCATAAGGGCATGCAACACCTGCTGCCAGAGATGCAATTGCGTGCCTCCAGGGACCTCCGGGAATGAAGATGTTTGTCCTTGCTATGCCAACATGCGAACCCATGGGGGTAGACACAAGTGTCCTTGAAGATTTGAATGAAATCCTTTTTCATCATGAATATAACTGCTATGTTAATGTTTTATATCTAAGTGAATACCATATACATACATGGGAGAATAAGAGCCGGAGAACTGAAGTTGGACATTGCCATGTATTTGAATGCTTTTTTACTAAGAATAAAGTAGTCTTATGTTAAGAGAAAATGTTTATGATAGTCCAACTGATGTCCAGTATTGATTTCCCACCTGTATTACATTAATTATGATCGTTGCATTGGTCTTTTTTTTGGCTCCAGATGTGGTTTCCCTGACGTGCATCCAATCTAAATACTCAACTATAATTAAGATTAGGAAGCCGTCAATTTAGGTTAACAATGAGATGAAAGAAGTATAATTGACTGACATACTTTTTGCAGCCCAGGTGAACCTGTTGGCCATATAAAAATATCAGGAAAGCCAAGACCATTTGTTTTTTAGTTATCTGTACGTATATAAGACAAACTTTTATTGTTGCTTAACCATTTGAGATGTTACGATCAGCCAGTTCTACAATCTGGAATTGTGTGGACTGACATATCAGGACAGGATACGGTGTGTGACGTGACCTGCTGGATCATGTGCTCGGTAGGAATTGCAAACATGACCACATGGCCAGCGAGAAATGTTAGACGAATGCGCTATTATGCATATGGAATTAATTTTTCCCGGCGTGACTTGCAGGGATATTCAGGTAGAATATTTCAGTAAGATGGCACCTTCCAGACGACAGCTTAAACATTAGACATAGGAAAGAATGCATTTGCATTTCAAGTACTAAATAATAATACTGCCTCCGAGAATGATACCGTCCAAGTCTCAAGCATAGCTTGATTTTACTAACAACATACGCATGCACACCAAGAAAAACAAACAACTTAAAAGGGCATTTATTCGAGATGTCCCACTCTTCAGAATTTAGATACTATATATATATATAACATAGTACATAAACACATAGAATTCAAGGGCATTTGGGCTTATTTCCACGGGTTCTGAGGCTTGCATAACATGGGCAGGCCTTCTTGTTACCATAGGTACCAGGTGGAACGCAGTGGCATCTGAAGCAACAAGCATTGCAAGCTCGGTGGCATACATTTTTCCTTGATGACTTGCTGCATCTCCTTGAGCATGCAAGGCTGCAATCTGAATCATCCAATAAAAAGCAAGCTAGCTTTAGATTAAGCTCACCCTTTGAAGTGGTTGTAGTAATTGTTGTGGCGTTTGATTGTTTGAGAACACACGAGGACATAGCAAACCTTGAGCTTGAAGGCAGAGGATGTAAATACTTCAATGGTAGTTAATAAAGTAAAAAAGTGAAAAGCGCTTACTGATTTTCTTGGGAAAGTGTTTCTTGTCAATAGCTACTGCAGCACTTCTGTCACGAATCTGAATCCAAAATGAGAAACCCTGTTCAATTGCAGTTTCCTCTCTCTCTCTCTCTTTTACCGTGCTTTTGTTATCATTTCCAACTTTTGTGTCATTTCCAAGCAAATAATGTGATAGAGACGGAAAATGGACGCAATTTAAACCTTTACATCTATTATTCACCACATGTTTTCTTCTTCCCTTTGTTACATTGGCAAGCGCAGGATTTTAACGTTAAGGGAAAAAAACAAAAAGAACGTAGAGACTTACAGTATCCGGAAGACTTGCATCGTTGCGAAGGAGTTGATGCCCCACAACAACCTGCAAAAGAGCACATAAATGAGCAGAATGCAGTCAGCTTTGGAGAAATTATACTGCTAGACAGATATTTATACTCCACTGCAATTCACCTGTAGGAGCAGGATGAGGATGAGGAAAAGGGAGAAAAGCTTCATCTTATGGCTGGAAATGATAAAATAATGGTGAGGTGGGTGAGAGGTACTCAATGTGCCTGAAACTAAACACACACAAGAGGATTGCTTTATATGAGACGGCTTGACCTTTTTTCAATGATTCACGTGAGTAAATAACCGTAGCTAAGTAACAAACTTGATTTTAACGAGGGTAAGAAATGCTTGACTAAAATGTGCTAGCTCTTGTCTGGAAGCTCCAACCACTTTAAGTTGATTGCTTTTAACTTGTAGTGTGATCACAGCTGTCGATTCCTTTGGATGGTGGGTGCATGGACAGTATGGATAGAGAGAGGCGGTACCCTCACAAATTGGGCTAAATGTCCCATGAGTCATGTCAGTGTTGCAGCTTGTGAATAAGAAGCAACAAGCAAGTGAAGGGGGTCACCAACTCATAAAGCACCGCTTATTGCTTAGCTACAAAAGAGATTCTCTGTAAAGAAATTGTGGCGTTGTGTGCTTTTACATGCTCGATTGTTATTGCTAGGTTGGCATTCATTTATTATGGTTTTTGGAATCTGTCCGTGCAAAAAATTATATTTTTTGATGCCAAAATTCTCATCATGAGAATTTTTATTACCTTCGCATGTTTACGGACTTGTTAATTAATTAATTAATTAATTTTTTGGGTACATCAGAGAGCTAAAACCCAAACATTATAAGATAATTACATGAAAGAAACACTCCAAGGCCAACAAGCCTCCGGCTCATAGAGTGCATTAAATATTCTCTAGAAAGTCATAAGCCCTAGTATGCCCCAACAACATGAGAGTCCAACTCTAGTTTTTTTATTATTATTATTTTTTATATATATAATTATTTTTATTTTTTATTTTTATTTAATCAGTCCAGTTCTAGTTGAACTCTTCAGAAACCTTTAGTGCATGCAAGTTCGGTGCAGTACAGCCCAATTCCCCGCGTCGATAGAAGTATACCCTGAACGTCACGTGATGGTATCACATCATACCATGACAACCATAAAAGTCCAACTAAATTTACGATAGGTGTCCAATTGGATCAAATTCTGTGAGAAAAAATAACCTTGCCAGTAATAGAACTGCTTCCAAGACAACCAGTTATAAATAAAACACGAGCATATTCCGTGAACCCCACAGAGTGCATTAAATCCACTTTGATTCCATATTTAAATGAATACAGGTCACATATCCATAGCAAGGCAATCGTATTGATTTAAAGAAGGAACTCGAGATTGGAAACATTGCTACCTACTTGGGAATTACGATTGGATACAAGTGAAAATTGAAGCCTAATTTTTCCACGAGAATTAATTGATGCCAAATGCTCGAAATGTTAAAAGGGTTAAAGAAAAAGATAACTGAAAAAAACGGTAGCAGGGCATAGCTAGAAAATCTAAACTTCAATGTTTTTAATTGTTCCGCATCCAAGATATAGTTTTCATACGGTAACAGAAGTAGAAAAAAAATCCCTCAAAACTCAAAAAGATCCAACATAATCCACCCACAGTAACCAGGACTTTCTAGCTCATAGCATATTTCTGGGTCCAGGATCGTGCGGTAGCCTCATACGTTGCTCTGTTGGTTTTGTAAATATGAGCAATCTCAGGAACCAGAGGATCATCAGGGTTAGGATCCGTTAGCAGAGAGCATATCGATAACAACACCTGAAGAAATGTCCATATTTAGCAACGCCCAAGAATCCAATGTCCGGATACAACTCAAAATGCAACTACCATCGAACAGTGCTCGTTAAGGATCCTAAGAGCAAACAACAAAACTTAAAAAGACAAAACCTTTGAAACTGTAAGGGCAGGGCTCCACTGCTCTTTGAGAATGTCGAGGCAGATACTACCGTTGCTGTTGATGTTGGGGTGATAGACCTGTGTCTTGAATGAAAACTGTCCACACCATGAAGTATAGCCAAATCATAAGGAAGAGAAATTCACACGGTTGGAAGCAACAATTTTGGTCAATGAAGTTCAAGTATCATTTCCAAAAGCTGATGACCAGTACACAGCCAGTGTAAAAGTGTTTGGCAGTCAGACAATCTAGAACAGAGAATGCTACAATCAGATATTGCATACACCCTTCGGATGGTTACAGCTTCAGGCAGGGAAGTAAATCGAGCAGAGTTGAGTTGAGAAAACCTCTAGAAGATAATACAAAGACCCATACATGACAGAGGTAAGGGCAGGCTACAGCAAAAGGTTTTTTTTTTTTTTTTTAACCTTTTGATTGGAAGGGACAAGAAGTTAGTGGGTCCAACTAGCTTGATTACGAGCAATCTGTTCCAGTTTTAAGCCAATTTGATCATCACCAAAATTATTGAAAGTGACACCACCGACAGAGAATAGAAGGGACAAGACCAGACAGTGAAAGTGGTGCATAAAAAATAAATTTGGGTTCTGCAAGATCCCGAACTTATCATTGTCATAAGTCTCTTGAAATGCGAAAAGAAGAAAAAATTGAGAAAAAAAAACAAAAAGACACCAAATACACCATGATAATAATATAGATAATAACAAATAAAGGTCTTATTATTAGACAGACAGACTATAACTACGTGGTCACAGCTACAAAAAGGAGAACAAAAACATTGTGCCGAATATGTATTTTCTAGCGGAAGTTCAATTGTCAGAATTAATCATTTTGGTTACCTTTGGTGGCTTGAAAGGGTAATCGGGAGGAAAGTGTATGGATACCAAGAATAGACCTCCAGCATACGGGCTGTCAGCTGGACCCATTACTGTTGCTTGCCAATGGAACATATCATCCTGGACGGGGCCTGCGAACAAGTACCATTAGCTTCATACAGAATTAACAAATCCCCTGTCTGCGCAAGTAACACGCAAATCACAAGACCCACTGGCTTATTTGACAGCAAAATTGGCAGCATAACAAGAAGTGTGCAATGCAGTGACATAACTTTGGCATTGCTATATTGGTTGCCCACTAGAACACACGAAAAACCTTTGAAAAAAAAACACAAAAAGAGACAATCAACTACCTGCACTACAAGAGGCAGGAGGATCCTTCTGCAAGTCTTTCAACTCCTTGCTAATTCTTGCTGAAGCCATCGGATTTTTCAAAACTCTTGTAAAACAGGCCGATCACTTTCTGCCAAAAGGGGCACTCGAAATTAGAATAATACACTCATAATCATATCAATTAGGAGACCAGAACAAAATGTATACACAAAATCCATATACACGAGATAGTAACCCACATTCAATTTCCCCTCCCTACAACACAATATAGAATTAAACCTAATCAAACAGTACAACACTAAACAATGTCACACAACAAAAACAAGAACAATTTTCCTAATTCCCAAAAAAAAAAAAAATCATCAAAGATCACAATTGGACTTCAAAAGAATAGCAATTTCTTTTTTATTTTTTTCATTTAATTTAGTTCAAGATGTATCTATTCAAGATCCACAAAAAATACAAAACAAAACAAAAAAGAAGTATGTGATCAAAAAATCGAAAATCTTTAAAATCCACAAAAGAACAGAGAAGAACACAGTATACACAATATTAAACGATGGAGGAGAGAGAGAGGGACAAGAATTTCAAGAATAAGCAACGCAGAAATAAAAGAAAACTCTAATTTAAGTACCCCAGATTAGTAAAGAGACTTCTAGGAAGAAATACGACTTTACAGTTAATTCAGTTTCGGTCAGGCAATGTTAACTGCTTGTATATTTATAGGGCTAGTCGTGTGGCCTTTTCCGTCTATGTTCTTTGCATGCACGGGCCTGTAAATATTTTCTGCAAAAAGGAAAATCAAATATTAATCAGGAGAAAAAGAATACGGACCAATAAATATTTTCTACAAAAAAAGGAAAATCAAATATTAATTAGGAGAAAAGAAAGTTCAAGATGTCATCAATATGTATTATGGTTTGTTTTTTCTTTAATTTTTAAGTACAAATCACTTTAACCGTTAATTTAATTACTGATTTTGTGCCTTCCCTTTTGTATTATCCTTTCAAATCGTCTTATTGACACTCACTTAACACAAATGCAGTATTTGCGTTAAAATGTTGTGTAAAATTTCATATTTTTGATACTTAAATTGAGTCTAAGAAATACTCACTTAAAATTAATGATATTGTATTTAATTAATAATTTAATATATTTTTATATTAAATTTAAATTCAAATCTTGTATTTATATTCATCTCAATAAATTCATAATTTTTTTCAAGATATAGTGCTTAATTAAAAAAATCACTAATATCAAAACTCAATGTAATATTTTTTATAAAAATAAATACAAATTACTTTAATATGAAAAAAATTTTTTAATTTATTTTTAAATATTTTTTGGTGACAAATTTATATATATTATATGATTTAAAAAAAAAAACAAAATGTACAATTTTAATCTGTTACATCTACACAAATCTAAATTACTAACACAAAAATAAGAATATAAAAAAAATTTGATCTTTATATACAAATTTTAGGCGATCAAGGAGTCCATTGGGCCGGGATCTTATACATTTATGTATCTTAAAATTGACCCAATTTCGTTTTTTCAACGGTGAAATAGAACGGATCGGGTTGGGTGAAAATGGGCTCTTTATAGCATCAGCGAAGGAAAAGATGGACTACAAGCCCTGATCCAAACAGTTCTGTCTAATCCAAACAGAAGACGAAACGGCAGGGACTTTGTGAGAAGGAAACGAGAGAATCGGGATAGAGATCAAAAGCCGCCGGCCACCACTTGCCGGCGAGGCGGCCTGCCTCCCCTCCTCACCTCCGCCCTGCTGAAACCAGCCAACGACCCCGCCGTAACATCTATCGTTTCAATGGGGAGGAAGAAGCACAGAGAGTATTCGCCCCCTCCATCAACATCAACATCAAGCTCCTCCGACTATGGATCCCAATCTTCGGAGGAGATCGTGCACCGGCACCACTCCCGTAAACGCCGACGAAGCAGCGACGACCGGAGTTCACGGAGAGAGAAGGAGAGAAGAAGGGAGAGGAGCGAGAGAAAAGAAAGAGAAAAGGATAGAAGGAGGCGGAAATCCATCGAGAAGAAGAATAAGAAGAAGAGGAAGATTAAGGATTATGACTCTGAACGAGTATCGGAGGATGAAGAACGGTTGCGAGACGAGCCAGAATCTGTGGTCGAAGAGATGTTGAAGGAGTTCCCTAATGTTGGACCTGACTTGAAGCAGGTAATTTATTATTATTTTTTTTATTTTTATTATTATTTTTCTGGTGCAATAAGTTATTTTTTCTATCATTTATGGTGATGAAAATTAGGATTTACAATATATATATAGATATATGTCAGAGGTTACATGGCTGTAGTATTTGCAATTTGATGGAGGGCAGATGATGTTCTTATTGTTTGCAGTTGTATTTGTAAAACTGATATGATCATAATTTCGTTGGAATGTAGCTTCTGCAAATGATTGATGATGGACAAGCTGTTGACATTAATGGCATAGCAGAAAGGTCTTTGTCCAAGCATCTGAAGAAGCTTTTTGTTGCCCTAAATCTCAAAGAAAATGGGGATAGAGTTTTTTTGCTACCTTCAAGTGGACGTCCTACTTTAGAGGTTGTGGGAACCTTGATTGAGGGAAATACAAAACCTAAAGAACAGCAGTCCCATCAGTCTGTTGTATCGAAGAAGGACGAGCATTTAGCACCTGTAGATGCTGAAGGTACACAACCCTTCGATGGCAATAATTTGGCAATGCCTTCTCAAGGAGATGATGCTTCTACTCTTAGAAGAAGGTGATGAGGTTTTACTCCTTTTCTTATATTGACTTTTCTTTTTTCTTTTTTTTGCACATATAAACTCTGAAAGAGATCAAGGATTCACTGCTATTCACACAAAGTTCACATACAGGATATGCAAAAAATTAGTCCTAAATTTTTATAGATTTTTACAATTGAGTTCTCAACTTTTTTGTGTTTTTATTTGAATCATATACACTTTAAATTTGTTTAAAATCAGTCTTTTTTAGATGGAAAGTAGTCAAGCCGTTAATGATTTCCGTTTAGTCAATGTACAATTTTTAATAGTTTTGACTGTTTTATGTTCAAAAAAGACCAATTTGAAACAAATTTAAAAACTATATAATTCAATTGAAAATGTAAAAAGGTTTATAACTCAATTATAAAAACTTATAAAAATTTAAAACTAATTTTTTATATATCCTGTTTACATACTAACCATCTAGATTAAGGATGAGTCTTTACAGTTTATTTATTTGAATTGGCACAATATTTCATTTAAAATGGTGATGGGTATTTTATATGACCTTTGGCTGACTACTGCCTATATTTGAGTCTAAAAGTACGAATTCAAGTGATCACCAAATTTTTCAAGTGGATGTCCACTACTCTTTTTTAGAGGGAGGTTCTTTTTTCTTGCTTTCCACCATTTAGAGCCCTCACATTCTGGATCATGTTCTTTGGCATTTAAAAGTCTTTTTTGGCTGCAAATTTACTTATTTGGATTCAATCATGAACAAGGGGAAATGCCTTTTCCAAATGGACTTACTCTAAATTATTGGTCTTACCAAGATGACATGTCTGTATTTGCATACAGCCATGATCAAGAGCCTAGGTGATACCAAGCATCTAAAGCCCTGTGTTTGCTCAAATCTTTGTATCGGCATTCAGTCATGCCAAGGAGAAAATCTCTCTTGGAATGAAACTAGCCAAAGATTGTCCTTTCAGTAATAGATATTTTGTTTTAAGATGGAAGAAGAATTATTTATCTTGGGAGTGGGGTGGGACAATTATGTGCTTTCATTTGTGTGGATTTAACATTTAAAATTCAAACATGATGGATGATCTTTATATGCTCTCCTCTTTACGATCTACTATTGTATCTAGCTAGATGTTCACAATATGTGATATCCTGCTTCAAAAGGATTCTCTGCTGATGAATCTAGTGGTTTTTTATCAAAGTAATATAGGGTCGTCATAAAGTTGATATTGATAACTCTAAGCTGTATTTGTGAATATTTGCCTTTGCCCAGGACAATGTTTACATAATTTTTGCTGCATTTTTGCTAGATCTGGGTTTGATATCAACTGTAAGCTTACATATACAATTGGTTAGATTGTCAACCAGTTAGTCTTTATTTTCTTTTATATCTATGCTTACTTATTTAAGTCAAAATATGTGTTGTGATTTTTTTTTCAAAAAAAAAAAAAAAACGATTCTTACGCTACAATGGTGCATGTTGCAGGACGATTGGCCCTGAAATGCCATCAGCTGAGTTACTTGCTGCTGCAGCAAAATTAACTGAAGCACAAGCTGAACTCAGGTGATTTTGAGATGTTCTTCCAACTGAGGTTTATTTTAAAATTGGATGCCAAATAATAGTTTAATTATGCTGCTTTTATAAGTTTGTATTTAAAATTTAAAGTGCAATGATGCAGCCCTATATGGCTCTTTTTGACATTAAAATCCTCAGAGAAGCTGAATTGGAGGAAGATTCGGAACTATTTATAGGACCTCCCCCACCTGCTGTGGTTGCTGAAGCTGAATCAGCAAATGAGGCTGAACGTTTTGAAGAGGTTCGTACTTTTGCTTATGCTTAATTGTATTTTATATGTGTTTTCACTCATAATTAACCAAGAGTGTCTATGCAATTGAGCGCGTTTGAACCAATACAGCTAAATTGTTTTTATTCTCTCTTCTAGGTGGTGTTTGGCTTGACTATTGTCTGCATCACTCAGTGATTTATATGTCTGGTTGCAATTAATTACTGAGACTGATCAAATTTTGACATTTACTTGATCAGGTTACAAGAATTATGGGTGTTGAGGGTGATTCTCCCTATGACATTGTAGGAGTCAACCAAAAAATGTCTGCTGATAATATAAAGAAAAGGTAAGGTTATTTGTTATCATTCTTTGGTAACACAAAATGAGTTATCACAGTGCTGAACATACTCAACTCATGGAAATTTTGGGTATGAGGTTCTTTGGGATTTAAATTGCAGAAAGAATTTTCTTTGATGAGATTTATTGTTCAGCCTTGTTTAACTTTCGGGCAGGTTGGTTTGATGGCTTTTTCCCTCTTTGAAGAAGTGGGCTGTTTGTGGAGCATTTGTCACCAAGTTTTATTTTCATATTTGTAATTGCTAGGAGAGTAGATATGAATAGTCATGAAAACATTTGTGGGGTGTGTTTAAAATGTTGGAAATTGTGATCTTTTTTTCCTTCCTTTTTTGTCTCATAGGTGCAAGAATATTATCTACAATATTATCTACCTTCTTAATATTGCTCTGAAGTTATTGTGATCTTAGGCGAATGAACTTATTTCTTCCTCTAAAAAATTATCTACCATTTTAAGGTGGATCTGAACTTGACTTAAGCAAATGTTCTCACGGACCATAATTTCCCTAGGTACTGGAAACTGTCTCTTTTGGTGCATCCAGACAAGTGCTCTCATCCTCAAGCCCATCAGGCATTCATCAAATTGAACAAGGCTTTTAAAGAGTTACAAGATCCAGAGAAGGTGAGTCTTACATATCATGAAACGTTTATTTGTTTATTCAGCTGACATACATTGGATGCTTTTCTTCCCCTCTGTTTTTTTTTTTTTTTGGGTGGTTATTGTATGATAAGATGAAACCAGGACCCATGCACCTTTTCCAGTGTCAAAACTTGGTTTGTGGAATCAATTTCAAAGATCCACTATTGCTACATGTTGTTTGTATGTTGTCCTTTTGGCGGATCAAAGATCCCCCCCCACTTTTTTTTTCTAATCTTGCTAACTGCTTTTGTAGCGTAAAGTGCTGGATGAGAAAATTAAACTCAAGGAAGAACAGGAAGAACTTAAGGTTGGTACTTCTACAAGTATGAGGTTTAATGTATATGCATGTTTTTGGCCACTGCACTTTGTGAATAACCTCTATTGCCATAGGTCGAGTTGCAAGCTATGTGTGAAGCTGCAGAATGGAGAAGAAAGCAAGGTGAATTCTATATGGTTTACCTTTTTTTTTTCTGTTATGTTCAATGGTTCTTTCTCAGATGGTTACAGATTCAAAGTTTTTATTTTTTATTTTAATATAATTGAGAACTGCTCGCCAGTCATTTAGTTGGTTAAATATTAGTATCACTGTTGTGTGATTTTTATAGTTTGAACCTCGCAAGGTGAATCTAGGTGCCAAGTTATCTACTCGCTGACTTGAAAATGCATGGTTGCATTGAGCACTCAGAGAGTTACTGATTTCAGACCTTCTATTCAGATATTTAAAATAATGGCCCTCTACATTCTGTTGTTGGGGCTAGATGCAATCAGTCCTACCTCCCTTGTCACAGACATCTCATCTGTGTTGTTCAGGCATCATGCTACCGCCAGAAAGTTTCATGATAACGATGAAGTGCATACATGAATGAAGATGGTAAAAGGGAATATGATGATAATTAAAGCATAACAGGTCAAAATGATGGCGCAGTCGGGATTGTAGCTTGATTTTTAGATTTCTCTTACCATCTTGATCCAAATACCTAGAGAATTTCTAATGAGCTTTTTCTAAACTAATGCAAGTTGCTAGTGTGGATTCATCCCTTATCTTTGTTTTAAACCAAGAATCTTTTTTGTCAGCGTTTTGTGTTCATTAAAGCAGCACTTCCTCGTCTGAAAGTAAGAAAGCTTTTCTCTTGCAGGCATATCAATGGAAGGTGATGATGAGCTCCTGGCAGAAATGGAAGTTAAAGTTGCCCCAAAAAGAGATGAATGGATGACCACATTACCTCCTGAAAGGAAGGTAAGGCCCTTTGGTCCCTCAATTGTCTCTGTACTCCTGCACGTCTCTGGCAAAGTTTAGTTCCTTTTTTTTGAAGTTCTAATATCTTTTTGAGGAATCTAGATTTTCATATTTATAGGAGCTTTTATAGGTACTTCGAGTAGTAAATCTCTCTTTTTTGTCCTCATCAGCCTGGCATGACCATGCAATCCTCAAGATTCAGCAAGAGTTCTAAAGAAGGACGCGGTGATACTAGTGTTTGGACAGATAGCCCTTCAGATAGAGCTCAAAAGGCAAAGATGAAGTAAGAATGCTCATTGATGTTTGATACTGCTCTGTTTTTCCAGGAAATTCCCAACACAAGTGCACGCTATTTCCTTTTTCTATTGAACCGGTCACTCATTTTATTACTTGGCAGTTACCTGGAAGCATATAATGAGGCTACAGCACTTGCTTCAAATGAAGAAGAAAGGGAAAGGGTGAATGCAGACGCAGAATTGGTAGACAAATACAACAAGGTAAAACGATCAAAGTCTTTGGTGCAAAAGCACCGAGAAGAGGCTGTTAGTCATTCGAAGAAAAAGTCCAAGCAGGAGTCCGAGAAAGAAGAGTGGGTTGGAAAACACCCGTGGAAGCCTTGGGATCGTGAGAAGGACCTGACCGCTGGAAGGCAAAGAGCCAAGTTCGATGCGGACAACATGTCTCAGGGTTTGTCTTCCAGGTTTTCATCCGGGACCTTTCAGAGGAACTTCCTTTAGGCCACCTGTCAGATGGACCAAAAACTAGAAGAAATAGTACAGATCAGTTGCGGCCCGCATATGCTCTCGAGCCCAAGCGAGCCACGGTATGGCGAGCGGCCACATGGATGAATAATCCATCTCTAGTTGTTTACGCGTATACGGTGTTGGGTAGAAAACTTGCGTTACTATGGCCGGTTAGGTAGATGGAGGTTGATGCTCATGGGCCGTCTTTGTTTGGGCTGGGCTTTACAAATGAACAGCTATGGTAACCAAAGCCTTATGCCTGATTCTAGTGGAACAGCTATTAGCTGGCCCTGAGGGAAAGCCTTATGCCTGGTTGTGGTAGAGCATCGATTAGCTGGCCTTAAGAACCCGAAGTAGTCCATTTCTGTTTGGCCCACTTTGTTGTTTATAATACACATCTGCCGGAGCATTCGCCGTGTGTCGTTCAAGAGTTTCCTGTGACACGTTTCGGCTTAACGGAGTTATGGCCTAATTGCTAGCCGATCTCTTCATCGTTTTGTTTCTTTTCTTAAAAGATTGTTCTCTCTTCTTATCCTCCTCTGTTCTACTTTTATTTTCAATGTACGAGGGCGAAAGAAATGGCTTCAAATTAATTAATCTATTTCATTTCTTTACCGAAATTTTCTGGTTTTTATCCCCCCCAAAAAAAAAAATGCCCACCATAATCGTTGTTTTTAGAAGTTAGAAAGTTTAGGAATGAGGAATTTACGAGATAAGGACATATAACTGATAATCCAGTTAGCCACCCAAGACAATAATAACCTCTGTGTTTTTTTTTTTCTCTCTGTAAGAAAGATGGAACTGCATTAATCAAACAATTACAAACCTATCACAGAACAACGACAGAGAAAAATAAAATATAGGAACAGACAAAGGAATTAACCCCAAAAGCAATCATCAAGCCGTCTAAAGTTGCTGATAGGTGTTAACAAACTTTGGGACTTATAAAGGGGGAGACAACTTTGGTTGTGTGAGAAGACATATCGATATCATATCAACTTTAGTTGAGCCTCTCTATCTCTCTCTCTCTCTCTCTCTCTCTCTCTCTCTCTCTCTCTCTCTAGATGCTTTGTTGAAGTCCTTATCAAATTCCGTTAACCCCTCTCTCTCTTTCTCTGCCCCCTCCATGAAAGGATAGAGAAACATAAGCAATGTTGGATAATATTATGAGGGTGTTTGAAACCTTCTGTAGGATGCATTAATGTACGAGGGACGCAAGCACAACCTCCTCCACTAGTTAGTCCCACAAACCGCCCAAGAAGTGACCACTTTCTTATTTTACATTATTTTCTGTTTGCTTAAGCAAACCCTATCCCCTGTTACAAGATAACTGTCCAGCGTTTGGGAGCTACTGGTGCGTACGGACAGCCTACAAAGCTTCATGTTATACAGGCTCTGTATATGTTGCAGATACTCGGAATTATTATTGGTGATTTATTCTTCCGGTTACTTTGCTTGGGGTGGGACAGGACTCGTTGTCACGCTCAAGCATGACAGTCGACGGACCAATCGGTTGATGATTGTTCACATTTTCGGATATATATTTATCATTCAGCCATCGTTCCAATCGATTATTTTACTTCTTTTGATAATGGACTGGAGGGCACTCAGCACATATATATATGATAAAACAAAGCAATTCGTAGGATATAAAATGATGGGTCATCATGACCGCATTTTTTTTCCCATAAAAAATTGTCCCATAAAAACGTCCATATTCAAAACAAATAAATAAATAACGTTTCATAAAGTGGTAGCTAGACCAAGGATAGAGGACCTTCTGTAGACGCCACTTTGGTACAGAGGACCTTCTGTAGACGCCACTTTGGTACCCCTCAGTGGTACCGTCCGGCCATGATGGCGGCACATCGATAACTGGCCATCAGAAAATGTCACAATTGTCTTGATCAAATGATTTTTATGGTAATACAGAGACTAACACTTCCACACCTTCTGGATTTTTCGATTGCTGGTCGAGAGCTCAGATGTTTTTGCCAAAAACAGTCCCGGTTTGACCTCATAAAGTCAATTGTACAGTACAAATTAATCACTTAATTAATTTCATAGCTTACCTCAGCAGTAAATCATCTAGGCCATGAGTAGGGGCCCACTGCTTCACTTATGCCTCCTACAATATGGAGTAGGGTGCTGCTAATATTGGATAGGTGCAAAATGGGAATTGAATCAATGACAATGAGCAAGAGTTGCCTGAGGAGTTGATCCACTAAATCATTTTGTCTCTCAACAAGAACGTGTTGTGAATTTCTGGGTGCTATTATTTAGTTGAAGATATTAATTAGAAAAAAAAAAACAAATTGGAAAACAAGATCTGTGGATCACAATAACTATCATTGCAATATACTGTTGGTCTTTCAAACATCAAGACTGCGGCACCTTGTTCACACGGGTCATGGTTTCTCGCAAGTCAAATGACTCTCTGCACCCCCGAAGATACTAAATACAATAAGTAGACCTCATCTTTATATGCCTCTTGCTTTTTTTTTTGGGGGGGGGGGGTTATGACATAAATTTAAACGCCATCATTTCTATGCTTAAAACGGCAACCTAAGAAAGTAGGATCACCATGGAAATGCTTTAACTCGTTTTGTTAAACGAGAGAGAGGATTCATGATGAAGAAGATCGATTTTTTGGACCCAAAATCCCAAGGATGGATGGATATTGAAAAAGTTCTGGACAAAAATGAGGAAGATGTTGCAATTGCACGATAATAAACCAAACTCGAGCGACAAGGAAAAACAATGAATTCCAGGAGCAAGTTGCACACGTCCCCGTCCGATAACTGTCACTTTCGTGCGTCAGTTAATCAGGAGAATCTAGCACACGCTTTCCAGAAATAAAGGCCGGCCCTCGTCTCGACGGAAAATGCTCGACTTCTACTAATGACTGGCATGTTTGGTTATATTTTTGTCTCGTTTGTCTATTAAACATGTAAAGAACTCTCCAAAGTGAAAGAGAAAAATAGGACATGGTTGTAGGTCTTCTACCATGTTTGGTAGGTGTTCTACACTAATGGAAAAACATACAATAGAAAATTGTAAAGGCACAAAGTCGGTAGATCGCATCAGATGTCAATGATATCATTGGATTGGATTCATGATATGTGTTGTAAATGACTTGGGACCCATAATGTTGCTTGCCACACAAAAGTAAACAATAATAGAATTTTCGAGGAATGTTTTGTATTTCAAAACATACAATATATTTTGGTTATTTTTGACCTTTCCCTCGCGATATTTTTCCAGAGGAAGTAAGGAGAGAGAGAGAGATAATTAAGTAAATTCAAGATAATTGATGTAATTTCATATGTTAGCATTTTCTTTTTTGCAGGGAGAAAAAAATGAAACAGGGTTCACAGTCTAATGGTTGAGTTTGCATCCATGCAGCGTCTGAACGTCAGTTCAAGAATTTTCCAGGCCACATTTAGAACATGTCCTTACATAAGATTATGGACGTTCATATCCACTATAGACTATATTTTGTCAACGTCGAGGGTGGCTTTCTCAGGCCACACTGGATAATATTGCACCGACTTACAATGGAGATTTCGATACGTTTTAGGCTTATGGTAAGCCGAAAGTAGAAACTAGAGAGCGGTAGCACCAACAGATAAGAGATTTGTCGGTGATGTCAATTTCAATGATGACTAAATTAATGAATGCAAGGGAAAAAAAAAAACCCTCCTTAATTAATCAGCGACAAGTGAAAGTAAAAGGAAGAAGAAACTAATTTCGAACCCTTAGGTAAAATTCTGGCCTTATCGGAACCGTTTGATTTGATATCTGTTTTCTCAAATTATGATCAAGAACCCAGCTTTATGCTATTCTACTTGAGAACCCATTTCAGTTTCTATATCTATATATAGTCTTTACTTAGTTGGTCAATGACTCCGTCCTAATAGAGCCAAGAAGTTGATGAGTAGAATAGTCCATTACTAATTAAGTAGACTAAAGGAGGACATGGTACACATAAAGTATAATCAAAAAGCAACCCTGCCATTTGAAACCCAAAAATCATGACTAATTTTGTGTTTCTAAGTTAATTAATGCAAAAGATACAAATTGAGGTCCGTACAAAGACAGGCCAGCCCGACAAGAGGACTAACAGAAAGGACACAAACTCGACTTTTTCTCAAGTCCCACTTCTCATTCTTCTAGATAGACAACGAAAAATGAACAATATTTTTCTATCATTACTCATTAAAGAAAGAAGGTTGTAAAGGTTCCATACAAGTTTTTATCTCTATCTATGCCCATTTACAAATAAAGTCGCATCTACAACATTCGATAATAATTAATGAATGGCATGTAAGATTGTTATAAGGGTAAATAAAGAAAGAAATCCTCCAAAGGTAGATGTAAGAGAGAAGGGCAACGGTGATCAGCTTATAAAAAAGGCGGGGTGGGAATCACTGAGAAGCCTAGAGTTTCTGTTTTTCTTTTGGGTTTTAATGTCCTCCTAGTCTGACCCCCCCCCCCAAAAAAAATCCGGCTTTTTTAAGTTAATTGACTTACCTAGAGACCTAGGGTCTCGAAGACGAATCCGGTAGAAACAAACCAAATCATTGACAAAAACCAAAATCCAAAACTCAACTCTGTATTCTAATGCTGAAAATGATAATTACAGAAGAAGCTTGAGCAAGGCCAACAACCAAGTTAAAAGGAGTAAAGGAGTAAAGGACAATGCATTCAATTGGGTCACTATTGCTTCGAAAAGTACATATTATATAAGGAGAACAAAAATGATTGGTTTTGACATTGACATGTAGAACATTCTGACACCTGGCGATAAAAGAACGGTGCCGAGTGACATAGGGCGGCGCACTGAACGGAAAAGGGGGAGCTGGACATGGGGAGGAAGAAAATCGCAAGAATATGTGATAGAACATATATACAAAACAATTCCATTAAGATCGCCTCTTAATTTAAAAAAAAAAGATATATAAAAAAAATTAAATATAAACTTATATTATTTAATTATAATTATTAATTATAAAAAATATATTAAATATAATTAATAATTATAATCATGTTTATAAATATATATTTATATCTGCACCCTTTTTTTTATTTTTTATTTTTTTATATTCACCAACATCTTTGTATATGAAAATGTGATAGGGTGTTTTTTACAATATAAAATGGCAATGACTGGAGTTAAAGTGTGGGAAACACAAATCTTAGGATACAAAATAGCGGCCGGAAGAAAGAGGGTGGCGTGAAAATTTGGTGTCACGCCGTCCAAATAAACCTTTCATCCATCTGCCACCCCACGCGCAATCAATAACTTCCTTCTTCCATATGTGTTTGTGTATATATATATATATATATATATATATATATATATATATATATATATATATATATATATAACATGCACTAGAGCTAGTATATAAATATAAATCTCTATGCATCTCTTTCTTGCACAGGGAGAAAAAAATTATATTCTCCAGCATCTTGATACATCTCTTTTGCATATTAATGCTCCTTAACTTTACAACGACATTCATACCAAGCCATCTCGCTTTCTCCTCTCCTCATCTTCCTGTATCCCCGATCTCGTGGCAGTGCAAGAATCCACCCTCTGTCGCAATTCTTCTGTGAGTATCGTTACTTTGATGTATCAGTTACATATATATATATATATATATATATTCATATCGTTGAGGCTAGAATGATTAATTAGAGAGTTGCTATTGCTATGTGTTAGGTGTAGCAAGAAACATTGAAAACTTCAATCTTAGAGCTAGGTATTGGAAAATGACATTCTACAAATGCACAAGACGCAACCATACGAATTAGCATTGCAATTATGTGATTGTAATGCAAATCTTGCCCACATAATTATCAGTTGAATGACCTGAGTCTTGACTGGCACTGTACTAGCAGCACGAGCTGGGTGGGGTGTGTGAAAACGTGAGTGCACACCAGAAGCCGTGAGTGCACTGCACTCAAAGAAACAGAAACGTGCTTGTGCCAGCCAGCAAAGTCAAGCTTTTCGGCCACCTTTTGTGTTCAATAAACTTTGCCCAAGTTCATGCATCAAAAGGGCGACAATGGTGCAAACTTGGGGAATAAAATCCATGTTTCCTTTAACTTTGGTGGGTTCCACTAATGGTCTGCCATTCTAATTATACTATGGAATGGGGCTTCAATTTTAAAGCTTTTGAGTACACACGAAGGACCAGGTTAAGGCACATCATCATGGCTACACTAAATTGGGGATTGGATATTTGAGTATAGACTGACAATGATAACCAAAGGCAAACATGTGCGTGGAACTTCAACTTCCTTCTATTACAACTTTTGCTATTACATTACATTTAATATTCGGCCAGCCATTCATATCTTTCAAAACTTTCCTTTGATGCTAACTTGAACCACTGCGGTAAAAGAGCCTTTAAGCTTGGTTTTTGCTTCAACTTTGAAAGGATTTTTCCTTAGATATATTTACTTCTTGAAATTAATTACCAACATATAAGGGAAATGGTTGAAAAATCCTTAATTAAAAAGATACATAATTTCGGTATTCAAATTTGTATCCTCTCCTTCTCTCATCATTTCTTACTCAGGAGACTGAGGATTAATTATCAGTGGAGATGGAATCATGTGTCCCACCGGGATTTAGATTTCACCCGACCGAGGAAGAGCTTGTGGGGTACTACCTCAAGCGAAAGATTAACGAGTTGAAAATTGATCTAGGTGTTATCGTTGACATTGATCTCTACAAAATGGAGCCATGGGACATCCAAGGTAATTGAATTATTGTTTAACAGACAGCTTGCTAACATTTGAGATCAATATGTGGCCTTATTTGTACACGGAACACTGAAGAGATATGTCTGTGCATGAGGTCGACTCATATATGTTTCAATAAGAAGTATGACTAGTCTCATATCTCTAATTAATTGATATGCTCAAACCTTTTTATGTCACCTTCATTCCAGGCTAAAGGTTCATTACAAAAACCCATTTTTAACCATCAAGGTTGGTATTTCAGATATTGACGCACAAAACTTTCCTAGGTGCTATGATGGTCAAGAAATGGAATACGGATCATTGAACCTCAAGAACTTTGACAGTATTTGGTTTAGGTCGGCATGCATATTCAACTGGTCAACTGGCTTGCTAGAGTGATGGGAATGGGCCTAATTTACAAAGAAAATAACTGCGTTAGGCACTTAAGATGATTCTACTGACTACCACTAGACCAAATTTAAGGGTTTGTGAGCCAACATATAATTTGCTTGCTACACATTTTCTTGGCTTTTTACAGCGAGGTGCAAGCTAGGATATGAGGAACAAAGCGAGTGGTACTTCTTCAGTCACAAGGACAGGAAGTATCCCACGGGAACGCGGACGAATAGAGCGACTGCTGCCGGATTCTGGAAGGCGACGGGAAGGGACAAGGCTGTGCTGTCCAAGAACAAAATTATTGGAATGAGGAAGACCCTAGTATTCTACAAGGGTCGTGCACCCAATGGAAGGAAAACTGACTGGATCATGCACGAATATCGGCTTCAAACATCTGAACATGGAACCCCTCAGGCATGTTTTTGTTGATAATTTTTCTTTTTAAGACCATCTTAATTATGCAGTATATATACATGTTCGGACATTATTGTTCTCTAAATTGCAAGCAGTCAAGCTAACATCAGAAGCCATATGCATGCAGGAGGAGGGCTGGGTCGTCTGCCGGGCATTCAAGAAACCAATCCCTAACCAAACCCCGGGTTTTGAAGCTTGGAATAACGCATATGGAATTCGCAATGTCAATCACTTTAGGCCCCTTTTTGCACCCGATACCATAACCGCAAACCACACCATAGACCCGAATCAAGGTGCAAGTTTTCACGGGCCCATTGGCTCGGATCCAGACCCCTTGTCGAGCCACACAGTCTTGGAAGATAATCAACACCTCATAGAGCTTCCACAGCTAGATAGCCTTAGTACTCCATCAACCAGTTTTGCAACAAATGAAGGCAATTTCCAGCCAAAACAATTTGTTGAAGATTACGATGAAGAAAGAAGCACTAGCAATATTATTAGTTCCCAGTTGATGGACTGGAAGAATTTCGACAACATAGTTGCATTGCAAGCGAACGTTTTGTCATCCATACCACCAAGATCTGAGTTAGAAGCCCAAGACCATGTTAACCATTTCCTTGGTTACTTTCCTGACGTGTAACAAAAAGAAAAAGTTCCTGCAACACAAGACGATGAGTTCAAACTTCAAGTGCCTTGTTTATAATCTCGTGTGTTTAGAGTAAGAAAGAACATGTTGCGATTAAGGAAAATTAAATATCTTATATAATTAAGTTTAGACTTTAGAGTGTTAGTTAGGGTGAAAGTTTTAATTCACCTGGTCCTGTCTTTATTTTTCTTTAAAATAAACAAAAAAATCTTCATAATTGTAAATTATGCATCATTGCATGCATATATATATGCACTTGTGACTTTGTGTCTTCATGATGCTATGTTCGTATATAATTAATCAATCACTGTTTCTCTAGTCGTTGTGTTTGCACTCTTGTACTCGTGAATCATGGTCACTCTTTCGATAACCGTCACTAATGTCCATCGCTCCTGGGATATGGCCGATTATTATGTGCATATATGTAGGTTTTCTTTTAGCCTTTTCTGTAGGCAATGATTAGTTTAGATATGGATTCGAGCCACTGAAAACATGCACACACACACACACACGCACGCACCGAAAACGTGCAGACGACAACAACAACAACAACAACAAGTTATAACTTTAGCTAGTCCAGAGTCGTCTCAAAAACTAAAGGTCTCGAGTTTAAGTTTTAGTTCAAAGAAAAAACAAACAAAATTGTACATTAACCCCAACTTATGGAAACTTCACATGATCTTTAAATTTATGACCTACCTTAAAGAAATGTTATGCCAACAGGTTAAAGGCAATATAATTGCAATTTTCATCTATTAAAAAAAACAAAAAAAAAAAAAAACCCTAACTTGCCTTGTATAAACAATTAACAAAAGTGGGGGGTGGGGGGAGGGAAATATTGACAGGGAGACAGATGTCGTTCGGCAGGGCGTCCTGTCTCCGAACCAGATTCACGTTCATCCCACACAGATTGTTGGGCCGATGGTCGATCCAATTGGTTTTGATGTTTCCCTAATATGAGACCGAATCAGAAAAAGTACATGTGGCCCAACTGTATTTCAATCCTTTTACCTGTTGGAGGCCCAAATTGTATACACGCGCCCCCGTTTAGCCCATTAGAGGCTCATGATGAAAGCCCAAAAATATTACAAAACACTCCCTTTTCCTTTCTTTTCTTTTCTTTTCTTTTTTTTTTTTAACTTCTAAATTCACTAGCTGGTCGGAGTATAACTGTAGAAGTGTGGAACAAATATATCTCCTCTGATAATTTTTTTCTTTTTTTTTTATAGAAATAGATCATTTACAACGAATAAAATCATTCAGTGGTCTCTTAACAAAAAAAAAAAACAAAATTCTAATTTATTTTTTATCTAATTATATTTTTAAAAGATAAGTAATTATAAATTTATAAGCATATGCTTTGCGGTTTTTTTTTTTTTATCTTTCGTTTTTTTTTAATCTGCGAAGACTAAGGATCAAATTATATACCTATAATTAAGAAATTAAATAATTTTACTCTACATCTAGTAGCTAAAATTTGTAGTTTGAATGTTGTAGCCAGGTAGAAAATGGCGAAAGAGAAAGAGCTCTAATCCGTTTGCTTGTGTCTTGGGGAACAGCCTGCAGTTGACTTTGAGCCCATCTCAGGAACAGAGTTAAAAGACATTAGTCACAGGTGATGTTCAGAATATCCCTTGTCCTCATCTTAAGCATATTCTACAATGATTTGTTAGCTTGTCCGCCGTAACAACCTAAAAACCCAATATATGGTTTTTATTTTATTTTATTTTTTTTCTCGCCATTGGAATTTAAAATATAAATTATTTATTACCCCATACGTTTACGAAAAAAAAAAAACAAACTTTTACAAACAAAGATTATATAAATGTACTCCAATAAAATAAAATAAAATAAAATAAGAGAAAAATAAGCTCCTCAGTAAGTAAATCAAATTCCGAACATAAGCCTTGCATTTATTCGACTCTGCTGGCAAAAGGAAGGAAGAAAAAAAAAAGAAAAGAAAAAACAGAACTCAATCGGAACTGGGTTATTTCAGGAGGATTGGCTTTCTTTCCAGATTTATTATTAATAACAGAAAAGCAATAACAAGAATAATGGCCGCCCCGAGGAGCCTGATCGGCGAAGCGGCGAGCAGCATAGGGGCGGCGGCAATGAGGGATGAAGAGAAGGCGGAGGAGGAAGATTCGCCGTCGGGAAAAAGGCCCAAGTTCGAACGGTTCCCGTTTACCAGATGGGAATTTTCCGCTGCTCTCGGTGTCTTCTTCCTGTTCTCCGCCGCCTTGTTTTGCGTCTATTCGACAATGCCCGCCGCCCAGTACGGCAAGCTCAGGCTCCCCCGTAGTCTCTCCGATCTTCGCTTGCTCAAGTATGCTACTGCTTCTTCTTTTTTGTTCCTTTTTTCAAACTTCTTAGTTTTATGAATTGAGTTTTTTCTGGGTTTTACAAATATGCAATTCTTTTCATGCTAGACCTATGTGTGCCCTGTTTTTGATTCTATGTGTTTGCAATGTATACATTGGAAGTTTGTGTTCTGAAGTTAATAGCCATTTTGATGCTCGTTGCAAAGCTACGTTTACTTAGTGGCAAACTGCTGCATTTTTTGCCTTTCTTGTGTTATTTCTTCGTCATTGGCCCCTCTGCTTAATTGTTTTCGTTAACCATATGTTCAGAGAACATTTTGCAACGTATGCGAATGACCATCCAGCACAATTCGTCCTGGGCTACTGCTCAATTTATATCTTCATGCAGACCTTTATGATTCCCGGAACAATTTTTATGTCATTACTAGCTGGAGCCCTTTTTGGCATCGTTAGAGGCCTTTTCTTAGTTGTCTTCAATGCCACTACTGGAGCATCTTCCTGCTTCTTCTTGTCAAAGATAGTTGGAAAGCCTATCGTTACTTGGTTGTGGCCGGAAAAGTTGAGATTTTTTCAGGCAGAGGTATTGCTTTCATTTTATGTAGCGCCAACTATTCTATTCATGTCAAGTTTCATTCTTTGTTTCTTTCTCCACGACGTCCTTTTCATTGATGCATACACTAATCAGGATTTTTGGGATACAGATAGCTAAGCGTAGGGATAAGCTGCTGAATTACATGCTCTTTTTGAGGATAACTCCATCATTACCCAATCTTTTTATAAATTTGGCATCTCCAATCGTCGGCATACCCTTTCATGTCTTCTTTTTGGCTACTATGCTTGGTCTTATTCCAGCCTCCTATATCACAGTCAGGGTAAGTTTCTTGTAGTTATACAATGGTTATCAATAAAGTTATCTCTTCTTCTTCATTGATGAGCGAGAACAAGTATATTTTTTTCTTCTGTACATTGCATCTTTATTCTTTCCTTGGAGTTGGCTGGCCACACCCATTCCATTTTAGTACCTTGACTAAAAATTCTCATTTCTTTAGAGCTTCTTCTGATGTGTTTATCTTAAAATGGAGCTGGATGGCAATCAAATAAGTCTTGTGATTTTTCACAAAATTTCTGAAAGACAAGCTCTGTTTAACAAGTGCAAATCAATGAATATGACTTCTAACTTGATTTACTTGTTCCTTTCTGACCCCATTATCTTAGACTGTTATGGTCAACAGTCAACACCTTTTTGTTGATTTAGAATCTAAAACTTGCAGATATGTTTTTTCTTTCCTCTCATTAAATAAATGTGAAAGAATTATCATAATTTATATGTTTGTTAAGGATTGTGCGCTGTTCTGTTTTACTGGCAAATGGGCTTTGCTTGATAATACACTATTCACTATACTGTTGGTAAAACATGCTTAGAGACCTTGAAAGAACTCATATTGGATCCTTGGAAATGAGTCTATAATGATCATTCTTTTACTTGGTTTTCTTTGTAATCTTGGTGAAGTAGTCCAAGAATTTTTTTTTCTATTTCTTTCCATCCTGATCTTGGATTATGCTGCCATCCATGGACTGGACAAACAGATTGATGAACTGATGGTAGTTGTGACTAGAGTGCCAAACACGTTGTTTCTAGCTGGTAGATAATAAGGATGTTCCTGATGGCAGGGAAGTCATGTATGGTTGCATGCAATGATCCTGTGGCCATGTTTGAAATGAGTAGGTCATAGATCTCTCTCACATGTCCGCTTGAGCTTGCACACACACACACACACACACACACACAAACTGCTTTTGTTGTCTTCTGTGATGTGATGGTTGTTTTGCCTTTAGTTTTTTTTGTTCACTTACTAACACTAATTGCAATGCTGTGGCTGCTTTTCCTTTCCCTTTATTTTCAGGCTGGCCTTGCTCTTGGAGATCTTAAGTCCGTCAAGGATCTGTATGATTTTAAAACTTTGGCTGTGCTATTCCTTATTGGATCTGTCTCCATATTTCCTACCCTCCTAAAGCGAAAACGCATATACGAGTGAAGGCTATGTTAGAGGCTTCTCTTGTACACTGAGGGCAGCTTGAAAGAGATTTTCTGTAGCATTTGCCGAATAGGAGATAAAAGAGTAAAGAGTGATAGGGTGGCATTCATACTTCTGCCAGAGTGCCTGGAGGTAGTCAGCAAGCCACCTTGCGATACGCATGGGATTATTACTTCTCACCCATTATAGCGGTAATTACCAAGATAGAAATTTTTTCCTATTTATCTGTACCTTCCACCTTTTTCTTTGAAATTTTATTTTGTATGATCTACCGACTCTGATTACTTGTATTGTTCAGAGCAAGAAATCTTTTAGGAAGTGGTGTAATGTCAATTCAAACAAAATTTGTTAAATTGTATCGTTGTTGGTCATGTAATATAGCATTCAGAGGCTGACACCATCAGCATCCCATTGTCCGGTGTTCTTTTCTGTTTGGACGATTCATTAATCGACTATACCGTGACGTTGAATTGTGTGCTCAAACAGTTGACTTGGAAAATTGCATGCACAATTGCGATTTGACCCTTTTTAAAGTTGTTTTATAATTCTTGAGATCCATCAGATTTAGGGTCGGCATTAGTGAAAATGAAGCCTTGGAACATGAAAAGGAGTATCTGATGAAACTGAACAAGCCTCACAAATTCTCTATCAAAAAAATAAAAGTGTTGCAAGTTTCGTTTGCAAAAATGCATTGGAAGGAGCCCGAAGCCCTCTAATGAGAATATGGGTTAAAAATACTCGATGTTTATCATACAGACACTGGCATACATATGCCTCATTGATATATAGAATGTATGAAATAATTTCACAACGTCGATTCACACTGTTGGCAACAGGAACTAGAATCCGACCCAGGTCAAAGACTACTTTGCGAAGGAAATTAGACTACAACGTGAAAAGACAGGGAACTTCACAGAATATTGGATGTAGAATTCAGTGCACTCCCCTGAGCTCGGGGGGTTCCTCCAAAAACTAATGGATGGTCTCCAATCCTACGAGTCAAGTGTAACATATGGATAGTCTTCATATCCTGTGATGCCTGTTATCCTTATCCGCGAATTTGGCTGCAAAAAAAGGGTCATTTTCAGGTTAAAGCATTGAGCAGACTTATGTAACGCATTGTAACAGGATGAGGTAATGAACGACTTCGAGTTTTCACGTTTCAATCAGATTGGTACTTTGATTGGGGTCATTTTCTACCATATTTGCAAAATTCCAAGGCAAACCAATTCAATTGTATTTAAGAAATTAATACAAAAATGCCAGACAGAGAAAATATATAGAGTGGGTGTTCCAATTTTCGAAGTTTCCAACGCACGTTGCTTTCCCCAACTTTGAAGAGGCTTTTTTCCTTGTCACTTGAACCAGATAAGATCCAGGCGATAATGGAGCAATCTAACTTTTGCTCCTAGACTCACCATTAAGGTTATAGTTACGAACACTAGAGGAATGACACAAATGCATGTATCGCATTCAATTATACCAAGCTTCTACACAAGCTGTAAAAACTTCCGGGTTAGGGAGCTCTTTTCTTTCCTTCGTTTACCATAACATGGTGGGAGGTGGAATTTGGAGGTATGCAAACTCGCCATAAACTATAATTTTCACTAGAGAAGATAATGGTGCTCCCAAAAGTGTTCAGCTAGACATAGCACCTCAGTCTCCAGAAGCTGCAGTCATTCCTAAATGACTATTGGTTTTGTTGGTTAAACAGGTGCAAATAGACTGAACAAAAGCTCCATTGACGGTCTTAAATGGAATGGCAACATACACAGAGATAAAGGTGATTAACAGTGTAATAGCAAAGCTTCCAATAGCTACAAAATGGGAAGTTGAATACTGCATCTCACTCACTTCCCCTCTATGCATAGCAATGCTTGGGCCTATAAACTATATAAGCCCAATTCCATCCATTCAATACTCGATCCAATCACTCAAAGCCTAATAATTGTCCAACTTACCATACTTAACTCAGTCCTAATACCAAAATTTGAAACAATGATTTATATAAATATAACTAATTAAAGAAACCAAGACTCTGACAGACATTTCTTTGGCTGACTCAAACAACTTTACACACAGAGAAATAATGACCATAAAAGTATACCTGCCGATGACCAATATTTCTCCGGTAGTTTTTCTTCTTCTTGTACTTAAAGACAATTACCTTGGGATTCAATCCCTACATTAAAATACATGAGTTTTGAGTAACAAGTCAATGAGCAAGTATGAATTAGAAGAAAACACAAAGGAAGACCATGAAACATTGGAGGGTGGTGAGACTACCTGCTCTTCAACTACAGCATGAACAGCAGCATTAGTCACCACTGGTTCTCCAATGTAGGTGCGAGTTCTTGTTCCTATGAGTAGTACCTTGTTCAGGGTAATCTGCAAAGAATCAAAACATGAATGATTTGGACCAAAGCAAAAATGCAAGATGGGAAAAAACTTAAAATCAAAATACTGATCAGAATGGTTGTCCTTTGCAATCCCAGGACAAAGGCAGACCGCACAGGAGAACAATTTTTACAACATACGGTACACGAGACAAGCAAAACCAAACACAACTATAAGAAAGATTTTAAGTAAGCAAGATTACCAAAGAAGGTGTTTAACACCCATACCTTATCATTGGATTTTGCGCCTTTCAGCCTCTGAACATAGAGAAATCTACCAGGAATGACAATATACTGGCGACCCCCAACCTGAACAACACATTAAACACGAGCACAACATTATAAAGGTCTTACGATAACAAAAAATATCAGCAAGAAAACCACAATAGATCATTTTCGCTATCACAAATTCACTTGAAAATAATTTTTAAAAAAAAAGGTGAACTTTTCCGATTTACCCGAAAAAAAGAAAGACGAAAAAAATAACAAATAAAAAAAAATTTACAAAAGGGACATCATGGGTTCCAAGAATTATGCATGAATACCAAAAATCAAGATAACTCCAAATCTGCATTTGAATTACAAAACTACATTCAAAGATAATAAACTCACTACATTGTTCAATCCCAACAAAAATATCAAAAAATAAAAACGGAATTTAGAAATAAAAATAAGATAGCTCTACAAGTGCGCAAAAGAATCTCACCATAACAACAGCGAAAATCTCTTCACGCTTGGGCACTTCTTTCGCAGCTTCAACAATCTGCGAGGGCTCGGGTTCAGGAACGGACTCGGGCGTATCGGGTTCGGCCTCAAGCACTGGCGCTTCAACTTCAGAAAACTTGGGGATGGGCAGAAATAGGGTTCTTGGGGATATGTGGGTTTTGGAGAGAGACCCAAAACTGGGTTTGGGTTTAGGGTTGAAAATGGGTTTCGAAAAAGATAATGGAAGTTTGTGATTTGAGATTTTGCATTGAGTGGTGAGAGAAGAGCAGAGAGTCAGGATTGAAGAGGAGGAGGAGGAAGAAGAAGCGGCCATGTTTGCTTTGCTGGTGGTGACCAAGTGAAGTGAGAATTGGTACTTCCGTTTGTATTTTGTTTTTAACTCGAACTGGAATTACCGTTGTGCCCCTGAAAACCAATTTGTTTCAGTTATAAGGATTAAAGGTATATATAAAAGAATAAAATTATTCGTTCCGCACTGTCATTTGGTTTAGAATGAGAACTCGGCCGAACCCCACCAACCCCGCCCCTCCCGGGGGCCCTCTTTGTTTCTGGGGAGAGAGGACAGTGGGTAGTACTTCAAATTTGTTGACAGCATCGAATGATTATGGTCTTGTTGATGGTTTCCAATCTAGCCATTAACCATACTCCAATCTAAGCAAACAAATAAATATAAGCACCATCAAACATAATTATTAACTAAATATGATTATGGCTATCATATTTTAAAGGATTCCGTATACAGCAACCTCATTGGCCCCAAAAAGACTAGAAAAGTCGTGAAGTTAACAGCATCTACACGCCGAATTTACTTCCAAGTTCCAATTCCATGAGCCGATGGCCGTTACAGTTATCCTGTGTTGTCATTGAACCACACGGGAAGAGCAAATCAGCCACGCACGAAACCCCGTCACTAACCACAAACTGCAGAGAGTCCTTCCATCCAAAGCAAAAATTAACTTCAAGAAATCAGCTTTGGCCCTCCCTTTTTCTTTATTTGTCTCCCTACAGTGGAGTTTTGTTGGACTATACCATACAGATGACCGCTTTTTTAGTTGGTATCGGAGGTTGAGGCTTGGACACCAAATGCATCGGCCAAATTGAAGTTCAGATTGCCTCTCATGGTCCTGCTCCTTCCGACCCCTCCGTCACCTGTTCTCATCATTGCGGTGAATTCCGCATAGTCAATTCTCCCATCCTGCCAAGATAAGATATTCACAGCATTGAAATGTTAAACAGGTGGATGAATGGGTAGGACCTGGATCTGCACTATAAAATATAGGTAGACTTACGTTGTCTTGGTCAATTTCTTTGATCATCTCATCCAGGTGAACCTCACCTAAACCAAAATCTTTGCAAGCCTGTTGAAGCTCATCAATGGTGATGTAGCCACTGCCATCTCTGTCAAAATATGCGAAGGCTGCCACTAAATTCTCTTCTCTTTCCATCTTATTTAAGTGCAAAGTAGCAGCAAGAAACTCCCCATAGTCTATTGTTCCACTGTTGTCAATATCGGCCTGTCAGAATTTTCCCATGTCAGCAATTCCTCGCCAAAGCCAACAATGGCACAAGGTGGCAACACAAGAGAAGAAGAACAGTTTCTGAAAACCATAAACAACTGCTCTTTATACTCAAAGTTTCTTAAATTGTTTACCGCATCCATTAGAGACTTGATTTCAGATTCCATTAGATTGGAACCTACTCTCTTCAAACCTACTTTAAGCTCCTCAAATGTTATTGATCCACTATTATCCGTGTCAATCATTTTAAACAATTCTCTCAAACCACCAATTTCTTCTTCAGAAAGTCTTTCCGCTATAACCTGCAAAATCACAATCCCAATGCAAAAAACTGATGCAGAGATTTCGTTAAGTAATGGAATGGTAACTTTTTCAATGTGCAGAGAACCAAAGAAGAAGAGTCATTTCAACTGCCAGATACATTATCCAATGGCCTATATCAGAAATAACACAGAAAATGCCATTGAGTATCATACTATAGCATGCAAATTTCATCTCAAGTGAAAACAAAAAAAGTGCTAACATTTTTCAAGTACATGTGTGTCCCTCTATGAAACTTAACCTCTGCTGGGTTACATTAGCTCCATGTGAACCAATTGCAGCTCAATGGTACTGTATTTGGTGTCTGACAACAACTTTTCAGAAATGCTGAGTTAGGGAGGTTCGACTCAACCTTTTTCACACTGGAAAAGCCATAAAAAATGGTTGAATTGTTTTGAGCACAGAACATGAGGTAATCCCTTGAAAATATAACATAAGCTTAAAGAAATGCAAGGCTTTACAAGCTCAGAATTTCAGGACTCAGAATTGCTCTTGAAACCGATGCAGTTGAAAGAGGCCCACTAATGTTAATGCTGCAGTCAGCAAACTGCATCAGAAAACCCCCAATATTAAGGAGAACCACATGCCCTTTGCCAATATAAAGTCCACTTGGTACGCCAAACAATTAGCTCATTTTAGTTGGTTAAAACTATTAAAAATAGGAATTGTGAAGTATAATTTGCTAGTTAGCAATGAAACATTCCTCGGTAGAATTAATAATCTGACTATGGGTTTGTGATGTGAAATGTGGTGGCATTGCTTATTTTTTCCATTTAGATTTCACCTATGAAGCATGTATCATATACTGACTGAAACCAAATTGCAAAATCAGCATCCCAAATTCTAATGCAAGATGATAGATTATTTTTGCTCAGTTAAGAACTGGACCAGTAGTTATCATAAGTTATTGAAGAGAACTTTTAAATGGCCACGGAAGAAAATAACAAAACAGGAAAATTATAGATGCACAATACCCGCAAAGCCATTTTTTTAAGCTTATTCATTGCTGTGAATTGCTTCATGCGAGACAACACTGCAGAATCCAGAGGTTTGTCTGGTGCAACTCTGTCATCCACAATCCATGGGTTGCCTGACGACGAAAACAATCCCATCATTAAGATTGATCGATATTGAAGATCTTTAGAAGAGAATAGCACATGACAATATTATGTGCCAGCATTTAAAAGAATTTTTTTTCTAAAAAAAAAAAGAGCATCCTGTGACAAGTACTGTATGATTAATATCCTGCTATAGTAAGAATGAAACAACTAACACAAGACTTCATGCGCAGAAATCCTTTTCCTTGGATCCTTCTCAAGCATCTTTCGAATCAAGTCTTTTGCATTCTCCGATATATTGGGCCATGGCTCAGATTCAAAATCTAATTTTCCCTGCAAAATCTGCTTGAAGATCCCCGATTCAGTTTCTGTGGGAAATAGGAAGAAGCAAAAAGTTATGAAAGAAATAAAGAAAATAATTAACATCAGCAATATATCTTGAATCTACAATTGTAGTGATAAAAACTAGTTAAGATCATTACCTGCCCAAAAAGGAGGGACGCCACTTAACAAGATGTAAAGAATAACACCGGCACTCCAGACATCTATTTCAGGTCCATAGTACTTTAGCAGCACTTCAGGTGCGACATAATATGGACTCCCAACTACATCGGAAAAGTACTGCCCTGGAAGGAGATAAGGAAGGGGAAAATGCAATCTATCATCCATATTTGACAAAGAACCTATCTGAGACTGAAGAATCTACAAACGTTTCCAACTACAAAAATTGAAGACGATAAACAAGGGAAACGGAAACCAGAGCAAACTATGATGCCATAGCAAGAGTGAAAGTCAGCAAGTGTGGGAGAAAAAGATGGACAGAAAACCATCTAAATTTCTGTTTCTCATCCATGTGCTCGCGTACTTCTCGGTGTACAAGGCTTTTGAGAGGGAATATGTCCTTCCTCAGAATTCGCTGTATAATATATCCAAGATCATGTACTGTTTGTAAACAGATTGCTGGGCGCCAATAGAAAATAAGAATCCACGTATAAGAAAACCAGAGATAAACCAAGACAAAACAAAAATGCAATTCTTTTGCGACAAAATCCAAGCGCCAAGAAGAAGATTGAGAAGGCACCCAGGAACTGATCATCTTCTATTCAATCGCTATCAAAAGAATTTCTTTATCTAACATGCCATCCCATCTCCACTACTACAATTTCGAGATTCCCCAACAACAAGAAACAAAGAAAATTGGGAAGATACCCATCAACCAAAGACCAAAGAAGTCAAAATCAAATAAGCAGATAAGTATAAAAAAAATTCCATACCCAAAAACAATCAAAATGTGCGAGAATAAAACCGCCAGGTCTTGAAAACTAGAATATCGTGAACCAAGAAGATCCAAAAAGATAACAAGATGGGAAAACAATAAAGAGAGAACCAACCTGGCTTATAGAAGACAGAGAGCCCAAAGTCCGTAGCTTTAAGTTTGGCATCCTCACCAGAGGTATCAAACAAGAAGTTTTCAGGCTTAAGATCTCTATGCATAACCCCTAAAGAATGGCAAGCCTCAACAACCCCAACAATGGTCTTGATCAACTTAGCAGCCTCTTTCTCACTGTAATGACCCTTTGCCACAATCCTATCAAAAAGCTCCCCACCGGCGCACAGCTCCATAACTATGTGCACAAACATGGAGTCCTCGTAAGTGCCCTTGATTTGGACCACATTTTGGTGCTCTGAAAGGTGGTGCATGATCTGGATCTCCCTCCAAACATCTTCATAGTCCTCCTTGCATAAAAGCTTCCTCTTTGAGATTGATTTGCAGGCATACTGGCAATTTGTAGCCTTGTGGGTACACAGAAAGGTGATCCCAAATTGGCCTTGGCCCAGTTTCTTGCCCAACACATAGTGATCTCTCAGTCTTGGGGTTTGATATGGCAAAACTGTTTGTGCGGACTTCGTCGTCGTCGTCGTCGTTGTGCCATGCTTCTTCATTGCTTCTGCATATACGATAAATCTCTCTCTCTCTCTCTCTAAAAATTTTGGATCTGATGTTGTCGGCTTTGCTCCCCTATTCTTGAGGAAAGTCTTTTACTTCTCTCTTTATTTTTTTTGGGTGCTGTAAAGTCGTCAGCGCCACTCTCCAATCAGGCCACTCGAGAATAACTCTTTCTTTTCTTGTTTATTTTCAGTTTTTTTTTTTTTTTTTTGTGTCAGTTATGTTTTCAGTCTTTAATATTTGAGGAACGTGATGAGATGGTTAATTTGTTCGGGGCCCAGCTTCTGCGTTGGTGCTCTCAAGACTTCTGTTTGGGTGAAGGTGGGCGAAAGGTACTCATATTGACTGCTGAATCCCCACCGCCTCAGCAATCCCATCTTGTTTTTTCTTTTGACTTATCATGTGTTTTTTTATATTAATTTGCTTTTATTGACAAAGTCACCATAATTTATTTTTCAAGACTAATTTTGATACGAGTACTCGTGTCAGTCATTCTCCAAGCAACGCCGTTCACTTTCTGGTTTCCTAATCTTCATTTGTTATTTGTATTTTTTTTCTTTCTTTCTATTTTACTGCAATATATGTGTAAATAGTGCTACTGGGTCTTAAATCTCACTTCGGTTGCATTTTTATCTACAGTAAAAACTTAGCATGTAAAAAGGGGTAAAAAAAAAAAACAAGAAGAAGAAGAAGAAGGATGTAGATATTAATAACTGGGGATGTGGGTTATACACGGGCTCTTGGGTGGCAAACAGGCAGTACTTGGAACGATTGCAGCAGCAACTTGCCTTGGAATGCCCAAGCGAGCTAATGGGACTTCTTAAAACAGTATGGTGATTAGGGTGGCATCCCCAATTTTGATTTTGAAGCCAAGAGATTGAGAAAAAAAAAGTAAAAATAAAATAATAAGGGCATACAGATTAGATTCCCACTTATCCATGGACATGTCATCTGACTTTTTGGCATATTTAACCCTTTGGTCTAATTTTATTCCTTTTAATTTTCCGGAATGTCCATTGTTCCCTTGTTTCCATTAGAAGACTAGTAAAAAGAAAAACTCGGACTAAGTCCATGCAACAGGAGTGCATGAACCGCCGCTACGTAAGCTGGTTTTGGTATGATTGTCGTTTTTTCTCTGAGAGAGTCTAAGGATGCACTTCCGAAATTCAGTTTGTGTATTCATAAACTATATTACCTTTTGTATACTTGTCTCAAAATTTAGATCGTACACTGAACTAATTTTTCCAAAATTAAAAAAAAAAGGTAGATTCAAGTAAAAAATAAAAAAAATTTTGATTTTTTATATAAAATATTTTATACTGCATGTAAAAATATGAGTACAATATAATATATATATATATATATATATATATAATTTTTATTTATTTGAATTCACTGAATTTATGTCTTTATATTTAATTTTGTTTATCATTTTTATAATTATTGCTTTTAATAAATTAAAACTAGCCAAATCTGCCTTTTCAAATTCGTTTCGGGAGTCCCATCTAACTTGTTTGGATTTTTGGAAAACCATACTCTCACCTGTTCAATAGCGGTGTTCACAGTTTAATTAACTTAATTGAATTATTATAATCGTTGTTTAATTGAAACTTTCATTTATGCAAAATTGAAAATTGTTCTCAAATCAAAAATTTGGGTTTAGTTTTGGTTAATCGTATTTGAATTCAATAATAAAAAATTAAAAATATAATATAAATTTAAAATAAAAATATTTTATGTATTTTTTATAAACAATTTATAATTAATAAGTAATTATTTAAGATATAATATATATATATATATATATATATATATATTTCAATTCAGTTTAATTAATCATAATTTTTTAATATTAAAATTCAAAACTAAACTAAAATTTTTAATTTTTGTTCAATTTAATTAATTAAAGATATAATTCAACTCGGTTGGATTTTAGTAATCAATCGAAACTTTTAATTTTGTAGAGCACGACTCAGGGATCAATGTACTTAAGCGTTCGTTGGGGCAGTTTCCGTCACAATTAATTTCATAGGCATCTGACTTGGACTGGCCTTTGTGCACGATCCAGAACTGTTTATTAACTAGAATGCAACATTAAGAGAATTAAATGCCCCGAAGGTCCTGCTCACTTGCAGTTCGTACATTTCAGATTTAGTAGATCATAAATGCACACAAAAAATTGAAAAAGAAAGCATCACTGACATGATGATTCAAGATAACTAGAGAAAACTCAATACAGTAGACCGTGAATTATATTCTTCCTATTATCATAATTTTTTTTTTAATTTTTACAAAACAAAAATTCAAAATTTCAAACATAAAAAACTAAATTCTTAATTACTGAAATTTCACGATATAAAAACTTGCTACATAAAAAATTAGCAGTTTTGGGGGTTGAAAATAGAATAGGAATGAATAAAATCTTAACAAAATTATTTGATAAATTACAAGATTTGAGGGAAATAAAATATAATTTATTAATAAATCTCAATCAATCACTTCTATTATCTGATTACTCAAATTAAATATTTTAGGAAAGAGAAAAAAACAGTTAAATTATGCACAAAATTGGATTTAATTTTTAGATGGATTCCTCATTTTGACTGTTTCTAATTAACCCATTAACCTAATGAGCCCACTAACCTAATTAACCCTAAAAAGCTAACTAATCCTCTTTCTCCAAAATTTTAATCCCTAATTTACTGCAATAATCGAACAAACCAATTGTCTTGCAACTACAAAAGAGCATTCCTAATTTTTAAAGGGAAATTTTATGCGAGTTAAAAAATTATAGATTTTAGTGAATATAATTATTTTTTCTATCATATAAAATATTTTATATTATATTAATATTTCCAATTTAATATCAAATATTTTATGCAGAGAGACTGAGAGAGCCTCAAAAAAGTGTACCGACGCAAAGGAGCTAATTATTAATTCAGAGAAACCTCGATAAGTTTTATTTTCAATATGTTTTAAATCGTACAACTCATGCAAAACAATTATCTGATATATTTGTTGATTTTTTTATTTATAATAATGAAAATATGTTATGACATAATCCGTGATGCCTGAAGTGGCATTACTGTTGCCTTTTTGTATCGATCCAAACGATATAATGTATGTATATTTAACAAAAACTTACAAGATTTCAATATTGAGGAGTATATATCAAATTAAGTGTTTATTTTAATCCTATTTAATAATATTTAATCTCCGCATCTGTGACAAATTTCTAAGTAACATCAGCTTTATTCTTCCATATCATAATACAAAAGGTTTTAGTACACAAAGGCAAGAAATGAATACCATTAAAAGATATAAAAATAAAATATAATTTTTTAGTTATCAAAAAATTTATTTAATCGTAAATTACAGAATAAAAATGATTGTTATTTACTTTTATAAATTTTATGTTTATTTTTAAGTTTAAAATTTAGAATTTGAATAAAAAATATAAAATGTTAATTATTAAATATTTCTTAAAATAAAATATAAGGGTTTACATATATATATATATATAGAGAGAGAGAGAGAGAGAGAGAGAGAGAGAGAGAGAGAGAGAGGGGGGGGGAGAGAGAGAGAGAGAGAGCTGATCATCACGTTGCTGGCGTAGGAGTCGGCTATTTTGAGGCGGCACTAAGTCCTAAGAGTCTAATTAGCCGGACCGGACAAAATTGAGGCACGGGACAGACTGATGTGGCTGGCGTGGAGTTGTGTGAACCCTACACGTCTTTTAGTATTTTTTTCGGGAAGAAACAGGTATGATGTGCAGCGAGTTTGATAAAAGTGGACCCAATTTTTATTATTATTATTATTATTATTTTATCGCTGATGGTGGGTTTTATTATTTTTTTACATATTTATCTGATTTTATTAGACGTCTTCTTTTCCTTACTCCAAAAAAAGAAACACGAAACTCGTGGGAGCCCAACATCTGTCACATCAATCTTGCAGCTGTAAATCAAAGCCTCTTTTGCAGCCTTCTCGCTGGCATGCACCCAAAATATGTGTCAGGAACACAGGAGAGGGAGAGAGAAAGAGAGAGATTGCTTTTGCGGACCTGCCGAGGACGGAGGCGAGGATACGGACGTGGAACGAACCGCTGCTTTCGTTCAATCTGCTGCGGCGTCGGCGGTGGAGCTGGCGGTGGTGGTCGTATCCGTCAGCGAAGCTGACTCGGCCATGCCGATCACATGCGCCGACGATAGCAACAATAAAATCGCCACCGATGCCGACGAGTTTTTGCTTCTCTGCATATTCGATATTTCCCACCTTTTTTATTTTTTGCTTGCTTCTCGCCCAGCTCTGTCTCTATATATATATATGTATCCTCGAGATGTGCTTGGAAGTTAATTTCTCCATCTTTTTAGTAATTTGCTGTTTGAATAATTGTGGCAAAGAGAGTTTACATAAATTCGTTGAAATTTATGAATTTGAAAGCATTTGAACTGTTTGTGGTATATTGAACTTTAAGAATTAGAATGTTACTTATCGCTAAAAAAAAAGAAATTTAAAATTATCTTAATCGAATTTTATCTTTTTCCGTTTAACCAGAAAGGCATTTTTCTAGTTAGAAAAAGATAAAATTAGTGATCTGCGATAAAAGAGGTCCATTTCTATTCTTGGGACCAGTGATTATCTCCTTGCTCTTGTTCTTTGTCTCATCAATTTCGTTTTTTTTTTTTTTTTTTTGTTTTTTGTTGTCTGCATTTTCTTTTTTGGTAGTACTTCGGGGCCTACGCCTGCTGCAGTATGATCCCCTACTCTTGGCTTTCCCCCTGGACTGCTTCTTTTCCTTGTCTAGTCCGAGCAATTGTTTGCTTGCATGCTTGCCATGTCTTCGCTTGATTCCATCGTGTGCATCCCCGTGTCGCTTTTTGTTGTCGACTTGTCATATGGAGAGCTGTCAAGCATATTGCTTTTGATGTAAATCAATGGCAAATTGTATGGAGTACTAGTTTTTTTTTTATTATTTTTATGGAGTTGTTTAAATTTTTAATTTTTAGTTCAAATTTGATATTTAGTTCTTATAAACTAAAAAAAGCTTCTAACTAATAATATAAAGCGGTATTTTTTACGTTAACTTGAATTTAAGGGGCTTGGTATGGCAGAACTGTTTGTGTGGCCTTTGTTGTTGTTGATGATTTTGTGCCATTGCTTTTGCATATATGATCGATCTGCCTCTCTAAAAATTTTGGATCTGATGTTGTCTTCTTTGCTCTTCAATTCTTGAAGAAAGTCTTCCATTTTTCTCTCCTTACCTCTTTTTCTAAAGTTGTTTTTAGTTTTTTTCTTTTTCGCTCTTTTATATTTAAGGAACGTGATGGGATTATTAATTGTTGACAAAAAAAAAAAAAAAACACTCACTATATTTAAGGGTTTTATAATTATATTTATTTTATTTTTTCAAAATTTATTAATTTTATTAATTAAATTTAATACATAGTAATTTTTTTTAATTATTATTTGATGGCACGTGATAGCCACATACACCACGTAATAATTATAAACACGTCATAAGATAATTATAAACATATTATATAATAAATATAATTTTATCTTATTATTACATTATTTATTGATATAATATTAATTTTATTATTTAAAAATAAAAATAAATAATAACATAAAAAAGAGTTCAAAAATATTATAATTCTATATTTTTTATTTTAAATATTTAATAAACTCTCTAATTTTAAGATTACATTATTTCTATATTTCAAACTTGACCGTATATTGCGAGCCATGCTATAGGCCAAACCAAATGTGAAAGTTAGTATCATAACGTGCTGTACAAAGCAAAATAATATAATAATGAGAAAAAAATATAGTTAATAAAAAAATTAATATGAATTAAATTTAATTAATAAAATAAATATTATTATAAAATATGTAAATATAATAAATAAAATTTAATTATCTGAACTCAACTTATTGATTGGTGCTCCCAAGACTTGTGTTTGGGCAAAGGTGGACAAAAAAGTATCCAAATTGACCGCTGAAACCCCATCACGTAAGCAATCTCGCGCCTTTTTCCTCTCCTACTCATAGCAACTTGTTTTTACTTTCTTACTTATGGGTTTTTTATATTAGTTTTCTTTCATTGACAAAGTCACTATAATTTTATCTTTCAAGACCATATTTGATAAATTTGACTTGAAAAAAAAAGAAGAAAAACCGTGATAAATCTATGTTCCTTTGTTTTTTTTTTCCATTTTTGTTTTTCTTTTAACTTCGGCTGCCTGGGGCAGGTGACCATGTCTAGGCCAGATAGGTCGAGATTGAACTATCTTTGAATTCCTTATTGAAGTCCAAGTTCATTCTTATTCAAGCTCATATTACTTATACAATATTGGACAACAGCCCGCTAGGCCCATCCAATTCCAGCCCATACATGTCCTTAAAGGGCCTTCAGACGATAAAAGAACGTTTTCTAGTCTCGGTTCTGTAAACGGCCCCGACCTCCAATCAACATGCAGCCCACAATCACCAACCACGAGCTCATTCTCCAAGCAACACCTTCCACTTTGTGGTTTCCCAATCTTCATTTGTTCTTTGTGTTTTTCTTTCTATTTTACTGCAATCGATATGTAAACCGAATTACCATAAGCGTTCCCGAACCTAAACTTTCGGTTATGTAAAATCGAAGATTCTTTTCGAACTGAATTTCAATTTATCGAAAATTTTGATTTGGTTTTAGTTAATCCTTTCAGTTAATTGAATTCAATAACAAAAAAAAATTAAAATTCAAATATAAATGTAAAAAAATATTTTTGATGGACTTTTTTTAAAATAAAATTGTAATTATCATATATATATATATATATATGATAATTTTTATTAATATTTATTTATTACTATTAATAATTAATAATTGTATTAGTAATATTTTTTATTATTACAACGGAAAAAATATAAATAAATAAATATTTAACTTTTTTAAATAGCCTAACACGGTTGAGCGTTGGGACAGTTTGCGTCACAATTAATTTCACAATAGCCCTCCAACATCTGTACTTGGACCGTGGAAAAAGGCCAGGCTTTTGTATACGATCGAGAACTAATTATTAACTGGAAAGCTACAACGGGAGAAGCAAGTACCCCATACGTACTACTAATTATTAACCCATGATTTCTCCTTGCAGTTCGTACATTCCAGAGTTTTTTTCTTTTTCTTTTTTTTTTTTTTAAACTCTAAAGGAGACGCTAAGGCTATAACAATGAGAAAAAAAAAAAAGAAAATATAATAATAAGAAGCTAGCCGTCGGGATTAATATCTAATGACAGATTGTACGGTTAAGCATACCTGAAAGATGAGGTTAGGTTAACTGGTTTTTTGTCACTTGTGCAAGCCCGGCCCACCGCATCTCGTCGGTCACATAAATGGCTTTTTTTTTTTAACTACACAATTGTCTTGCAAAAATCAGTAAAGTAACTCATCGTGGAAATTGAGAGCTCCGAGAAATTTTCTATACACAGGGAGAAAGAAGAACCCTCGTAAGTTTTATTTTCACTATGGTCTAATCGTACAAGTTATACAATACAGTTATCTGATATATTTGAATTTTTATTTATAGCAATGAAAATATTTTAGGTGCACCTATAAATTTTTTTATGACTATTTAAACATTTATAGGAGACAGTTCACATCAATTCCACCTACCCTGCAGTCCATCCTTCCCTTCATCTTTTTCGGTCCTTGAAATGGAGGAGGTCGGCCTTCCACTTTGAAGGCCACTCCAGCGAGTTTGATTTGCGTTCCATCTTAGCTAGTTTTTGAGCTTGCTTAATTATTATTACAGGCACCCAACCCATGATGCTTGAGCTACTCACATTTTGTTCTGTCGTTTTCCTCTCATTCTGCGGCTTCTTACTCACAAAACAACGATCAAAGGCCTGCCAACTTCCTCCAGGCCCCAAGGCCGTGCCAATCATCGGCCACCTTCACCTCCTCGGACCCCTTATTCACCAGTCTTTCAGGGACCTTTCGTCCCGCTACGGTCCTCTAATCCATGTCAGGCTCGGTTCAATTTCCTGCGTGGTGGCTTCCACGCCAGAACTAGCCAAAGAACTGCTCCAAGCCCACGACCTCACCTTCTGCGCTCGCCAGACCTCCCTGGCCATCAACCACCTTACCTACAATTCGTCTCTCTCCTTTGCACCATATGGACCTTACTGGAAATACATCAAAAGGTTGAGCACATTCGAGCTTCTAAGCAACCGAATGCTTGGCCGACTCCTTCCTATTAGAACCCGTGAATTGCACCACTTCCTCGGCGTTCTCTTCAGCAAGTCTAAGCTTGGTCAAAGTGTTAACCTCACTGACGAGTTGCTCAAATTGTCGAATAACACAATCTCCCAGATGATGATGGGTATACGATCTTCTGGATCAGACAGCCAAGCTGAGGTTGCCAGAACCTTAGTGCGTGAAGTGACCCAGATTTTCGGGGAATTTAACGTATCTGACTGTATATGGTTCTGTAAGAAATTAGATTTGCAGGGGCTCAGAAAGAGAATCGAGGGCATACATGGAAGGTATGATGCGTTGCTGGAGAATATAATCACGAACCGCGAACGGTCGAGATTGAAGGTTAAAGGGAACGGATCAGAAGGAGAAGCGCAGGAGGCGAAGGATTTTTTGGACATGTTGCTAGATGCCATGGACGATGAAACCGCGGAAATTAAACTAACTAGAAATCATATCAAGGCCTTGGTTTTGGTGGAGTTTTCCCACTATACATTACATACAACTATTTTTCGGTGTTAACACAGAAAACTAACATATATTATGTAATTTGCAGGATTTCTTCACGGCGGCTACGGATACAACAGCTATTGCAACAGAATGGGCAATGGCGGAACTCATTAACAGTCCAATGGTGCTGCAGAATGCACGAGAGGAAATCCATAAAGTTGTTGGAAACAACAGGCTTGTTGAAGAATCTGACAGCCCAAAACTCCCATACCTGCAAGCCATCATAAAAGAAACATTTCGGCTCCACCCACCAGTCCCCATGGTGACAAGAAAGTCAGTAGAAGAGTGCAAGATTACTGGGTACACGATACCAGCAGGCACCTTACTATTTGTTAACGTGTGGTCCATTGGTAGGGATTCAAGGTACTGGGAAAACCCTTTGGAGTTTAGACCCGAAAGGTTTTTGGAAGGGTCGCCCGGCGCAAGCCCTACTATAGACAGTAAAGGCCACCACTTCCAGTTATTGCCCTTCGGTTCTGGAAGGAGGAGCTGCCCTGGAATTAATTTAGCCATGCAACAGTTTCCCACAACCCTGGCGGCTATGATTCAGTGCTTTGACTGGAAGGTTGTTAATCCGCTGGGAGCCAATCCTGAAGCATGTAATAAAGTTCTCGATATGTCTGAACGACGAGGATTAACAGCTCCAAGGGCCCAAGATCTGGTATGCGTGCCAGTGGCATGCATAGACAACATGATTGTTTCTTAATTAATGTGCGAGCTAGCTATTAAGCCTCATTAGCCCTATCGTCGTCGAAGTAGTTGTTGGGGCCTCTCCTTTGATTCAAATAATAAACCCGTTTCTCTGGTGCCAATATTCTAGCAATTTTATCGATTTTCGAATTCCATCAAGAGGCTTTTATGAGAATCCAGGTTCGTATTATTAACATATTCTTCTAATTACGTGTGATTGAAAGTTTTTGTTAGCGATTAAAGTTCAAACTGTTTATTACGATTTCTATTACATCATTTTAACTAATTGTCAGAAATATGATTTTAAAATTTCTTAATTACAATGACTACAATTGTAGAAAATTTAAATTTTAAAATTTTTACGGACTAAAATTTTAAATTTATTGAAAAGGAGAACTCAATTGAAGTAACACTTTTATAAAAAATATCAAATTAAATTTCAAATAAGACTTAAAAAATCAAATAGTAGAGATTTAATTTATTTTCAAACAGTTGATCACACTTACAAAACTATTAATATAAAGACGCAACATCTTATCTAAATAAATACGAGTTATAGAATAAGACACATTATGTCTACTTGAAGCTTAGATCCAAAATTTTATCAACATGGCGGACAACATACAACAAATTGGCAAACCATCTTTCACAACTGATATGCACGGGTCCATGGACGTTTTATTTTGGCACACCCATCGCCATGGATGTTTTACTTGCATGATAGTTTGCAAAGAGATTCTGTATCTAAAAATTTTGGATCTGATGTTGTCTTCTTTGCTCTTCAATTTTTGAAGGAAGTCTTCTATTTTCTTCTTACTTTTTTGTAATGTTGCCAATGCCACTCTCCCGCCTCTTTTTCCTAATTTGTTTTTAGCTAGTTTTTTTTTTTTTTAAATTCTTTTACATTTGAGCAACGGGATGGGATTGTTAATTGTTAACAAAAAGAATAATTTCTATTTTTTAATTAAATTTAATTTATATTAAAAATTGTTTATTAATCATTATCACATGATAATTATACATGTACGCATCATATAACAAATTAATTTTAATTTTATTAAAAAATTAGAAACAAATAATAACATAAAAAATCTTTTTAAAATATTATATATATTTTTTGAATATTTAGTAAACTCTCTAAAAATTTTAAAATTACATTATTTTTATACTTCAAACTTAACCTTCTGTCGTGAGTAGTGTTATAGGCCAAACCAAATGCCTACATTGAAAGTCAGAATCATAATGTGCAGTAAAGCAGAACGATAAAAGGGTAGAGAAGGAAAGGATTAGCTAAATATTTATAATATATATATATATATAATTATAATATTTTAAAAAATTTTATATTTTTATTTTTTAAAAATTTTTAAAATATTAAAATTAATATTATATCAATAATTTTGATATTAAGATAAAATTCTATTTGTCAAGTAATAATAATTAATAATTTTTTAACATGAGTTGAATTTATAAAATTAATGTATTTAATAAATTTTAAATAAAAATAAAATAAATTTAATTATAAAAATATTAAAATATAATAAATAAAATTAAAAATTTTTTTTCTTTAATTGTTTGGGCTCAACTTCTTGGCTGGTGCTTCTGGTTGGGCAAGGTGAGCGAAAAGTATCCATATTTGATAAATTTCATTTGAAAAGAAAATCACCGTAATAAATCTATGCTCCTTCGTTTTTTTTTTTTCCTTCTTTTCCTTAATTTTGGCTGCGTGGGGCAGATGACCATGTCTAGGGCAGAGAGGTTGAGATTGAACTATCTTTGGATTACTTCCTTATACAATATTAGACAACAGCCCGCTAGAGCCCATAGATGTCCTTAAGGGGCTTTGAGACGATAAAAGAACATTTTCCGGTTTCAGTTGTGTAAACGGCCCCGGCTTCCAATCAACATGCACCCCACAATCACCAACCACGAGCTCATCCTCCGAGCAACACCTTCCACTCTCTGGTTTCCTCCTCTCCGTTTGTTATTTGTATTTCTATTTCTATTCCCCTGCAATAGATATGTAAACCGAATTACCATAATCGTTCCCGAGCTAAAACTTTTGGTAATGTAAAATTGAAAATTGTTTTCGAACTTAATTTTGGTTCACCAAAAATTTTAATTCAGTTTGATTAACCATTTAATTAACCGAATTCAATGACAAATTGTATGGAGTACTAGTTTTTTATTATTTTTATAGAGTTGTTTAAATTTTTAATTTTAAGTTTAAATTTGATATTTAGTTCTTATAAAATAAAAAAAACTTCTGATTAATAATATAAAGCGGTATTTTTTACTTTAACTTGAATTTAAGGGGCTTGATTGGTGCTCCCAAGACTTCTGTTTGGGGCAAAGGTTGACAAAAAAGTATCCATATTGACCGCTGAAACCCCATCACGGAAGCAATCTCGCACCTTTTTCCTCTCCTACTCATAGCAACTTGTTTTTACTTTCTTACTTAAGGGTTTTTTATATTAGTTTCAGCCATTGCCCTTGGGTTCTGGAAGGAGGAGCTGCCCTGGAATTAATTTAGCCATGCAACAATTGCCCACAACTCTGGCGGCTATGATTCAGTGCTTTGACTGGAAGGTTGTGAATCCGCTGGGAGCCAATCCTGAAGCATGTAATAAAGTTCCTGATATGTCTGAACGACGAGGATTAACAGCTGCAAGGGCCCAAGATCTTGAATGCGTGCCAGTGGCACGCATAGACAATATGATTGTTTCTTAATTAATGTGCGAGCTAGCTGTTAAGCCTCATTAGCCCTATCGTCCTAGTAGTAGTTGTGAGAGCCTTTCCTTTGATTCAAATAAGAGACCCGTTTCTCTGGTGCCAATATTCTAGCCTTTCCTTCCATCAAGAGGTTTCCAGTATTATTAATATATTCTTCTAATTACATGTATTTCAAAAATTGTTATTTACAGTTACAGTTTAAATTACAAATTATAATTTATATAGCATCACTGCAACTAATTTTCATAAATATAAGTTTAAAATTTTTTAATTATAATCATTACAATAGTACAAAATTTAAATTTTAAAAATTTTATAAACTGGAATTTTAAATTTATTTTAAAAGGAAATTAAATTAAAGTATTATTTTTATAAAAGTATGTTAGATTTTATTCTAATAAGATTTAAAATATCAAATAGTAAAAATTTAGTTTATTTTCAAAGAACTGATAACATCTATCAAATTATTAATATAGAGACACGATATCATATCTGTATAAATACAAATTATAGTATAATAGATCCAGAATTTTATCAACGTGGCAGACGACATACAACAGGCTGGCAAACTATCTTTCATAATGGATAAGCACGGTTCCATGGAAGTTTATTTGCATGATAGTTTGCAAAGAGAGTCACATGCAGTGAAGCGTTGCGGGTCCTGTATGTAGCTGAAGTGTCCTGCCGGGGAGAACCTGAAGAACACCCGGTTGTTCTGCAATAAAAGGCATAAACGGATACGGAAGCTTGTCAATTTTTTATTCTACCACTGGAAAGAAAGCTGAATTATTTCCTACATAATGCATACAAAAGAGCTCTAAGTGGTCAAATAATGTACACGGGTACCAATTGCGAGCAAGATTAATGTTAAGCAAAACCATACAAATAAAACAACAAAAGAGCAATGTTCTTATAATCAGTGACAGCTGCAAGAAGTCCTCGTATTGTCTAAACATTGCATGAGCGTATTAATCAAGGAAGGTAACTGCATTCGATCAGAATTGCATGAACATGTAGAAGATGATGATAAAAAAAAAATAATAATAATAAAAAAAAGAATGCAAGTAGAAGATCTCAAACAATTTATACTTATTTACTTGCACGTATAGTTGAAACTTTGAAATTTCTGCCTACTAACAATGCATATAATAAGAAGCAGAGAATATATATATATATATATATATATATAATACAACTAATAAGTCATAAGAAGCAGCTTTTATGCATTTATTAAGAAATAGATGAACCAGCAATCAGGATTCTATTCCAGGCACGGAATAATAATAATAAAGAAATAGACGAAGCATATGACATACGCAGAACAGATACTAAAATCTGCTTGTGAACATTTCAATTTGGAGATGATCTGATATTGGTCTTTAGAAGGCAACTTCCAGACCAATCGGATCTTGAGCGAGACTCCCTTATGTGCCATTAAGGATGCAGTTTGAGGGCATATTCCATGAATTTTATTTAATTAAGGTAATTTTCTTGGCATCACATTTCATTAACAATTTAACATGAGATAACGAAAGTACATTTTCAAAGAAAATTATACCAAATTGACTGCCAACACTTGGTTAGGTATCATAACTTCCGAGCCTAATTCACAATCAAATAACTAACAATTGCTAGATAAAGAAATACAAAACAAAAAGGAGACGATAAAAAAAAAAGGAATGAAATAAATAAATTATTATCAAACAAAATATTACTTTTGATCTGTTCAACTTGCTCCGGGGTGAGCTTAGCCGAGAAGCCACCGGCGGCCGTCTTGTAGCTGTAAATCAAAGCCTCTTTTGCAGCCTTCTCGCTGGCATGCACCCACAATATGTGTCAAGAACACAGGAGAGGGAGAGAGAGAGAGAGAGAGAGAGATAGAGAAGGAGGGAGATTGTTTTTGCGGACCTGCCGAGGACGGAGGCGAGGATACGGACGTGGAACGAGTCGGCCTCCTCGCCCACAGGCATTTTCGTGTACACTATGCGAACGGCTGCTTTCGTTGAATCTGCAGCGGCGTCGGCGGTGGTGGTCGTATCCGTCAGCGAAGCTGACTCGGCCATGCCGATCACATACGCCGACGATAGGAACAATAAAATCGCCACCGATGCTGACGAGTTTTTGCTTCTCCGCATATTTCCCACCTTTGTTTGCGGGCTTCTCGCCCAGCTGTATATATATATGTATCCTCGAGACGTGCTTGGAAGTTAATTTCTCCACCTTTTTAGTAATTTGCTGTTTGAATAATTTTGGCAAAGAGAGTTTATATAAATTCGTTGAAATTTATGAATTTCAAAGCAATTGAATGTTTGTGGTATATTGAACTTTAAGAATTAGAATGTTACTTATTGCTAAAAAAAAGAAATTTAAAATTGTCTTAATCGAATTTTATCTTTTTGCGTTTAACCAGAGAGGCATTATTCTAGTTAAAAAAAGATAAAATTATTGATATGTGATAAAAGAAGTCCAATTCTATTTTTGGGACCATTGATTATCTCCTTGCTCTTGTTCTTTGTCTCATCAATTTCGTTTTTTTCTTTTTCTTTTTTTTTTTTGTGGTTGTTGTTTGCATTTTCTTCTTTGAGTAGTACTTCGGGGCCTACGCCTCCTGCCTTATGATCCCTACGCTCGGCTCTCCCTTTGGACTGCTTCTTTTCCATGTCTAGTCCGAGCAATTGTTTGCTTGCCATGTTTTCACTTGATTCCATTGTGTGCATGCCTGCGTCGCTTTGCGTTGTCGACTTGTCATATGGAGAACTGTTAAGCATATGGCTTTGATGTAAATCAACGACAAGTGTATAGAGTATTAGTTTTATTATTATTATTATTATTATTATTATTATTATTATACAGTAGTTTAAACTCTTAATTTTAGGTTTAAATTTTATATTTAATTCTTATAAATTGAAAAAATTATAATTAAAAAATTTCTAATGAATAATATAAAACGGTAATTTTATTTTTTTATGTCAATTTGAATTTAGGGGGTTTGGTATGTTAAAGCTATTTGTGTGGGCTCTGTTGTTGTTGTTGGTGTTGTGTCATGCTTTTTCATTGCTTCTGCATATATGATTGATCGGTTTCTGTCTAAAAATCTTGGACATGATGTTGTCTTCTTTGCTCTTCAATTCTTGAAGCAAGTCTTCTATTTTCTCTTTTACTTTTTTGTAAAGTTGCCAATGCCACTCTCCCATCTGTCCACTCAAGAATGACTCTTTTTTTCCCAGTTTGTTTTTAGTTTTTTATTTTTTATTTTTTACTCTTTTACATTTGAGCAACGGGTGGGATTGTTAATTGTCAACAAAAAAATATTAATATTAATTTTTATTCATTATTATCATATAATACTAATAATCATATATGTATATTATATAATAAATATAATTTTATTTTATTTTTATATTATTAAAGTTTTTAGTACAATATTAATTTTAATTTTTTTAAAAAATAAAAAATAACATATATACATTTTAAAATTATATATATATATATATATATATATATATTAAACTAATTTAAAAAATTTAGGATTATATTATTTCTGTACTTCAAACTTAACCTTATATCCCGAGTAATGTTATAGGCCAAACCGAATGTCTATATTGAAAGTTGGTATTATAATGCGCATTACAAAACAATAAAATTGTAGAGAGAGAGAGAGAGAGAGAGAGAGAGTTTGTTAAATATTTTTAAAAAATATATAATAATAATATTTTAAAAAGATTTTGTTGTTATTTTTTAAAAACAAAAATTAATATCATATTAATAATTTTAATAATATGATGTTAAAATAAAACTACATTTATCATATAATAATAACAATTAATAAATTTTTTTAATATAAATGAAATTTATAAAATTAAGGTATTTAATGAATTTTATTCCTTTAATTGATTGGGCTCAACTTGTTGGTGAGTGCTGCTGGTTGGGCAAGGTGAGCGAAGAGCATCCATATTGACGGCTGAATCCCCACCGAGTCGGCAATTCCACCATTTTTCTCTCTTCCACATATGGCATCTTGCTTTTACTTTTTCACTTCTGGGCTTTTTATATTAGTTTTCTTTCATTGACAAAGTCACTATAATTTATTTTTCAAGACCATATTTGATAAATTTAATTTGAAAAAAAATCACTGTAATAAATCTGTGTTCCTTTTTCTTTTTTTTTCCCTTAATTTTGGCTGCCTGGGGCAGATGACCATGTCTAGGCCAGATAGGTCGAGATCGAACTATCTTTGAATTCCTTATGGAAGCCCAAGATTCCTTGTACAATAGGACAACATCTCGCTAGGTCCATCCAATTTCAGCGCATACATGTCCTTAAAGGGCTTTGAGGCGATAAAGGAACATTTTCCAGTTTCGCTTCTGTAAACGGCCCCGACTTCCAATCAACATGCAGCCCACAATCACCAGCCACGAGCTCATCCTCCAAGCAACACCTTCCACTTTCTGGTTTCCTTATCTCCGTTTGTTATTTGTATTTTTCTTTCTATTCCACTGCAATAGATATGTAAACCGAATTACCATAATCGTTCCCGAGCTATAACTTTTGGTAATGTAAAATTGAAAATTGTTTTCGAACTAAATTTTGGTTCACCAAAATTTTTAATTCAGTTTTGGTTAACCGCTTAATTAACCGAATTTAATAACAAAGAAATAAATAAATAAATGTAAAAAAATATTTTTGATGTAATTTTTTTTTAAAATTATAATTATCATTATATGTATGATGAGCAAATGATTATTTAAAATATAATAATATTTCATTAACATTTATTTGTTGGTAATAATTATATTAATAATATTTTTCCTATTATTAGAATGAAAAAATTTTATATATATATATATGTACTTTTAGTTTAATTTAGTTAATAATAATTTTTTAATATTAAAAGTTAAAACTAAATTAAAAAATGTAATTTTTATTCATTTCAATTAATTAATTATATAATCAATTTAATTAATCAAAAGTAAAATTTAATTCGGTTCAATTTTATCGTTTAATTGAATTTTTTTGATTTTTCAAAATAGCCGGGTCCTCAATATTAATTTCAATGTGGTTGAAAGTTGGCCCAGTTTCAGTCACAATTAATTTCTCGGGCGTCGGCCGCCATCCATACTTACTGGGAGAGGGCCAGGCTTCTGTCACAACTGCAGCGAGCCGTCCCTCTAAGGATTCCAGTTGGCCGCATGCTCTAGCCTATGAAAACCCCGAGCCAGTGAAAATCATAAATGCACGGAAAAAAAATTGAACCAGAGGGCATCATTGCCTCGGTGATTCAAGATAACTAAAAATTTTTTTATTTTAAAATTTTAAATATAAAAATTAAAACTTTTAATTACTTTTTTCTTTTTTTCTAAAAAACCCCACAACACAAAAACTCGCCACATCAAAGATTAGCAATTTTGGGTGTCCCGAATAGAATGCTAACGAATAAAATCTCAACAAAATCATTGGGCGAAATCATATGTAGTTTATTCATAATTCTTACTCAACCACTTATATTATCTAATTTGTCAAATTAATATATATTGCTCACTCACATGAAGAAAAAACAAAGCGTTTCTAATGAACCAAGCTTAGAGCCCACTAGCCTAATTAACCCTAAAAAGCTAACTAATCCTCTTTCTCCAAAATTTTCCCTAATTGACTGAAATAATTGAACCAACCAACTGACTTGCAACACAGAGGAGCATTTCCAATTTTTAAAGAAAAAATTTAGGTGAATTTAAAAGTAATAAATTTAAATACATAGAATTATTTTTTATATGATACATAAAATATTTTATAATATATTAATATTTTAAATATAATATAAAATATTTTATATATCATATAAAAATTAATTGTACTTTCTTAAATCTAATAGTTTTGAGTGCATCCAATCGAAGTCATTTTTTTAATAAGTTACCTCTTCTCAGTCTAAAAGCCCGAAGGGGGACCAAAAAAGCCTCCGTCTAATGACAGGTTGTACGGTGAAGCATACCAGAAAGATGACGTTAAGTGAAATGAACTGTTTTTTTTTTCTCTGTCACTTGTGCAGGCCCAGCCCACCGTGTGTCCTCCGTGGTGAAAATGACAATATATATATATATATATCTATTTTAACTGCACAATTGTATTAATTAACGTGCAAAAATCAGTACAGTCCATCTGATTCTGGGAATTGAGAGCTTCGAACAACTTTCCATACACAGGGAGAGAGAAGGAACCTCGATAAGTTTTAATTTTAGTATGTTCTAAATCGCACAAGTTATACCATACTATTATCTGATATATTAGACTTTTGATTTATAACAATGAAAAGATTTTTATGTCTATTTATAATTTTTTTATAAATATTTATATTTTTTATTATTTGTATTATACATCATTTATCATGTACAGCTATACATTCTTTTAAATCAAAAAAATAAAAAATGCGCCGACTTCATGTCAGCCCCGCATTCATTACATCGGTTCCGTATTCCTGCAGTCCGTCCCGTTCCGTCCATGTATCTTCTCCGGTGGTTTAGACGGAGGGGTCGGTATTTCCCTACGAAGGCCATTCCAGTGCGTCTAACTCGGGAAATACAAATATATGGTGTGTAAAGAGTTGTATAAAATTTAAACCTAATTTTTTTAAAAGCGATTATATATTTTCTTATTGCTATTGCACAGATCTTGCTAGAAATCTTCATAGTCTCACCGAAAAAAGTAAATAACATTCACTCGTGCTTGTCCAAACTTCTGTCACATGAACTCCACCTGCCCTGTAGTCCAACCTTCCCTTCCATGATCGTTTTCGGTCTTTAAAATGGAAGGGGTCGGCCTTCCTCTTTCAAGGCCACTCCAAAGAATCTTTCCCCATAATTCTCCCCAAACCAGGAACAAGCGAGTTTGATTTGCGTTCCATCTTAGCTAGTTTTTGTGCTTGCTTAATTATTATTACAGGCACCCAACTATGATACTTGAGCTCCTCACATTTTGTTCTGTCGTTTTCCTCTCATTCTGCGGCTTCTTACTCACAAAACAACGATCCAAGGCCTGCCAACTTCCTCCAGGCCCCAAGGCCTTACCGATCATCGGCCACCTTCACCTCCTCGGACCCCTTATTCACCAGTCTTTCAGGGACCTTTCATCCCGCTACGGTCCTCTAATCCATGTCAGGCTCGGTTCAATTTCGTGCGTGGTGGCTTCCACGCCAGAACTAGCCAAAGAACTGCTCCAAGCCCACGACCTCACCTTCTGCGCTCGCAAGAGCTCCCTCGCCATCAACCACCTTACCTACAATTCGTCTTTCGCCTTTGCACCATATGGACCTTACTGGAAATACATCAAAAGGTTGAGCACATTCGAGCTTCTAAGCAACCGAATGCTTGGCCGACTCCTTCCTATTAGAACCCGTGAATTGCACCACTTCCTCGGCGTTCTCTTCAGCAAGTCTAAGCTTGGTCAAAGTGTTAACCTCACTGACGAGTTGCTCAAATTGTCGAATAACATAATCTCCCAGATGATGATGGGTATGCGATCTTCTGGATCAGACAGCCAAGCTGAGGTTGACAGAACCTTAGTGCGTGAAGTGACCCAGATTTTCGGGGAATTTAACGTATCTGACTGTATATGGTTCTGTAAGAAATTAGATTTGCAGGGGCTCAGAAAGAGAATCGAGGGCATACATGGAAGGTATGATGCGTTGCTGGAGAATATAATCACGAACCGCGAACGGTCGAGATTGAAGGTTAAAGGGAGCGGATCAGAAGGAGAAGCGCAGGAGGCGAAGGATTTTTTGGACATGTTGCTAGATGCCATGGACGATGAAACCGCGGAAATTAAACTAACTAGAAATCAAATCAAGGCCTTGGTTTTGGTCGAGTTTTCCCACTATACATTACATACAACTATTTTTCGGTGTTAACACAGAAAACTAACATATATTATGTAATTTGCAGGATTTCTTCACGGCGGCTACGGATACAACAGCTATTGCAACAGAATGGGCAATGGCGGAACTCATCAACAGTCCAATGGTGCTGCAGAATGCACGAGAGGAAATCCATAAAGTTGTTGGAAACAACAGGCTTGTTGAAGAATCTGACAGCCCAAAACTCCCATACCTGCAAGCCATCATAAAAGAAACACTTCGGCTCCACCCACCAATCCCCATGGTGGCAAGAAAGTCAGTAGAAGAGTGCAAGATTAGTGGGTACACGATACCAGCAGGCACCTTACTATTTGTTAACGTGTGGTCCATTGGTAGGGATTCAAGGTACTGGGAAAACCCTTTGGAGTTTAGACCCGAAAGGTTTTTGGAAGGGTCGCCCGGCGCAAGCCCTACTATAGACAGTAAAGGCCACCACTTTCAGTTATTGCCCTTTGGTTCTGGAAGGAGGAGCTGCCCTGGAATTAATTTAGCCATGCAACAGTTTCCCACAACTCTGGCAGCTATGATTCAGTGCTTTGACTGGAAGGTTGTTAATCCGCTGGGAGCCAATCCCGAAGCATGTAATAAAGTTCTTGATATGTCTGAACGACGAGGATTAACAGCTCCGAGGGCCCAAGATCTTGTATGCGTGCCAGTGGCATGCATAGACAATACGATTGTTTCTTAATTAATGTGCGAGCTAGCTATTAAGCCTCATTAGCCCTATCGTCGTCGTAGTAGTTGCTGGGGCCTCTCCTTTGATTCAAATAATAAACCCGTTTCTCTGGTGCCAATATTCTAGCATTTTTATCGATTTTTGAATTCCATCAAGAGGCTTTTATGAGAATCCAGGTTCGTATTATTAACATATTCTTCTAATTACGTGTGATTGAAAGTTTTTGTTAGCGATTAAAGTTCAAACTGTTTATTACGATTTGTATTACATCATTTTAACTAATTCTCAGAAATATGACTTTAAAATTTCTTAATTACAATGACTACAATTGTAGAAATTTTAAATTTAAAAATTTTTATAGACTAAAATTTTAAATTTATTGAAAAGGAGAACTCAATTGAAGTAACACTTTTATAAAAAATATCAAATTGAATTTCAAATAAGATTTAAAAAATCAAATAGTAGAGATTTAATTTATTTTCAAACAGCTACACATTATGTCTACTTGAAGCTTAGATCCAAAATATTATCAACATGGCGGACAACATACAACAGATTGGCAAACCATCTTTCACAACTGATAAGCACGGTTCCATGGATGTTTTACTTGCATGATAGTTTGCAAAGAGATTCTGTATCTAAAAATTTTGGATCTGATGTTGTCTTCTTTGCTCTTCAATTTTTGAAGGAAGTCTTCTATTTTCTTTTTACTTTTTTGTAATGTTGCCAATGCCACTCTCCTGTCTCTTTTTCCTAATTTGTTTTTAGCTAGTTTTTTTTTTTTAAATTCTTTTACATTTGAGCAACGGGATGGGATTGTTAATTGTTAACAAAAAGAATAATTTCTATTTTTTAATTAAATTTAATTTATATTAAAATTTGTTTATTAATCATTACCACATGATAATTATACATGTACGCATCATATAACAAATTAATTTTAATTTCATTAAAAAATTAGAAACAAATAATAACATAAAAAATCTTTTTAAAATATCATATATATTTTTTGAATATTTAGTAAACTCTCTAAAAGTTTTAAAATTATATTATTTTTATACTTCAAACTTAACCTTCTATCGTGAGTAGTGTTATAGGCCAAACCAAATGCCTACATTGAAAGCCAGAATCATAATGTGCAGTAAAGCAAAACGACAAAAGGGTAGGGAAGGAAAGGATTAGCTAAATATTTATAAAAAATATATAATTATAATATTTTAAAAAATTTTCTATTTTTATTTTTAAATTTTTTTTAAAAATATTAAAATTAATATCATATTAATAATTTTAATAATACGATATTAAGATAAAATTCTATTTGTCAAGTAGTAATAATTAATAATTTTTTAATATGAATTGAGTTTATAAAATTAATGTATTTAATAAATTTTAAATAAAAATAAAATAAATTTAATTATAAAAATATTAAAATATAATAAATAAAATTAACTTTTTTTTTCTTTAATTGTCTGGGCTCAACTTCTTGGCTGGTGCTTCTGGTTGGGCAAGGTGAGCGAAAAGTATCCATAATTGATAAATTTCATTTGAAAAGAAAATCACCGTAGTAAATCTATGCTCCTTTGTTTTTTTTTTTTTTGTTTTCCTTCTTTTTCTTAATTTTGGCTGCCTGGGGCAGATGACCATGTCTAGGGCAGATAGGTTGAGATTGAACTATCTTTGAATTACTTCCTTATACAATATTAGACAGCAGCCCGCTAGAGCCCGTACATGTCCTTAAGGGGCTTTGAGACGATAAAAGAACATTTTCCGGTTTCGGTTCTGTAAACGGCCCCGACTTCCAACCAACATGCAGCCCACAATCACCAACCACGAGCTCATCCTCCGAGCAACACCTTCCACTCTCTGGTTTCCTCCTCTGCGTTTGTTATTTGTATTTCTATTTCTATTCCCTGCAATAGATACGTAAACCGAATTACCATAATCGTTCCCGAGCTAAGACTTTTGCTTATGTAAAATTGAAAATTGTTTTCGAACCAAATTTTGGTTCACCAAAAATTTTAATTCAGTTTGGTTAACCATTTAATTAACCGAATTCAATAACAAAAAAAATTAAAATTTAAATGTAAACCTAAAAAATATTTTTAATGTAATTTTTTAAAAAAATTTATAATTATCATTATATATATAATAGATGATTATTTAAAATATGATAATATTTTATTAACATTTCTTTGTTGATAATAGTTATATTAAAAATATTTTTCTTATTATTATAATAAAAAATTGTATATATATATATATATATACAATTATCTTTCTTTAATTAATTTAATTAATCGAAAGTAAAATTTAATTCCGTTAAATTTTATCGTTTAATTGAATTTTTTTGATATTTCAAAACTGCCTGGTCCTCAATATTAATTTCAATGTGGTTGATCGTTGGCACAGTTTCAGTTACCAATTAATTTCGCGGGCTCCCTCTACCATCCGTATTTACTGGAAGAGGACCCGGCTTCTGTCACAGCTGGGGCGAGCCGTCGGGGCCATAGTACAACCAAATCTTGTCGGACGATCCGTTGGCGCATGCTCTAGCCTATGAAAACCCCGAGTAGGTGAAAATCATAAATGCACGGAAAAAAAAAAAATTGAATGAGAAGGCATCGTTGCCGCGGTGATTCAAGATAACTAAAAAAATTTTATTTTAAAATTTTAAATATAAAAATTAAAACTTTTAATTACTTTTCTTTTTTTTTTTTTCTGAGAAACCCCACGACACAAAAACTTGTCACATCAAGGTTTAGCAATTTTGGGGGGTCCCGAATAGAATAGTAACGAATAAAATCTCAACAAAATCATCGGGTAAATTACCACATTTTAGCGAAATCATATGTAGTTTGTTCATAATTCTTACTCAACCACTTATATTATCTAATTAGTCAAATTAAATATATATTGCTCCCTCACATGAAGAAAAAACATAGTGTTTTTTATGAATCACGCTTAGAGCCCACTAGCCTAATTAACCCTAGAAAGCTAACTAATCCTCTTTCTCCAAAATTTTCCCTAATTTACTGAAATGATTGAACCAACCAATTGTCTTGCAACACAGGAGAGAATTTCCAATTTTTAAAGGGAAAATTTAGGTGGATTCAAAAATAATATATTTAAATATATATAATTAATTTTATATTATATATACAATATTTTTGTATTGTATACAAATTAATTATATATTTTTTAAATCCAATAGTTTTGAGTGCATCCAACCGAAGTCATGTTTTAATAAGTTGCCTCTTCTCAGTGTAAAAGCCCAAAGGGGGACGAGAAAAGCCTCCATCTAATGACAGATTGTACGGTGAAGCATACCAGAAAGATGAGGTTAAGTGAAATGAACTGTTTTTTTCCTTTTTGGTCACTTGTGCAGGCCCAGCCCACCGTATGTCCTCCGTGGTGAAAATGACTTATTTTTAACTGCACAATTGTATTAATTAACCTGCAAAAATCAGTACAGTCAATCTGATTGTGGGAATTGAGAGCTTCGAACTATGTACAGGAAGAGAGAAGGAACGTCGATAAGTTTCATTTTCAACATGTTCTAAATCGTACAAGTTATACTGTACAATTATCTGATATATTTGAATTTTGATTTATAATAATAAAAAGATTTTATGTGTATTTATAAATTTTTTTTACAAATATTAATACATTTTATTATTTTTATTATACATCATTTATCATGTCCAGCTATACATTCTTTTAAATAAAATAAAATTAAATTAAAAAAAGCGCAGACTTCATGTCAGCCCCGCATTCATTACATCGGTTCCGTCTTTCCTGCAGTCCGTCCCGTTCCGTCCATGTATCTTTTCCTGTGGTTTAGATGGAGGGGTCGGTCTTTCCCTACTACGAAGGCCATTCCAGTTTGTCTAAATCGGGAAATACAAATATATGTATTCTTTTGTAAATAATCCAGAATGTCGTTGACCATCTAGACAAAAAAGTTTTTTTGTTTTTTTAGAAGAAACATATATGGTGTGTAAAGAGTTTTATAAAATGTAAACTTTTTCTTTTTTATAAGTGATTATATATTTTATTATTGTTGTTGCACAGATCTTGTCAGACATCTTCATTGTCTTACTAAAAAAAAGTACAAGAAACTGCCTGTGCGAATCCAACTTCTGTCACACCAATTCCACCTTCCCTTCCATTCTCGTTTTCGGTCTTTTAAATGGTGGGGGTCGGCCTTCCTCTTTCAAGGCCACTCCAAAGAATCTTTCCCCAAGATTCTCCCCAATCCAAGTGCCAGCGAGTTTGATTGAAGTTCCATCTTAGCTAGTTTTTGCGCTTGCTTAATTATTATTACAGGCACCCAACCAGGATACTTGAGCTCCTCACATTTTGTTCTGTCGTTTTCCTTTCACTTTGCGGCTTCTTACTCACAAAACAACGATCCAAGGCCTGCCAACTTCCTCCAGCCCCCGAGGTCTTGCCAATCATCGGCCACCTTCACCTCCTCGGACCCCTTGTTCACCAGTCTTTCAGGGACCTTTCGTCCCGCTACGGTCCTCTAATCCATGTCAGGCTTTGGTTCAATTTCCTGCGTTTGTGGCTTCCACGCCAGAGCTAGCCAAAGAACTGCTCCAAGCCCACGATCTCGCCTTCTCCGCTCGCAAGAGCTCCCTCGCCATCAACCACCTTACCTACAATTCGTCTTTCGCCTTCGCACCATATGGACCTTACTGGAAATACGTAAAAAAGTTGAGCACATTCGAGCTTCTAAGCAACCGAATGCTTGGCCAACTCCTTGCCTTTAGAACCCTAGAATTGCACCACTTCCTCGGTGTTCTCTACAGCAAGTCTAAACTTGGTCAAAGTGTTAACCTCACTGAAGAGTTTCTTAAATTGTCGAATAACATAATCTCCCAGATGATGCTGGGTATACGATCTTCTGGATCAGACAGCCAAGCTGAGGTTGCCAGAACTTTAGTGCGTGAAGTGACACAAATTTTCTGGGAATTTAACATTTCTGACCGTATATGGTTCTTGAACTTGGATTTACAGGGATTCAGAAAGAGAATCGAGGACATACATGGAAGGTATGATAAGTTGCTGGGGAATATTATCACGAACCGCGAACGGTCGAGATTGAAGGTTAAAGGGAGTGGATCAGAAGGAGAAGATCAGGAGGCGTAGGAATTTTTGGACATGTTGCCGGATGTCATGGACAATGAAACCGCAGACATAAAAATAACTTGAAATCATATCAAGGCCTTGGTTTTGGTAGAGTTTTCCCACTGTACATTACTTACAACAATTTTTTGGTGTTAACACAGAAAACTAACAGATATTATGTAATTTTCAGGATTTCTTCACGGCGGCTACGGATACAATAGCTATTGCAACAGAATGGGCAATGGCAGAACTCATCAACGGTCCAATGGTGCTGCAGAATGCACGAGAGGAGATCCATAAACTTTCATGGCTCCACCCACCAATTCCCATGGTGGCAAGAAAGTCAGTAGAAGAGTGCAAGATTAGTGGGTACACGATACCAGCAGGCACCTTACTCTTTGTTAACCTGTGGTCCATTGGCAGGGATTCCAGTTACCGGGAAAACCCTTCGGAGTTTAGACCCGAAAGGTTTTTGGAAGGATCGCCTTGTGCAAGTCCTACCATAGACATTAAAGGCCACCACTTTCAGCTATTGCCCTTCGGTACTGGAAGGAGGAGCTGCCCTGGAATTAATTTAGCCATGCAGCAGTTGCCCACAACTCTGTCGGCTATGATTAAGTGCTTTGACTGGAAGGTTGTTAATCCGCTGGGAGCCAATCCTGAAGCATGTAATAAAGTTCTTGATATTTCTGAACGACGAGGATTAACAGCTCCAAGGGTCCAAGATCTTGTATGCGTGCCAGTGGCACGCATAGACAATATTATTGTTTCTTAATTAATGTGCGAGCTAGCTATTAAGCCTTATTAGCCCTACCGTCGTCGCAGTAGTTGTGGGAGCCTTTCTTTTGATTCAGATAAGAAACCCGGTGCCAATATTCTAGCATTTTTAACTATTTTCAAATTCCATCTAGAAGTTTCCATAAGAATTCACGAATTCACGTCAGTATTATTGATTTATTCTTCTAGTTATGTGCGATTTAAAAATTATTGTTAGTAAATAAGATTTAAATTATAATTTATAATTTATATTGCGTCATTTTGACTAATTATTAGAAATGTGAGTTTAAAATTTTTTTTCATTATAATCATTAAAATTGCCAAGAATTTAAATGTTAGAAATCTTATCAATTAAAATTTTAAATTTAGTTGAAAAAAATTAATTAAAATATTATTTTTGTAAAAAAGTATCAGATCGATAAAATTTAAAAAATCAAATTTTAGAGATTTGATTATTTTCAAACAATTGATCACATCCACAGGACTATTAATATAGAGACGTGACATCATATTTGCATAAACACAAGATATAGCATAAGACACATTATGTATAGCATAAGACACTAGGTCTGCTTGAAGCTTAGATCCAGAATTTTATCAACATGGCAGACGACATACAACAGGCTGGCAAACTATCTTGCATAATATATAAGCACTGTTCCATTGATGTTTTGTTTCGGCACACCTGTGTCCATGAATGTTTATTTGCATGATAGTTTGCGAGGTCTTTAATGTAGCTGAAGTGTCCTGCTAGAGACAACCTGAAGGACACCCGGTTGTTCTGCAATAGAAGATACAGAAGCTTGTCAATTTTTTATTCTACCACCGGAAAAAAAGCTGAATTATTTCCCATAGAATGCATTCAAAAGAGCTCTAAGTGGTCAAATAATGTACAAAGATACCAATTGCTAGCATGATTATTGTTGAGCAAAACCATACAAATGAAACAACAAAAGTGCAATGTTATTATATCTGTCACAACTGTAAGAAATCCCCATACTGTCTAAACATTGCAGGATCGTATTAATCAAGAAAGGTAACTGTATTCAATCAGAATTGCATGGACATATAGAAGATGATGATTGAAAAAAAAAAAAGAAAGAAAATGAATACAAGTAGAAGATCTCAAACAATTTATCCTTATTTACCTGCACATGAGGTTGAAACATTGAAATTTCTCCGTAGTAACAATGCATATTATAAGAAGTAGATAATATATATATATATATATATATATATATATAATAAAACTAATAGGTCATAAGAAGCAGTTTTTATGTATTCATTAAGAAATAAATGAACCAACAATCGGGTATCATAACTTCCAAGCCTAATTCACAATCAAATAACTAACAATTGCTAGATAAAGAAATACAAAACAAAAAGGAGACGATAAAAAAAAAAGGAAAGAAATAAATAAATTATTATCAAACAAAATATTACTTTTGATCTGTTCAACTTGCTCCGGGGTGAGCTTAGCCGAGAAGCCACCGGCGGCCGTCTTGTAGCTGTAAATCAAAGCCTCTTTTGCAGCCTTCTCGCTGGCATGCACCCACAATATGTGTCAAGAACACAGGGGAGGGAGAGAGAGAGAGATAGAGAAGGAGAGAGATTGTTTTTGCGGACCTGCCGAGGACGGAGGCGAGGATACGGACGTTGAACGAGTCGGCCTCCTCGCCCAGAGGCATTTTCGTGTACACTATGCGAACGGCTGCTTTCGTTGAACCTGCAGCGGCGTCGGCGGTGGAGGTGGCGGTGGTGGTCGTATCCGTCAGCGAAGCTGACTCGGCCATGCCGATCACATACGCCGACGATAGCAACAATAAAATCGCCACCAATGCTGACGAGTTTTTGCTTCTCTGCATATTCGATATTTCCCACCTTTTTTTTTTCGGGCTTCTCGCCCAGCTGTGTGTATATATATATATATATATATATATATATATATCTATATATATCCTCAAGACGGGCATGGAAGTTAATTTCTCCCCCTTTTTAGTAATTTACTGTTTGAATAATTTTGGCAAAGAGAGTTTATATAAATTCGTTGAAATTTATGAATTTGGGAGCATTTGAAATGTTTGTGGTATATTGGACTTGAAGAATTAGAATGTTACTTATTGCTAAAAAAAGAAATTTAAAATTTTCTTAATCGAATTTTATCTTTTTCCGTTTAACCAGAGAGGCATTTTTCAAGTTAGAAAAAGATAAAATTATTGATATGTGATAAAAGAAGTCCATTTCTATTTTTGGGACCATTGATTATCTCCCCGCTCTTTTTGTTTTTGGTTGTCTGCATTTTCTTCTTTGGTAGTACTTCGTGGCCAACGCCTCCTGCATTATGATCCCTACAGTTGCCTTTCCCTTCGGACTGGTTCTTTTCCTTGTCAAGTCCGAACAATTGTTTGCTTGCTTGCTTGCTTGCCATGTTTTCACTTGATTCCATTGTGTGCATGCCTGTGTCGCTTTGCGTTGTCGGCTTGTCATATGAAGAACTGTTAAGCATATGGCTTTGATGTAAATCAAGGACGAATGTATGGGGTACTATTTTTTATTTTTATTTTTATAGAATCGTATAAATTCTTGATTTTAATTTTAAATTTGATATCTAGTTCTTATAAACTAAAAAAGTTTCTGATTAATAATATAAAGCAGTAATTTTATCTTATACATTAATCTGAATTTAAGAATAGTCTTAATATGATTATAAGATTTGACTTAATCTCGTTTACCGTTAATTTCTTGTCACAATGGTTGCACTATTACCACTGCTAGCTAGCCATATTGCCCTGCCAGGCTGGCAGCTGTTTACCAAGGAACATGAGAGTCATGGTAGTTTTTTCCTTCACAACCTCAGATGGCTTTCTGACCCGTAATTTTTTCTATTTTCCTATTTCAACTTTTACTTATGGTAGTTTTTTTTTCTTTTTATCTTTTGACGTATAATATTTTTTTAATTCAGTTACAAATAATATTTTGTCAACAAGTTATACATGGGTCTACTGTTGAATCGCTTTGTCTTTCCTGCTAATGCTAGTCTGTAACTTTTTTTTTTTCCCTCGGATGTAACTGTGATATCGGTGGGTTGGCTCGAAGTCAAGCCCAGATGTCGGACAGAATGCTCTGGCCTCCTCTATGCCCAAAATGCACGTATTGGCCCAATTCTCCACTTCACTGGGTACGAGCTTGTGAAGCAAAACGGTTAGGAATAGAAGCCTAAGGCCCTGCCCTTGTCTTTTTTGTTTTTTTGTTTTTTTCTTCTTTTAAATATGAGGAGAGTAGAAGAATAAAAAGAAAAAAGAAGAAGTTCAGACACAAGAACAATGGTCCACTAGAGTCTAAATCCATTAAAGTCGTTCTAGGAAAGAGTGAAGATAGATATATACGTAGCAAATTGCTACAACATGTACTAAGAGACCTTTGGGTAAAAAAAAAAAAAGACAACGCGAAAGGAAATTGCAAGAAGAAACATTATTTGTAACTCAATCTATTTATTTTATATTTTTGGTGCATAGGGCTAACAAACTTGAACCACCAGTCTTTTGTAGAACAAGCATCAAAGTGTCCATATCTTTTATGGATCTTTGCTAATTAGAAGAATTGAGGTTAGAGGTTCTATGTGAAGATTTGAAGAACAAGAGCGTGTAAAGAATGGACCACAAATGATCAAGCTTTGATTCGCCTTAATGCAAGGTATGCCAAGAACCTATAACCCATGAACATGGTGATCAAGATGCCCGTGCTTAATGCAGGGCAAATTTGCCCTACAACATCTTCTTCCACAAATTTGCAACGGGCAGTGTCACGGCCACCGTGATGCGAGCAGCCTAGCAGAGACCATAATTTCTGGCCTCCACCATATTGGACATTAATGAGCAGCCTATAGCTGTAAAATGTGGTTGAAAAGTACTTGATCCATGCCATAGAAGATGGCACCTTATGAACGTAAAATCCTCCTGTGAGGATAAATACTAGCATCGTGACAGTCACTATGGTTGAGGCTTGTTTAGCATCCATGATGGCTGCACCTAAGGCAAGGCCAAGTCCCTGAGAAACTAGTACATTGCCCAGTAGAACCAGCAGAGTCAAAAGAAAAGCACCCAATTCTGGTTTTAGTCCAGCCATCCAATAAGCCACCGTAAGGAAAATTGTGGGGAGGATGAGCTCCATCGGTAAGTCTCCAACTATTCTAGACATGAAGTATGATGAAAGGGTGTACATACCCGATGCCCTTTCCTTTGTAAAAATGGCTCTTTCTTGCGGAAACGCGAATGTGGCACTAATGGAAGGGAGAACTCCCCAATAGATGGACATGAAGAAGAGCAGGCCGAGACGGTCCTGAACGTCCTGAAAATCCGAGTGCCACCACAGTAAACCAGCTAATAATGCAGCTGTGATAACTTGGAAGACTCCGAGGGTATGGAAGGTCTCATGCTTTCTTTCTTTCAGATTTCTTTGGAGAAGAATGCAGAATTGGTTGAACGAAGTGCCAAATCCAACTCCGTTACTCCTATGCTCTTTGGAAGAATGGTTTGCAATCAGAATGTCCCCCGTCGTAGGAGTAGTGCTGCCCTCAGTACATGCAGCCTTTACTTCGGGAGCCAACAAGGTATTATAAGAGGCATGGAGGAATTGCTTTATGTTAGGCTCATCTCTTTCGCTTAAACCATCAAGTTGGCAAACACCTACATAAATTAAGCAGGACGCTAAAATGAGAACTGGGATGTCATTTTCAAGACTGTTTTAACGAACATATATAAATTAAAAGATTCTATTACATAGACACGGAAATTGAATGCTGCTTGCTGACCACACGCAAACATGAAACAGCAGAAAGGGACCAAACATTCGGTTCTAAATTCCTACACTAATCAGACAAGCCAATTAATAGGAAAATATTTTGCAAGTTTGTCACTTGGATTTGACTACTTTTGTGCAATCTGATGATGGTTCTTCACAGCCAGAGAGAGAGAGAGTGGAAGCAGAAGTCATCAACAATCTTTAAACAGTTCGCAGTTTTTTTAGCTCTGGACAAAAGGAACAGTTAAACTTAATTTTCCAGTGAATTATCTGCCTTGTTCATTAGCTAAAAATGAAATCAGCGGTATTCCACATAAGTCTAAACACAATTTCCCATGGATTTAGCTCGTAATCACTGATTAAGAAATAAGTATATCTACTATATATATGCTGGTGGGAGCATATATATGGCCCAGAGAGTACAGCACAAGAATCAGAAAATGAATATTTTAATATATAGGACCGAGAATACTTCTTAAGAATCAGAAAATGAAATGTTTTTCTTCGGTTAAAGAAGATATCCTTAAGCAGAAGTTTCAAGGTTATGGCAGAGAGATCAAATCCAAGCTAAAAAATCAAAAGAAAGATGCTGCTGGTTGCCATTTAAAGAAAGCTGCGGTAAGAGATATATTAGTGATAATTAATTGCGTAATAACTAATATAATTTAGGAGGATTGATTAATTTGTCCCCCCTGTTTTGGCAGCTGGGACCTTAATAATCACACACGCAACTATGCTATGTAAGATAGAGATGCATCGTTTTTAACAATAAGAGAGCTGGGACCTCTATAATCACACAATCAATTATGCTATGTAAGATAGAGATGCATCGTTTTTAACAATAAGGGCATTATTTCTTTGTTGAATTGGGTTAGAATTTGAGAATAAACCATTGTTCTCCTTAGAATTTTATGGCACCAAGCCACTGACTATCTAGAGAACAGTACATTTGTACAAGGCAAGTTTTGGTAGAATATTGGACAATATCCCTCAAGGTGGATATCACCACTAAACTTCAACCAATCTAACTGTATAAAATGATACCTTTACCGCCCCATTTGACCATAAAGGCAAATGGTACAAAGCAAACGTTGAGTAGGAAACGCATCACCAGTTAAAAGAAATTGTGATTAGTTTAATGATTAAAGGTTTAACAAGAGGTTGATGGCCTAATTAATGATCCTCTACTTCAGCTGACAAAAGCTGACCAATCTTCGTGGTAAGGTGGGAGGCCACAAGCTACTTTTAATGCTGCCATTGAGGTTTTGGGCGAGCATTTTCACGCTTAATCTTTACTAGCTAGCTAGGCAGCATATATATGTTCTTTAATTCTATTATTAAACTAAAAGCTCCAAAGTTCACTTTGTAACTTTCTGTGGAAAATGCAAAGCAACACAACGCATGTACGTCTTACCATATCCTTCCTAAATTTCTAATAAGGTAGCCAATGAGACACCTTCAACTTCAGAACGTGAACTTTAGGATTGCTTTGTACAAGATTTATCAATGAGAAAAGGCGGTGGTCTAATGAGATAAAGAACAGAAAAGAGAAGAAAAGAAAGCAAAGCGGAGGAAAGACATTTGCTTTCAAATACTGGGAAGACAATTAACAAACCATTCGTGAAGTGTGGTCAAATATAAAAAGGGAAACTATGAATACGTGACTGCGTTGGATTTGAATAACGCAATAAATTGTAACAACGTGGACGTTGACACATTTATTAATGCCAATCGTAGAGCTTAGTCCCCCCCCCTCTAAAAAAAAGGGAAACAAAGAAACAAAAACGAAAAAGGAAGATGAAAAGGATGATCAACAATTGATCCAATGCTAATTAATTAAAGACTAATGGGAGTTGGCCACTTATCTTTAGTGTCATCGGTGGCCATATTCTCACATATGAATTTGAAGGTAAGAACGCCCACTAATAGCGCTTCCATGATGGAAGACTTGTGAATTCTTAAATAGCATGAAAGAAATGAATAGAAGTGGCAAAAAAGTTCAGAGCATAAAAAATTTATGAACATTTGGAGCTCAGTGGGGTTGGAGGTCTCAATGGACCAAAAAAAAAGGGGGAAAACTCTGTGCTTAGCCATCAAACAATGCATTCCTCCTGAGCAAGCCACACAATGGATATTGACATCTAGCAACTTCTTCTAATCACAAATCACCTACACTCAAGCATTTAGTTATACAGGTAGAGATGCCATTACTGATAGGTTCCACTTAGCATTACTTTTGTTTCCTAATCTTCTATTAGCAATTTAGCATCGGATATATTCAAGAATATTGCCTCCCTCCTCTCTCTATATCTATCCAGGTATCTATGCGTGTAGCTATTAATTTGGTATACTGGCACAAAACAAATGAAGAGGGCACACCCAGATGCGAAGGATAATTATAACAAGCTATTATCAGGGACAATGGTGCGAATCCTACTCAAAACTAAAAGGTAACCCTATCAACGCCGTCATCACCTACTTTCTTCGCCCAAATCACATGTTACCACTCATCACGGTGTCAAGAATATAGATAACAGACGATGAGACATCTTACCAGATCAAAGAGTGGTCCTCCAAATTTTTTGGTGTACTCTTTTTCCATGTTTCTTACATCACGAAAGCATATACATGTATCCTTTATATTATATATGCAATGCTCCCTTCTTTATTAAACAGTAATGATGCAAGGATTGGACATGCCACTATCCAGCCCTATCCAACCCTACCAACGTAATAATAAAAGATATCAACGTAAAGATTACTAAGACATGCCACTATCCAGCCCTATCCAACCCTACCAATTGAAGCAAGTCAACTCTAATGTAAGATTAGCATTACTCTTATGGGAAAAACGTTGTTTCTATCGCTATCCATCCGATGTGTGAGACCAAAAGCAAATCAATGCGATGTTAGTGATCCTTTCAACCATCTTGTATCCCATAAGCCACTCGTAACTAAAGAAAAAGAACGATATGTTTGTAGGCTCCACGATTCATGCCATTGGCCTTTGGACCCAATATAAGAAACTACCATTGGACCCGTTTCTCCATTCGGGTCTCTCATTAGGAAAGAGATTCGGAGTAATTTATTTTCTTATTCTCCAACTAAACGATCTAAGAGTTGTTAAATCGCAAACCTTGGTTTCCAACACAAAAGGGATCCCCCATTGGGAAAGAGGTCCCAAAGAACGTAAATTCTTATTCGCTAGAGTTGTTAAATCGCAACCTTTGTTTCCAACAAAACACAGCCCTTAACGACCGGATGAAACTAATTGATATGGTGTTTCGATTGGATCTAATCAGCCTTCAGAAATTTCGAAATAACTAAGAAGAGTACACTAGACGGGTGTCACAGATGGGATGCACGAAAATTAGGAATTTTTCTAGGATCTTTGATCAACGTTCAACATTTTAATCTTTTTTGTTAGTAAGGGTTAGGATTTGAACCCAAAACTTAAACTAAAAGGTCATGCATCTCTACCACTAGACATTCTAAATGTGAATTCGAAGTAAAAATTAACAAGTTTTTACAAGGGAACTTCAACCTAAACCTAAAGTAAACTTTATCGACAAACTATTCAAAAATAAATTTTAACGGTTGAGAAAGTGGAATTTTTGTGACTTTCTAATTAAGAATTTTTCAAAAATAATTTTGTGGGGGTTCAAATATTTTTTGAGAGAGTGGCATTTTTTGTAATTTTCTAATGAAGAATTTGTATATTACTATTTTAGTTTAGCTTTTAACTGAATTAAGCAGAAGAAAAACTTAGAAATTTACATATATCGTATTAAAAATCATGTTTGGTACTAAAATTTGAACACGGTTGTAAGTAAGAATAAGAGTGCAACCATTTTTTCAATAGACCGCATGACTGGTCGAATCTTATTTGATCCACCAGCATTTGTTGGCACCCAAACTGTACTATTTACCCACCCAAAATTATCAGGACATTTGGAAAACGAAAATCAATATCACGGAAAAGGAAGGAGAATGTCGGGTGTGGCTAAAGGGGGCGACAAAGGAGACCCGCAGATTAAAGCAGAAGGACACTTGGACGACAACGGGACAAACACTAACCAAAACAGAACGATCAGGATCGGAAAATCAAAACACCATATGCATCTTACTGAGGTTATCCACCAAAGTTCTTTCCAGAACAATATCATTACCTTTTCTGTCTCGTTAATTGAAATATTGAATAATATAATTATTGATCTCTGTACAGTTATCACCACCACCCTCACTAATATATATTATATTAATATTAGACCCACCAAATTCCTTCAAAAAAAAAAATGTCATTACGTTTCCTGTGTCTCGTTAGTTGAAATATTGCATAATATAATTATTGATCTCCTTACAGTTATGGCCACCACCATCACCACTAATATATATTATATTAATATTAAATTAGTGTAATGTACAGATTTTGAGAAAAGTATTTTTATTTAAATAAAAGATAAAAAATAAATTTGAGAGTATTTTTTATTTTTTTAAAAAAATTAAAAAAAGATTCAAACTATCCATATTTTTTTGAGATAAAAAAATGCATGTGAGATTAAAGAAATTATGTAAATTAGATGTAAGTTAAAATTTTAATTTTATTAAAATATTAAAAATTATAAATTAATTATTAAATTAATATTAAATATTTTAAATTATAAAAATTTATTAAAATAAATTAAAATTTAAATTAAATACTTATATATTTTTAAAAATAAATAAATATTATCATGTCAATATTTTATTAATTGTTTCTTAATTTCTACAATATATACTCCCCGATCTAGCCCCCACAATAGAACTGTGCCCGACACCATTCACTTGCCAGACAGCAAAAGAATAGGCATTTCTTATGGGTTGTTTAATAGAGTAATAATTAACGTTATGCAGCAGAGTACTCATGAACCTTCAGTGGGGCATCACACCTGGTGATCCTTTTAAGGCTGGCGTCGGGAAGTAAGATGGTCAGTGGCTATATCTGTAACTATGATTGATACGTATGACAGGCAAATAGAAGAAAAAGAAATGTAGGGGTTGCAGTACTATGCCACATAATTTCCTGATCATAATGAAAGTGGGAACGCCTTGCTCTATAGACCACCTGATCGCTCATAACCAAGCACTATGACAACAACCATCTAGTTTGACCATTCAAATTAAACCAATATCTTTTTGTTTCTAAAACATCAGAAACCAGGAACACGACGAGGCAAGACTCTAGTTTGACATCACATACATATACCAACTAAACTAGCATAATTGTTTCAGACATTTCACGTCCTTTTTTTTTTTTTTTTTTCTGGGGTTTGGATTTGGACCTTCACCTTACATGCTCATTTCAATTTTCACCCTTCTTTCTCAAGTACAAAATTGAATCTATAGGTTAAGCATCTAGGTTAGGTTAGAGTCAGCGCTCCCCCAAGTGAACACAGGATTCGATACAGCAACAGCACAACCCAAGAGAACAAAAACACCAATTTAAAGCAGACGTACCAGTTGCAAGATCAAGGAGAAAATCAGCAGGATTCGTGGGGAAAGACGGAGAGAATCCGACGGACTCAAAATAAGCCATGGCCTCGCTTCCCTTGCCTAAATACAAACACGTTCCTTCGCTCAACAACAACACAGAGTCAAACATCTGATAAACGCGGCTCGAAGGTTGATGCACCGACATAACTATGGTCTTCCCTTTCTGCGCCAGCGATCCCAACGTCAAGATAAGCTGGTACGCCGCCGTTGAGTCCAAACCGGACGTGGGTTCATCAAGAATCAGCAAACTAGGGTTTATCAACATCTCATGAGCTATACTCACTCTCTTTCTTTCCCCACCGGAAACCCCACGTATATTACTGTTGCCAATCATCGTGTTCTCACAATTCGTTAAACCCAACTCCGATATGACCGACTCGGCCACCAGTGTCTTCTCTTTCTTTGAAAGAGATCTTGGCAAGCGAAGCAAAGAACAAAAGACCAGGGTTTCGCGGACTGTCAGGTGGGGATAGAGAATGTCATCCTGAGAGACAAACCCAGTTATTCTGGTTATTTGTTTACTCAGTTTCTTGTTGTTCGCTAGTATTGTTCCTGAAAAGCCCTGTCCTTGAAGTCTCCCTGCAAGTGCATTGAGGATCGTCGATTTCCCGCTCCCTGATGGACCGAGAACGGCCAAGATTTCTCCTGGGGAGACCATGCCAGTGATCCCATTCAAGATCTTACGTTCCTGATGAATAGTCTCCGTCGATCTTTGATCAAAGAGTCCGTGTCCACGACCAAGGATCTGTCCAATATTCGTGCCTTTCCTCTTGTTATCTATCTTAACGCTATAGCAGACGTCCACGAACTGCATGATCATTGAAATACACACACAAAAAAAAAAAAAACAAAGTAAAAGCTCAGACAGAGTCAACTCGGGAAGTAATATTAATTTTCTCACACAAGAAATTTATCTCTCATCTGATGAAATATTTCAGTTAATGACCAGTTAGTACCAACCTTGAGAGTAATTGGGTAACAAGAAGACAACATCAAAGATGGGAAGCGATCGCGCGAATCTCGGGCAAAGCCCGTATTGGATTGATTTGGGCCGTCCCCATTCGGTGTTTCCACACCACCGAAGATTGGCATTATTGTTCCCTCTCCTGCGTAGGAGGTCAAAAAGAAAGTTGAGGGAAGCAAAGGACAAAGGATAAAAACGGAGACAAAGTTAGAGAATGACGGGAAATAAGGGGTTATAGTGTTTTTTGTGTTTGCCCTGTTTGCTTTGTTTTAAGCAGAGGGACAGGGGAGAGAAAATTGAATGAAGAGAGGCCATATGGGGTCTATATTCGGGAGAAGAGGGTGGGCTAACGGTTGCCACGTCAAATTGAAACGATTATAGGTAGATGTGCTACGTGGGGGCTGCTTTTGGAGGTGGGCTTTCAAGGAAAGTGCCCAAAGCAAGAGCCGTTAACTTTCACTTTCAAATGTATCTATTACTCTTCGATTCTCTCTCTTTTCCCTTAAAAGTCTACGATTAAGATAAGGGTAATTAATACATCATCTGTATAGTAAAATCCAAAAAGAGCTCATCGAGAAAGATAGAGATGAGATCTGATGAGTGGAGGAGACGGTGGGGAGAGAATTATTGTGACGCAAGAAGACATACGTCTCAATTCCTGACTTCCTTCGATGAAGATAGCCGGAGGAGACAGTTTGTTAGTTAGTTGAGTCATTATTTTGCAGCATGAATTTTGGTGGAAAATGGATATATGTCAACCTAGAATTAATCAGTTCATGTTATCCAATCTCCACTACAGATAATATGAGGCATATGAAAAATGATCCACGGCCCATACTAGACATATATGATAGGATTTTTGGTTCCCCCTGCGTTAAATATATGCGCAGTTGTATATATATATTAACTGAAACGTACTACGTTGATTTTTCGATATGAAACATTTACATACCAATGATATGTAGCCTGTGTATGTATCGGTACAATTTGAGCTTTTAGCATTGGAATAGATTCCACAGTTCGTCACATAATACCTCCAGCCTGAGCATTTAGCATTGGAATGGATAGAACGCTCATTCTATCTCTCAAGTCTCTCTCTCTGTGCTAGTGTGTGTCATTTATCAGAACTTAGATTATTCTAGCATGAAGAGCATGATTTGATAATTTTCAGTATCACGGACCTATTGAAAAGAGTGCTTGTCTTTATTCAATTCAACTTGTGAAAATAACATTTACGTACAAAAGCTTCCCGTTTACAAAAAAAAAATTAGTTAGCAACACTTACTAAAAAATACATACGAGAGATATAAAAAATATAAACTTATTACATCTCTCTTATTGTAAATAAATAAAAATATAAGTAATTGAAAATCACTTTAATATTTTTTGTATTTACATATATCTTAATAAATATTATTATGTAATAATTCTCAATTGTGAAAGAGTAAATTATTAGTTTATTATTAAGTTAAAATAAGTTGATGTAATCTAGTGAAAAAGAAGGATGAATGGATTAAGATCGCTTATATGTAAAATTATTAGGGTAGATCAAATTCATTGGTGCCGATGACATGCTTTATACCAATGTCCACGAGGATTTCGGGAAAATTTCAAATGGAAATTCTAGAAGCGATGCATCTGTTTGTGAAGTTGGGGATATGGAGATGGAAGAAAGGTTTCTGTTCTTGGGGAAAGATTGCAATCTCGCACCGTTAAATTGTGTCAACGAGCTGATGGAGGAAACAAGAGGGTGTATCAACAAGCAAATTAAAAGGGAAGCAACATTGTGATTCTGGCTTTAACCCTTTAAACTTTGTGTGCCGAAAAAAAGGAAAAAGAAAAATAAATAAATAAATAAATAACCCTTCACGAAGAATATGATTCGGGTAAATGTTCCCCGACTGTTAATACGTAGTTGACAAACACATGGCGTGGCGAAGGAAAATGTTAACTGAGATATCAAATTCTCGATTATTAATTGTTGCTTTGGGTTTAGGAGAATTGTATTTAAAATAATAATAATAATAATAATAATAATAATAAAGGGCAACAAATACATCCACTGATGCATGTGATCCATATTTACCAAAGGCAATCCGGAATTCGGGCCTTCACCTCTCCCGCGTTACGTTCCGGAAATGATCCCCAGCCGCTTTTTCTTCGCCTTTTTAGGACTCTCGATCTTCAGCTAACGTAAAAGGTTGCACTTCTTTGACTGTGACCTAAGAATATCCATCCGCTTTGCCCGGATTAACATCGCTCTCTTAACTTCCTAACTTCTAGGTTTTTACCCCAGCCCCGTTGCAGACATTCCATTTGTCGTCCTCTTCTTTGATTGGGCCGGGCGCACCACAAAATGAGATCTTCCCACTTTCAGACTGGCTCTGGGTCCCACATCTCTGTTCTCGACGCGTGTCCACATAATGACCACTGCCACGCGCTGGCCACTCCTTGTCTACCTATTAAGAAGACACCGAGCTAAGGCAAAACACCATCTTTATTACACTAGAAAATAATAATAATAATCTCTATGCTCGGACTGTCTGGCGCGTGAAAAGAAAGTTTAGGAGTGTGACGGCGGAGGCGTGGAGATGAAATTTTGCATCCTATCCATTGGGCCACGGAATCTACTCAGATTTGTTGTAACTGCGTAGGTGGGGGACCCATCTTTGGGAGGCCTATTGCCATTGCAAAAACGCGCACCGAAAACGGAAAAGGTAGGACGCAAAATTCTTTAAACAGAATAGATAGATTATGATTTTAACTATTTGCTACAGATAAAAAATTAAATTGCAATGATTATTATAACTCGCGATCCAAATTACATTTAACTTATTCCATTTATGAATCTTGGGTCCTGATAATATCCTCACGAAAAAAAGAAAAAGAAAGCCGTCCAACTCCGTCAAAATTCATGCGTATAATGATTGTCACAAGCCTTGTACCCAACAAAAGAGGTGCAATCATTAGACTAAGTTGGAAATGTTCTTTTTTTTCCTTTTTGGTTACATTGTTTCTTTTTCTCTTGACAATTAATGAGTAATAAAGACCACTTGCCTAAAATAGAGGATTTATAAATTTTGTATTTTCAAAAGATATAAGAATTCAAATTTTATTTTATTTATTCTCCTCTTATATATATATATATTGGTAAACCAAATTCATACGCGTACTTTGAGTCCAGCCTTATCACTCATGAACCTTAAATTGCTAACGTGGACCAGACCAAAGGTTCCGATCTAGCCAGAATATTATTATTAAAGCATAATATTTTTTATAATTGTTCATTGATATTTAGATCACGTGAGGTCGGAACAAATATACATTATATTTTCAAACCAATTCAAGCATCAGAAGAGTCCGCACTTAGTCAAATGGAAATTCTGAACAAAGAAACCATCCAAAGTTCCACAAATAGGCATAATCCTGTTGATAGGATTTTTCTTTATAAGCAATTTGAATGTTTCACATCGGAGTTTCATATTTAACACCAGTTGACGACTAGAGAGTTGTTAAAAGATATTTGAAAGCTACCCAGATATTTGAAGGGATTAATTTGTTCAAGTTGCTATAAAGCCTTTTTTTTTTTCTTCTTCTTTTTCGACAACACTTTTTGCTCAAAGCAATCTTTTAGGACGGGTTTTGAGTTCCAGGCCCACGTTTAGGGTTGGAGTTCACATTCCTGTATTTCTATACTCTCGCCTCCACTATCCAGCGAGGGTTTCTTTCGGCCTATCCATTGTTCATAAAATCCCTGACCGACTAATCTTCTAAAAGAAGGCGAATCTGCGTTTATATATACGCTGGCTGGGCAAGCCGCACTTCGAGCGATAAACATCCCTCCAGTCAGTTGCTCTAAACAGAGCTGGACATCTGCCTCTTCTCCCCACAGCCCAACGCCCCACCTACTCCTCGGTAACTTCGTAACTTCAAGGTAGGGTGTGGATTCCTAAGCTAAAGCCCTTTACAATGCCACCTCCTAAAACCACTTCTTACTCAGTCTCCAACATCACCTGCCTGCATCGATCCTCTGCCATGCATAATCCAAAACTATGAACACAGCCTCTAGCCCTACCGCAACCGCAAGTGAAGTGCAAAGATCTACGTTTAGAGCAAAAGTGAACACCCCTACCCCAGATCAATCCGTGATCACTCCACCCCGTCATTCCAACTACATTGTAGTAGGTGTAATATTCATCTTCTTATAAGTCTAAAATGCCGAGGTCATTAAGTTACTATGCAGTGATACGGAGATCAAAAGTTTGACTTTCAAAAATGGTCTTTGTGAAAAAACAAAAAAAAAAGGCACAGATAAAAATGTGTACAACTCACTTTTTGAGATCTCAGTATGTAAGTAATGAATCTTGATAGCCTCCTAGAATGGAACACTCAAATTGTTTCCGATTTAGGGTTGTTTTGGTATGCCTGAGCTGAAATTTCCACCCATCAGTGTCAATAAAAGTTCAAGCTATTGGCAAAATCCCAAGAATGGATCACAGGTCAAACTTTAACATGTCCCTCACGCAAAAATTTAAATAAAAAAGTTAAAATCACCGGCTAAAAAAAAATTAATAAAGCTAAGAGAGCAATGTTGAAGTATTCCAAAATACCTGTTTTTGTTTTCTCAGGAAAAGACAAATTCTGCACTACCCAGAGCTAGTGAAACTGGGAAAACAACAACCACTTCAACTTATAATGCCAATAATAACAAATACCTATACATTGTGCTAATTCTCAATGTCAAATCCCTCCATCCAGAGTATTTTCATACCATTTATATAAGCAGAGAGATGAATAACTTCCACTGCATATGTGGAAGATCTTTTTCCATTTCGGTAAGGTAGTATGGAGGAGAAGCGGGAGACCTTACCAAATAAATTACAAAGCTCCTGAAACTTGCCTTCATAGGTTACAAGGTAAACTATCAAGATGCTTTAGAATCAGCACACTCTTCCAAGATAGTTTGAAGGGAAGAAAAAAAAAAAAAAAACACAATCATACAAGTGAGAAACTCCTACAATATGATGGGTTATCAAGCTATTTACAAGTGAGATACAGTTATAAAGAAACTCCAACTGGATTGCTTGAGAAGCAAACAAACCAGTGCTATCATTTTGTTCAGTATTATAATCTGAGTGGCAAAACAAACTATGAATGGGTTCCAGTAACACTTGCCTTGAAAATTTGTCATCCTAAGGTTGAATATTATGAATTTTGAAACAAGCTACTCGAGTTAGGATCATTAATTGGGGATCTACACTTTTTCAACAAACAGTGAAGGCAAGCTCAAACCTGAGGAAAAACCTGTTGATGTATCATGACAAAGCTCTCATACTACTGCTTGTCAGCGGAGGTATGACTCTAGTTCCCTTTTCACATTACTAGTTTGACAATAAAGACTCGTAAGAGTATCAGCAAGAGCCTCCTTCACTAGAGGATCCCTACCAAACCTTTCCGTTACCTTTGTAATTTGACACTACCATGTCAAGGCTTCGAGGACTGGCAAAGAGTTTATTGGAAAAAAAAAAACTAGACAAACCAAGGCAAAACTTACCGGTCCAAGTGATGACAGGTTCGATGTCTACAAACTCTAACCGTGTGTATGCATGCAGCAGAAGAGTCCCTTATGATTCCCAACAAGTACACCACTATATGCAACTTCACAAAGTAGAGAGACCTATATTATTGCAAGCGACCTAGTGCAATATTAGAAGATCGCAGCAGGAAGCAGCATAAATAGGGAGGGTGAAATTATATATTACTGCAAACTAAAGCAAGAAGGGGGTGGTGGGATGGGTCCAGGAGTCCCACGTGGGAGATAAATGATAAGTGGTTGAGAGGAGATTCGGAAATGACCAATCCTTTGTCTTGGACTTGTGTAGGAGTGGGATTCAGGCAGACCTTCTCCACTTGATGTGTGGGTCCTTACCATTTAGAAATTCGCTAAACAAACCCTCTGCTACCCAATGGCATTCTACAATATCAGTCAAATATGATCCTCTCCTGCCACTGTCCTCACAAAATTCACTATGACATGTAGGGTACCAACAGAGTTTTTTTAAGAGCCTCCAGCGAGCATGCCCTCTCCTCGATAATTCCATGCCAGGGCCTCTTCTGTTTTGCATCATGTTAATTCTCTGCAGTTTTAATAGCTCAAGAGTTAAAGAGTTATTTAATCATATGTTAAACAAGGAACTTACATTGGAAATCTCATGCAACTCAAATACCTTGAAAACAAGTCATTGTTGGATGTGGCAATGTGTTGATCACTGTGTTGGTTTTGTATGGATCAAATTCAGAGAACTATAACAACTCTGGCTTATAGAACTCTAAATAACCGAAGCCAACAAATATTGCCCATATGGTTGATGTGATGTGAGTGATTGGTCACAAAGCCAAACTGCCAAGATACTAATATGACTTGTGGCATTTTCCATAATTTTTACAAAGAGGATAAAATAGTTTGAGCTTGCAACTAGCTTTCCCATCTTTGTTAGTGGAGGGACAATGGGAGATATTTCCCCCTTGTAGACCTCTTAGTTCTGTCATTTTTTGATGGCCCAATCCTCTTCTGTTTTCTCATCAAGTTCAAGGCCAACTAGCTATTGTTTCTTTGCAAGTAGATTTTCTCTTATCACACGTGATGCCAATTGCACGGTTCAAATCACAAGAGAGTCTGAACCTAGTTTACAATGCTGAGTATGATAACCCCCCTGCAATTCCTCTTTCTCTGCAGATGAAAAATGCACAGCCATAAAGGTATTAAGATCATAACCATAGCTAACCTATACTTGAGGCAGAGAAAAATCAATGAAAGATAAGAAATCTTAAGGAAGCATCTAAAGTAAATATTTCCTCTAATCCATTATTAGAAACGTGATGGAAAAAAGAAATGGTTCTCTTGTTAATACATCATCATCATCTCTGTCCTGTTGCTAAAGCTCTTTACAGTTTTATCTTTTCACTTCTAATTCATCATCCGGTTCCATTGACACATACTTTCTACAGAAAGCATATAGATCGTTAAGTTCCCTGTAGCACAATATGCTACCAAAGAGTTGGCCATTGCATCCAAAGAAAATAAGACTATTTCCTTCTTCAAGATATTTTCCTCAACAAATACCTCAGTCTGAATCCTTAACCCTGCTAGCTACCTGCGAAAGGTCACCAAATTGCAGTTTAAGCAAAAACTTGGTGAACTTGACAAATCATTACTAATCTTTCTCCAAGTATCTTGTTTAATTCCAAACCTACAAGTTCACAATGAGACCCATCCAATGAAGGAATTTTATGCATTCTAAGTTCCTGTTTGATCCTCCTCCTGCTCCAGAGTCTACTGGGAAACAAAATTATGGTCATTTATTTTCATCTGTGGTCCAGAATAATCACAAAGTATGAACTGAGCTTGTGCAACTCATAATTAGTAAGAAGTGGACACGTAAAGATTGATGCTGCTATTTGAGCCTGTTTTGCCATCTCAACGCACCCTAGATTGAGCTCGGTGATGTGTCAAATGTCTGTTGAATTGGAATCTGAAAGGAAATGAGTAAAATTTTCATCCTACTAGCCTTTCAAGCTTTAAGACCCATGCTTTTTGTCATCAATTCAGGCAAGGCAACTTTTAACCTGTTTAGAGGATCAGACAGAACACTATAAGACAGAGGATGCAAGAAACGTACCACAATATAAGTAGAATGCAATAAGATCCAAAGCAGAAGTCACTTTAAAAAAAATAATAATAATAATAACTCCAGATCCCACAAGTCACGAGCGCATTGAGAACCTGCAAAGAAACAGAAACTGTAATAAGACTTCCAGATACAGGTTTCGCAATTTTTTTGGATACCAAACTAGAAGACTCATGCAAGAAACCTACTTCCTGCCTCCCTCCAATAAGCAGCACCAATACATTGGACACATGTGAATGGCAAACTCTTGCTCCTTTCTTTCTTTGCTCAGCCAGCAACAAGAAACATAGAAAATGAACCTGATATAAAACTCAAGGAGACACTCAAAAGGTATTCCTTAAATACAAAAATGCTTTGAATTGCATATAATTTTAGCAAATACCGTGTCCATTCCTTGTGTCCACACATACAATTGTCAATCATAACTTCATGAATACAATCTGTAACACCAATCTTCTTGAAAACCTTTTCATCACCTCCCTCATGGACTTGGCATTTACATATATGAGCACAAGTAGCCCAGTGTCTATGACCTTCTGATTTCATGGCACATCAAGGCTATTCAATACCTTCAAAATCTCTTGAAATAGCAATGTGCAATCTAAGAAAGAGTATAAAAAAAGGGAGAATATATTTCCTAATGAGGCAGACATGCATAAGTAAACCAACAAAAATAAGAAGGCTTACATTTTTAAGTAAAAGACTTGGTCTCAACACATCAAGGATAGATGCCTCGGCACCATCGACCCGTGACTTTCCTTTAAGTTTACTATGCTGAATTCCAAAAGAACTTAAAAGATCCCTACAAATTTTAACTTGCCATGTATTTGTGTTTCTGAAAGGAGCAAAACATCTAAGTAGATGAGGCATATGCTCCTCGTCAATTGGCATGATGCAAGATAACGCTACAGTGCCATCCCTCACAACTCCAAAAGAGTCGGTCACAAAACTATGAAGCAGTAAAACTGACTTATTCTATTCAGATTGTAGATCAGAACTGAAAATAATTATAATCCACAAAAATAGATTGAAAATGCATCATCCACAGGCACAAGAATTGTCCAATCCTCATGAAGCATTTGTTGAAGGGAAACAATCACACTATTTTGTCATTTTAAAACACCAAGAATCTCTATTCTCCGGCTATTAACAAACATAATGTCTTTCTTTAAGTGCAAAGGGCAAAAGAATACTACTTACTTTAACGAGCCTGGCCGCTTCATCCTCGAGCGACAACGATGTTCCGCCAGAATGCTCCGGCGACTTCAACTCAAACACTCCCGAAGTTTCTCAAGAGGCAGGATCTGAAGTCCACTTGTATCTCCGGGACCACGGGAGGATGCCGGACTGAAGCATTCGCTTCCAGCGCCGTCGAAACCATCACGGCGGGAAGAAGCAAGAACTCGGAGAAAGCATAAAGAACACGCAAGAAAATCCTTTAAAACTCTAAAAATTTAAGCAAGAAACCTGAAAATCGTAAAGAAAGCACGTCAAAAAGATTTAAAAGCCTAAAGATCTGAGCAAGAACGGAGAAAAAAAGCACAGAGAAAGTGTAAAGAAGTATTTCAAAACCCTCAAGAAAAGGAAAATCACGAAACGGAGCCGCCGCAGGCTGCTGAGAGAGGAGGCGAATGCAAATGGAAACCCGGCGAGGAACTACCGGCAGAGGGAAAGAGTCGGCGGAGACGGGGATCGGTGAGAGGGCGACACAGGAAGGAGAAGGAAAATGAGGCGAAGAAAAGGCGCCAATCGGCAAATACAAGACAGATGCCTCCAAAACTCCTCATTCAATTTCTCGAATTCGGGCTCCATGTTGCCCAAAACCGGGTTGACCGGGTTAACCAAAAAAAAAAGTTTTAAAAAAATGTTAGCGATTGGGTGTCTTTTTAACGCAATCCACTGGAGCGGAGGAGTCATAACTGTGGAAGGAGAATCGAAATTACCTAAATACCCCGACTTCAGCGCGCTCTGACGAATGACTGCGTAGAGCTGGGGGCAGAATCGGCAGATCGCTGAAACAAATAAGGAAAAATGAAATTAGAACCCATAATTTCAGGGCGACTAACGTTTTTATCAACTTCTGTCAACTAACTCCGTGATTCATTTTGCATTTCTTTTGTTTTATGTTTAAATTTAACTTATTGATTACAGTGGCAGATAGAAAATAAGATCTATCAATTTTTGTCACATTGCATATCAAAAAAGCAAAAAGTACAAACGAAGCATTTTTTTTTCATCAACTTTGATATAAAAATAAATTATGAAAATGAATAAAAACGGTAAATAAATAATGTATTTTGTACTTCTTATTCTAAATGTTTGATTCATTTCATAGACGATAAAATTAGGATTTAAAAAAGGAACGAATGGTAGCACAAAAATGCGGTTACTCAATGACAAAAAAGGAGTTCAGAAAAATAGTTTCACTTCGTAGAATCTTTGGGGGAACATTTAACAAAAACTTCTTTTTAATTAAAAACATATCTTTTTGTCGGGGCAATTCTTAGAATTGCAAATAAATCCCTTATGTTTTCCCAATTGCAAAGTACGCCCTGCTGAAAACTGAGTGGACAAACCGAATTGGGCTCCGACCAATGGAGTGAATTGGATTATTATAACTACAAGCAACGGGACCCGTCTGTGGACTCGGCTGCTCAACAAATATGCATTCTTCATTAAAATATCTGTTCTAGAATTTGGAGTTACTTCCACCACTTTCATGTCATTCTCATATGCGACTGTTGAGAGGGAAGTTTCCAAATATTAGATGGGTCTCTTTCTATTTTACTGTGCCTAAAATTAAATTCATATCCAAGAAATATTTCTTTTCAATCAATTTCAATTTAAGACAACTCAACTTTAAATAGGTGGAAAATTAAATTGATGTTTTTCTAGATCATTGTATTTTATAATCCATCGCAAATAAAATGCAATCGAATGTGCCTTTCATATATTTCGACGGTCTTGTAACGAGTTTACATGCAGAGGACAAAATTGAGAGAAATGAATTTCATTTATTTGAATCCCAGAGGAAAAAAAAAAAAACAGTCAAATAAAAGCAAATCTGGACATAAACCACTATCGGCAACCGTCATTGTTATTTTTAGCATTTGTATTTGTCTTCCACATTTCTTTATTTAATTATATGATGTTGGTTAGATGGACGTCTATTTTGACATTAATTGAAAGAAAATAAAAGCGACATCATCAAATGCACCTCCAGTCGCATTTATATTTTCCTTTGGCACTGAATTAATAATAATGAAAATGATGTCAAGTAAAAAAAAAAAAAAAACTTTCAACTACTTTATCTACTGCCATTTAGGTGCACTACCCAATAAATGAAATCTTCAATGGCGTCTTTTGCAGGAATATTGGAAATGCTGATTCTCATAGATCATAGAACAAATTAATCAACGTGGTACCAATTTATAAATGCCCTTTTTACTACCTAGTTCATCCTAAGCTGATAAATAATCACCATTATTATACTTCCTAAAACATCAAAAAGAGTAATATGACCTACAGGTAGTTGGTTAATTTCCCTTTTTTGGTTTACTTAAAGTCCACCAAACATAATTAATTATAGGATCAGATATATTTTCTGTTTTCTGACCCCAAACAAATGCATGGTCTACCGAATTGTGGGAAATAAAGACCGAGTTGAGAATACAATTAAACTTCAATAGACTGAAAAACAGCAAACTGGTTTATTGACATCGAAACGCACTGCATATAGAGAAGGCTAAAATATGAACCGAAGCTTTCTAATTTAAGAGGGCATCTTACGAAACGAGCTAACGTCGATGGTGACCTAATTTTCAACTCAAAAACTCGGATTATAAATTTAAGAGAGTAACTAAAGGTCCAAAAATGAGTGTACTAACTCGTTGAAATTGAAGTTCAGGAATACGTATCGTAGCGGAATCGTTAGCGAGGTTTGGAAATTATTCTCATAATTGACTGACCCTCCACTGACCCTGACACCAACTCAATGGCCTACTTATTCCCGAAAGTAGATGATAATTAATCCCTTTAGGTTACAAAGAAAACGAGATGTATTGTGCTAGTTGGTGGTCGACTCCAAGTCCTACGCCATTTTAACAGCATCGCAATTGCGTTTTCTGTTGGTGGACTAACCCGTACAGGTTTGGTTTCGGCGCCATTCCTCGTTAAGAAATTTCTTGAGTGTCATCAGGGGATTTCAAAGATTGGCTGCTTCTAGGGATATATGCAAAATGTTATTGAAATTTGATGATAACGTGCTGACCATATTGCCCTCTGTAGGTTCGCAATTAATCGGTTTTCCACAAAATGATGTTTGCAATTTCTCATTTGATACGGTTATCATTCTGGAGTTCAGCAGTTTATTATGGCTTTAATACGTATGGTTTAAAAAAAAAAAAACAAGAAGATAATACTTCACAACTTTACTAAAAAAGATTGTACTTATTACACGCTACATAATAAGTCAACTCTCTTAATGCCATAAACATTGAGAGAGCAGATTTCATGAATCTAATAAGAAACCCACCACTTTTATAATTATATATATTTAAGATGTATATCTAAACTCATTAAATATTTTGACAAAAAATCAAATTTACGATCTTATTAGAATAAACAATTCTTATTCTTAGAAGACAACTTGCAATGTTTTCAATTACGTATGGTTAATTTCTATGAATTGCCACCTAACAAGCTTTTTCAAGCCTGAATTTTTTTTTTTGGTTGGATGACTGTCCTTTCTTAGGTACTGTAATGAAAATACTATTTTAATTCATCAAAAGATAAGTTAGAGATTCATTTTCTACGTGCAATTATAGCTTCCGCATTTATCGATTTGATAGAAAACTAAAACCTAGAAAATTAAAAGTGCATCTCTAGCAAATGGGCGTGATTTTAACTTCAGTGGCGACTAGCTTGATTCCTATCTTGCACGCAAAAGTTTATATTAAAAATCTACACTGCAAAGGGATAATTTCTTATGAATTTTTAATTTTAACCTGAAAAACTTAATTATATCAAGAAAATTCACTTAAGTAATTAGTACATAATAATAAAAAAAGACATGATACTGTCGAAAAAGAAAAAGCTGGTAGCTTATAATTTATTTTCACCTAGTCTTCTAGCACAGAAATAATTTTAAAAATCAGACTAAACTAATAATTAGATCCAAATAGTGAACCAATCATAATTCTGGTATCATTTGATTAAAAAATTAGATAGAAGTTAAATAAAGAAAAAAAAAATCATTTCATTTGAATTGACACAAATAGTTGGACCGTTTGAGTCCAATCGATAAACTTGGCAAATTTTTGCCAAAAATTATTTCTTTTTTTTAAAGAAAAGTGTAAATGATTATATTATTTTATTAAAAATACTCGAATATATGCTTAAAATTTTTAATAGCATTCTATTTATTTTTATATATTATAAAAATATTAATTATTATTTTTAAAATCGACCCATCAATTTGACTACTTACTCATTAGTCGGATCAACGACTCAAAAGCTAAACCTTCTTCCGGAAAGGATACCATTCGATTCTTAAAACTATGAACATAAGTGGAAACAAAAATCTTTTATTTTATTTTCTTTTCTTTTCTTTTCTTTTTTAATGAATGAAATAAAAACTTTATTATATGTAGAAATAATAGGTTGATAATAATTAATCCTTAAGTCTCGGATTATTATGATGTACCATGTGGCAAATACGGTGATCTAAACGCACAAGCGACCGGATCTGGAAGGCAAGTGTCACAGCTTCAGACAGGCTTCCATGTCAGTCAATATGGTACCACACGCATGCGGGTTAGCTCCATGTGGCTTATGATGCTCTCCAACTATTCCTCTTATTAGAGAGTGAGCTCTCAGGTTGGCGGAAAGTGGCTTAATCATCAATAACTTGCTATTTTACCATTTTGGCCCCAGTCCTTTTCTCCCCGCCACTATTAGTCATCAATGAAGTGGGGTCGGCTTGTTTTGCCAATAATATTCTTTTCTTTTAAAAATGAAAAAAAAAAACTCTCTAATGTCCCTAATAAAATTATGATATAAAACAACAATTGGCAACTCCACATCTCTTATAATGTTTGCAAAGTAGGGTAAGAAAAAAAAAATGACGGGGGATGGGAACCCAACACAAGTAATGCTACAAAGTGCCTCTCTCGATCTCTTCCATTCTCGTACCAAAGTTATGGATTCCTCAGCAAGTCTTGGCGACCCTGGAAGAAATGTGCCAGAAGATCAATCTGATGACACCGCCAAAAAGGCTTCCCGTCGCCGGACTCCGTCCTTTTCCTCTTCTTCCTCGCTTTCATCCTCCTCGTCCTTGTATTTTCACGATGACTCACCGCCTAGCCCGGTCACCCCTCTTCGATTCTCCGGCGTTCCTTTCTCTTGGGAGCATTCACCGGGAATACCCAAGAAACCAAGTCACAAGAAGAGGGACTCTACATTAAAGGTCCTTCCATTGCCTCCTTCCGCCACCCCACCGACCTCAAAAAGGTACAATTTCGAGCAAATTGGAATCCACAAGAAGATTTCGAGTGAGAGCTTTCTGAGGGACCCCTTTTTCACTGCATTGGTGGAGTGTTCGAAGGACGATGAGGATCAAGAATCCAAAAGTGACTTTTGGGAGAGCCGCAAGGTGACAAGGAGCATTAGTGACAGGTTTGGCTTTATAAGTCTCTACACTTCCTGTAAAAGAACCTGTGCTGTTTCGGAGTCAGTAGTGTATCTGCCAAGATCAAGCAGATCATCTTATGATCTGATCAATCGCCCTTCTCGCTGAATTTCCATGAAATATTGATCATCTTCTAGGAACTGTACGTGTTTTGCTATGGTCTCCTAAGTGTACTTCCATTAATTTGCTTTTTTTTGGCTTCTTTGGACTTTGTGCTTTGTTTTCGCGGCATGTGAATATGCATGTGATGGTCAGGGCAACCATGTCTCCCTCCAAGCCATAAGATGTCTTGTAATATGCCAATAGAGATCACTTGGAAGAAGTCTTTAGCCTGCTTTGTTTGATGGGTAATTAAAATTCCACTTTTAACTTACAAGTGGATTGTGTTTCCAAGATTAACGTTATACATGGACAAGATCTCAATTTGCTGGATATCATGTGATGGGCTATGAGAAGGAGTGAAACTTACACTCTGCCCCGTGCGGGGGCAAAGAGATGAGGGACCACTGAAGAAAAGGACAAGTTAATTGTTAAATTTGACTTTGTTCAATGATTAATTATTATTTTCCCTTCGAGATTAGATCCATATTTTCTATTTTTAAATTCGACACATAATTGTTGTGTACTCGTTGTTGAGCTACCGCGCGCTGCCGGACATCTTTCACAGGACTTGTACTGGTTTGCACCAGTAACAGATACCTAATGCCGACTTTGATACCCTGTGCCTTAAAAAGAGACTTTCTTCGGGAAGACACGTGCTTTTTAGATTATGGCTATCTCCATGGTGAGGCTAAATTATCGTTCTCGTGACTACATTGTCCGCTGTTATTTGTACGTTGTAACACGAAGAAACCATCTAGTACAAAATCTCTCCTCTCTTGGTGATTCTAATGACTTTTAATGGACTCTTTTATGCTTTCCCTTTTCAAAATAAGGTTGACTATGCACGGAGGTTTATACATGAACATCAATTAAAAGGTATCGTTGACGCAGATGTAAAATTAGCAACAATATCCTTGTTATTTACATTGCATCTATATATATATATATATATAGTCCAGATTATTGGTAAGTTTTAGTAGAACACACGATATTTGAGAGAAAATATGACAGGATAGAATCAAATGGATTTAATTCCTTACCTGATGCAAAAAGTTTGTAAGTCAATCATTACGTTCCTTGCAAGAAACATGCCGTAATTTCTTCCGACAGATGCACACCTCGCATGCCGTAATTTCTGAATGACGTTAGAAGCAGTGAATGGGAAAAGATGTTCCCCCAAGCGGAGTGCACCGACAATGTTGATTTTGGGATCCAAAATTGGAGTTTCCGGTTTAGATTTGAACTTCGGTAGCAAGATTAGGTGTTAGCCAAGCCAGCTAAAATATTCTAAATTAACTGAGATTTAAATTTTATCGTGCGTAGGATGAGAGATCAATTAAGGAGCTAAGGGCAAAACAATTGAAGGAGAAAAAAAAAAGAAGACAATAATAAAAGAATCGGCTGCCGGCACGGTCTGACCATTGTTGTTGCCGTGTTGCGTTAATGAGGGCGGGTTGAAATTCAACAATCACTTGGAGCGTTATCTCCACCAATGAACCACTTGATCCGAGCCACTTTCCATTAGATTATTTTTACTAGAGCAACACATTTGTTAAATATTTGCAACATCTTCACATAACATAGTGATCAAAAGAAAAAAAAAAGATATAGTGCTAGTGCAGCCCAGCTATCCTCATAATTAATGTGGGCTATCTCGTATGTAAAGTTACAGGCGTTAAAGCAAATGGGACACTAATTAAATTGAAGTTGGCTAAATTCATTGCCTTCCTGTTGACATTTTGTAAGGGTACATCGCCCTGCTTGATATTTCTTTACTACTAAGTGGGAGTCATGCGTCTTTGGGAAGGGCCCTTAATCGTATTAAAAAAAATAAAAATTCTAGGATGTTTCTAAAGCTGACATCTACCTAATTTTCGGGTCTTTTGTCTGACTCTTGAGATGAAAAGAAAAAAAAATCCCAATATTATTCTTTTTTTCCTGCTTTTTATTTTGCTTAATTCTTTAGTTGGCATGGAGCTTGGGTGATGACAATAGGTCCACTGGTCCACTCCATTGACCATAAATGTACCGTCTATATTCATATTTATTTAACGGGATGGTGGCAAACCCAGACCCTTGGTATCATAATCAGCGATAATTAGATGTGAAAAAAAAAAAAGGAAAAACAAAGTCAGTTGGGAACTATAATACTTGAGTTTTCCAGATTTATGTCCATGCCTGGCTGTCTACTCGATCACGAGGGATATATTATCTTTACTGGTAATGACTTCGGGCGATTAATTTTTCCTTGCAATAATTTATTGGCAGCAATTTTTGAATTTACTGTTTTTATATTAATTTTCAGACAGCAAAATTTCACTCCGCTGAATAATTACTATTTCTAATTCTGTAATTTGTTGTAATGGTAGCAACTATCATTATCTGTATTTAAAATTGGCTAATAATGTTCCTAATAGGGGACCACAATTTCCAAGACAATAAAAAAAAGGGACATTACAGCGATTAATAATTTGGTTTTTTATGGTGAAACCTTAGATTTAAACTTATATTACGATGGGTTGCAGGATAATGGGTTATTGTTATATAGCCTAAACTCGTTTTCAAATTATCAATTAATTGGTGTTCCTTACATGGACGAAGAAAAGAGATTGATAGTTTTGTAACTTCGAGGTCAAATGGTTTGCCCATCTCTCAAAGTGTTCCGACTTTCGTATACAAATAATAATAATAATAATTAAAAAAAAAACAATGAAAGAAAAAGGAGTTTACTAACTTTGATTTTAAGTTTTTATTTAATCTGGTGTCCCAATTAAGTAAGAAATTCCGCTTCTAGGGGTTGAATACATGAACTGGCAAGAAAGAATCACACTTTGTGTGGAAGTTAAAGTTTTGAGTAAGTTTGAATTGATTGACTTTCACATACTTATCGGAATTCTAGTTATTACTCTTCCCGTTCTAATATACTGACTAAGTTACACAATTATCTTTTTAGTCAATGTGAACAAATTTGATTTAATAAAATTAAAAAAATAATAATAATATAGAAAGTTTCTTTGTATTACTCCATGTCCTTCCTTTTAAGTGCATTCATGCAATCTAACTTATAAATTAAGTCAAGAAGAATAATATTACTCTCATTTTAATGAGTATTCTTGCAACTTATTCTCCTTAGATCCAAATCAATGAGAGGTAACACGCCCAGACGTTTTTATGAAATTAAAGATCCAAATCAATAGTTGATAATTTTATTTTTCATCCACTGTGTTTTCACAATTATTCGAATTTGATTTGTCCTGTATACCTTTACATTAAATTAATACTGCATAATCGATCGTGCTCGCTGCTTCTCGAGTGTGAAGCGAGCACTCCCTGGATAAGGCATTTAATTTTCGTTTGAGTGGCGGTAATAAATATCGAATCGATTATTATAGGATGGAAAAGCCACGAATCTCTCCATATCCCAGGTAAGAAAATGCACGGTGTACGCGAGACACAAAACATCATGAGTCATAATGGCTTGTTCTCGTTTTTTTTTTTTTTTTTCTTTAAAAGAATTGGTTCATCGGATGCACTTCTCTTTCTTAAATTAGAAGATTGTTTGTACAGTAAGTTATATAAATAAAAAATTACAATTCGAGATTTAAAAATAAAAATTTAAAATTTTAATCACTCAAATATATATTTATATATTTTTTTCAAGATAAATTCACTTTTATTAATCATGAAGGACACGAAGAAAAGCCCATAGACCTTTAGTCGCATAAAAACACCGTCACTGCACCTAATAACAAACCCAAAGTTCAAAACCCTAATTCAATAAGTTTTTAAAATTTACAAATTTTGTGAAATCGATTTATTAATCTTTAATAAAGGGTTGAACCACAATAACCATTGCGTGTATTGTATAACGATTGCATTAATCTCTCTGTTTTAATGTATTCCAAATATGTGTGCTTGACTCCCACAATTATTTATACGTACAAATTTTAACATGTTATAAAGAAGCCGTTTCACGAGTGCACCGACGGTTGAGTGGGATGGAGGTGGAAAAGGTAGACTTTATACATCTCGCGGGGCCACTTCGGCATTATGGATGTGATGCGGCTTGCTTGAATAGGAAGGATCGATTTGCACATGTATATTGGGAATTGAATCTAAATGACAAGTCTACGCATGGTTCATTCTTCCACTGACAGCTAAAGATCGTTAAGTCCCTTTTTTTTTTTTTCTATTCCCATTTTTTGTGTGGTAGCAAATGCAATAAAAATCAATTTATTTTTATAAAAAAGTATTGAACAGTTTTTTATAAGCTAAATGATCAGTGCTTTTCATATATATGTATATTTTTTTTTCCACCTTATTTTGTGATATCATAGGTAGAACGCTGGTTTGGAGCTCAACGGTTCAACACCAAAGAAAAATATTTATATTTCCGTGACTTTTCTATGTATTAAATGCGTCAACATCGATTTTTTTTATTTTTTATTTTTTGGGTCAGCGGGGAAAGTTATCAAGACTCAGAAAGCAAAGCACAAAAAGAACAATATACGCTATCCCACCCCACTAGGCCAAGAACATCTTGCTGTAGTGTCGAGATCACGCCAGCTGGTGGCGATACTAGGCCGTTCTCTATGTTCTCAACGCCGATCTTTTGAAAGTTTGCAGGCTTGTCTCTTCATATAATATTCACAATTGCCCATTAAATGCCGCATATACGGAGATCCGTTGCTATACCTATTCAATTTCCTTGCTTGGGGTTGAAGGGACATTTGACATTTGATATATATCAATTCTTTCTTTTCTATCTAAAACCGAAAAAATTAAAAAAAAAAAAAACACAACAGAGAGAGAGAGAGAGAGAGAGAGAGAGAGAGAGAGAGAGAGAGAAGCTATTTCGTACAATAAGGTATGCTATAGTTATTTGCTGTAATTTTTTGCTTCATGATCCAGTAACTTCTTCAATTGTATTTAGTAATACACGAAATATTTAGTAATAAAAAAATCCAAATACTACAGATTAGATTGCTAAAGCAGAGTATTTCACAAGAAATTATGAAATACATGGAATCTAGTAATAAAAAATCCAAAGTACATATATGCAAATCTGAAAGCCTTTTTAAAATTTGCTTTAGTTTCACACTTCGTGGTATGAATATGATTATTTTGATGGTGGATAATTAAGTGAAACTCTATATTATGTTTTGCTCAGCACATAAAAAGAGAAGAGGGCTCGCTGACGATGGGTGGACCCCAGACGTTGAAATATTCATTTTCAATAATGATTTGAATTTTAGACTTATAAACTAAAAATTGAGAAAACTTTACCGTTAGGCTGTGTAATTAGTGGCACAAGTGAATTTAAATAAATCAATTATTTCTTGCCGTGGAAGGGATATTTGACATCTAGCTGAGCCGCATGCATTTGCTAGGTAGTGCCAGTGCCACGTTTTCTGGTTTGAGAACACATGAAATGAATTACAAGTGATTGATAAATCTTTTCGTAGAGGGGAAAAAAAAAAAAAATCCGGCCTAGTTCAAAATTCAATGGCCAAAAATTTCTTCTCAAGTCTCAACCTTCTGAAGCTGGTCATTTCCCGTCTAAGCAGCGAACGACGAGCAATTAGGCTAAATGGGGCCATTCGTTCCCTCCCGTTGGACATAGGTCCGGGTTTCCTTCAGTAGATGGGCTCTTAAAATCTTGGGCCACACACATGAATGAGATACACTTAATGCATCGCGAATCTTAAGTCCACGATAGGAGAAACAGAGTTATACTGGGTTGGTGCCTCTTCGTTTCTTTATGTAATTGATCAGGCAATTAGGCTTTAGAATAAGTTTGAAAAGTATAAGGAAATAATAGCACGAGACTTGAGTCCTAGCCTCAATTTAATTTACGATGTACCACAATTTAGTAAGAATGGCATTATGATTATATTTAGTTTTTTTTTTTTGTTTTGGAAATACTCCTAAAAAAAATCAGCTTTGAGTATTAGGATGTTTAGCTATCTCCGGTTAATGATTTTTCTTGTTCTGCAACATCAAATGATGAGTTTAATATCCTAAACTTGAGGTATATTGAGAACTTGAACACGGAGATAGAAAGAATGAAAATATAAACAAAATCTACAACGTGAAACGGGCTAGGATTTTTGATCCAACTGGCACAAGCCTGGACCAACCAGCCCAACCCAGCCCACATTGAATAACAACGTTGTCCAAGTCGAATTACCGTCAATTTTCATTCTCCTCTTCCTCAACTCCAAATAGGACTAGGATTCCATGAGGACCGAAACATGGGCTGTCTTAAAAAAAAAAAAAACAGAGAGAGAGAGAGAGAGAGAGAAAGAGAGAGAGAGAATACTTATTGAATACACTTTTTGTTTAATTAATTATATGCAATTAATAGCATAATCTTTTATTAATAAATAATAATACGTATTATAATGAATAAAATAAAATACTATTTTTTAATTATAAATTTTGATTTTTTTTTCTAATTAACTTTTTCAGTTACCAGACAAATCAAGAATGAAACATTAAAATTTCTCATCTCAGCACAGTGTGTCCCATCATCGATCCTCACCCTCCATTGCTAGGGTCACATACAGTAAGGCACGTGCACCTGTCTGTGTGTTTGATCGATCAACCATGTGGCTGGTGGGAGAGAAATTCCCACTTTTTAACTTCGAGGTCAAACGTACCATTCCATCCGACTCGGATATTTTCTGCTAAAAGTTGCGTGTGTCCAGAAAATTGTTTGTTGGGCACAGATAAGAGCTTCGCTAACATATTCGAGATAGGTGGAGGGAGAGACCCACACGTAGTGACGGAGCCCTTTCATATAATCATTTTTGTCGACTCTTATTTGTCTTTGTTGTTATTATTATTATTATTATTATTATTTTATAATTTTAAAAATATCTCATTATTATTTTCTTAAATTTTGTTTTTTTGAAGATAAAGTGAACAAAAATTTAATTTTAAGAAATATAATTAAATAATTTTAATTAAAATTTAATTAAAAGTAACTTTAATTCACTTCAAAATAAACTAAAATATACTAAAGAACAGAGGTATTATTTACCAATTAATCTTGGCAAGTCATATTAATTCTGGTGAAGCGGAGTTCATATCCAAACCACAATCGTTGCCTCTTTTTGGCCAAAAATAAATAAATAAATATATATATATATATATATGTGTGTGTGTGTGTGTGTGTGTGTGAGATGAATAATATATTGAATTATGTAACAAAATATTGTGTTCATTCTGGATTACTTACAATATCATTATAGGAAGGCTATTATTATGATTATTTTATACAAATCTCTATGTTTGCAATGAATGATATCATTTTGATTGAATCGAATTACTCTCAAACAGAGTCTTGCCAGTCGGTCTTGTTTTTGACCGAGAAGAAAGAACCAAAAAATGAAAAAGAAAGGAAAGGTGATAATATTAAAGTAGCGTGTCTAGGTACAGTGCAACCATTTATCATTCAAATTATTAAATTATTTAATACTAAAAGGCCGTCCCTTCAAAAAAATCAAATATCAGAATGATTAAAAAAACACAGAGAGAGAGAGAGAGCCAACTGGAGAATAACGAATAATGAATTAGGAGAATTAAAACCTTAAAATATAGTAATAATCAGAATCAAAGAACGAAGAGATCCAGATAGTTCTCAAACACCCCCCACCGCACCCGCACCCGCACCCGCACCCGTGCCGACTCTCTTCAATGGAAGCTGACGTATCCCCTTCGGCTCCACATCAAAACTCTCGCCCTTTAATCTCTCTCTATCTCTCTCTCTCTCTCTCTCTCCTCTGTGGTGCTTTCTGGGATAATCGATGGAGCGCTTCGGGTTTGCATTTTGGTTTATGCTCTGCCCTCTCTTAGCCCGATTCCTCGTGACGTCAGCCAGTGTCGTTTTGATTGGCAATAATGTTACCCTGTCTTTCGACGGTGTGGAAGCCAAGTTTGGTGAGCTTCTCTCTCTCTCTCTCTCTCTCTCTCTTGTTTTTCTTTTTTCTGCTTTTTTTTTCAAGAACTGTTTTTGGCTGTTTGGCTGCCTAGAAAGTGAGGTAAAATGAAAGAGTTGGTGAACGTAAATTTAAATTTAGTTCCAAGAAGTGCTTATGAATTACTATGCTTATCTACGTGATGGTTTTGTAGGTCCCACGATTAAGGGATCGGGCGTGTGTGGGGTCCTATACGTGGCCGAGCCTCTCGATGCTTGTTCTCAGTTGACCAACAAACTCGACAAGAAATCTTCGAATTCCAGTTCGCCTTTCGCCTTGGTTATAAGAGGAGGATGTAGCTTCGAGGACAAGGTTAGAAGAGCGCAAAAGGCAGGGTTTAAAGCTGCTATTGTTTATGACAACGAAGTTGATGGCATGTTGGTTGCAAGTAATGATCTTAACTAGGTGACAATTCAGTAATTATTTTCCTTGATTGCTTATTCCTATGCGCAAAGGAACTTGTTCTTTTCTGTATTGCTAGGCCGTTGTAAATTTTAAGCTTTGGGTCTCTGATTTGTTGGTGGTGTGTGAATGAATGCTCACTTACTTACTTTTCGTTGGTTTATTGAGGTAACTTGCCGGGTCCACTATGATTGCAAATACAATGCATGTGCTGTAATGAGTTGATGCACATAGTTATCCGTTGAGACTCAGCCTTCAGTTTCATTTCCTTCTGCAGTGAGTGACCAACCTAATACGCTGAACATGGGGGCTATACCAGTTGATTGATGTTTTTTTATGGATGCTAGCAAGAGTCTATCTGGACACCGTAGTCTGTATCTGACTTGCAACATTTTTTTGGAATGGAAGCTTTTTCCTGCATTTGCTAGCCAAATCAGTAAGATGAAAAATATGGATGTTTTTCTACCTTGCCCATTGAATGAAATTGGTGAGGTTAGTTATTGTGTTGTAACAATGTCTTTGGTCTTCTACCTATTTCCCATCACAAATATTTGATGCCCAAGAAATACTCGAGTACCCAAGGCAGATGTAACTTTATGTATAGGAAGGAAACAGAATAATCTTTCCATCTACTGATCCAGTTGGATGCTAAGTTGTCAGGAAAAGCTTGTGTGAATCTAAGGACAGTGATTGGTCTTTGGGTTATCCCTGGGAAAGTGCTGATAGGCTGACAGGCAGAGGTAGTAGCCTTATGGCATAGAAGATGTCCCTTCCATTTGTGTGGTGTATTTTGCCAGTGAAGATGGATTATAAAGCGTTCAAGGTAGTGAAACATTTGATTACAGACCCCAACTCTGTAGTATTAAGATCTTCTTGTTGTTCTCACATTTTTATTAAGTTTCTCTCTCTGTGATTCTTTATTTTGCAATGTTCATGGAACTGTTAATGTTGCCTGGGCTTTTAGTCTATCATAGGTGACACCAAAATTTCAGTTATTGTGCATCTCCTAACTCAAAACATTCAAAATCAGTGGCAGGGAATTCAGCTGGTATAAAAATACACGCAGTTTTTGTTGCAAAAACTTCTGGTGAAATACTGAAGAGATATGCAGGCTTGTCTAACATGGAGCTGTGGTTAATTCCAAGCTTCAAGAATGCTGCATGGTCAATCATGGCAATCTCTTTTATTTCTCTACTTGCCATGTCTGCAGTGTTGGCTACTTGTTTTTGCGTCTGTAGACGTCATATACAAAGAGAACAGCCTCACAGTTCTTGTGTCAGGGAATTCCATGGAATGAGCAGCCACTTGGTGAAAGCAATGCCTAGCCTCATATTTACTTCTGTTCTAGAAGATAATTGCACCTCAAGGACATGTGCCATATGCCTTGAAGACTACAGTGTTGGAGAAAAGCTCAGGATTTTGCCATGTCAGCACAGTAAGTCCTTTGTTTTCCACATATCAAAGATGATGCTATTTGCCTGATACATTCAACGTGTCTCTTTCAATATGCTGACTTTTGCGTGGATTTGCAATTTACAAAAGAGTTTTTGTGCGGAGATGAGAAAGCATCATGGATTTGTGACCACTCTAGGAAGAATCAAATAAAAAATGAAGATATTTGTGGCAAAATAGATGTAGCCCCAATTGGAAAGTAGCATTTGTGTTACTTTAGACATGTCCAACAAAGACTGAAATGCTCTATTTAAGAGGAGTACCAAATTTAAGTGGATGATAAGAGGAGAGAAAAGAGTGACCTAACTAACTTGGGATTGTTGGTTATGAAGGATTTACATCTCTCACACCTTACATCAAACTCATTTCATAATAGGACAAAGTAAAAAGAAAACAACTCATTTAACTAGTTCCAATTAAATTTGAAATTAAAACTTTGTTATTGTTGTTGTTTTCGATCATCACTCCTTTTATGAGGTGTTATTTGGGTGACTGAGGTGAGTCTTTGGATTTCACTTTGAGACAGTTTTTTGAATTAGTTTGGTAACATCACTGGGAAAAGTCTATATTCAGTATTACATGAACTAGTATGAGCTTGACATATATAATGGTTTTGGGATTGGAGTTGGCTGGTTTCCAATAATGTTACAGACAACTAATTGGAAGTATATGAGTATCATACATTCATACTTAGCCTTGACATCTCTACGCATGGAAAGTTCAGAGTTGAATGCAAATGATTACTAATGTTACAATTTTTAAGTTGGATAATGTGATTTAGTTGTTTTTACCTTTATTATCCTACTTAAGAATGGAGGTTCCATTTTGCTTAAATAGAAAGTTTGAGGCTACCCAGTTTGATAATAAGTTTCTGTTACATTAGCAAGTAATAAAGCACCAAATTCATGTTGTGCCATTGTGTGGGAAATGATAATTATAGTTAATGTACTTGAAAGTCATTTGAGATCGATTGTTTTAGTGGACGGTTATAAATACATGCGTTGCGTGGAGTTTACAAGTTTCCCATTGCATTTAAAAGTTTGGTATCATTTGCACAGATGTTTTACAGGCAGATTGCATCTAGTCATTTTAGTTATACTATTGCCATTCATATATAGATGATGTGTGTTTCCCAAGCATTGGACAGAGAATGCTGCATCGGTTATTTCATGTGCCCAGCTGCTGAACTATACTTTCTTGGATCTTGCTTAGAATTCCATGCATTCTGTGTGGATTCATGGCTTACTATGTGGAGAACCTTTTGCCCCATATGCAAGCGCAATGTAAGAACAAGCACAGGGGATCCACCAGCATCAGAATCCACGCCACTACTTTCATCCAGCCCTGCCTCAGTAGGTTCCTCTTCCATTAGATCTGTAACATCATCAGCTATGCAAATTCCCCCATCACGATCTCCTTCTCAATCAAGTACTCCTTATATTCCGCAGTCTCTTCGGTCCTACCATCAATCACATTCCATAAGTGCAAGTCGCAGCTCAGTAGATCTTAGGAATATGTCTTCCCATAGGTCCCATGCTTCACATTTGGTTTCACCCCACTCCTTGGGTTACCCATCTGTGTCACCTTTTAACACGAGATACCTGTCTACATATATTCCAAGCCCAAGCAATGCCTCACCTTCTTTGATCTGTTCTTCTAGTCATCAGTCACGCCCACTGCATTGTAGTGAGTCTGCTACAAGTTTCTCCCCATTTGCCTCTGCTCAGTCTCTTCCAGAATGCTAAATTTGTATTTCTGTACATGATATAGTAGTCCTTACAATACAGCTGAGAATATTGAGAAGTCAACACACTTGTCAAAATGTTTGGACCTGTAGTTCAGGGCTTTGGAACTTGTCTTCATGATCGGCTTTCATCTGTCCTGGTAGCAGCCTCTTGTGCCATGCCCGGATCATGATATGCTTTGGTGGAACTTGTACATCTATGCAATTGTCTCCCCTGCATTAATTTTCAAGTGAAAACTGTTCTCTTTCCTGTGGTTGAGTTTTCACAAATTTTTACACACTAGCTTTCTGAGTGTATTATATTATGCCATGCTCGGTTTTGCTAACGTTGACGTTTGAATAGTTGAGATTGTGAAATATGGCTAACTCCATATGTAGTTAACATTGAATTCAACAAGAACCGACCTTGTAGTTGGACACTTTCTCTGCGCTCGACAGAGTAAGTAGTTTTGTTTCCCCTTTGGGTACGTCAGAAGAAGAATGGAGTTAATAAATTTAATTTTGACCTTTCTCTCCTGTATTTTCAGATTTGTACTTACTGTATTATTCTTCCTGCGGAGTTTCTATTAAATTTGGGAGCACCCTGGCGAGTAGCCAAAAAATTAGAATTAACAAAAGGTCAACTAAAATGCAAGTCAGTCGTCGTACAGCAATAATGGTGACAGTCTGACAGATATAACGAGTAACAACTACAACTACAAAGTAAACCAGAAGGGATGACTGAAAACTGCTCATGGGTTTTGGCCAACTAGCTGGTTGCCAGGTTCCTTAATAAAGTGCATCTAGTAATTCAGTTAACAAGCTGTGAATCAGGAGCGGCTCATAGGGCATGAAGGAGTGATCTCAAGCCACTTGCAAATGCAACGATCATGGTAGGCATGCGAGCATGGTAACCAAGTTATGCTTGCACTAGAAAACCTATTACCCTCCGTCGTCCGCAAAAATATCCCACAAGCTTCTAGTTCATCGTACACGAGTCTCACTGTTCCCAACCTCTTGATGTAAGACTGATCCAACAACTCGCAATTAAACCTTCGGATTTTCACACAATTGTCCCTAACAAGGTCAAATCCGTCTTCAGCGGCCGAATGGCATAGTCCTGCTCCACTATCATAGCCACAAACCCTCTTCTCGAATCTTGGAAATTTTTAGAGAACTGCCGACAAGTGTTGCTTACAAGAGGATCCTAATCTTCTGGGGCCATGCACTTAAGGGAAAGTCTAGGGCACAAGGTTTTGTTGCACGGCAACCTTGGAAACAACTGCACAGCTTTTCAAGTAGACAAGTTCTCTGGAGGAGCAGAGCAATCTCCCGTCATGGTGGGGCGAATACTCTCATTTCTGCTTTTGTTGGTACCAAAATTCCACGATGTAACCTTTGGATGAGACGGGCAATTTCTCTACAAGATCCTTGTTTTCGTCTAAAACGATATCATTCCTGGAGACCCAATATTGGTACCTACAATCACTAGTAATAAAATCCATGAGAATGGTAAGACTTTGTAATTGTAAAAGACTTAGAAAAAGAAAGGAATGCATCGAAATATATACGCACACCCCAATGTATCCGTTATTTGCTACTCCCTTCCGAAGTAGGAATGGACTCCCTGAGCCATGAGGAAGGCGGAAGGCCTTGTAATTTAAATAATTAAGGGCGGCGAAGTCCTTAACAGAAAAGGAAACAAAACGAAAAACAAGGCGAACGACGCGCGCTCCCCTGCATGCTCAACGACTCCTGTACTAAACGACATCGTACTTTAATCCGGAGACAGAGAGACATGCGGTTAATCGACATCCTCTCCGGTCCCCACCAAACCCTTTTGTCCTGTTAATTTATTTTATGTTTTTTTTTTATTTTAACTTCATTTGTTTCTTTTTCTGTTATTTTTATTTTTATTTTTTTAATTTGGGAGCAACTGTCATTCTTTAATCTTATTTTATTTTTGTTTTGGGTTAACTGGAAAAAAAAAAAAAAGAAAAAGAACAGGAAAAAGGTAAAAGAGCATATTCCAATACTCAAACTAAACAAAATTATTCATATAGACACTTTATTTCGATTTATTCCACTGACCCCGTGCAATTAGTGTGCCTGAAGAAGTGCATATCATAAACTGCTAAATAAAAACGTCAATAATTATTAATAATATGACAGTTGAAAACGTAGCACATCATCCGGGTCCTTCACACTAACAAAGATTACCAAAGAAGAGTATTGCAAAAATTAGAGCTTTAGTTCTCCGAATAGAAAGTTCCATTTGTTCTCATAGCAACCGGGGGAGAAAAAGAAAAAAAAATCACTGTATAAAAGCAAGTAAACGAGGAACGGCTGATAACTCTGCCTTTTTTTCTTCCTTCCTCTAGAATATCTGGCTCTAAATCCATCTCTGTACTTAACGGATCCCAAGCAGAAGTAAGAATCTAATCTTCCTTGTCCTCTGCTCTATACTCGGCTCTTTCAGCCCTAGAGCCTGTAGCAGAATCCACCGGACCTCCAGTACCAACTCTAAGAGGTTCTTCTTTACCAATGGTTAGGATAAGCATCGACACTGCAACCACAAACACAATAATGTACGCTGTTCTTATGCCCATCAGCGAATTGATATAGCCTATCAGTGATGGACCACTAACTCTATGCTGCACTGTTCGTCCTTCTCTATATCCTTCAAGGAATCGTGAAATTTGAGTCCCTCGGTCTTCTTCTTCTTCAAGGTTCTCTGACCCAAGAACCTTCAATACAATGAACAAAAGTAAATCCTCCCCCAGAAAAGATAGAACTAGAACTCTATATGAAGTGTAGGCTTAAAAAACCCGAGGTACAAAAGGAAAACCAAATCAACAGATACGACCATATTCACATGTATGCGTCAGCCAAACTCGTGATAATTAAAACTTCAGTAAGAGGTCATTGAGATCTCAAGCAATCAATATGAATATAATACACCATGTGTATCTGCTGTGATCAACTTAAGGATCTCCCAAGATGCTATTGTCTTTTTTTCAACATTTCATAGTCATAAGCCTTCAATCAGAGAACTCTATCTTCACTTTTGCCTAAATGCTGACACAGAGATGATTGTGAAGCACATGGAAACATAAGCTATAATCCTCATCTACGTAAGAAAGATTCAGGAAAAACCATATTTTTTGAGTATATCACCTGTAGCAAAGTGTATTACCTGGCAACTAAATGATATTCGATTCATAATCCAGGAAAAGCATGTTCCAAACTTTAAACAAGTAGTAGAACAGCATGTAAATGGAACTTTCATATCCTAAAAATTGACAGACTAATTGCTAGTATTAAATAACTTGTAATATATTGCTTGCATGCCCCACATGAGATAATTAACTTACTGTATGCAGTATACAACAACTAGCAGTAGTAGGTCAGTAAGATAACTTTGAGTATGGATCTTTAAAATTTATTACTTACCGAAATGTACTCCTCATCTCCATCCCAAACAATCATCTTTGGCAGTTTTGTCTTCTTATTGACCCCAAATGTATCAGCAAAATCTTCCCATCGTTTAAGTCCAACATAACCAAATACTAAGTCATGATTAGCGGATGCAGCAGCCTTCAACAACTTTATCAACTTCTGTGAGCTTGCTTCAGATTCATCCTCTACTATGGTCAAGACAATTTTCCTGTCATCATCTCTTAAGATCTTGAGTGTGTCATGGTTCATCGGAACCGCAAGAGGGAGAAAGTTCTGCTTTATAAATTCCTCCAGAAATTTCTCTGCATACTCAGCAGGAAGGCAAGAAGTGCACAGATACAGCCAATAAGAAAACAGCCACTAATGACAATAAGTAAGAGATAACAACAATGTTGACAAAGAAATATCTTTGCCAATGCATACGAATAACAATAATTTGAGAAACTATACGAAAAGAAACCCAGAAAAGATTGATGGCACCAGCATGATTAATAACAATGCTAAAAGGCTGGAGTCCATGAAGAGGTTTGAGCTCAAATGATGAGACCGTTTCGAGGATCAAGTAAATCACACCAAGAACCCGCTCAGGGTAACAACAGACTGCTTAATTGATCAGATTAACATTTTGCCTAAAATGCCCCCATGAATTGTTTGATTTCAGCTCAGTTAGAATACTTAGCGCAGCATACTCTACCTCAACTTTTTTTTTTTTTTAATTTTCTAATTTAACAAGCTCGGTGGTGGATGAGTCATTTTTTAACCCCTGAGGTTAGCAGAGGTGATTTGTACCATAATGTCATAAATTTTAGGTTCATTGTTAAGCCCATAAGAGTTAGTGAAAGAGCTTGAGACTCAGATATTAAAAAAGGGAAGAAACTGCCATTTGAAGGTGCACTAGAGGCTCATCAACATCATGTTCTCTTATTTCTTACGCTCTTTAATGTTCAATTGAAACAGAAACTTCATATTAGTGCACATGGTGCAGTGGCATGCCAGAAAATAAATGCTGACCTTCAAAGGGCCCATAAAAGACACTCTGCTCATTGTAGATCGGCCGAAGAGATACCAGAGCAGGAACCTTGTTGAAATCATAGTGTACCATGATGTCTTCTGAGAAATCGACCGCCACAGAAAACCAAGCCTTTTTCTTATACTTTATGGCTAAATTTGATATCATTGTCTCGTTTAAGCTGAAACCTATAAATAGAGGAAAGGAAATGCCTGCCTCCTCAACAAACTCTCTTACAGCAGAGTCTGAACTCAAGATGGCAACATCAGGTGCAACAAATTTCTTCAGATAACGCACAAGTAAATCCGATTTCCTCGGTCCATTATAGTCTACTGGAACACCATGCATAAAGATCTTAAGGGTAGGATATCCACTGCATTAAAGCAAGCACATATATACTACTTAAAAAACATAAATATGGTCCATAAGCAGGATTATATATACATAAAACATCCATAAGCAACTCAGACAAGCCAACCATAGTTAGCAACAAGGAAGAAAAATCGCGCACTAGATACATACTCAACATCGTATTTGCTAGCCAGACGTTTGTACTTGTCGGCATTCACTTTCACAATGACAATGGGTTGCTTCAATCCAGCAAGAATAGGTGCGGCCGCATCTAACTGCAAAGCAAATACGAAAAACATCAATTGAAACTCGTTAGAAAATCGAAATTTTTTCGATCATGATGTAAAGAAAATTCTGTGAAAATTCTAAAACCTATTAATTCTCGACAACCCCACCGACAACGAATCAAAATTTTGTTCCGCCCCCCCGGCGCCTCTCTTTTAAACGGATCCTGTCAAATATGAAATCCCAGCAACGCAAAAAAAGAAAAAGAAAAGGAAAAAAAAAGAGAGAGAGAGAGGATTGTGTGAAAGAAAGAAAGAAGAAAAGAAAGGGAGAGGAAGTGGGGCTGACCTCGGGAGAGAGGCGCTTGCAGTGGCCGCACCAGGGGGCGTAGAAATCGACAAAGACGTAATCGAAGGATGCGATGGCTGATTCGAAGTTGGACTCGTCCAGCTCCAACACTTTCCCTTCTATCTTCTTATTCAACAACGTCTCATCGTTCGACGACGACGATGACAGAGTTTGCGAGATTGGTAATACGAGAGACAAGATCCAGACGGCAACGACAATCGACACACGCATCTCTTCTTCTACTTCTGGTCGGGTCGTTGGTTTGTTGTCAGATCATTAACATTTACAAATCACTTACAAACTGCGAACTAGAACCGGTGGGTGAGTTGAGGATTGAGTTATTCGTAAATCTATGAACATAGGTCAAGCACAGTTTCCTTCCTTCTTACGTTCTTTTTTGCATTTTTCTATTTTTAATGTAATTCTCTCCGGTAATGGTTTCTGCGCTCGCGTGATTGGTCCGGGACATGCGTTCGATGACCAGGCTATCCTTCCGTCAAGACTCAGAGAAAGCCCTAACGTGGTTACATTTCTCGTCAATCAAATAACAACCCGACCCGAAAATAACTACAACCCGGACTTATCTGACCCGATTCGTTTGAGACCTCCCTATGTCCAACTTCCTTCTAGTTCTCTTTCAATTTCAATTATAGGTAACCTTTTGCAATTCCTCATCTTAAAAAAGGAGACATCGACACATGACTTAACTCACTTTTACTAACAATCGTGTTTTTTTTTTTTCTTTTAATTACAAAAGCCTAAATGTTACTGGCAACTGAACGGCCATTTAGAAGGAGGAGGACTTCAATTTCCTTGTGGGTCTCAGTTCTTTTGATGGGAAAAATCATTCCAAAAAATAAGAGACTATGGGTGACACAGATCTTAGTTTAAGGCAATCTGAAAATATCATATATGCAACTGGCTTAAAAGTTATGGTTAGTAGTGTTTTTTTTTTTTTTTTAGACTCTTCCATAATTTGTTGATTGTAGACCTTGCCGTGACTTGTAACAACTCACAGGAACTGATGATGAAATAGAAGACAAAAATCCACAAATTCTGTGGGAAACGACGCCGTCCAAGTACGGACAAAATGTATTATGCATTCTTATATTCCATGATATATATGTGTGTGTAATTTTCTAGGATGATCTCCTTGAAAATGGGAAACTATTTCGTGAACTTCGATTTTCATCATAAAAAAACGCCAATATGCATGTAACTGCAAATTCAAAATGATATCAAGTTTCATTGCATCGCAAACTGGAATTCTTTAGATGGTATGTCAACTTCTTGCTTATTTTTACTTTACTTGCTTGTCTTGAGAGTTGACAGACATTTTTCGTTTGTTTAGAGAGGCTTACAGTCCATAAAGATAATGCTAGAGGCAGATGTTGAGGATGAACAAGTTTCCAAAGGAAATTGTTGTGGGGTATATACATGCCTGTAACGTAAATGGGATGTCGCGGAACACATTGATTCACGTTGAATCAATAGTTTTTGATTCAATTGTAAATTCTCCAATTGTCCATACTCCATATACATATTTTTGCCCAATTTCTATTCTTTAGGAAGTTGAAAGGGCACATAATTTTTATTGAATACTTCAAGTTGCTCGAATTACAGATTGAAGATAAGCCAAACGCTTCTTAAACTGCTGAAATAACCATGAATTCTATAATTGTAATAAACGTCACCTCCTTTTCCCTATAATTTTCTCTTCTTCTTTTTTTTTTTGGTTTTTACGTCAATTATTGATATTACCATTTTGGATGCTCACTAAGTATAATTTTTAGAGTCAAGAGTATAAGATTTAAATATTGGGGTACTAAATTTATATTACTACCAATAATCTTTGGTCTTTTTTGCTCGTACACGTAACTTCAAAATTACATCTATTTCTCTCTCTCTCCCTTTTTTTTTTACTGAGTGTAAAACCTTAATTTTTTCCCTTTTTTAACAATTAATTAATTATATTCATTAAATTAAATAAAAAAAATTGCGTTTAGTGGCGGTGAATAGCTAGTTGTACTTTAATTTTATCGAACAAAACCACTTTTTGTGTTTTTATGTACGAAAAAAAAAAAAAAAGCCGCTTGATTATTATATCAAACTGAATAAGTGATAAATCACAGAATTCCTTATTGAAGTTTACTCGAAAATGATTAATGTTTTTGTCTGTTCAAATATAAGCGGAGAATTGAGTACCCAAAAAAAATAAAAAAATCCCGTCTTATTTTATATGTTCGGTACGCATCCTGAGCGAAAACGTATCTTTTACGCATTTCCCTTTTGGAAATTTGCTCTGGCTAAAATCCTGTAAGCGCTTCAAAAGGACATTTAACGGCTGGCGGCTCGGTTCTTTGTAACGGACTAAACAATGATCACGGTAACGGTTGTATTGGCATCCATCGTTCCTATATCGGCCATATTCTGCATTCTCCATGTTTCAAGGGTCGTTTTGTTACTTAAATCAGTTACGATACGATCTTACCCTATATCTTGAATTCACGGTGATGTCAACTTTGAGAGCGGGAAAAAGGAAAAGGAAGCAACCGATGGAGCCTACCCCAAGAACTTGGCATGAAAGAAAAGAGATTGCAGACAAGGAGCATGAGATCCTAGCAAAAGAAGTACGGGATCTCAGAGAATGGGTATTCATAGCTTACTGAACTCAACCTCTTTCTTGTTTCTCTTTCTTTGTTACTAAATTTCATGAAATTTTTTTATTTAATAGGAGAAATTCTTTCTCTAGTTTAAGTTAGTTAGATTTTATGCACTTAAATTTATCCTTATTTTTTTTAATAATTATTTGAGTGGAAAAGGAAGATTCTGATTTTTTCAGGCACAAATTGTAAATTTCTATAATTTTTCAAAATAATAAATAACAATGGAATTTACGAAGTTGATCTTCTTTATATTGTGTGGTTATTGACATGTTTGGAATATCCTTAAGGTCTTACATCTTGTACTGTTTGGTAAATCTACTCTACTCCTTCCCCCCCTCCCCCCACATAATAAAACCCTCAATTTATAATTTTATTTAAACTCCTTAACATTCCCAAAATCAGGGTTGGGAAAATATTCAAGAGATGGACAGTTTTAAAGGTTGTCCGTCCATCTCAGCCTATGGTTCTAATTAATTCTCTCGCGTTTCCTTTGGATCGTTTGGCAGACCGATATGATAGACGCCATGAATGACGATCAACTGAAGGAGTACCTGAAAAACAGACCCGACGATTTGAAGACCTTGAAGATCCAAAGCAGCAAGGCGAGGGAAGGCGTAAGACACAGTTAGAAATGTTGTAATATGTATGCGAGGACTACTTGAGTTTTACTAAATTGATGTTTGAGCTGACATTAATTGTAGGTACAGCGAGTTCGAAAGTCTAGTTCCTCAGCTTCTACTGGAATCATGGCTTCGGTTTGGAAATTTCATAAACAGGACGGCGGCGAGGGATGTTCCCAGAGGTCCGACAATTGAGAAGTTCGGATTATTCCCAATGTAACCCCCCCCCCCCCAAAATAAAAAACAAATCATCACAGTTTTGTCTGCCAGTTTTCTAGACTTCTCATTCACATACAAGGAAATGAGATTCAGCCTCAAAATTAACACCCATTGATGAGTTCGAATTTACAACTTATAAGATTATCAAAAGGATAAATTAATGTTAATACCTTCATGTTTAAATTAGTTGATTAATAAAATTAAAGATCATAAGAAATATATATATATATAGAAAAGAAATTAGTTGCAGAGATTTAAAAAAAAATATTAAATTAAGAGATATATAATAAAAATAATTTTTTATTATTATAAATTTGATATTTTTAATATTAAAATTTAAAACTATTAAAATGTATTTAAAGAACCGAAATGCCTTTGATGGACAAGCCCAATAGACTGTCCTTATCAACAATCCACGATGCTGTTTTCTACTGTAGATGTTGCACATCACAGAGCTATTTTCTTAAAAGGACTAATAAGTTTTATAAGATTAGGCATTACTTGGGAGATTTTCTCTCGTCATAATGCACCAAGAAAACATCCTTTCGAATAGAACTTATTCTTCTATTTGTTAGGAAACTCACTCAAAATAAATAATTTTTCTAATTTCTATAAATCTCGCATCTTCGTATAAAATCAAAAATCAAACAAAAGAGCCCATCTGCATATGCTACTGCAAATATTACTCCAAAAAATTGGTGAGACTAAAACGGTGTCGTAATTGGAAAATGGAGAAAATCCCCTAGTTTTAGCGTTTCATTAATTGAGAAAAAAACGTCCTCCTTGTCAATGACGTGTCCATATTTCATTGGTCGTGAAGCTAGAAAAGTCAACCATTGAGCCTGAACCGACCACGCCTGCGGCGGCGATCCGAACCCAAAACATAAAATCGAGTCCATACAAATGCGAGTACTCTGCCGTCCATGGGGATTAATCGTTGGTTATATTTTCTCTCTGCCTTCTAATTTTTCAGCACAGCCGGCCTTTGGTTTCTCTCTCTTTGTCTCTCTCGGGGGTACGAGGATTTCGCGAGCCAAACAGAGAGTTACGAGGCCAATGTCCGGAAGCTCTGGTTGCACTGTTTACATAGGTCAGTTCTCTGTGTCTTTTAAGCTTGAAACAGAAATCTAGACAATTTCGTTTGGTTTTGCAAGAAACGCTTTCTGGGGTTTTTGTGCGAAATCAATCTATCCGATTTTTCATATCAATTTGTATTTATGAAAGGGAAAAACTGCGTTTGGTCACAGTTTGTATTTGTAATTACTGTGGGCGTGCAAGAAATTTGGGCGATTGATTTGGCGTCTTTATTTTCTTTTCTTTTTTCTAAAATTTTTTTAGGTAATTTGGATGAGAAGGTGAGTGATAGGGTTTTGTACGATATTCTGATACAAGCTGGGCGTGTGGTGGACTTGCACATTCCTCGAGACAAGGAAACGGATAAACCCAAAGGTTATGCTTTTGCAGAATATGAATCTGAGGAGATCGCTGACTATGCCGTCAAGCTTTTCTCTGGTCTTGTCACTCTCTGTAATCGGACTCTGAAGTTTGCGGTGCGTAATTTTTTTACCCATGTTTGTTGATTCATGAATGTTTTAAGCAATTGGGTCTTGGGATTTCGTTGCCTTACACTGAGTTTGGATGCGTAAGGTATAAATAGGTTTATTCTGAATGCCTGCTGGTTACTTTCTTTCACATTGTCAATCTGTCAGTTTTGGGCTTCTGCACAAATTTAGGTTTAGGTATCTTCAGACTACAAGTTATGATGCTTAGGCTTTTGTGGACATCAGGAGCTTTGAGAAGAAAGATATTGCGCACCATAACCATGGCCCTTTGTCCTAGGGTAAGACATCTTGGAGGTGATAGGTTTAAAGTACACTTGGGGCTGCATAGAGTAGTTTAGGTGATTGGGGAGTATCATGATCCTCCCAGATGGATCAAAGGAAATATTTAAAATTAGTTTCTTCGTCAGCTAACGGCATTTAGAGATCTGGTTATTGACATGTGCCTTATTGAACAGATTTCTGGGCAAGACAAAGCCTCCCTTCCCAATGGACACATGTCTGCTCCGAGTTTGGCCCATAAACTGAGGTCTTCCCCCATGCCAATTAACAATGTTGATACCTCTTATCACTCTATGACAATGTCGACAACATCCTGGATTTCAAATATTTCTTCAAATTATTCCCAAGGTAATGCACTTTTCTCTCTCTTTTTTTTTAATTTTTTATTTCCTTTTTCTCCATATCCATTGATAATTGTCTACACCAAATTGCTATGGCAGATTCTTTAGTTTACTGTTGCTAAACATATGTATACATATATTTTTTTATTCAGTGCCCCTTCCACCTGGTGTATCACACTATTCTAATGGATATGGTTCCCCTTTCAATGGCATCAATTATGACATCGGTCGAAGAGATTTTGGTTCCCCATTTGATAGCACTAACCATTCTAGGTTACACAGCTATGATACAAGTTACTTTATGCCATAATCTTCCTGCTGATATTTAGTAGAACTTCTTTAGTGATTGAACTATTTTGTGTTGTGCGTTCCAGTTGAAGTAGTTCTGTTGAGAGTTTACTGGACTATGTTTTCTTGTTTACTATTGTGTGTCCCAGGAGGAAAACTGGATGAGTACAAAGTTCACTGTATTTTGTTATGTTTCCCCTTTCTGGAGGTCTTTCCTGCTAATGTAAATTGAACTCTGAAATCTTTGTAGTTGATGTATCGTCTCAGTATGTCTCAATATACTCAAGCTATTATTTGGAAGTAATTTATTGCTTACTACAGTGCGAGACATATATATATCTGCTTTGACCAGGTTACTCATTATGGTTTCTCTGAATATTGCTCACCTGTTCTGTCATTAAGCACTCAATAAAGAAATGGTGTTTCTGTATTTTCAGTGTTGGAAAGAAGAATGATATTTTCTCTCTTTAAACAGCTGCATTTCTATTGACTTACAGCTGACTCTTCTTTTTCCAACTAAAATGGTGTTTTGCTTTCCTGAGATGGAATCTTGGTGAGGTCCCATTTAGTGCGTTTTTGTGGTTTAGTTCTAGTTTCTGTTGGTGTAATCCTCTCTGAACACAGCATCACATTGATTGTATTGGATTTTAATTGTTCTGAAGGCTGAGGTTGCTCCTTGGCTATTTTATGTTGCATTAAAACTGTGACCGGAACCTTTTTTTCCTCCCCATGAGCAGATTTGATCTTAAGTATGTACCTGCTAGTCAATTGACTTGCATATTTCAAACCCCTCAGAACCTCGTTTGTCCGACTAGCTTTTGGATTATTGATCGGTACTGCAATGAAATATGGATGAATTTGTCTTTTCTGACTATTTCAGTAATATGCAGATATGAATTGCACAAAAAACTGATGTAGAAGAATAATTTCCAAAGGAAAAATGAATAGTTTAGGGCGTGATTGGCAAGGTATTTAGCCTAAAATTATAGTCTGCTGAAACCCAAGAGAAATAATATTCATTAAATTACATCAGGCCTTCGATTTCACAACTAATACAGTCTTAATAATTTTAGGAACCCTATTGCTGCTCTCGAGAGATCATCTGGGAGGTCGGCCCAAAGTTATTTAGGTACTAGCTTGGCCCATCAATACATATTAATAATTAGTGACAACTAACAGACATAACATTGCACCAAGTCAAGCTAGTGTAAAACATGTGAATAAGCCCTAAAGTGCTTTGGGGTTTAGGGCAATGATGGAGAAATATATACAATTTCTGGTAACAATAACGATTTAGGACACCGATTAATTAATTTCTCCCAGCAAAGTAGGCTAGGGGTCCAACAATAGCACCATTGATGTATGTTGCGGGCTCTGAATGACTGTAATCAGTGCGATCATCGGAGAAGCCATCACTGTCGTTTGGACCCCCGACAATGGCCCCAGTTAATATATTAGGATTGGGGTTTGCTGTATAGTAGTATTGCTGGCGACCGGCATCACAACCTATGGTTTGTGGTTTGCTCGCCACTGATGGCAAAGAAGATCCCCTGTGGTGAATTCTTTTTGGATAACTTGTCCCAAATCCTACCATGTAGGACATCTTTAATGGGTTCACCCCAAGAATGTAGTCCACCTATAAGCAAGTATTAGACTACAATTAAGGATAAAAATTTTGAGGAATAAAAGCAATGATGAATCAAAGGAAATATATATATAGCTCTCTCTATTCAACAAGAGGGAGTATTAAATTTGCCTGGCTTTTTGCAAGCTGTACGAGATTATTGGGGGTCACCACGAGACTGCCACAGTTGAAGGTGTGCTTTGATACTTTCATGTATTTGGCGTAGGTAGTGACCAAGAATGTTATGGATGTTACATATTGAAGGTTACTTTGAGGTAGCTTGTACATGAGCCCTCCTGCATTTTAGACAGAAAGATACAAAATTTGTTTGATTTATGCAAGAAATTAAAGTCCCTTGACCACAGTATAATTAGAAACAAATGAAAAATGTTCCTTTCTCATTGTGAAATAGTTATTTTCACCTTGTGTGTATTTTGTGGTTGTGGAAGGGGAATTGGGTAGAATCTTGCACATGAAATTTTCAGCTTGTTGTTTGTACTGGTCAAAATTTCTGTCGTTGTTCACTAACGCCCGCTGCAGAAAGAACAACCAAGTTACTCAGAAATAAATCATTTAATACTCAAAGATCAGTTTCCTGGTATATGAATCAACACAAACTGGGTAATAGCATCCAAAGCAAATGGATTGATATGATTCGTTAAAAGTATTTCTGTGAAAAGTCTCTATATTCCCCCCCCCGCCACGTTTTTTTAATTTCTCACCCTGGATAAGAGGACTTGAGCCCCTGCATACTTGTTGTCCCAGCTGAATATGTCCGGTTGGTCACCAGCTCCCAAGGATTTCAATATATTGTAATAAGACTTTTCATTTGTTGCCATGAACAGCCATGCAACTCCCCACATTAGCTCATCCTGACAAATATCACCAATAAAATATAAATGAAACAAAAATAAATAAATAAATAAAATGAAAGTGAAATGGGTAAATATCGAAGTTTCTAAACCTTACCTTATAACCAGAATATGAGCAATAAAACGGGCACGCTGCCGATCCAAGTGAATCACTATAAGCCCCTTGATATTGCAGTGCAAATTGCATAACTTTCCTGGCTGTCGCCAACAGCAAACCAGAGTATTTTGGATCAGCGAACCGGAAAACCATGGAAGCAGCCGCCAATGCTGCTGCTGTCTCACCAGCAACGTCCGAGCCGGGGTTGCTTGATGAGACCGAGTACACGGATCGGACGGTGTCCATGTCCTCGGGTCGCTCCCAGCACTTGTGATCAGCATTAGGGTCACCCACCCCAACATAGAGCTTACCTGGTGTGGCCGTGGCACATTTTAGAAGATAGTCCGTGGCCCAACGGATTGCAGCCCTGGATTCTGCTAATTGGGGGCCCATTCTTCCACCAAACTCTAGTGTGCCCCATGAAAGCATGGTGGTGGTAAAAGCCATTGGGAAGTTAAACTTCACATTGTCTCCAGCGTCGTAGTAGCCTCCAGTCAAGTCCACCTGTTGAAATTCCGATGTCAGATTTTGAGGGTTTAGCATAACGAAGAGACTTAAAAAGCAGCTTAAAAGAAAACCAACTTTGCAGCAAATGAAAATTTTAAAGACAATTATAAGGAGACGAGAATTATGCTGTTAGCTATGCTATTAGAGACAAACATAACTCGTACAGGCAAAGTACGACGCATTGGAGTCTAATATGCAACACGTATTTGTTGGGTTGGGCTAAAGGCGTAAACAAAGATCGCTAAATTTCTATTAAAATATTTGTGTATGCAACTCTGCAAGCCGCTGATTTTATTTCTAAATTCTCAGGTAAATTAGTGGAACGCCGTGGGCATACTTGGGCGAGACGACCATCTGAGAGGCCAGAATTGGACCTCCATGCGATCTGTTGTGATGCGGGGAGTCTTCCCGATCTCTGCCCTTGAAAGAACAATAACGACTTCGCCAGGGCGTCTCTGTAATTGGGGCTGCCTTGGACGAAGCCCAAGACAAAAAATGACAAAGAAAACGCAAACAAGAGAGAAGATGATGCCCTTTTCATTGTTGCTGCCCAATGTTAGTTATAAGTACCAACAACAAGCTTCTGTTTGATTTAGTTCTATGAGTTCCAATGAACATTACATGCCTTTATATAGGTGAAAGCAGAAGGGAATAGATAGACCTTAGCATTCAATCTCCATGCCGCAAATCAAGGCCTTTTCCATTTACGGCTTCTTTTCCCTTATTGCCATTGAGTTTCAAATTCTTACATTATACGTACGTTCAGACATCTTGTCCAGTTAACTGTGGCTTAAATGATGAGGAAAAGGAATTAGACATTGGGATTTTAAATATACGGTTGTTGGTCCAAGTCCTTTATGACTAATGCAATTTTCGCCACGCGATGCGAGTTCGAAAGAGGGAAACAATCTTGAAAGCACGCCAAGCCCGAGCATAGTCTACAAATAAAGCAAATTGAGAAAAATCCTCTCTCCCCCCCCCATAAAAAAAAAATCCCTGAAAATCCAATTGGCAGCGTGTGTTGATTTTTCGTCTCCTTGAGAGTAATAGCATAGGATCCTTGCTTTCCATAACCAAAAAAATATATGTGTGTGTATTTCTTTAAGTATTTTAAGTGAGATTTCGTTTTACAGTCAGTTTACGAAAATGCTGGCCATGCATTAATGAAGGGATTTATGTAAGAGTTAAGATGCACTCGCATACAATTGGGAAAACAGCGATCATTTGGAAAACCTATATTTGTAAAGGTTAACGTAACATTATTTTAAGCATATGTCCATTTATACATGCAATGTTGTCACACTATGGCAAAGTTGAATTTTACTGTAAAACATCATGGAAACCTAAATGGACAATGTAGGGCCTTGAATCCCATGTGTTGAAACAGCACAATCGAGTAACCCATGCCCATGCACCCATTTTTTCATGTTTTTTCCTTATTTGTTGGACAAAGACCCGACCATTTGCATAAAAGAATTGGGCCTTTCTTTTCTTTTTTTTTCTTTTTGTTTTTTTTGGGGGTCTCTCGTTGACAGGCGCAAATTCAACCGAAATTGGCCGAACTCTTTCCTACGATTAGTTTCTTTAGGGCAAAGCTTTATAAATAGTAGATAAAGAAAAGAGGGCGTGAATGGCGCGTCTTCCTGTTGGGGCGCTTAGATCCTGCAAAGAAATCGGCGCCTTAAGTTTGAAAGTTATTAATATTGATTAATCCGTGGCTTGGGCCCTGTGGGGAAGCTAAGCCGATGATGCTTTTTCCAACTTTGGTTGTTCTTTTTCGGTTTGATTATCTTCTAATTCTTCTTGGGATTTTCGAATTGATCACCTTTATTTTGCTTCCCCTTTCTTTAAGACCAAACCCGTTCTTCACTTTTTATATCTTGTTTGAAATCATTAAAAGTTGTAAATTTTAATTTAATTTAATTCAATTCTTTTTTTTATCACAGTTTTTTTGAAGTATAAGAATGTAATTGAATTATCACGTTTTAAAAAATAAGTTAGTATGATACACAGTAAAAAAAAATAGATTAGATAGAATCAGTTCATTATTTCACTTAAAAAATATAAAAATATTACTTAATTCATAAAGCAATAAGGATTTGTTTTCCAATTTCGTCTTTGAAAATTTGGGAAGGATCAATTTAATTATTTAGGCTAGGAAGCTGGTTATGGAAGGAAAAAAAAAAAGAAAAGGTAAATAAGAAATATTCGGAAATTTAAAACACCAAACATTCTCTAGCTAGGCCACAAGCGCTGGTATTGAAATATTCAAAACAATATAATATTGGGAACCGCGTGATGCTACCCACAAGATCTCATGGTTTCATGAGTAACTTAACTACCGGAGAAGTTAGTAATTAATATCTTGATTATCACTAATCACGCGCCATTGGATTGGATATATCCATGTACAATGGACATTTTTGATGCGATTTTAAGCTTTTGAAAAACTCAATAACGTAAGACAAGAGAATCTCAATCTGCCATTGAACCAGGGAATTGATTGCTTAACGTCTTTTCATGCATTGCAATGTCCTCGGTGTTTTTAATCTAAACTTCACAATAATCAACAAACTTGGTTATTACTCCACATGAATATCCAAAGAGATATCGGATATGCATAGCAAATCCATCCGGCAAGCACTGTTTTCCCAACTTGTGATCGTGCACTTTAGTCTACGATCAATGTAGTGATAAGTTACAATTGCTTATGACATCTTCAATCTCTGGCTGCTGGCAGGTCTTCCGTGCAAGCGACGATGTTCCTTGTATGACCCGATTCCTGTCGTAAACCTCGACTTGTCTTGAGTTTCCAAGGTATTAACTATTTGGGGGCGTGACATTCCTGTCAAATTCATTAAAATCAAAGTAAAACAAATGAACATCTTGTTATTTCGTGGTCGCATAGAAATGATTGTAATCAAATAAGCAACCCATACCTGTTACCCTCTTTATTGCCTTTCCATCCAAAAGTAGAGAAAAAAAGGCAATGTTTGGAGGAAAACGGAGATTGCTTTCCAAGGATGAGGTGTATAGCACCTAAAAATCCAAACTAAACCTAACCAATGGGTTGCCTTGAAGGGGTTTGAATATTTTTGAATTCATACACAGCAATAATTCATTATTAAAATTCATCCAAAATAACTAAAATAAAAAAATAAGATAATATTCATAGTCCCGTCGAAAAAGGATTATACACAATTGAGGAGCAAATTTCATGAATGTATGTTTAACCAATCGCATGATCTTTGAATGGATTAAGCGGATGTTTCACTAATTCACTGATCAAAGATCTTTCATCTTAACCTATTTTAGCCTGGCATCAATTGGCGGTTTGGTCGGGCAGGCCGAAGAACTGTAGAACTGTACCCAACCCAATGTTAACTAAAAGATGATGTGTCTACATGTTTTAGTCGAATGACTTAGATCTATGAAATTTATTGGGCTCGAACCTAGGCAACACAACCTGTTGCGTTTTGCATATCCATGCCGGGCCATCTTGCTCAACGAAAGGCACACTCCCACAGCCACACCACACGTCCTTTATTTTGGTCTAGCTTGGTCCCCGATTTAGACGCAAAAGGTCACCGGCCTATTTAGGTACAGGGCTTGGACAAATATTCTGACTCAGCGAAGCCCACAACACGGATACGGGTCTAGCTTGCTCTATTCAATACTCTTTTTTAATCGTGAACAGTACAGTTGGGTTTGTTTCTTGCTCAAATTTATTTAGTATGTCGGAATGCAAAACCACATGTTGTGGGGTTAAACAGAATCCACCCATGTCCAAGTTAAGCCGGTTGGTTGAAAATACAAAATCATTTCACTAGCATGACTTTATGTCTTTTATAAATTTATCATCACTCTATTTTAATTTTGATCATTATTCACTATGAGACCATTTACAATAAAATATCTCCACACATATTCTAAAAAATGTAACGTGTAGCATCACATTCCTACATTTAAAGTGAAAAATAAACGATAATACTACATTCATCGGAATCTCATATTACTGCCTTTAAGGGAATTTGAAATTAGCACAAAGGAGATGACAATGTGAGAGTTTCTAGTAATTACAACCATTTTCACTGCTTGCTTACTGGTGGACCACTTCTCATCGTAAGTGGTTGTATCACTGCCGCTACCACCTCCTTGTAATATGCAAACATTTCCTTATGAAGGTTGAGTCATGTATAAATTTCTCACTCTATCTTTTTTTCTTATCATCCGAGAATACCCTCCTCGTAGCAAGGAATAAATAATCGGGAATACGCCACTTTTTAACTACGACCCACATGTACAAAAAGCGGCTTCTGTTTTTCAGATTTTCTGGCGATCGATTTAATACCTTCGAGGATTGAAATAATCACCAATAGCCACAGAGTTTCACATGGCAACCGAGTCCGTCGCCTCTTAAAGTTTCTTACCGGAATCTCCCAAAAATCTGCATTTCTTTTTGTCTTTTTCTGATGATACTCGTCATGCAACCTCGTTACTTTTATGCATCAGTTCATCTCCGATGAGCCAGAGACGGCCAACTGACTTATCTTTGCCTATGCAAGAGTTCCCAAATTCTGCATTACTCTTTCCTTTTCTTTAACTCAAAACTTTTGGACGAATAAACGGGCCATTGTTGCTTCATTTCCGAATGAAAAGAACAATCAAAGAGTTGCAACCAACTCCACATTATACATTCACAGGTGCTCGTATTGCCCCTTAAATTCTGTGGGCGGGGTCCACGTCATCAAAGATCAAACTGCCCACATGCATTGCAACCATCAGCCATTTGCCAACGTTAACACGTTCAAGGATCTCATGTTGATCCTCGGTAAAACTTCATTGGATTTTCATAACACTCTTACCAGTTCCATGATCTCATCAACTAACACTAACCAAAAGAACTTTAGGCTACTTGCTTTGGCACCTAACAGCAGTTTCAACTAAACCCATATACGTATCCTCACAATTGATCACCCACGTCTATAAATGTGGAGCAAGCCAAGTTATAGGTCCTACAACCAAATCCATCCTCTCAAAGATTGTTCTTCATCGAGACCTAGGCTTTCAGAACATCAATGGCAAGTTTTTGGAGAGTAGGCATTGCCTCTTTGGGTGCTCTCTTGATCTTAGCCCTGGCTTGTGATGGAACGGTTCTTAGCCCTACACCCTCAGGATTTATTCAAGTTAGGGACACCCATTTTTTCTTGAACGGTTCTCCATTCTTTTTCAATGGTTTCAATTCCTATTGGATGATGCATGTGGCTGCACAGCCAGGCGAAAGGTACAAAATATCCAATGTGTTCCGCGAGGCTGCAGCTGCCGGCCTCAGTGTTTGTCGAACGTTGGCGTTTAGCGATGGAGGGGACCAAGCTCTACAAATTTCTCCAGGGGTTTACAGCGAGTCTGTCTTCCAGGTTACTTGTACTTTTTCAGGCGATTGCGTGCATACATTTTCTTGTTGAACCTATCCTTAACTTGCTCTCTTTTTCTTTGGACAGTCAACGCAATCTCATGCTTATTAAGTCTACTAAATTAAACACGCATCCTTATCCATCAATCTCTACCAATCACAACCAATCCTTCATTTTAAATTTAATTGGGATTAAAATTCATTTTATTAGATATGAGGGTTTTTTTTTTCATTTTATCGTCTATTTGAATTTGACCTTTTTTCTTAATTAAAATATTATTAAGTTTGAAATTTAAGTTGTATATGTCCAAATAAACGCAAATCTCACGCTCCCAACTTACTTTCAATGAAAGTTACAACTAAATTATTATTATGAATATTATTATATTTCTTATTTTATCTTATAATAAATGTAAATTTCTTTAAGTATTTTTATCTTTATCACACCCATTTTTTTAACATATTTCTTAATAGCTTAAAACTCACAACTATTTTGTATCACTGAAGAATTTCTAATAATCCGTCAATCAATTTCCATCACATAAAAAATTAAATATAATGTTGCAAATGATGAGTTATCGAATGTAATTAACGGTAACATAATAAGGCGAAAGAGTCATATGTATAATTGTCACATGTGAGTGCAACTATAGAGACAGTTGAAGTTGCCTTAACGGACGGTGACAATTTTCAGGCACTCGATTTTGTGGTCTCGGAGGCAAAAAGTTATGGCATTCGCTTAATCTTGACGTTAAGCAACAATTACCATGACTTTGGAGGCAGGCCACAGTATGTGAATTGGGCCAGAGCAGCTGGTGTACCTATAAACAGCGACGATGATTTTTATACCAATGGACTTGTCAAAGGATACTACAAAAACCATGTAAAGGTAATTACGAATAAAGGGCACTAGAAAATAAGAAAGACTCGATAAAATTGTTACTTTCAAGTGGGATTAAGAAGGTAATTGTATTGACTGTGTAACTGACTTTCTTTCAGAGTGTTTTAACAAGGATCAATACAATCACCAGAGTTGCTTACAAGGATGAGCCAACGATCATGGCATGGGAACTTATGAACGAGCCGCGTTGCCAAGTTGACTACTCAGGAAAAACCGTAAATGTAAGAAGTAACATGTAATAGATGCTTATAAAGGTGGTAGTCAATTAGTGTAAATTGCTAGAGGAATTTTGATAAATGTAATTAATTAATTACTGATTATTCCTTGATAACACGAATCATGATTTATCGATATTTTGGATGTGGTGGCAGGGATGGGTTCAAGAGATGGCACCCTATGTTAAATCCATTGACAAGAACCACTTGCTAGCAGTAGGAATGGAAGGCTTCTATGGGGACTCAATTCCTGACAGAAAGCAATACAATCCTGGTTACCAAGTCGGCACCGACTTCATTAGCAACAATCAAATTAGGGAGATTGATTTTGCTACAATTCATGCGTACCCTGACATGTGGTAATTATCTATCCGTAAAAATCCTAAATTACTATTTCCTAATTATAGAATGAAATGCAATTATATGGGCGAACGCAATTCAATCGGTTGATCCTGATTAGTCGATTAAACAGGTTATCTGGGCAGAATGATGATGCCCAAATGGCATTCATGCAAAAATGGCTGACAAGTCACTGGACAGACTCAAAGGCAATATTGAGGAAGCCATTGGTTTTTGCAGAATTTGGAAAATCAAAGAAAGACCCAGGATACAGTATAAATGCCAGGGACTCATTCTTGAATGCTATCTACTCAGACATTTACAACTTGGCTAGAAGTGGAGGAACAATCGGTGGAGGCTTGGTTTGGCAAATTATGGCTGAAGGGATGGATTCATTTTATGATGGTTATGAGATTGTATTGTCTCAAGATCCATTGACCAACCATCTTATTGCTCAGCAATCAAACAAAATGGTGGCTCTCGAGCGCACATTGATTCATTGAGCGATCAACTGATGAGCTGAAAGCCAAATAATTAATGAGGAGCAGCTCTGGTGGTTAGTGATCATGAGATCATCTCAGCATTAGTAGAACATTTTAATGGTTTGAATTAGTGATAGCTGCAGACATGGTGAAATGTCGGAATAAATAGCAATTTTCCAATTTTTTAAGCTGTTTAGGAAACAAATTTTCGCATTTTCAGCAGCTTCTTGATGCATTAGCAAAAGAAGTACATGATCGATGAGATGCTGGCTACTCTAGGCTAAGTCTAACAATTTTTTTAATATAAAAAACAATGCTTTTTATAGGAGAAATTAAATAAAGATGTAAATGAATCACTTTCAATCTCGATCCACATATATAATAACCGACCTATCGGTGATGCAACTTTTTTTGGTTTAAACAACAAAAAAAAAAAAAAAACAAGAAGAATTCCAGTAAACTAGCAACATTGTTTTAGAATGAAATTGGGAATTAGGAAAAAACTTAAATATTGTTGGGAAACGGAAAATAGGCGGAGGTGGAACCTTTGAATGACCTCTCGAAGGCTTGGCAGCGACTGAAGTGGACCCATCTATGTTGGGCTCGAGCCTACTAGGTTTGGACATGGACTCTCCAGAAGGCTAATGATACAACGCGCTGTACCGTATTAGGCCTTTTGCGCTGAATTGTAAAAATTCAAAATATTGAATTATAGCCGTTAAAATATTTGACCGTTGGTTTGATGTTTTGGAGGCGCGTCGCATGCGTATGGAAGCTCGTAGATTTTACGCGATCCCCAGATTCAAACATTCTAACCGTTAGAAAGATTTTTCGGTTTCTTTCCGATTGCGTATGTTTTAAACTTTACGCATACGCTATGTTTTTTTTTTTTTTTTGAAAAAAAAAAAGATGGTATGTCTAAATGTAGAACTTCTGACGGTGCTTGCCGTTTTATTGAAAAAAGAAAGAAGAAATTAAAAAATTATAACCTTTGAAAACTCAAAAACTGTACACTAACAAAAGAGAAAAATAAAAAAAAGAAAAAAGGAGAAATAAAAAACGCACAAACAATCTTTACAAAATTCAAGATCCCTCTCTGTTTTTTTTTTTTTTAAATTTCGGTAAATAAATTACAAAAGCTCTGCTTTCCGCTGACACTCTCCAAATTTCAATAACATACCGTCCTCCCAATAGAAATAATTCTGTAATATCATAATCGGAATGGCCATGTGTTTGATATTTCACCAAAATCTTAATAATTTAGTATTCCAGCGCCCCCCCCCCCAAAAAAAATATTTATTGACCACAAAAAGGCAATGTTTTTTGTTGGAATATTAAGGTCATTGAATCTTATTATAATAATATTTGTATGAGATTTAAGAATACATAAATGTTTTTAAGGAGAGCATTGCAATAAATTTTGTAATATTCATGCTCAAGGAGAAAAGACAATAAAAATGTATAAGAATGTCATTGAGCGTAAAAATGACCATAATTTTTTCTTTTAAAAAAAATCAAAATATAATTTTTCGCACCCAAAAACTTGAGTTATGTAAATGATGCATAAATGTATTTTTTAAATTGTAATCGTATTAAAAAATTTGAGTCTTGCTGTAATATATTTTATTTTTTAAAAAATAAAGTGCTCTCCATGGTGTGACAACCTAGATTAATTGCTGCTTAAGTTAAATTGCGAGGGCTTCCCTGTGCGTAGGTTGTAAGAAGTCACTTTCCTTCATTGTTCACACAAATTAAAAGACAAAAAGGAAATCGAAAAAGCTAAGAAATACTTTTTAGAGTGCCCAACACGTGTGTCCATGTGTCATGTGTCGAGCACAAAGGACTAGAGAGATTAAGAATATTCATGAGACATAAGCGCTTTCAAAAATTTCATCTTCCTTTATTGTGTTTTGAATCGAGTTTTTACATTTCTTGCCAAAACTGTTCGCAGCATCGAAGTGCCAACCGAACAAGAGGCATCGTCCAACATGAAATATAATTACACCAAGAATATATATATATATATTTTTTAATTTATTTTATTTATATATATATATTTTTTTTTGTTTCTTGATTACAATCACTCAATAAGCTACAAACAAGGCACAGCAGTCGTAATCACATTAGCCAGCACGCCCGGGCAGATAAAGTTGCCCTCGCAAGCTGGCATTGACACGAATGGCTCTGCAACTGCAAGTTGGATGTCCAGTTTAATGCACATCCTGAATCTCCTTCCATAATAACAATCCTCCCCCTTCTCCCCCCTCCCCCTTACAGCAAATCCAAAAGAGGAGGTTGTCCAGACTGTTTGGCATTGCTAGACTTTGAGGTCAACGTGCCTCTACCTCGTCCTCTACCTATGACGGTGGAAGGTGGGGGAGCAAGTTTCTGAGTATTCAGTCCATTCTTGCTAGAACCAAATATAGATTCCAGGTCTGTTGATTGATTTCCATTGTAAGAGCTCAAAGTTGACGAAGTGTTCTGATTTTGTTTCAAGGATCCCATAGAGTTCTGGGGATTAATACTGTTATTCAAACTACCGTTACTGGATGTCGAAGTCCCTTGATTTGGTTTCAATTTCTGGATTTCGAAGGTCAATACAATTCTAATAATTTTCTCGGGGACCCGTTTCTCGCGTAGAAGACATTGAGCCGTTGGAGTTATCGTAATACCGAAAATGTAAAGGAATAAATGACCAGAGAAGGAAATGGGCGTCAAGTCTTTTATCTCCCAGTTAATATGCATCTTGCAGTTAGCTAGGTAATGTCGTTTTTATATCAAGAATTTCACTTAATTTATTTGCATTTTATTAATCGACAATTATCACCACCTCTGGGAAAAAGAAATTGGGGTGATATTATTGCAGTATTACAATTTTTTTTCCTTTTTTTTTTTTCTTTTCACCTGATCTTCGTACAAATTTTGTGATTAACACAAAAAAAAAAAAAAGATTTATAAAAGAAAGATCATCAACGTGCCACTTTTAGAAACTAGGATGGCTCATGGACAAAAATTCCTTGAGCCCCAATTGGCGACGGTGTGTTTTTTGTTTTTGTTTTTAATTTCCTCCATTATCTTGTATTTAATTAATCTAATTTCTAAATATTAAAATACTGAAATATCTAACTAGTTTCTTGTAGTTTGAATCATTGTATCTAATATATGCCGAGCCTTTATTACCATCCATAATATATATTAAAACTTCATCCATGGTCCATAGTGCAAGTCATTTTATATGTCAAATGACATATTTTATACATGAACGACAACAACAAAATGACAAGGTAGCCTTCGTCCCAAATTTAGTCAAAGTTGACTATACAATTTTTTTTTCTTCGATATTTTCATTTTATTTTGAGTTAAATTTTGTTTAAAATTTAATTACCACAAATTGTTCTAATGATTTTTTTTTTTAAATTAACTTAAATCTTTTTATCGTTCTCCTCCTACCATCAATTTTCATTTGAGCGCTCTTTGTTAATTGAACATTTGGCCTAATTATGCACCTATTCCTTAGCTTTTCTCCAATCAATAATGCACTTAATTTACTAAAAATATCTCATTTCTTGTTTAATCATTCGTAGAATGACTGAATGAAAAATGAAAATATTCTTGACAAGTATTGAAAATAAATTGACATTTTATTAGTTTGGAAATGGCTATGGCATGGTTGGCATCGGGAAGGAGATTTGGGCTCTCGAAGACGTTGTGGCCTTGTGGGACATTGTAAATTGTAAACATTTTGGAGGGCGGACTTGCCGACGGAGAGGTTATCGACGGTGATGGGTGTCGTGATTGATCGGCGGGAACACAAAGTCGGTACATCGAGAGCGCTAGAGTAGAAACAGATCAACACGAATGAGTTGAAGAAACGATGTCGGTTTAGGCGCGAGGATACTCCCAAGTCAATCTTGTAGTTTCAACGGTTCGGGCACCAAAGTGTGAAATCGCCCAAAGATGAGGGCAATTTTGAAAAAAAATTAAAAGATTTCCACTCTAATTAGAAGTAGTAATAATATAAGCGAATTTGGAAATTACGGCAAAGTAAAATCGTTATTTCCTCCGTTCCCCAAGTCGGCCTGCTCTTCCTCCTACCTCCGTCCCACCATCCGTTTGATCGAAGTCCTCAACCAACTCCCTATTTTATTTGCCCCAAAAAAAAAAAAAAAGATTAGATGATGGGATGATTCAGGTTATGCAGGAGCTTTTTGGGCGGTGACTTCTACAGTTTGTGAATTCTGAGTTTGTGGCCAATTATATCGTACATCCCTTCTGTGTACTTTTTACTTTGCTTCTTGATTAATTCCGCTTTAGTTGCTATGTGATTGTTGTGGGAGCGAGTAAGGCTGATGCTGAAGTCTTAATCAGTCTTGTTATGCTCCTTTACTTTGTGGGTTAACGGTTAAGTTTTGATTTTGATAGGCCCCCTTAGTGAAGTCAGTCCTTTTATGTTATGTTCCTTTCTTGCTAATGATGAATGTTGAAGTAATACAATCACATAGGTTCAGTAAAGAGAAAAGCATTGTCAATTATAAGTGATGTACCGAAAGTTTCTTATGGAACTTAATACCCAGTGTGTGAAATGGATAAGTAGTGAACAATGATGCAATTCACGGCAATTCTGTTTCTTGGGTGTGAGATTGTGAAGAACGTAGATATTCATATAACTGATCTAGGAGAAATGAGAATGTGGGCAGCATGAATGAGGCTTTGGTAGATGGTTCACATTGTGGATAATTAAACCAAGTTTAGAATTTGGAGAGTTGTTTGAAAGCCTCTGTTTTTCAAGCCGAAGCTTACAATGTCCCGTGGTCATCTATTTGAGTGGATTTCAAATGCGTAAGGTTAAAACTTCGATGCTCTTGCTGTAGGACATAACCTGCTTGGTCCATCAGCCTATTCTCCCATGGATGCTACAGAAGCTAAGACCAAAAATCCTGGCGGTCAAAGTGAGGGCTCTGCTGTTATCATCAAGGTCTTGTTCTTTGCTAGAGCTCGGGATTTAACCGGCTTGACTGATATGCTGTTGGAAGTGTCATCTGGTAGTACTACCAGTGATTGTTTGAATAAGCTTGTTGCCAGATTTCCTAGCTTGGAAGAGATCCGTGGCTGTATGGTTCTTGCCCTAAACGAGGAGTACACGACAGAATCAGCAATTGTCAAAGAAAAAGATGAGCTGGCAATTATACCTCCCATCAGTGGAGGCTGAGTACTTCTTTTTAATTGCCAAAATGTTCTAAGAAAGCAAATAACCCCGTTCAATTTCATTTAATCAACTTTGCAATTTGGCACGCTTTTAAATGCTGTAAATTATTCCTGGGGACATGTCCGGTACTCTGTAGCGGAGGATCTATATTGTGTTTAAATAGTTTTAACATAAAACGATATTCTTGAAAATGGAATATATGTTTTAGTAATAAAATCTTCCTGTCCATGAAGTTGTGCCCTATGGCTGGTTATTTTTCATGGATACAGACAGAAAAATCCCTTACAACCTATATGCTCGCGTTGTTTCATGGACAAATCGGCAATTTTTTCCCTGAACGATGATAACCTGCACGGCCTTTTCCATTCACAGGCCACTCGAGCATAGCCACTCACTTCGTCCCTAAATCATAAAAGGAGATATCACGCAAGTCATTAAACGCTCTGCATTCGGGTAACTTAAAGTTTCGCTACTGGGGAATCGCCACTGGTAGAAAAGAACACAGTTGTGCACCATATCTACATTGTGACTGCTTCCATTGTCAAAGCTTGTTAGGAGCGCTCAAGGCATCTCTCTCTTTGTTTCCAGGTTCCACCATATGATCAAATTATGAAAAACAATGCCTTTTCTCGATAAACCATAGAGAGTTGCATTGTGTTTTTGCGTTTTTATTGTAATCATTAGCAGTTCAATTTGATATAATAACAGGATTTTGATCAACTCCGTGTTGATAAAGCAATGTTGCTTGCAGAGGCCACAATAACGTTATTGCCTCCTTGGACACCTGAGCAACCTTTTCCCCCCTTGAGTCTTGATCATATTGCAGCCCGGTTTCATAAATATTTTCCGTTTTTTAATCTTTTCCGGCATATATTCTAGTTAGTCCTGTATTCTCACGATCCATTACTGCTGTCAGCAATCTTACCCCTGCTATTCCAAACACTTATTTTCTTGTGAATATAGCTGGTGGATCTTAGATTAACTTGGGGACTAACCTAATTAAAAACAATATAGTTATGCAGGAGAATGGCTGGAGAAGTGCGGCTACTATTTCATGGTCCATAACTATATTTTATCCTCAGCCTAGATGTCTGCTATTATGATGTATGCACACAGGGCAGAAGCACACGCGCACACACATGAATACACTTGAAAGTATCCAAAATAAATACCCAATTTACAAAAGATGGAATGATAACTGAGGGAAAAAATCCAGGAAAGTGTTATGCATATCTAATACAGAACCATTTGAGAAAATCTGTCCGGAGCTTATATACATATTCATACACGCTTGTGTTCACAGAGAAATACATACAGAAGGAAGGCAGAAGACCGGTAGGCTTTTAGTCATTACACAAAATTACACAAGGCTCCCCCAATTAAGCATTCTCCAGAATAATATACTCATCTCAAACTGACCACGGGCCATGGATTCAAACCAGCTGCTGGCAATAAGGGCCGTACAATGGGGACATGTCTTACCACTGAAAATGCTTCATTAAGACGTGTAGCACCACCCATAACCTGAGACACCTTCTGCAGACAAAATCAGAAATTGTGATCAAAATTGGCAAAATGAGTATAATCTGTAATTCCAAACATAAGATTGTTGCCAATAAAGTTTTGAAATTGAATCTGAACAGAGTTAGAGGGAAAGATAGGTCTCCTTAAATCTATGAGTAAGAAAGGTTCTGACCACCCTCAACCACCTTCAAATACAATGACAGGTCCACTAAAGCCAACATAAAACATACCTGGCTAGCAACATAAGCAATTTGCATCTGTCATTGAGGCTCATATAGTAAAAGAGAGAAGAAAGAAAGCTAAAGGATAAGATGAGAAGCAGTTTGAAATTGAACAGGGCAAGAATGATCAGATTTTAGAGACAGGGCATATGACCCATATATCCAGTAAATAGAGACTAGAGGAAAAAGCAGTCACTGTACAATGCCAATGAAAGTAATTGTGGCAAAGATGACGCAATTATGGAGTGAAATTTAGATAGAAGATGCCGAGAGAGAGAGAGAGAGAGAAACCCCGGGGGGGGGAGGGTAAGTTAAAGCCAGAGAAAGAGAGCAATGTGCATGCGAAAGTCAGAGGGGGGATGGTTTGAAGTAAGCCAGGTGTTACAGAGGTCTAATAAGGTGAGTGAAAAGAGAAATATAATAGACATAAAAAACTACACAGAGAGAGTGAAAAGGAGTAAGAAAATCAGAAAATATAGAGTTATAGTGGATACTTTTAGGTGTTACAGAGGTCTAATAAGGTGAGTGAAAAAAGAAATATGATAGACAGAGAAAACTACACACACAGAGTGAAAAGGAGCAAGAAAATCAGAAAAAATAGAATTATAGTGGATACTTTAACCTTCCAAATGAGAAAAAAGAATGTTAAAAGAAGAAAACTTCAGCCAGAATAAAAATAAGGAAATGGGGAAGACGCCACTAAGCTATGAGTTCCCGGCCAGGTGGTTAAAATGTAACCGAAACTAATTTAGACTTTTGTTTGTCAACTTTTGACGCATCCCGAGAATGCAACTCAAAGAAGCACACATCAAACATCTACCTTTCTATCAAGTAGGACTCAACGCAAACCTAAACCAACTATACATAAAAGTTGTCGTCCTATAGCAATTCATTATACACTTAACAAGTAAAGGGTTGCAACAACTAGTTTAGTTCCCATGACAAAGAGGAAAGGAACAATTAAGAGGCACTCTATGCCCCCTATATATTAAAAAACATGACGATTCAACTAAAAAGAGATATGCCAAAGGGCAACCTCTAAGATAAAGGAGGATACAATATTTCTGATCAAAGAAATCCGTAGCCTGTAACATGCACTCGGAAAAAAAATAAAAAAAAGAGCGATACTAATAGGAGGGGCAACCTCGATTCATCCAATAAAACACAATATCGACTTCAAAAGCACTTCAACTGATGCAACTAACAATGTCATCAACGTTTGAAATATCCAAGTTACGTAGATATTGTAACTCACCTTATCATCCACAGCAACCTTAAGCTGCAGGCTCCGTGTCTTGCGCTTCATCTTGTACAATCTTCGTCCCAAAATAACAAACCCCATCAAAGCTGCAGCCATAGAGAAAGACCAAACAGGACTAACTCTGAAAACACAAAATTTGAACACCTCAAAGGGGACCTTCCACCAGGCCACCTTCCTATTCTCCTCTCCACCACCAGGTCCCTTTTCTTCACTAGCAACAATGCTCGAATTTCCTTCCTCCGAGACATTTCCCTCGTTCAATATATCCGGAATCCCAGACCCACGATCCAGCTTCCCAACATCACCAAAAACCAAACCATCGCCGCCCGAATCAGACCAGCACTTGGTTAAATCGTTCTCCTGACCTTGACTCTTTCCAAATCCTTGACAACCCACCTGTCTTTTCACGCCATCTTCAAAACCCATCTCACTTTTCCCCTCAAATTTCCCTTCACCAGCATCATTCCCTTCAATTTTTCCAATCCCTTTAAAACTCACCTCGATTTTCTCATAATCCGCAACAACCAATTCATTTTTCCTATCAAACTCCCCAAACTTCCTCTCATCTGAACGATCGCTACCAGAATCAGACCAGAACTCACCAGAATTCCTGCTCTGATAGCGAGAATCAGACGCAGGATCCATCCAACTAGGATTATCAGACTCAATAGAGCCTTCTTCACTATCATCAACAACAACAGCAGGAGATTTTGCGTATCTGCTATCATTCTCAAGAGAGAAATAATCTAACCTGATCATACCCCCTGAACCAGCCTGAATTTCTTCAAAGCTTCCAGTTTTATCCACCGAGTTGGGCGAATTCAAAAGTTCGGATTCGGAGTCCACCAGGACCTCCCAGTCTTGAAATTCGGCGGCTACAACCTCGCCTTCCCCGGTGGCCATGCTTTTCTTTTCAGTTTCTTCTTTTGAGAATTAGGAAACCCTAACTCTGACACAGGCCCAACAAGGCCGAAGACGAAAAAGGTTAGTTTCAATTGGTAACCTGCGGTCTAAGCAAAAACCAAAAAGCACGGACCCTTTTGTGTCGAGACAATGTTCGTCTGGCTAGTCCATTCCCCCCCCCCCACCCCAAGATTCTCGTCTGGATACTGTGTGATGTTACGAAGTTGTCATCATGAAAGGTGGGTCCGATCCGTACACATGGAACCTCAGTGTTTTATCGGTTTGCGGACGCATCCAATGTACTTGATCCGTGACAGGACATCTAGAGTTAAGGTCAGAATGGGTGCATTGGAGCAATCCTGCCTGTCCTTTGGATTTCTCCTGTTTCTCCGGAGTACTTTTATTCCGTGGGCCAAGGGTACACTGTACACAATGCGGTATGGCCGTCTAGAAGCTTGTTTCGACCAGTATTTTGTTGAACCCTGGAAGCTCGTCTAACTGAAAAAATTAATAATTTAAAATTTAATTAATTTACTCAATTTAATGGATATTTAAATTAATATAATTTTATTTAATTATAAATATATATTTTATATAAATAATAATTATGTATAATATATTTTTACTAAACTTTATTTTTAATAATTAAATTTAAATATTTTAACAAAAAAATTATATAAAGATTCGATTGTATATTAATTTCTTTTTGGTTTTGATAGTTAAATTAGATGTTTGAATTGACTTTAAGGTTTAATTATAAATTAAATAAAAATTTGAAGCTAAATTATAATTTTTGATATTTGTTGCTCAAATTGATTCAATTATTAATTGAGTCTTTTTATTTTTGATATTTTAGCTAATTTTGATCAAATTTTTTTTAATATGACTAGTTTTTAACTAATTTAAAATTTATTTAATTTTTAAAATAAAAAAGAATCAATGATATTAATTTGTAATTAAATTAATCTAATGAGTCAGTTTAGTTCAATTTTAACAATATTAATTTTGGTACAAAAAATATAGACAGGTAAAATGAAATTATTATGGTTATGTTATTTTAAAGAAGAATAGATACAAAAGAAATAACGAAATTATTATTATTTGTTATATACGTAATTATATAAATTTGTAATCAATTACCGTAATGCTGCGGTCATATTTTGTGGGTCCCTTCAAGATGCTTTCAAGTTAATTTAATTCGGTCTCCTGCTCATTGTGATTTTTATAGTGGGTATAAAATTCCATATTAACCCACAGCTCTACACGTAGGAAGAGCGGCAAGGAGGTCGTACTAACAATTAACAGTGCCGTAACTGCTGGTAAAGTTTGCTTCTCATCTCAATGATCACAGTTCGCATCAAATTTCAACTACCACGGAGCTATCCTATTGAGGAAATGAAACCCTTTTGTCTTCTTTTTTTTTTTTTTCTTTTTTTATTTAAAAACAATTTCATATAATTCATATATATATATATATAATTAAAAAAAATTTAAACTACCATGGACTCTCCTTGGATTGCTTCACACCGTGAACCCCACGATGATTTTTCTTCCGGTCCAAATCCGACCCGCATCAAAAGCTTGGGCTCATGTAATTTAGTCGAAATTCAAGTCCAACTTTTTAAAAGGGGAAAATATCGCCCATTCATTGCGGACTTACATGTTCGATCGTTTTCTCATTGAGAATGGACTGTGTAAATTAACTGTTGGTCTGAAATTTTTATTAAAGAAGAAGAAGAAAAAAAGAAATATGAATTTTATCTTTTTTTTTTATTTAAAATCTTATTTTAGAATCAGTTATATGATTATTTCTTAAGAGGGAAAAACAAAGAAAAGAAAATGGCTATGTCGAGGTGCAACATCAACACAACTGCTCGACTATTTTAATCCTTGTCGTGTTGGCTATAGAATTATGCATCATAACAATCAGCGGGTGACCAAGAAAAAGAAAAACAACAATCATCAATCTTTGCAACTCCTGAAACGGTTGCTCTTTAATGACAAGGTTCGACCGTTTTTTTTTTGGGAGCTGCGTTATTGGACCCGAGTATGAAGTTTAAATCTGGAAACCTTTTCAGCGGCAATGTTCGTATTATGCAGACCCCGTTATTTCTATTATGGAAAAAAAAAGAAAAGAAAAAAAGAAACAACAAGCGAAATTGAAATAGAGCCGCTCTCTTCAAGGACAAAAAGGTCTACCCGAGCGAGTCCTATGACTGGGAACAGTGAAATGCCTCAATCTCCCTTCTTGCTCCGTCAAATAACCCTGACAAAGAAAAGCCATGGAGAACTTATCCTCTACAACTCTGTTCACGTCGTGCACAAACACATCCGTCTCACCGTTTTTGCTATTCCTCGCCATCAGCCCCGCCGTGTAAATCGCCGTCATCCGTCCTGGCGCCTCGTCGTGATACCCAGTAGGCGCGTCCACCATGATCAAGTCCCATTCCGTGTCATAAACATCGGCCGGAAACCCTTTCAGCGATAGCGGGCACTTCGAGAATCTTGGATCGCTCACTTTCTCGCATTCTTCTCCCTCTCCGGCCGTTTCCATGAGCCTCTCCGCTTGGTGCACTTTGGTGTCGTACGTCACGTGGTAAGACTCCAAAGTCGGCAGCTTCTCCTTGATCTGATCAATCCAGCTCTTGTCTTCTTCAAGAAAGATCGTACGGCCTCCGAGGTTTAGTGATGCCCACATCAGGCTGTCGTGGCCGAGGCCGAAGACCAGGAAGTTGCAGGGTGATTTCTTCTCGAGGACTCTTAGGGTCACCGAGATTTCTTTGAGGGTCTGCTGTGGGGTGATGTTTCTTGTTGCGTAGTGGACCAGAGCACTGGACAAGGAAGGTGGGGTTTTGGTGCAAGTTGGTGTGAGGGGAAGCGATGGACAGGCTTCTGGCATTGAAGATTGCGGTTCTCCATGTTCCGAGAATGTTGATTCTGATATTGCATGTATTTCTGGAGATACTGGGGGTGCATAATTTGGTTGGGAATCAAACAAGGAAGTTGACCAAATTATCAAGAAGACGAGTAAAAGAAAGAAAAAGCAGAGAATTGCGATCTTGATGTTAATGGGAGACTGAGTTTTCGATCTCATATTGATTCTAGAGAGCTGAGACAGAAAGAGAGATATGGGGAAAGGGAAAAAGAGTGTTCTTTGGTTTCGGGATGGTGTGATGAGATGCTGCTCGGAGGTTGAATTTAGTCTTTGCATTAAAGAAGGCGGGCACTTTAGGAGGCAGAGAGGGACAAAAACGCATCATTCTTATTTTCTGATAGGACATTATTGGATCCACCAATCAAGAGACTTACTTTATGGATCAAAAGTTATAAGGAAATAAACATTAACCCGAGGTTGAATTGAAAAAGAAAGAGACACTCAGAATAAAGATGATGGATATTTGCAATCTTTTGCCTTTGTTATGTTAATGAAGCCTAACTCTATCTTAGAAATGAAGCCTGGAAGGTAGGAAATTTGAAAGCTTGATGCAGACAAGTTAACAAACCAAAGTTTTCGATCTCAGCATAGAGTACATGGTTGGTAGATCCTTGGGTGGTCCAGCTGTATTGTTATTATTTTATTTTTTTTTTCCCTTCTTTCTTTTATTGTTATAATATGCATCTAATGCCAAAGTCTTTGAAGTCCCTTCACTCCCTTGAATATTTTTCATGATTCCCCTCCCTTGATTTCTCCTTATGATAAACAATGGTTTCTCTTGAGAGAGATGCGCTGACTTAGGTTGTTAGTTGTTACAATTATGTTTTTTTTTTTTTTGAAGTGTTATTTCCCATTTTTTTCTTGCCAATATTATTCTAATGTTATTATTTCTTGAAAATCACCAACCCCAGCGAAGCAATTAGACACAGCTATAGAAATTGGGTTGACGGACCCTTTTCTACTGTGAAATGGGCCCTGAAAAGGTATCTGCAATTAAAATTATAAATAATTCTAATTTAATTATTACACACTCTAAAAATAAATAAAAAAAAACAAAAGCAAACAATTAAAATGCAATGTATGAATTCGTCTCTGCATTACTTTCAACCATCTTTTAACTTTTTCGGTGTTATTCACACCCTCGTCTGCCTTTGCGGCATACGATGACGGTGCCACGCTTCGCCATGTGCAAATGGTCTGATATTTTGTGTTGAACTTGGGCATAAATAATTTGATCCGTATTGGGCCCGGACCGACCCGATATGAACAGTTTTAGGCATCCCCAGTCCAGGGAACAGCAATCCACATTCGGCATGGTCTAAGAGTAAAACTAGAATTGGTGTATCCAAGCAACCAAACAGAGCCATATCTTCCGCCGCAACCATCCCCGCTTCGCTTCTCCTCTCTGTTTTTAGCCCTCTCCTTTCATTACCGAGGGCTGAAGCCGGCAGTGGAGAATCGCAAAACGCGAACGGTCGTTTACAGCTAGAAGTTGGAAATTCGAAAATTGAAATTGGTGGCAAATGGCGAAGGGAAAGAGTGAATTGCTATCAAAAGCGCCATGGAGGGGCGACGATTACGACGAAGAAGCGGAAAAATTCAAAGACGCAAAGATGAAAGTGACCAGTCAGCCGGGGTCCACGCCTGCCATGCACGTCCCCCGCCA